>CM062572.1:65585728-66165728 GCA_031468815.1 Morus bassanus
GGGACCGGGAGGGTGAGTCCCACATGCCCCAGCTGCAGAACGGGATGGAAACCCGGGACAGAGGTGGACATCAGCGCTGCGCACCGGCTCAGCGACCAGCCCAGCACGGCCCATCCTCACGGCACGCTCAGCCACAGCCGGGGGACAAAGCGGTGAGGGAGTAGCAGCATTGGCACAGGCTGGCACGAGCCTGGGTACTCCCGAGCGGGTTTTGCTTCCCGACGCCTGTCCCTCACCTGCGGGAGCCTGGCCCGGCAGTAACAGCATCAGCCATTAAATACCAGCAAATTAGTTCTCCAACGCTCTCCTGATGGTGTCCAAACACTTGCGAAAGGCACCTTTAGCCGCCGGCTGGCGAGGGCAGCGTGCAGCGGGTTCATGGCTAGCGTTCAGCCAGAGGCTCACCAGCCGTGGCTCTGCAGGGCGGCCAGCGGTGCCCAGCCCAGCAAAGCCCAGCCCCGGTGCAGCGGCACACGCACCCCCTGCTCCCGCACCCGTACCAGGAGGGAGAGCGCTGCGGCAAGCACAGCCCCGAGCATCGCCCCAGAGCCAGGCGGTCCCCTCCACAGCTCATCCCGCCAGCGACACCACAGCTCCCACCCACCATGTGCCTGGGGCCGACATTCACCAAGGACCCACCACCGCTTTGGCACCCCCTCCCCGAGTCCCGGCACAATGCCGCGCAGCCACCGTTCACGGGCATTGCTGCCGCGGGGCTGAGCATGCTGCATGGGTACAAGGGAGCGGGAAGGGGCTGGGGGTACCCAGGCACGCTGAGCTGGGGACGGGGGATCACAGCCTTTGCCTGCAGCTGGGAAGGGGAGGGAAGGGTTAAAGGGAGCACAGGGAGCGGGGAAGAGGAGCCAGACGCCAGCCTGGCTACTAGAAACTGAGCTGGGCTGGCGGGAAGGGGGCTTGGAGTGCCCACAGCACCCAGCCCTGCTGCACCACCGGCACCCCAAGCACCGTCACCTTTGGTTGCAGCCTGGCCCTGCCACGTCCTGTGGCTGCTCCCTGGGAGCATCATCCCACCGCGGTGCATAGGCAGCGAGGAGCATCACGGCACCCGGCAGCAAGGTCTTTGTGCAGGAAACAGCCAGAGTCAGCAGCCGTGGGAGAGCCCTGGGCACGAGGGGTTGCCCGCCACCGGCAAAGGGCTAATTGGTGCCAAGCCAGGTGAATTTGGAACTGCTGCGAGAAAATCCAGGCCAGCGAGGGAGCCTTGAGCTGGGAGCGGAGCCGCTGGCCCATCGGCCCCGCTGCTCCTCGGTGTTGGTGGCCAACAGCCCCAGATCCTCCACAGCATCCCCCGGCGGGCAGGGACCCTACAGCCAGCCCCAAAGTGGGAGCTGTGCTGGGGTGGCAGGGGGACAGAGGGGGGTTCGCACCCGCAAATCCGGCCCAGCAAGAGGCAAGAAAGTGTAAAATAACTAGATGTCACCCTGGGCTGAGTAATAATCCCCCTCTGGAAGGAAACTTGGCACTCGCCAGCCTGCGCCTGCCTGCCAAGTCCTGCTGGGAGTGAGGTTTCACGGGCGGGCTAGAAACCCCAAGAAGAAGTTTAAGGCACCCACTGACACACTGTTAAGCACAGCAACAGCAGGACCTGCTTGGCCTGGACCGCCATCCCGGACGGCCCTCAGGCCCTGTGCCTGGGACATGGCTGGGATGCACCGACGTCGCCCCGTGCCAGCACTGCCCCGCACGCCCCAGCCTGTCCCCTTGGCGTTTCACCCCTTCATCCGTGCCGAGGGGATTGGGGGGGCCGTGGGAGCAGCATCTGGCTACGGGACAGGGGAATGCAGAGGGACCCAGAACCCCTTTGCACCCCCTCCAGCTTGGCCAGGCTGCCACAGGATCCGGCCCCACAGCCCCCTCCTCCTGCTCCAGACGTCCTGCCTGGCACCGATGGCTCCAGAGGCCGGTAGCACCCAGGGACTCTGGTTGTCCCAGCGAGCAGCGTCTGCTCCCCCCCTGCCCAGGCTTCCCCTGCAGCGAGGTGGCTGCTCCAGCATCCGTGGCCAAGGAGCAGCAGCAGGAGCCATTAGGGGCAGCTGCCGCCTCGGGAAGTTTCCTGTGTTACCGGAGGGCTGGGGGAAACCGGGCAGCTTCGACGGCTGCTGGCCCCGTGCGCCCTGGGCACTGCACCACAATTGGATTTGCAGCTGCCCTGCCTTTTACTGCATGGAAATTGAATTGTAAAATGTCAAAGACATTTCCTAACTGCGCCATATTAGCCTGGTTTTATTAAATACTGTTATCAGAGATTATTAATGCAATCAAATGCAAGAAAAAAAACCCCACAATTAACTGGCCCCTGCGCAGGAGGACACACTGGAGGGCAGGAGGCAGCTGGCGAGGCCCTGCCCAGGGAGCCCGTGTCCCCGAGGGGTCTGGCTCCTGCCTCCCACTGCCCCCACATCCCAGAGCACAGGTGAAGCAGCAATCCCGCCCAGCTGCTGCAGCTCCCCTCGCATCCCGGGATGGGTCCCTATGGAATGGCTGCACCCCAGAGGGTGACAAGCCTGGGGGTGCTTGCTGAGCTTTGGGGTCCCTCCCCTGCTGCCCACGCTGCCTGCACCCTGCATGCCCCTCCGAGGAGCTGCCTGGCTCCTGCCCTGGTCTTTTCACCCATAGCGGGCTCTGCCTGCCCCGCACAGCCTGGAGCTGGGAGCAGCATGGCTGGAGGCAGCTGCGGGGCCAGCGCAGCGCCGGTGCTGCCAGTGGGGTGGGGGGTCCTTCCCCAGGCAGGGCAGGACCTGCTCCCCACGCATGCCAGCAGGGCCAGGGCTGGCTGGGATAAGCCCTGAAATGCTGGGGCTGCTGCCAGCAACAGGCAGGGCAGGACGCGGAGCCCTGTGCAGGCAGCAATGCGGGAGCAGGGGTCTCCCACCCATGGCAGGGACATCCCAAGAGTTGCCCGGGCCTTGGTACTCGCACCCCCGGGCAGTGGGGCCCGGCGGGGCTGGGGTGTCCCAGCAGAGTGGGGTGCAGGGCCCAGTGCCCAGGTCCTGAGCCCCAGCAGGCAGCGTGGCTCACCCAACCCCGGGCGTCCCGGAGCGAGATACCCAGAGCTCCAGCGGCGCACGAGGATGCAAGACCCGACGGCAGCCTGGGGGACCAGGATGGCACCGAGGGCCAGGCACGGGGTGGGCAGTGCTGCCCCATGGGATGCAGCCCCGGCTCCCACTTGCACAGCCAGGTTGCAGCCGGCCCTTGCCACACCGGGTGCTCACCCAGCACCGGTGGGGCCACGTGCCGCGACGTCCCCTTTGCCGCACAAAGCTGCTGCACGTGGAAGCCCTTTGCAAAGCCCCCGGCCCCGCGGGAGGAGAAGCCGAGGCAGAAGGGCCCGGCCCTCGGCTCGAGTTCGCTCCCGCGGCACCAGCGGGTGCTGTGCAGAAGCCGTTTCCAAAGCGGACGAGCTGCCAGCGGCACTGGCCTCAAAGGGAAGGAGCCTGCTCGCTCCAACGCACCACGGCCGAGGAACCACGGTTCCCCTGCGTGGCACAGCGCAGCCCCGTCTCCCGCTGCCCGAAGCTCCGGGTGCCCAGGATGGGGATGGTGCAGCGGGCGCAGACACTGCTGGGGTCACCCCAGCGCCCCATCCCATCCCACGGTGCCCAAGCCAGGGAGCCGAGGGGAAAACGCCAAGTCACGACAATTCTTCGAGGTAGCACCAGGGAGGAGGGGACAGGGAGGGAAACAGTTTGCTGCCAAATCCCTGCATCTGATTTGCGTAACTTTCAGACAACCTCATCAATTATGGATGCCCGGGAAGCCAGCGAGGTGCGTGCTGCGGCCGGCCCGGGCCCCACAAACTCGTACTCCACACGCTAAATCGGGCCCCACGTCACCATAGCAACCCGTGTTAATTCACGCAGGGATTTTTAAAATCTCATTTATTAAACCCCACATGAATAGGATATTATCCAGATAACAGAGCTAAGTTACAAATCTTCCCAGTGCTACGCAGCGCAGGGAGCACCAGAGGCACGCGTGGGACCGGCACGTGGAGGGCATGGGGGACATGGGGACACCGCGGCACAGGGACAGCCCCTGCTCGGTGCTCTCCCACCCCGTGCCATGCACCGCTCCTCCAGCCCCTCTGCCGTGGCCAGAGGTGCTCGGGCACCCCAGGCCGGGAGTGTGGCACCCGCTGTCGCACACACAGCCCTGCTGCCGGGCAGGAGAGTCGGGTCCCGTGGGGAAACTGCACAAGAGCAGCCCGGCGCTGGCACCAGGGGGTCCAGCAGAGCTGGAGACGTGCAGCCCAGCCAGTGCACGGGGCAAGCATCCAGGCCCACAGCGGGAATCTCCCCAACGCCAGGCTGGCCAGGCTCGGCTTTGCTGGGTGTCCCTCGCCCTCGAGCCCGGCACGGGGAGCGCCACCAGCCCCCCACAGCCATCCCACCTGGCAGTGCCCGGCAGCCGGAGGGCTCTGCAGCGGGAGAGTGGCCGGGGCGGGAGATGCAGCAGAGCAGGGCTGGGAAGGAGAGGGATGCGGGAGGAGGTGGTGGCACTCCAGCACCGCTGGCCGTTGCCACAGCAACACCAGCTGTGCGCCCGGGCCAGCGGGGATTCGAGAGGGGTGTGCGGGGGATAGCGATGGGCACAGGCCAGACGTCAGCCCCGTGTCCCCGTGCACGCCACTCTGCGAGGCCACGGAAGCGGCAGCACCTGGAGCGGGCTGGGATGAAGGGGGCTCTGAGCTGGAGCCTCTTCTCTCCCTGCACAGGCCCTCAGCAGCGATGGCAACGATGGTACCAGGACACGGGGGACACCACAGCAGCCCTGCACGGCACAAGGGACCGCACGCCGGCCCTGCGTGGCACTGGGGACATGGTGGACGCCGTGCCAGCCCTGCACTACGGTGGGGACATGGGGGATGCCACAGAAGCCCTGCTCAGCACCAGGACACGGGAGACACCACGCTGGCCCTGCTTGGCCAGGAACACCCCTGCACGACCAAGGATGGGGGTCACCACACCAGCCCTGCACGGCTCCAGGGTCAGGGGGGTGCCCATGTTCGGGGCGTGCTGGGCCCTGGGAGAGAGGGATGCAGGGTGCAGTGGCAAAGGGGCTGTGTGCCTGGTGACCCGATGCCACATGAGTGCTCCCCGTGGTCCCTGCCCGTGCCCAGGGACAGTCCCCGGCCCCGCCGAGTCGGCCCCGCGCGCCAGGCCTGAAACCTGCGGCTGCATCAGCACCATGAATAATTCAGTCCCGGGTGGAACGCCTCATCAGAGCAGTTATATCGTACAGAGAGCAGATACTCCTGGAGCTACACACACAGACACACACGTACAGACACACGTACACCCCCGCAGCCTCACTCCTGGACACATGCACTCGGGTGCACACACGGAGACGTGCAAATCCAGCCACCGAGATGCACCCAGGGAGATACCCGTGGAGCCACATCCAAACACCCCCACACGGAGAAACACCAACACAGCCACATCCAAACACACATATGCCAGGGTACACACCGATACACAAACACAGACACGCACCCAAACACAGACACGCATGCACACCCAGCACCCACGTACACGCACACAGCCACAGGCAAACGTGTGCGGGCACCGGCAGCCCCGGTGCACACACGCACGGTCCGCGCACACGCACGCTCCACGCCCAGGCGGATGCCCCCAGCTCTGCCCGGCCGCAGCCCCCTGCCCACGCCCAGGCCAAGCCCCCCCGGCTGCACCGGCCCGGCTCCCCGGGGGGCTGGGGAGCCGCTCCCGGGCGCAGGGCAAGGGCAGCCCGCCCGGCGCCCGGCCGTGCCGGGGGTTGCGCCGGGACCGGCGGGGCGATCCTGTGCAGCGCCGAGCACCCGCGCAGCGCCCGGGGATGCTCCGCCGCCGCCAGCGATCCCGCCGCCCCCCCAAACCGGGCCGCGCTCCCCCGCCCCACACCCCACCCCAGGCGTCCCCGGCCCCCACCCGCGTCCGCGCCGCACCGGGGAAGGGCCGGGGATGCTCCGAGGCCGGGCGGGGCGGCATCCCGGCCGGGCCCCGGGAGCGGCGGGCGGGATGCGGGCCCCGAACCGCCGCGCCCGCTGCTGCGATGCCGGTTCCCCCCGGCCCGGCCCGGCCCCGCCGCCGCCGCCGCGGCACTCACTGGCTTTGCCGGGCTTGGGCCTCTGCAGCAGCTTCTGCACGGCCGCGACGTCCTCCGCCTTCACCGCCTGCACCAGCTCCTGGTCCTTGCCCATGGCTCCGCGGCGCCGGGGCTGCCGGCTGCGGGCTCACGGCCCGAGCATCCTCCGCGGCGCGGCGCGGCGAGGGGCGGGCGGCTCGGCTCGGCTCGGTACGGCACGGCACGGCTCGGTACGGCTCGGTACGGCGCGGGCCCCCCCGCCCAGCCCGCTCCGGAGGCGGGGGAGCGGCGGCGGCGGGCGCCCGGGGCGGGGCGGGGCGCGGCGGGGCGGGGGGGGCCGCACCGGGAGCGCGGGGGGCAGAGGGGAGGGGAGGGGGAGTTCCGGGAGGAGGGGGCGCACCGGCAGCGCGGGAGGGCGGGGGGAGGAAGAAAAGAGGGAGGAGGAGGAGGAGGAGGGGGCGGGGGCCGCCCCGGTGCTTGCGGGCGGGGCACGGGGATCCCCCTCCCCGGTGGGTGCCGGGGCCCGGGGGGCGCCCCGCGGGAGCCGCCGCTGCCGCCGTGGCATGTAATGAGCTGACGGGTCTCAGCGGCCCCGGCAGCCGGAGGGGAGAGCGGGGAGCGCGGCTGCACGGGACCTCTCCTTCCTCGGGGAGGACCCCGGGGGCGGCAGCGACCCCCGGGAGAGAGGAGCCGGGGGCTGGTGGGTCAAGTAGACACCCCCCCCCAGGGCACCCCGTGCTCCCCAGCCCGGCTCCGGGGTGCCCTTCACTGGTCCCCGTCCCACCGCTCTGCCTGGCTGCTGCAGTCACCGGCCCTCAGCCTGTGGTGGCTGATAATGGGAACCAGCTTTTCAATGTCTTTAAATAAAGCTCTTATTACTGCCTAATTTTCCACTTTCGTAGACGCAGTGGCCAGTGACATTCGTCCCCTTCCACTTTTTCGTGGCTTAAATGACTGAGGCATCAAAGGTGCGGAGGGTGACGGGCAGGGCTGAGGGTGCTGATGAACCAGATGGGAAATGGGGCCAGTGATGGACGAGGCATTAATGTGCTCACGGTGCCTGGTCAATGCAGAACACGGCCATCACCCGCGCAAAATCAGGCCCAAATTTCTGCTCTCCCAGACGTGTTACTGTCTAAAAGCTTTGCAGAGGTCCCGGCTCCGGCAAAATAATGTTGGGGCACGTTGGTCCAAAAGGCTCGGTCACTGCGGGGCAGGCGGCTGCACGGGGACAGGCAGCCGCAATACACCGGTGGGTGCAGGGCACGGGGACAGGCGGCTGCAGACCCGGGTGAGTGCCTGTGGCAGAGGCAAAGACGGAGGGAACCAAGCAAACTCTAGACAAACAAGAACCAACCTCCGCCCTGATGCCCCCTGCCCACCCCGTGCTGGCCCATGCTCCCTGAGCTGGAGCCCAAGGATGCCCTCCGCAGCCCCCCAGCTCCAGGCTGACCCCCCCTCAGCGACAGCGGGGTCCGTCTCCTCTCCCCACCCCCACTTTCCAATCCAGGACATTTGGGTTGCCAGCACGGAACGCCGTCTAATCTGCCCTCTAATCCCGCAGCCTGGCGGTGCGCGGCTGCATGGGGGGCCTGAGCTTCTGCGGGGCTCCCTGGGCTGGGGGCTGGGGCTCTGCACGTGCCTGGGGGCCCAGGCGGGTCGGGGGCTTCCCTCGCATCTGCCATCACTTGATAACAAATGAAGCTCCTCAACAAAGGTCTCTTTGTGCCCCAAAGCTCTCTGCTGCCGGGCTCCTGCACCCAGCGCCAGCACCTGGGGACCCAGCATGGATGCGGGATGGGGCAGCCCCTGTCCCGATGGCCTCACCGGGCACTGGGACATTTGTGACTGAGCCAGGACATGGGGCAGCAGGGCCGTGTGGGGCTGTGTGGGGCGCACAGCTGCCGTCCCTCCTCCCATGGCTGAGCCAGGCTTTTGCAGAAGGAGCTCCAGACCATCTCGCATTTCTGCGGCTCCCTCCAGGCTCTTGCCAAGACGGGTTGGTCTTTGCAGAGCAGAAAAATGTGCAGTGAAATGTCTGTGTCGCTGCCCTGTGCACGCCGAGCTGAAACCAGCGCCCTGAACAGGGAGAGCCGTGGGCACGGGGAGGGTGTTTGGCTTTGCCCCCGCACCCGCTGCAGGGATGGGCACCGTGGAGGAGCAGGCACGTGGAAACTCTTGGTTGCAGGAGCCAGAGGCACCATCGGCAGTGGGAGGGCTCACCCCACGCAGGGGTCCCCCCCTCATCCCCCCGCCCCGGCTGCCTTTCCGACAGCCGCAGGCGAGGAGCGCGGCAGAGGCCCCTGCCCGGGCATGGGAGGCAGGACGAGCCCAGGAGCGCACGAGGCCTCGGGCACTGGATTAAAGGAGAGGAAGGAAGAGATGAAAGCGGCGTTTGGAGGATGGCTCTGCTCGGCGCAGGAAGCGAGCGCTGCCCTCGCCCCCCCTCCCAGCGATCAGGGGCTGACGGTAGCGGCTGCTGCTGAAAGCAGCCATGGGGTTGGGAAGGGGTCGTGCTGGGAGCCTAGCAGGGCCCCCACACACCCTCTCGGGCACTGCCCCAACCTGCGTGCCAGCCCTCGCCCAGTGGCATGCAGCACCCAGCACCCTTGCCGGGCTGGGTCCCGTCCTGCAGGGAGGGCACGGCTGCCCTCGAGGCCAGCACGAGGCACACGGGCATCCCGTGGGGCACGAGCTGCCCTCTCCCCACCCTCCATCACCGCTCTGCCCTGCGGCTGCCAAACCCTCCAGCTCCAGCAGAGCAGGAGCAACGGGCCCAGGAGCCATCTGCAGGACAGACCCCGACCCTCGCCTGCACAGGGGGGCAGAGCCGCGGCCCCTCCAGCACCCAGCAGCATCTACAAAAATACTTTATTGAGGAAGCGGGGTGCATGGGAGCTCTCTGTACAGTACACACCAACGGCAGCGACGCAGCCACCAGCACACAGACACGCGACGGCAGCGCCCGAAGCCCACCCTAGGGGGGCAGCGGGAGCCCGGGGAGCCGCGGCCCCTACATCACCTTTGGCCTGGCATTGAGGCGGATGATGGCCTGGTAGTCCCGCACCAGGTCCCGCAGCTGGTCCAGGTAGGGGTTGATGTTCTCCTCCATCCACTCCTCCACCGTGTCGGGGAAGTAGACCCCCTCCAGGTGGGCACGCAGGTCATGGATGAAGCTCTCCCAGTCCTCGTGGAGCCTGGTGGGGAGAGAGCAGGGGGTCCAGCTCCCTCCTGTGAGGGACCCCAGTGCCATACCCAGGACCACTCCCAGCCCCATGCAGGTACCCGGCGGGGCTCCCGGCCCCCAGCACCACGTACTTCAGCACCTTGCTGCCAAAGCTCTCCATGTTGCGGGGGTTGCCGAACTTGCGCTTCCTGTGGTAGGGGCTGAACCAGCCCTTGACGGCGCTGGGGAGGCACGAGGGCAGTGGCGGGCATGGGGGCCACCCGGGGAACAGGGGAGCTGCAAGCCAGGCAGGTGCCCTCCCCTGCAAAAACACTTGTGCTCCGGCCCCGCGGCCAGAGCCAGCCGACCCTGCCGCCTCCCGCTGCCCGTTACCTCTCCTCCTCCAGGACTTTAAGGATGCTCTCCTTCAGGTGGCCATTCACCTGCTCGACCATGTGGTAGATCTCCGCGCCTGGGAACACTCCCCTGCCCTCGCTGGGGAAAGGGAGGAGGAGGTGAGAACCCAACACGTGGGGTGGACTCGCCGTGCTGGGGCTCCGGGCTGGGTGAACCCCAGCACCCTGCGTGGCTGGAGGGTACCCGCCCTCACCCCAGGTGGGTGTGGGACCGGGGAATTTGGGTAACCAACCCCTCTGCTCCCCTCCAGCGCATCCCTTCCGACACAACCAGGGTGGCAGTGCCGCAGCCACCCCCTGCCATGGCCGGGCTGTGCCACGCACCACGTGCTCTGCTCCAGCTGCATGCTCTGGAAGCCCAGCGCGTCCAGGACCTTCCTCTTCGTCTCTTCTGTGAAGCCCCCTGGGGAGGGCGAGGAGAAGGGGAGAGGGGCCTGGGCCACCCCACCATCAGGCACTCGCCCCTGGCTTCACTGTGCCCCCGAAACCGGGGGAGCTGAAGCTCTCCTTCCCCTGCCTCCCACCCGCCTCCCGGTATCGTTCCCTGCCTGCAGGACAGGGTCTCGCAGGCGGTGGCTGCCCGTGGGGTGGGGAGATGGGGGACGAGCCTGTCCGCGGTGGCTGCTCTGGTGCCAGCAGCAGGGGATGGCTCACCGTTCACCACGGTCTGCAGGCAGATGGCCAGGGAGGGGATGCTGACGGGCAGCAGCTCACAGAGCACCGAGTAGTGATCATACCTGCAGAGCAGGGCCAGCCACGCCATCGCCTCCTGCGGCACTGCCGGCAGGGCTGCACGGGCGCTGGGGAGGGCGGGGGTCCCGCCGCCCCTCACCTCTGCCAGCCGGTGAGGACGATGCCCTGGAAGCGCAGCGGGGCCAGCCGCGGCAGGGCCTGCATCACCTTCAGCCAGCTCAGGTGGTTTTTCAGGTGGTAGCTCAGGGGGGGCCAGGTCTGCACCGGTCCCGTGGTGCCCTTGAAGGCGCTGGCGAACCACACCGCCTCGAAGCCGCTCTCTGCATACTTGGTGAGGAACGGCCCTGCAGCGGAACAGGCGCGAGCCCCCAGTGCCACTGTCCCCAGGGGGCTGGGGGGGCTTGGGGAGGGGGGGTGTTCCCACCATCAGCCCCAGGAGCCCGGCATGCTGCCTTACCGATCTGCTCAGCCTCAAAGCTGGGTGCGTAGAACCACACCACGGGCGAGACGTGCTTTGCTATCCCGGACTCTGTGGGGGAAGCAGGGATGGGGCGGTGGGCACCAGTGCCAGGAGAATGCCTGGGGCTCCTCATGTTCCCCCGAGAGCCACGTCCCCACAGGGCCAGGCACAGGATCCTGCCGGGCACTGGGCACAACGCCAGGGCGGCCACGCAGACGGGTGCTGCCGAGACCCTCGGTTTGGGTGCCACCACTGCTGTCCTCATCCTCTCACCCCGCAGGGCTCCCACGCTGATCTTCCTCAGCATGTCATCCCACATGAGTGCCTGCAGCCCCAGGTACTGCGTGGCGATGAAGCCCAGCACCTCCTTGATGTGCTTTAGGTACATGGTCCCCGTGTCGCCCTTGTTGCGGCTCATCCAGTTCTTGGAGTCCATCCCCTCCCCAAGGTGGAAGACCTGGATTTGGGGGAACAGGAGGATGCTCAGCACCCCTGGGAGCACGCCTGGTGCCCAGGGTGAGGTGTGGGGTCCCTGCATGGCCCCTTGCCCACCTCATCCGCGCCGATGTGGATCCAAGTGGAACGCCTGTGCTTCTCGATCACCTGCGACAAGATGCTCTTGAGCAGGGCCAGGGTGTCGGGGACGTGGGGGTTGAAGCTGTTGGGGAAACGCTCGACCTCCCGCAGGTGCTGGTACTTCTCATGCTTGAGGATGAACTGCGTGGGAGGAGTTGTCAGGGGGGGTTTCCAGGCCATGGGCCAAAGGGATGTGGGATGAGGAGCGGGACCGGGACCCCCTACCTCCACGTGCCCGAAGGTCTGCACCAGGGGAACCACCTCCAACTTGTGAAGCTCCGCCAGCTGCTGGATCCGCTCGATATCCTCCTCGCTGGGAGGGCAGGGACAGGCTCACCAGGGGATGCCAGGGCAGAGCATGAAGGCACTCCCTCTGCCTCCTCCTCCTCCTCCTCCTCCTCCTCTACCTCCTCCTCTGGCACCCTGCCCCTGTAACCCTGGCTGCCCCATGCCTGTGTGCTTTACTATGGGACACAAATATTGACCCGGCGGGGCAGGAAGCTGGTCTGCTGGCGGCACAGGCTGGCACTCTGACCACAGCTATTGCGGGCATGGGTCCAGGCATGTCACACCCAGCCGCCGGCACACTGGGACCTGCCAGGGCCACACTGGGACCTGCCGGGGCCACACCGAGCCGGCAGCCCCTTGGCCAGCTCAGCACACAGCCCCAGCTCACCTGTAAGCATAGGGGGACTTGAGGATTTCCAGCTCCCCCTGGAAAGGGAACATGTCCTCGTACTCAATGAGGATGCCATTGGCTCCCAGCTGGGACAGGAGGGGGAACACCTGCAGGGTGGGCAGAGCGGGCTCAGCCGGTGGGGATGGCACAGTCCCGGGGGGCCGGTGGGGACAGCGAGCCTCGCTCTGCCTCTGCCCCCTCGGTGTGTCCCTCCCCGGCACCTCCCGCTGGTCCCCAGGCATCCTCACCTGCTCCAGATAGGAGACCCTGGGTGCAGCTCCCTTGAGGTCCAGGTGGACCAGCCTCATCTCGGTGGTGCTGACATCCCTGGGGACCTGCTGCCCAAGCTCCTGCCTTGGGGCTGTTATCTTTACCACGGGGAGCTCGAGAGCCTGGCTCTGGGGGCCAGCATCCTGGCCAGTGTCACCTGCGTCCCCCCAGAATCCGCTGTCCTTGCTGACATGCTTGTGCAGCTCCAGGGTGAAGCTGCAGGGAGCGGAGCAGGGCTGGGGGTGCCATGGGGCACAGGGACACCAGCTGCCCCCCAGCAACATGCCCCCGCATGGGCACAACCCAGGGTCCCCCCACAGACCCTGACCCCGCTGAGGCCCCCACCCACGCCTGGGGTCCTGCTGTCACCTCACCTGTCACGGAAGAGGAACTTTATGCCAGCCAAGGCCACGAGGAGCAGCACAACGAGGCGCAGCAGGTTCAGCCTGTGGCTCCGCTGGAAGGCCATCTCTGCGGGGCACACATGGGGGTCCGGCCACGTGGCAGTACCCCGAGGGACCCCGAGCACAGGTGACTCCATGCAGGCCCACAAACCGTGCCCCGCTCCCCTGACCAGGGCAGCACAAGACCCAGAGAAAGGGGACATGGGGGAGACCCCTCCCTCCACCCTGGTCCCAGGAGGGGACATGCACAGGGGTACCCTGTTTCCCTCCTACCTCAAGTGCCCCAGCACCGGGGCTGGTGGCCAGACCTGCCTTTGCCTCTGCCTGCAAGGGTGCAGCCTCCTTGGACTCTGCCAGCGCGGGAGCAAACAAGGCAGTGGCTACAGGGCAGGTCCCCGCTGGGGTATCCCCTTGAACCGCCACGTCACCGGAGACGGGGTCTGCGTCACGGCACGGCTGGGTGGGGTGGCATCATGGTGCAGGCATGGTGCAGCCAGGGCTGGCCAGGCATGGGAGGCAACACCCCTGCAGATGGAGGAGAGGCAAGTGGGGACTGCCTGGGCACATGCTGGCACTGAGCTGCTCCGGGCATGGGCATCGGCATGGCCACAGGCACTGCCGGGGCAAAGGTGGCAGCCCGGACACCCCCGGCACCCGCAGGGACAGGCACGTGCTCACCACACGCAGCACACAGCACGTGCCTGGGGAGGCGAGTCCCATCCAGCACCACGGAGGGGAAGGGGCACGAGCTGCGTCGCCCACCAGAAAACATCAGAGTGGGACAGGGGGCCCAGGGGCGTCCGGCCACCGGGGATCTGAACCCGGTGAGAGGAGCTGCCACTTGCCTCACCGAAGGCGAGAGGGACAAGGGAGGGATGGCCTGTGCTGCCGGGGGGCTGCGAGATGCCGCACCGCGCCATGCCGGGGGAGGCTGGTCTGATTAAATCAATGTTTGATCCCTCGCGGGACACGTAGGATGGGCCATGCGGGGTGAAGGGTCAAGCTCGTGTCAAAGAGTTGTCACCATTAAGATTAATAAAATTCATTTGAAGTCTTTTTTTCCCTAAACCAATTTTGAGAACTTCTGAGATGGGGATCTACCAATTTAGATGCAAGTGAGCCCAAACCAAAGGCAGCCTCTGCAGGGCAGGAGGCAGCAGGTGCCCCTTCCCCAGCACCCCCACGGCCACAGCTCAAGGGGTTGTGCAGAGATTTGTACCCACTGGCACCTGACCAGCCCCAACACCGAGACCCACAGCAGTGTCCCACGCAGCAAGCACCGTGGCTGCAGCGGGAGATGCTCAGCCAGGCCAGACCCCGGCGAGCACCGGGGGCACCACTCCTGCGAGCCCTGGGGAGCCACCGACCTCTGCGGTCCCAGTGTGCCCCCCTGGGAAAGCATCGCAGGAGGTGGGAACACCAAGTGCACCCTGTGTCCCTCGCTCCTGCAGCTCCCTCAGGGCTCCTTCTTGCCCGCAGCCCTGCTCCCAGGTGACAAGGGACCCGCGGTGACGCCTGCTCCCACCCCAGGAGCCCAGAGCCACCCTGCTGTGGGCAGCACCTCTCCTGTGTCCCCTGTAGCACAACAGGCCAGAGGCAGCACGAATCCTCCTGGAAGCTGCACACGAGAAGCACTAGCACCATTTCTGCCCTTTTTTCTCCTTTTTTGCAAAATCTGGTGTGTGCGGCGAGGCAGTGATGGGGTGGTGCATCAACACCCCTGGCCCCCAGCCCTGCAGCCACCGCGAGCGCCGGGGCAGCTGCCACCAGCCCTTTTAGTGAGTTGCCATCCAAACGCGCCAAAGTTTAGGGTTAAATTCAGCATTGCCAGATTTAGGAACTGAAAAGCAGATTTTGGCCGCTGCCGGCACACAAGCGGCTCAGCTGATCGCGAGGGTTTTGTTTGCGTTGCCAGAGCAGTGGCACCAGGGGAGAGCTGCGCTGAGCTGCCCCGCGCCTCCAGCTCTGAATTAGCCCTTTTTCTAGACACAGCCCTAATCCCTCCTGACATGCTCCTCCTGCACGTTGCCACAGGGCACAGGGCGGGCGCAGCGGCCGGGACCCCCGGCACGTCCTGCAGAGCCAATGCAGGATGTGCTGTCCCCAGAGCAGGGGACAGAGCAGCAAGGCCATGGCGTGGGGCAGAGCAGCACCATGCAGGAGGGAGCTGGACCACCCCTGCTCCAACTCCATCGCCCAGTACCCACGGGTACCCGGTCCCCCAGTGCTCACGCACAGGAGGCAGGGCAGGATTCTGGTTTTGGGGCAGGTCGTGCCCGCGCTATCCCCTGCGCTCATGTCCCTGCATGAAAAACATGCCTCGTGCTCAGCGCTGCACCTCCTGTGCTGCAGGGGGCAAATGCAGCACCCGCTCCCTGCCCTGCCCGTCCCTGCTGTGTTTCCATCCTGCCTGGCCCTGGATGCTCCTGGCAGCGCTGGCACAGCCCAGCAGGGACGGCTGCCAGCCCGGGGCTCACCTCCACCAGGTGCGTGGGAAGGCACAGGGGGTGTGGTGGGGGGCTCAGTGGTCCCTGGGCACGGGGAAGGTGGGCACGGGGAGCCCAGCACCCAGGAAGGCCATAAATATGCAAAGTGCTAATCGCGCTGTCATGGGAACACAGCGCCTGATTGGAACAGGGATAAATATTTAGACAGACGCTGTCAGCTCGCCAAGATTTGGCGTTTTTAATATTTGTTATCGTATTTAAATAGAGAACAGGTTTCCAGGACTGAGCCTCCCTGGCGCAGCGCAGGCGAGGGCAGGCGGGACGGGCGCACGGCAGCAGTGGGGTGCAGCACCAAGGGGTGACCGGGGGCAGCTGCAGCTCTGCACCCCTGTGCTGGCGGGAGATCCCTCCCCAGCGAGGGCTCAGCTGATTGATGCCGCTGCTCTAACGCGGCATCTTGCTGCTAGCGCCCACTATATTTATTAACGTGACATCTTCCTCTGCCAACCCTTTGGGGACGGCGCTGGCATGGTCCCCGGGAGGCTGGGAAGAGCCTGCGGCTCCTTGCAACCGGCCAGCCTGGCTCAATGGTCTTGGCAGCTGCCGTGTGAGGAGGGGGCCAGGCCCTCGCCCCCCTCCCCTGCAGCCCACGTGGGTTTTGCTCCCAGCTCCCTGAAACCAGCCCAGCTCCCCGCTTATTTTCCCGAGCCTGGAGGAGAGGAGAATGGAAACAAACCCAAACCTGAGCCTGGAGAAAGTGGGGCCATGGGGATGACAGAGCCAAGTGCCCCCAGGGTGGCAGGCACCCACCGCAGCCCGTGGGCTGGCAGCGAGGGTTTCTGGTGCTGCCGCAGGGTTTGGATGCTGCCCGGCCGCCCACCGCCCAGCTCTGGCGTTCCCCTGCCGTTGCCATGCCAAACCCTCACTCCCGTCGGTGCGCACGACAGCGGTGCAGCCGTGGGAAGAGTGATGCTGCACCATGCACGCTCGTGTGCCCGCTCACATGCACATGCACACGCTCACACGCTTCCAGAGCCTTCCTCGGTCAGTCCAGCCGAGGCCATCCCTGTCCCCGGCCTGGGTCTCCCCCATGGGATGAGCTGCCCCTTGCTGGGGGCCACGGCACTGCAACCCCAGGGCTGGGGGCTCCTGCGTGGGGAGGCTGCGGAACCCCCTGTGGGGCTACAGCCCCCATGGCAGCAGGAAAGGGGCTGCTCCCCCAGCCCCCAGGCAGAGATGGCCCCGTCCACCCCTGGGACGCTGGGGCACACAGCATGCACCCCACCCAGCCCACTGCACCGCCGGGGCACCACCCGCACCCCTGGGGCACGCCACATCCCCCTGCACCCCCAGCTACCTCTCGGGCATCCCCACATCCCACGGCACCCTCCAGGCTCTGCTGGGCATCCCTGCAGCCCTGGTCCCTACTGTGGCCCCGGGCATCCCTGCGGCCCCGGTTCCCACTGCGGCCCCGGGCATCCCTGCACCCCCCCGCCCCGGGCATCCCTGTGGCACCGGGCGTCCCTGCGGCCCCCCCGGGCATCCCTGTGGCACCGGGCGTCCCTGCGGCCCCCCCGGGCATCCCTGCGGCACCGGGCATCCCTGCATCCCCCTGGGCATCCCTGTGTCACCGGGCATCCCTGCATCCCCCTGGGCATCCCTGCGGCACCGGGCATCCCTGCATCCCCCCCGGGCATCCCGGCCATCGCTGCATCCCCAACCCCCGAGCACCCCCGGCTCCCCGGCCCTTACCGGCAGGTGCGGGGCCGCCGCGGGCACCGCCGGGAGCGAGCGCGGGGACGGCCCGCAGTAGCCGCCGCCGCTCTTAAAGGGCCCGGGCGGTGCGGGGCCGGGGCCGAACGCCGAGCGAGGACGGATGCTCCGGCTCCCGCCACCCGCCGTACACAGCGGGGCGGGGACAGTGCCCCACGCCCGGGTGCGACACCCGCACGCTGCGGGACACGGTCGGTCACAGCGCGGAGCTGCTGTGTCGCCCCGTCCCGGGGCTGCACCGGCCCAAAGGGTGACCCCGGGACCCCTCCGGTGTGTGCCCTGTGTGCCCGGTGCTCGGCGCTGCACAGCCGCCCTCGGCGCCGCGCCCCCCCCCGGCGCTGCCGGGAACGGTCCCCGCTCCCCCCGCTCCAGCGCCCCGTGGTCTCGCCCCCCCCCCCCCGCTCCCCGCACATAGTACCGCCCGCCGCCGCTCTTTTGCGCATGCGCCTTTCCCGACGGACGGCGCCCCGAGCGGCTGCGCGCTGAAGCGGGTCGCTCCGCGCATGCGCATCGAGCGGCCCCCGACGGCGCGGCGCATGCGCAGAGCCAGCCGTGCCTCCTGCGCCGGCCGCCGGTACCGGGGGCGGGGTGCGGGGTCCCCCCCACGCGTGAGCGCGGGGCCGCGCGTGGGCGGGGCGGGAACGCGGCGGGGCGGGGAGGGGGGGGGGCCTGAGCGGGGCCCGGCGGCAGGAGCATGAACGCCGCGCAGGGCACGGTGGGCAGCGATCCCGTCATCCTGGCCACGGCCGGTTACGACCACACGGTGCGGTTCTGGCAGGCGCACAGCGGTATCTGCACCCGCACCGTCCAGCACCAGGACTCCGTATCCTTCCCCGCCGCCCCGGGGGGAGCCGGGGGGGGCCCCCCCACCGCCCCACGCGGGGTCGCGCCCCGCGGCCGGGAGCCCCCCGGTCCCACGGGTCCGGTCCCGGCTGCTGTTTCTTACCGACCTTAACGGGAGGCTGCAGCAGGTGAACGCCCTGGAGATCACCCCCGACCGCAGCATGATCGCTGCCGCAGGTGAGCCCCCCCCGCTGCCCCGGGCACGGGTGATGCCGGGCACGGGTGGGGGGGTCCCTCGGTCACCCCGTGCCCGGTCGTTGCTGCAGGCTACCAGCACATCCGCATGTACGACCTCAACTCCAACAACCCCAACCCCGTCATTAACTACGACGGCGTGAGCAAGAACATCACCTCCGTGGGCTTCCACGAGGACGGGCGGTGGATGTACACGGGTGGGGAGGACTGCATGGCCCGGATCTGGGACCTGAGGTGGGCAGAGGCAGCCGTCCCCCCCTCCGGGAGCACCCTGGAGGCGCTGGAGCCGGCGGCACGCTCTTAAACACGCTCCTTCCTCACCGTTTTGTTGCAGGTCTCGTAACCTCCAGTGTCAGCGGATTTTCCAGGTGAACGCTCCGATTAACTGCGTCTGCCTGCACCCCAACCAGGTGAGCGCTGGCTCCGCCACAGTTTCCCAGCTCCTGCTTTGCTGCCGCTCCTCTGGATAACCCCGAGGGGCTGCGGAGTTTTGTACTGGCAGAGGCAGCAAAAGAGCTGGGGGCTGGCTGGGGAGGGCGGCCTTCCTGGTGGCACAGACCCGTGAGCTCTCGGTGGCGGCGCTGGGCAAGCAGCCGCTGGATTCTCGCACCAAGGCTGCCCCTCTGCCCGCTCCCTCACCGAGGTGCTGCCGCCGGGAGCTTTGTGTGCGGGAACGCAGCCCACGCAGCCCGGGAGCCGGCAGGACAGAGCCGCAGTCCCTCCGTCTGCCCCAGGAAAGCCAACGCCGCTTTGGGCGGTGGAGGAAACCTCCCCGAGCGGTGGCGCTGGGAGCGAGCAGGTACCGCAGCCTCGTGCCGTGCCTGCAGCAGGTGTCCACGCTGCAGCCCAGGGACTTCATCCACTGAGCTCGTTTGCCAGCCGGCGCGTTTGTGCTAATTACCCTGCTGGCTGTTGCAAAGAGACACTGTAGCGGCTGCGCTGGGCCGCTCGTCCCATAGGAGGGGACACTCTTTTGGGGCCACCTGTGTCCCAAGAACTTAACCGAGGGGATGTGATGGGAGGGGAACTGGTGGTGCAGGGCAGGCCGGGAAGCTTGAGGGTGGCACTGCTACCAAGAAAAAGCATCTCGGGGCCTGCGGCCCCCATAACCTTTGGGACTTCAGTCAGATTTGCTCAGGATTCACCAATGGGTTCAGAAGCTGTTGATAAACAGAGGTATGGCTGGGGCTCAGGAAACGAGGCTAAAAGGCTGTGCGGCACATTAGAGGGGACAGTGGTGAAGATCAATACGTATCATTGCAGTGTTAATAACCCGTCTGGTCCGTTTTGCATTCACAGCGCTGCAGGGTTTGTTTGCAGACGTGGCAGTGCAAACCTTTTTAAAAAGCTGAGTAATAAAAATGTTTTTTTATGCTTGATTTTGCAAAGGTTTAATTTTGCAAGTCCCGAATTTTGGACCAGATTCGAGATCAATTATTTGGACCAGACTTTACCCAAATGCCGCCGATGCTCCTGTAGTGCCGGTGATGCGAGATTGTATTACGTTAAAACAAATAATGTTGTTGTACATGCGTCTTACATGTGAAATAATTGTTAACCAAGATGCTGCTGAGTTGCGGGAGAGGTGTTGGTTTGTGAGCGGAACGCGGTTAATTAGTCCAAAGGTGGCAGTATTTATTCAGATAGCTTCATCGCTCTGCAATTCCCTGCTGCAGTGATGCTGATCCAGTTATCCGAGAGAGATTTCTCACAGCCTGGCTGAAGCCGTGACGGCTTTAGCAATTGCCCTTACACCTGCTAAGAGGGGGCTGAGGGTTGAGGCATCCAGAAGACTCTTCTGCATTGTGCAGTCAGCTAAATATATCAAGCGATGATTGTCTTCCTCAGAAACAAGCCGTAGCTCACAGGTACAGGATTAGCTGTGCCCGATGACCTGATCTCCTCTAGGGATTCTGCTAAAATTATGGGCAGCGCAAGACTGTCGATAAAAGCCCTGGTTTAAGTGGAGAGCCGCCAGCATTGTCTTTTGGTCTGGGCATGGGATCGGAGCCAGAACTCCTGCCCTTCAGCTGGCTCTTGTCCTTCCCCTGAGAAGGAAAGAGAGAGAAAAAAAACCCATTTAGGCTTGTGTTTTTCAGGTATCCATACACCCTTGAGTGCTTTAGTTGTTCACTGGCCAACTTGCATCTTAATGCCAGCTTCTCAGACGTGCTGAAAATCATTTGGCTTCTGTGGGTGTTGTTTGGAGCTGTAGCTGTGCAATGGTTCTGGAAATCAGGCAGCTGCTATCTGCTCTGGGGCTTATAAAATTAGCAAGCACTTCTGTAGCGGTAAACAGCCTTTTTTGCAGAATGTAACGTGAGATTAGTACTCTGCTTGCTCTCAGCACGCAGGGGCGGTCAGCAGGCTGCTGGAGCTCTGAAACAGCCCTGTGCTGGGGAATAATTAGGCAGAACAGGACCCCGATGCTTAAAACCAGAGCAAGGCTCCACGTGGTGCTACATGGGCATGATCTGGGCATTGGCTTGGGCTGCTGCTGGCGGGGCTCTCCTCAGAGAGATGAGGCTGGTGTTTTCTTGCAGGCAGAGCTAATTGTGGGTGATCAGAGTGGGGCCATTCACATCTGGGACCTGAAGACAGACCACAACGAGCAGCTGATTCCAGAGCCCGAAGTTTCCGTCAATTCAGTTCACATTGACCCCGATGCCAGTTACATGGCGGCTGTCAACAGCTCGGTGAGCTCCGACGGCCTCGAAGCCATGGGGTGGGATTTACGGTGCTCCAGCAGCTGCGGGGCTGCACCTCCTGTGGGCACAGGCAGCCGGTTTGCACATACCGGCTTTGCCTGCAGCTTTGCCGTGCTGTGGTCGGACGTGGGAAGTCCGGGCTGCTTATGGGTGGGTGACAACCAGCCCGGCCACAGATCCCCCTGTCTCACCGCAGGGAAATTGCTACGTGTGGAACCTGACGGGTGGCATCGGAGAGGAGGTGACCCAGCTGATCCCCAAGACCAAGATCCCAGCGCACAACCGCTACGCTCTTCAGTGCAAGTTCAGCCCTGACTCCACGTGAGTGCGTGCCAGCCCCTCACCTACCCGCCATGGGGACAGACGGTCCTCTCTGGGCAGGCAGAGACCAGCTGTGCCTCCAGCTGTTGGCCAATGCTGGCTCCACGTTGCCCTGCGGGTCCCCCAGGGAGGAGTGGGACAGGAGGCACGGGACACCCTGGGACTGGGTTGCTGTTGGTGCCATCTCAGCAAGCTTTGCAGCCATGAGCTGTTCTTACAGCTGGGCTCGAATTGCTGATCTCTGGGAGCAAAGCAGTGAACTTGGGGTGCTCCCTCACCGAGTCTGTCTGGCTTGAATCTCCTAAGGCAGTCGATACAGGTGTAAAGAAATTTGATTACAATGAACACAGGTCTCCAGTTCATCACTGTTCCAGGCCCACATTAATGAGAGGCCCTGAGGCGTACAGCGTGACTAATAAGGTTACCCTCGCCTGTCTCTTCCTTGCAGGCTCTTGGCCACATGTTCTGCAGATCAGACGTGTAAGATCTGGAGGACTTCAAACTTCTCGCTGATGACAGAGCTGAGCATTAAGAGCAATAACCCAGGGGAAACGTCTCGAGGCTGGATGTGGGACTGCGCCTTCTCCGGGGACTCGCAGTACATTGTCACAGGTGAGGCAGCGCTGCTCTCCTGCCCTTGGCCCAGCACTTGATTTGGGCTACGCCAGTCCCCAGCAGCAGGGCCCTGCACCAGCACAGGACTGAGCAGTTCCTCTGACTGAGACATTGCCAAACCCTCGTGCACCAGTATGCGAGGAGAGAGCACCCAGCCTCGCACCCACAAAGCAGTCTAATGCCTTTAAGCATTTTTGCCTGAGCTGCAATAGGGCGTCTCTTTAAACTGGAGAGTTGATCTTCACGTGTGCAATTTATTTCACCTGGCAGCAACGCTGCTAGCAGCAGTCCCTTCAAAGCATACATGTTGTAATTTCCACAGTAACTTCTCTCCGAAAGAATTAAAACCTCACGTAATAGAGAAATGCACTAAGCTTCTTGCTCTGCATGGCTCCCTTACTCATCATCAACAGCCCTAATATAAAGGTGTCGAATGAAGGAAGAGGAAAGTCTTTCTTATAATAATAAAGAAAAAGTTTAAAGGGTAATGCAATATATCCCACTCCTCTTTTCACTTTCTGTTCCAGCCTCCTCTGATAACCTGGCCAGACTTTGGTGCGTGGAGACAGGAGAGATCAAGAGGGAATACAGCGGCCACCAGAAAGCAGTCGTCTGCCTTGCTTTCAACGATAGCGTGTTGGGATAACAGTCACATGTGGGAAGGAAAGGACCTCTGCTTGTTTTCCTTTGCCTTACAGTGGCAAGCAAACCCTCTGGAGCCCGAGACGTGCACTTGTAACCATCCCCTGCACTGATGGGGAAGTCTCGGTCTCTGGCAGAAGCAGCTGCATTTGCCTGGCATGAGACCAGGCTTCAGCTCTGAGCAGATCATTACCGAAACGTGTGTGGCCTCTGAGGGAGGCTGCTTGGACAAAAGGGAATGGGAGAGGGAGGCATGGTCCCACTGTGGGGAGCTGGGTACGGTTCAGCTGGAGGAATCCCTGTGGCATCAGCTGCTGCCAGCTTTGTGATGTTCTTGTACCCCAAAGTGGGGAAAAAAAAATAATCAGCCTTTCTAAATGATGGAAGAGGCTGAGCAAAGAGAGGAGAGGCAGCTGTTTTCTTGTTTTGCAATCCCTTTATTCGAAGTGTATTTCACAGACTTACTTGGAGAGCTGCACTTCTATAAAGCCAATCCCTCCCGAACAAATTTAATAACCTTGTGTTGAACAGGACATGTAGCCATAAAACACTAGCTACTCCACATGATTCCTCTAGGCCTGGATCTCCTACTACCTACGTACAATATGCAGCCCTGGAGCACAGCTGCAAATAAAGTGTCTGTACTGACAGTGCTGAGCAGAGTCCTGTTATTTTTCTAAACGCTCCTGAACTGCAGCATGAAATCAGCAGGAAGCTTTTGGGCAATATTGTAGATGTTACCTTCCTTGTTGAAATCAGAGGCTTTTCAGGAATCCAGTTCAAGTATGTAGAGCAGCGAGAGGGCATCCGCGGCTGCAGGGCTTACTCGGGGAGGTAATAGAAGCAGATAGACACACAAATGTTGCTTGGAAAACAGATGTCAATGCAAAGGTAGATGAGCCGCTGCTTCCCTGGACCTGCCAAATGAGCAAGGACAGAGGCAGGGTGAGAGCTTTTGCAGTCCCTGGGGAGCCAAACAAGTGGAAAGCCTCAGGGAATGACCTTTCTTATTAAAGCTGGAGTAACACAGAACAGAATGAGAGCTCGGCAGGCTGCTTTTGGTGAAGATGAAGGTGACAAGCGTTAAGCCAACAGCGTTGCAGGGCACTGCTCTGTGCTGTGGTTGCGCCGTGCAAGCAGGCTGTGCTGCCTGGGGAAGGGGGCTTGGAGCCTTTCCCAGCCAGCACCGCCATTCACTGCAGGTTGTGGGTATGAGCCAGTGCTCGGTGATCACTGAACAACGGTTTGATTTTGAACTAGGGGTTGCCCGTCCCTGTCCTGGGCCTCGGCAGCCCCTCCCAGGCTGCGCATCAGCTTTTGCACAGCAGAGCCTGCTCCTCTTAGGTGTGCTAGACACAATCGTGCTTCCCTCTTCTGCAAAGGGGCACGTACAACTTACCCTCCCCTCTCCTGACCCAGAAGATGGATGTCTGCTCACACAGGGTCTGGACAGCCTCCCCCAGGCTTTTGGGGTCCACCTCTTCCCCCGCCAGAATGCCCAGGAACTCCTGGTAGTACTTGGTCTGGTTATTCTGCTGTAGCATCTGATCAGCCTGAAAGAAATGCCCCTGTTAATTCCTCCCAAGGTGCTTTGCTCCTCCCAGCACTGCCCTCCAGCCCCGCAGACCCGCTCTCGCTTTCAAGGCGCCCAAAGAGCGGTCCCTACCCCAGCAGCAAGGGCAGGTTTCTCCCAACAGCTGCCCAGTCCCACCAGGCTGCCGGGATGCTCGCTCTGGCCAGAGCAGCCTCGCAGGAGAAGCCCGACTGCCAGGGGCAAGGCTGGAGCAGGGACAGCCTGCAGCCCCTCGCTAGCCCTGCAGCATGGGCACAGTTCCTCCCGGGCCCCTCGCTGGGCTGCTTTGTCCCCAGGCCTGGAGCTAAAACACCCTGTTGTGCCGGGTGTCACAACCACCACAGCCCGCTGGCAGAGGAGTGACCCACGGCAGCCCCGTCCCCTCTCCACGCGCAGCGGCAGAGCCCCCAGCACTGGACATGATGCAGTGCAGTGGCCTTCAGCCCCGTGGTGGCTGGGATGGGACAAGGCTGAGCTGAGGCTCCTCAATGCTGGTTCCTGTTCGACTGCCGCGTGGGCTGCTGGCAGCCCCAGCACCACCAACTCTTTTACTTCCACTAAGGAGCCTCAAAGCCTGGCAGATGCTTTCTTCTCCTTCCATCCCCTTTGGTAGCCTGCGCTCATGGATGCTGTGTTCCTACACTCCTCTGGGTTAAACGCTGCTCATTGCTTCCCGGCTGGGTGGAAGCGGCAGGCAAGGGACGAGGACCCCCCAGGAGCCCCCGAGGAAATGGAGAGCAGATGGCAGTGGCACAAAAAAATGGGGCCTTCTGTCTTCTTGAAACAGAATCTGCCCCCCGCCCATGCATCCATTAACATTTTGTTCAGAGGGTCCGTATACGTGATTTACTCCGACTTTCTTCCCTGTGAATTGCTAAACAAACCCCCTTTGTTTTTTGTTCCCCAGATTTTTGAGCAGGTAACAGAATCCAGTGGGAGCGGGTCCTGCGAGAGCCCTGCTATTCACCTCTGTGGGATGTATCCCCCTTCCCCAGCCTGCACCCCTGCTGTTTCTCACAGAAGATAGGATATCGCTAAAACTGGGAGTTGTTGCTCTGAGCTCGCACGCTGAGCCCAGCGCTGCAAGGCAGAGCTCTGCTCCAATGCAAGACACCAACCCGGTCCCCTCAAGCAGTGGATTGCACAGAACGGGGCTGCCACAGCTACTCCCGGTCGGGAGAGCCCGTGCCCTCGTTTAGCCATGCTTGGGATGCTGGTATTAAAGAGTCACCACTGCGAACACAAATCCATGCAGGAAAGGGTCTTCAGCGAGCTGTGCAAAGCCCAATTCATCACCCCCATCCGCTCAGCCACCCCAGGGAATGGCCGCAGCAGCCGCTCACTCTCTGCTCAGATGCGTTGAGAGATGTCTGTAGGGCCTGGAGGTCCCACGCGTCCATCCTCCGCAGGTAGCACGCACGCTGCTCCAAGGGTTTGTAGCACACGTAGCCCTGCGAGACAGATTGTGTCCTGTGAGAGCAGGCAGCGGCATGTGCCCGCAGCTGCCTTAAGAGCCCAAAAACCGGACATTCCTTCTTTTGTCCTGCCTTATCTTTCCTAACTAAAGGTGCAGAGGAAGGCACCAAACCATAGCTGGTTGGTGTTTTTCCTGGTCTACTCCTCCTGCTCCCACCCCAGCAGGTCTTCTCTCAGCAGCCTGGGCTCTGCTTGCTCCCAGGCTAGTGAGGCAGGTAGTTATCCCAACAGACTTACGTTCCTGCTGTCATACAGCACCACGGCGCTGCGGTTATTCTGTGAGGTTACGTAGTAGGTCACGGTGCTCCTGGACTTGTCCACCAAAGCTGTCTGATTCCTCAGCGGGTCTTGCTGGCCCTGGAGCGTTAGCCGGATGAGCTGAGAGCCAGCCTGGGCACAAAGAGTGGGAGGGCAGCACCAACGATCAGCCGTTCAGCGTCTGTGCCCAGCATCTCCGCGCTGACATCCCCACTCAGACCCCTCGCTCGTCCCTGTTGCTTGCCTGAATTATTTAGCGACAGCAGCAAGCTCTGATCCAAGGGAGGGGAGCAGATCTGTGAAGGAGATGGCTCTCCATCACGCAGGGCTGGGGGAGAGGTGCCGGTGTCTCTCACACCGAAGGCACCCACGTGGCCAGGCAGCAGGGTGCTGGAGGAAAGGGCCAGGGGACTCGCCAGCCTCTGCTACAGCCGCACACGGGGGGAGGCTGGGATCTGCCGCCCCGGCCAGCGCAGCTCGCTGGCAGCAGACACACTCCCCCCTCGCCTCAGAGGCCACAGCCACACGTTGGAACACGCCTGCTTAACAAAATACCAGCTCACGGCTATATTTACAAACGATGCGCTGAAGTTCCTCTAATTTAAGCAACGGTTTCTGGCAGGCGTGTTGCAGGGGTGAGACAGCCGCTGCTCAGCTCGCTGCCTGCAGCGCTGCCGGCACCTTCCTGCCCTTCTGCCTGCAGGCTGCCTGCGATGGGGTAACCGGCCAAACCCAGCCCTGAGCTCAGCCCGGTCCTCCCTCCCGGCAAGTGCTTCCGACACGAGTCAGGGCAGGAGGAGGTTTCCTGCCTGAATCGTGATCCCTTACCCGGGCAGAGCTGGGGGAGAAGCCGAGAACCCCCACAACGCTGACGCCAACAACTGCAAAAAACAAGGCAAGGGACAGGATGATCCAGAACGTCCTGGATGGAGCCGTGAAGCGTGCTGCAGCCCTCCTGTCCTGGCAGCCAAGGCAAAAGAAGGAAAAGAGAGTTCAAGTTAACCCTTCTGCTGGTTATTCTTCCCCATAAAACACACTTCCTGCTCATGGCACACATCACTGTGCAAACTGCTGGGGTTTGAATGCGGAACTGCCAGAACATCACAGCAGCCCCCAGAATAATGTCACTTTTATCCCCCAGTGATGGAGTTTCAGATCCAACACCCCAGTAACCAGCACTCCCGCAGCCGAGCACTTTCCTCCTGCAGCCAGGGAAGCAGGCAAACCCTGCAAACCCGCCGAGGAAGGGCTGGAGCGGGAAGCTTTCCACAAACAGGGGCTGCTGCTGCAATTCAGCAGCAAATTAAATTATTTTGGTTCATAGCAGGAGAACCTTCAGCATTTGAAACAGGCCCCGCGGGGAGTGATCCTGCTTCCTTGACCCTCCATATATTTGGTTGTATTTTATTTTCTTGATAAGTTGTTCTTCATGCAGACCAAGCTGTTACTTGAAACAAAAGAGCTTGGCAGTCATGCGGCATTTCTAGTGGCTCTACTAAAATTCACTTTAATTCTTATATTGAAACAATTAAATTTAACTTAATGGCACATAAAATCATTTTTACAAAGCAGAAAGAATGTGCTTTCAATAACAGAGTTTCGACCACACTTAAAAAAAATAATCTGTTTCTCAGTCTTCTGAAGCACCTAGAGAAATTCCATCAATGCCCATGGTTGGATTTGCTACAGCCATACCAGGAACGGGCTCTTCAAGCCTCCGGGTCAGTTACTGATCTTTTTCAGCAATACGTAACTTCCAGATCTATTCCACTAGAAAAGCAGCGAGTCTTAACAAGGTTAAATCTGCACAAAGCTGAAAGCTCCTCAGTTGAAACGCAATAGAGGCCAAGCCCTACGGCAACGGGGAGGTTTTCAGTAGCTAACAAAATTCCCTCGGGTGGGAAAGGTGGAAATAAAGAAATCCAGCGGCTCCTGTCCTGCACAGGCTGCGGCTCACACGTGTCACGCATCCCGAGCGGCTCTGCAGCGTGCAAGCCGGGGTTCGCTGGCACCTCTAACCTGACCGCCCTGCCTTGTCGCACAATCGGTTTATGCCGTGTAAGTCCAGGCACGTAGAAGGAAATCCAGCTGATGGAGTCGGCTGCCTTACAAGGAGCTGAGCTATGGGGTGCTGGGGTTGGGGATGAACAAAATCTTACCAGGATCCATGGGAACGGCAGGAGCTCAGCCCCTTCAAAAGAGGAATCAAGCAAGCACAGAGCAGGGGCTGTCTGTGACAGCTGCGGGACCAGGGATACTCACTGCAGAGACAGCACGGCCGGTGCCGCTCCTGCCCTCCATCCTCACTTCAGATGAGGCCCTCGCTCCCACAGCTCTGCCTCCCGACAACACGCAGGCTGTGCATGGTCCCAGCTCCAGGCGTGCCTGGGAAACCTAAGCGTGCATCCGCCAGACGTAAATACGCATCCCTTGTGGCCAAAGGGCCTCCCAGCCAGGAGCTCAGAGCTACAGGGAGGGTGAAACCTTAGAGCTGCCACCTGGGGAGAGGAGATGGGAAGGGGGGGGTGAAACCCCGGGCTGCCGAGCGATGCTGTCAGTGCATCAAACCGCTCTTCCTGCTCACCTTGCGAGGCAGCTGGAGCGGGCAGGGGGGGTGACAATCAGGGGCTTTGTGCCCGCCCTCCCGGCTGGCAGGCCCTAACAGCGGGCCAGGGAAGTCTCATTAAGAGGCACATGAATAGAGAAAAGTGGCAGCCTGCCCTTGTCATCAGTTATTTCTACATTTCAACGTGAACTTTGTGCTGCCGGAGCTCCGTGGGCTGAAGCCAACTGTTTATCCTGCGGACTGCTGCCCCGCGAGCCTCGGCTGCACAGACACGCTTGTGTTCCACCTACAGACCTCGCTTCCTTTGGACCCCGGGGAAAAGTCATGGCCACAGCTGGAGCCATGCTTGTGCTAACACCCGTGCCCCATGACGAGAAACACCCCGCAGGGAACAGCGTGCCCAGGTTGCCAGACCGTGGTTTTCCTGAGCACCCCAGGAGCCCCTCTGAGAGTTTCGTGTTCTTCAGACCTGCCAGCCAGATGTAACCAACTGAACGGAGGAAAGGAAAACCTCAGCAGGATTCCTTCACGTGGTATTTGTCGAGGAAAAATACAGCTTTTAGACATTTTCCTATCAAGCACGGCCCAGGCCTGATCAAACTCAACCAAGAGGGCAGCTCGTCCCGGAGTTTCTCATCATCAAAGCACTAGCAGCCCCCGTCCCCTCTCAGCCCCCTTCCTTCTGTAAGTCAAAACCAAGCTGTTGCAGCAGCAGATCGCCATCTCATTCTAGCATGCTGCTTCTGTGGGATGTGAACTCGGACCCTGGACAAACACACACCTGAACGCTGTGGCCAAAAAGAAATCATCAGTCACTCCTTTAAAACAGCAAAACAGAGTGAAAGGCTGCAGCACCCCATGCCACAGCTCTGATGAAATCAGGAATGGTGTTGGAACAGTCAAACCACCAGTTCTGCTTCCGCCAGCAGTGGCGTTGCAGAGATCGGGCAGCGCTGCCGGCACGTACCCGGCTAGCTGGCTTCTGCTGCGGTGGATCTTAGCGCAAGAAATTTGAAAAACAAGCTGAAACAGGCAGTCAGGGCGTTCTCCCCACAGAGGGTTTAACAGCCACACAGCAAACACTTTCCTACTTTCAGAAATTTATGCCCCGCCTAATCTAAGGTGCAGGAACGAAGCAAAACCCTCTATAAAACATTGTTTGTGAAAGGATTATTGCATCCTGCTCTGTGCTGTACTCTTAAAGAAGCAAATCCCAGCCCACGCTAAGAGCCCTGTGCAGCTCTGGGCGCCTGGACCAAAGAAATATACTCCAGGGTTGGGATTTCTTCCCCTGATACTGCACATAAGGAGTAAAGATGCTAAACACAAACGGCATCCTGAGCTCCCAGAATCTGCACACAGGACGGCTGCACCGAAGCCCACCGAGAAGAGACTACAAAAAGAAGACAAGGCCAGGGGAAAGCAGGTTTGTAAGTTTAATGTGAATTCAAGTAGAGGCTCAAAAACCATTTGGAAGTTGATACAGAGTTTTGAAGCACGATTGACACCGTCACCAGTACATTTCAGCATAGGTGAATCGAGGTAATGGTTCCCTTGTACAGTGAACAGTACGTGGCAGGGACAGTGCGCTGCTGGAGCGAGGCTGAACGCCTCTCCCGGCATTTACAACATTACTTGACATATTCTGAAATGATAAGCACCAGATGCAGGAACTGAATCAAAGAACACACTGTTTTCGGACCCCACCTGCAGCAAATCCATAACGTCCACTTCCACGTTACCCAGATAAAGTGAAAGTTCTACCTGTGAGTATTTCTCTGTGACTTTACACAGTCACAGCCTTCCACCTGGAGTCAGGAACAGGAGGAGATTGTCGTGCTTCCTTACACAACTCCGAGTTACAAACGAACACCCTTTTACAAGACCAGCTAATATTCGGGTAACACTGACAGACAGTACAAACGGTTATTGCTGTACAAACGAGGTGGAAAGTCTACTCGTTTCGAGTGTCCAAGTGGAAGGAAATAGCATTGACACACTGCTGGAGCTATCCAGCTGAACAGCGGGAGATGAAGGAAGGCCAGTGTTTAAATTTAACTGCTGATATCGGAATCTATGGAATAAAAGCATGTTATTTGCATATATCATTTTTCACTTAATTCTGTAACGCAAAAGCTTTCAACTGTGGCCTTCAATTCAGCCAGCAGAAAAATCTACCCCGTAGCCTGAGGCGTGCATCACCCAAACCCAGATCAAAAAAGATTCAAAAGGAAATCACCACCTGAGCAAGCAAGCACTCCTCTTCAGACAAGCAGCCGGTGCCAGGCCCCCATGCCAGACACCCGCAGAAGGTACCAACCTTGGCTATTGAAAGGAAGCACGTGCCATCGTCACACGCGGCCAGCGGGCTGACAGATGTGTGTCGGTGGAAAGCTGGACTATGCACCACATCCATCCCCCGCGGGCTGAGCGCTAATTCAGATTCTGCGGCTAAAGCCAAGGCGAGCGGCTATTTTGATGCTGAGGGAAGCACAAGAACTAACTCGGTACTAATCCAGTTATTCCTGGGACGCAGCAGCGGTGGAGGACAGTCCTATGTGGTTACAGACTTTCACCATTACCAAACGCAAAGGCTTAGGAGAATTAAACCTACTGTGATCCGTGAAGTACATTCCTCTTATCCTCCCTTATGGGAAACAAGATATATTATCATATACTATACTTAAATTTATATTTTAAATATATTCTGATATATATTTAGGATGGGGGTAGTTCTTGTATGTACACGTGCTTTACACAGACACCCAACGCTTGGACAAACACAGTACACAGACGACACCGTTCACGTTCCGCGAGCGGGATCACCCTCATCTGCATCGCAAGTGCAATTTGCAACGGTCAAATAAAGGAGACGGGTCTCGGTTTCTGTGACCTGACGTCGCGCTTGCAGCGGGCTGTACCCCTGAACAGGACCCCGTCCGGAAAAAAAAGAAATCAATCTAAGGCCAAAAGCTAATTCTGCCAGCCACCGCAAGCGTTGCCAAACACAGCCGCTAAGTTACTACACGCTCCCAGAGTCATTTCCCTGAATAAACCAGACCGAGCCATGGCCTGTCCAGGCAAGGACACACCGCAAGTTGTCGCGTTCTTTTCCTCAGATCAACCAGCTCGACTTCCCTCAGCTCAGTCTAGAGGACAACGTGACATCGAGTATCACAAACATTTGGATAGATGTGTTGCTTATAATTTAAAAAAAAAAAAAAAAAAAAAAAAAAGCCCCGAGCCCACAAGACGCAGGTGATGCCGTAATGCCCTCTTTGTTTCAAAGTGCATTTAAAGACTGAGATGTAAACAACATCGTATCAAGAGGACAGAAGGGTTAAAAGGCTAAGGGTTGCTAACTCCGGGTGGTATCCTAGCAAGTACGTTACTGTCACGAGGTGATTAACAGGGGCCCTCCTCGGGGTACCGCTGCAGAAGCTGCAAGCGTTTTGCTCTATTAATCCCCCAGTGCTGGGAGAAGGTCGGCAATACTCTCGACATAGTAATCGGGAACCAGGCTCTGCCTGACAGGACAGTCGCTCTCCTGGTGGCCCTTCACCTCCTCCAGCGTAGTGACGCCGGTCAGCGTCAGCAGTGTGGTGAGGCCGCAGCTATTGCCCATGAGGATGTCCGTGTCCAGCCGATCTCCCACCATGATGGTACGAGCAGGATCGATGTCAAACTCGCTTGCCACGCAATCAAACATGTACCGGTTGGGCTTTCCTACGATGAACGCCTCACGCTGGGCTGCTGTCTCCACCGCCTTTACCAGGCAGCCGGTCCCTAGGGAGAGAAAACGTTGATTAGAGGCTGCAGAAGACTCTTGGCATCCCCACGAGCCAGTACAAAACCGCACGGTGCTTTGGAAACACTACACCCCAGCTGTACAGACAGGACAGGCAAAGGGGAGAGGTTAGTCCCAAGAGAAGCGGTGCGTAAAACCTGCCAGGAAGCCGGAACACCGTCCCACATCGAGATCCAAAAGGAACCGCTATTCTCCGAGTAAAGCAAGGGATCAACAAAGGCTCTCCTTCTTTTGGCGGGGGCCACAGAGGAGGGGAAACCCAGGCTCTGGGCCGCCGCGCCGAGGTACAAGCCTGCCACTGCCTTTGTCCCAAGAGGCAGGACCGAGCCCGGGGGGCCCCCAGAGCCCGGGGACTTGCCAGGAGCGGCTCCGAACCGGCCGGGGCCGCCTCCCCGCCCCCGCCGGGCAGCTCCCGGCCGCCCCCCAGCCCCCCCCAGCCCCGCGCACCGGGGATGGCGGTGCCGCCTTCGAGCGGGAGGCGGTGGTCGCGGTTGGTACCGACGAGGAGGCAGTCGGCGCCGCCGCGCAGGAGGTAGCGCAGGGCCTGACACAGCTTGGCGTAGTTGAAATGCTCGTCGAAACCGACGAGGACGGCGCGTACGGCGGGGTCGAGCGGCGCCTGGGCCCAGTCGGCGGGCGTGGGGCCGGGCAGGGCGGCGGGGCCGGGGCCCAGGTGCGGGACGCCGACGGCCTCCAGCTCGGCGGCCAGCGCCGGGCTGCCCAGCACGTAGGCGGCGGCGCCGGGCGGCAGGGCCTGGCGCAGGTAGCGGGCGGCGCAGTAGGCCGAGCCGAAGACGTGGCGGGGCTGGGCGGGCGGGAAGCCCAGCCGCCGCAGCTTCTCGGTGTAGGCCGCGCGCGTCCGGCTGCTGTTGTTAGTCACGTAGCACAGGCGTTTTCCCGCCGCCGCCAACCGGTCCAGCGCCTCCGCCGCACCGCCCACCGCCGCCTCGCCCCGCCACAAGACGCCGTCGCAGTCAAAGAGGAGCGTGTCGGCGGCGCCCAGCACGGCCCGGGCCGCCTCGGCCTCCAGCCGCCGGCAACGCCGCCGCCCGCCGCCCGCCATGGCCGCCATCGCCGCGCCTCAGCCGCGCGACCGCTCGCCGGCCGCTCCCATTGGCCGCGCCGCGACCGGCACGGGTTTCCATTGGGTGGCGGCGGCGCCGGTCCCGCCCTCTCCGGCCGGCAACCGGCTGGCCGACGTCCTCTCCTGCCCTTCCGCACGGCGCCGTGAGGGCGGCCGGCTCTCTCCGCTTTCATTGGTCGTTCGCCTCACCGGCCCGCCCCCCGCGCGCTGCCATTGGCCAGAAGGCAGGCGCTCCCACCGCCCATTGGGCCGCCTCGGCCGCCCCGGGGCTGTTGGGAACTCGTTGGGACCATCATGGAGTCGTTGGGGCTGGAAAAGGCCTCGGGGGTCGCCAAGTCCAGCCGTCACCCAGCACCCTGGTGGCTCCTGAACCGTGTCCCCAAGGGCCGCATCTGGGCGGTGTTTGAGCAGCCCCGGGGATGGTGACTCCCCCACCCCTCTGGGCAGCCTGTTCCAGTGCCTGACCGCTCTGTCAGCAAAGACACGTTCCCTAATATCCAATCGAAACCTCCCCTGACGCAGCTTGAGGCCATTTCCTTGCGTCCTATCGCTTGTTCCTCGGGAGAAGAGACCAACCCCCACCTCACTACAGCCTCCTTTCAGGTAGTTGTAGACACGCTCCAGCATCTCCATGTCCTTCTTTGTCCCGAGGGGCCCAAAACTGAACACAGCATTCGAGGGGCGGCCTCACCAGTGCCGAGCACAGGGCACCATCCCTGCCCTGCTCCTGCTGGCCACACCATTGCTGATACAAGCCTGGATGCCGTTGGCCTTCTTGCCCACCTGGGCACACTGCTGGCTCGTGTCCAGCCGGCTGTCAGCCAGCACCCCCAGGGCCTTCTCCGCTGGGCAGCTTTCCAGCCACGGAGTGGCTGGAAAAGCCACACAGCCGTGTCCAGAGAAGGGCAACGGAGCTGGGGGAGGGTCTGGAGAACAAGTGTGATGGGGAGCGGCTGAGGGAGCTGGGGGGGTTTAGCCTGGAGAAGAGGAGGCTGAGGGGAGACCTTATCGCTCTCTACAACTGCCTGAGAGGAGGCTGTGGTAAGGTGGGGGTTGGTCTCTTCTCCCAAGTAACAAGGGATAGGATGGAAGGAAATGGCCTCAAGCGACACCACGGGAGGTTTAGATTGGAGATGAGGAAAAATGACTTTACTGACAGAGCGGTCAGGCACTGGAACAGGCTGCCCAGAGAGGTGGTGGAGTCACCATCCCTGGGGGTGTTCAAAAACGTGTAGACGTGGCCCTTGGGGACATGGTTTAGGAGGCCTGGGGGTGTTGGGTTGGCGGTTGGGCTTGATGATCCTCAAGGTCTTTTCCAGCCTTAATGATTCTATGATCCTATGATTCACTCTTCCCCCAGCCTGTAGCATTGCATGGGGTTGTTGTGACCCAAATGCAGGACCCAGCACTCGGCCTTGTTAAACCTCACCCAGCCGAGCTCGGCCCATCGATCCAGCCTGCCCAGATCCCTCTGCAGCGCCTTCCTACGCCCGAGCAGATCAACACTCCCGCCCAACTTAGAGCCACCTGCAAACGGACCGAGGGCTCACTCAGCCCCCCGTCAGGCTCCTGTCCGCCCGGGCACGGGGGTCAGAGGTCACCGGGGGGTGGGGGGGCCGACCCTGTCCCCGCGGCCCCACCCACCGCCCCCGGAACCCCGGCGCAGCGGTACCGCGTTCCCCGCCGAGCCCTGACGGCACGGGTGCCCGTCCCGCGGCACGCGGCCCGTTGTTATGACGACACGGCCGTAAAGCCGCCATCTTGGCGGTGCGGCTCGTTGCGACATGGAGGCCACGATGGCAACGAGCGCGGGGCCGGCGGGGCTTACGGCAGCCGCCGCCGAGGAGCGGGAGGGGGCGGCGGAGGAGGGCTCCGGGCCCGCCGCGCCTCCCGCCGGCCCCGGCGCCTTCCTCGGCCTCCCGGCGCCCTTCAGCGAGGAAGGTACCGGGCGCGGGGCGGGCGGTGCCGCCGCCGCCGCAGGGCCCCGGCCGGGGCCGCAGGGAGAGCGGGGCCCGGGGGGCGGCGGGAGGCCCCTGAGGGGGCGCGGGGCGGCGGGACCGGGGGCCTGCGGGGGGCCCCGGCGGCGCTGGTTCCTTCAGCGGGGTGTGTGTGGGGGTCTCGGTGCCCCTCAGCGCCCCGTCCCTCCCCCGGGCTCCCGCGGCCCGGCCCGGGGGCGATCGTCCCGCTCCGCCCCGGGCATCGGCCCCTCGCAGGGGCGAAAACACCCCTCGGCAAAGCACCCCCCGGCTCCTTCCTCCTGGGCTGGGAGCTCACCCGAACCGGAGCGTTCGGTGTAAAGCTGCTCCTTAACAGGTGCCGTGTTTTCCTCAACCGATGACGGAATTTTTTAAATCTCAGATGAAGACGACGTGCACAAGTGCGGTCGCTGCCAGTCCGAGTTCACCTCCCTGGAAGAATTTGTACAGCACAAATTACAAAAGGTCTGCCAGCGAGCTCCAGAAGCTCTCGCTGCTGCGTCAGCAGGTCTCCTCAACCAAGAAGTACAAAAGGTGACAGCAGGCTTCTCCTCGAGCCGTGGCTGAAAATAATTAGGACGCAACGGTCTGTTGGGTTGGAGGGGAGAGAACAGAATACGATGCTTTTAAAGGTAATAAAACCTTTCTGCTAAAATGTGATCTGTTACAGCAGGTCGTTCCCTCCGTGGAGGAGTCGATAACTGTTGCTCATATCGTCGTTGAAGCATCTTCAATAGCAGAGGAGATTGGCAACGCGTCGGCTATAGTAGGTGAGCTCTGAGACGCCCGCCTTCCTTCTCCTACTGGGTTGGGAATAGTTACTCGCCCGCTGTCCTCTTGTGTTTGGTGTGTGCTGTGGTCGGGTAAGTGACACCTCAGTCCTACTGAGCGTGGGGGCTTGGGACAGAGCGATACCTCAGGGGAGCAGGAGAGGCGTCCCTGGGCCCGCCTCGCAATTCTCTCCGCCTTAATACAAACTGGATTTAAAACTCCACTCCAGAAACATCCATTTTAATATTTATGCTGCGATAAAGAGAACTTTGCAAAGACCTGCGTTGGGGGTTTAAAGCACCCGTTTTTCCTTCCTGCCGCGTGAAATGCTGAAACAGTAAATTGCTCTAGTCGCGAAAAGCTCTCTTCTGTAAAGAACATAACTGTCTTCGTATCCTTTTCCCAGGTAGTGGGCACATCAAAGAAGTCATTGTTGCAGGAGACCATGTTTTTGAAAACCCAAATGGTCGTGTTGATGGGGAGGTCGCTGAAGAGCAAGGCAACCCCGATGACCAGGAGCAGGATGTTTCCACGGAACTGATAAAGGTTAAACTGCTGGTTAACAAAGAAGGGCGATACGTGTGCGAGTTATGCCAGAAGACATTTAAAACAGTAAGTGTTGCTTCTGTGCTCGGGTTAGCGAGTTATTTAGGCTAGCTGTTAGCTGAGGCGTCTCAAGACTCGATAACAACGTGCTTCTCTACTGCGTGCTATGCTTTCAAAAGGAAAGCTCCGCTTTCAGAAGGAGCGTTGCTGTTCTTTACAGCTGAAATGTAAAATCCTTAACCATTTGGAACATCTTTTAAACTGAAATTCTCTCCGTAGGCCAGCATCCTCAAAGCTCACATGATCACTCACAGCAGCAGAAAGGACTATGAATGTAAACTCTGTGGAACTTCCTTTAGGACAAAAGGGTCTCTGATTCGACACCATCGCCGTCACACTGGTAAGACAGTTCTCCAAAATAAGAGTTCCTCGTTGCCGGAGCGCGCTGTGTGTGGTTATCCAGCTTACCTTCCTGTGGAACTTACTGCAGCTTTCCGTCTTCTGCTGAGCTGGGACCGTGGAGCTCCCTGATGTCTGTCGTCAGGACAGGCTGGTTCTGGGATAAGCGCGGTGTGCTCGCTGCAGGAAGCCAAAAGTGTTCTTCTCGCGGTCTGTCATGTAGAGCTAATACTGGCCGTGGTTAGTTTAATATTGTCGTTTCGATTCTCATCGTTTCCAGATGAAAGACCGTACAAATGCAAGAAATGTGGGAAAAGCTTCCGGGAATCAGGAGCTTTGACTCGGCACCTGAAATCTCTGACACCTTGCACCGAAAAAATTCGCTTCAACATGAACAAAGAAATAGTAGTCAACAAAGATGATTTGCCCACAGGTCAGTGGCGCTGCCAATACGTGCCTTGCGTCTGATAAAACTGAGCGTGCTCCTGGTGCTTGAACTACGAATTTGTTCTCGTTCATGAAAAAAATATTGCTGTGGTATTCAGTTTGTATCTTTTATACAGGAAAAAGTAATTTATAGAGCTAAACTATTAACCTGAAGTGCACGTAGCCAGGTGTTGAGTGTGGCGAATGTTTGAGAATCTGGTACGAAGATGGCTTTAACAGGCACCATGCATTCTGAGACACGTTTTGTGTAGAGCGCAGCAAATTGCCGAGGGGTGGCAGTACACCAAGTGATTCGTTGTGCTGCTTTTCTTGAAGGATCCTGTAGTTCAAGCGCAGACACGGTTTCATCAATAGCGAGTGAATCCATCGAGACCTCGCCCGTGATTCATCTTGTGACCGATGCAAAAGGCAACGTTCTTCACGAAGTCCACGTCCAAATGCAGGAACTTCCCGTTGTGGATGCGAAATCCCTGGACCAAGATGTGAGTGGCATTTCTCTGAAATACCCTTCATGTGTTTTATGCAAAGAAGCATTTTAAAGTATTTCACCTCATGAACAAAATGTTCTTAGGTGCCAAGAATAAATCTGTGTGGTGGAAGTAAATGGTTAATTAGCTTCTCTTTCATCCGAGAAGACAGAAGGCACTCTGCTCTGACCCAGTCTGGCCATCTGCTGCTGCTGAGCTTAGCAGCATGTGTATAGCATACAGGGGGATGTGTAGGGTTCACCACCACGTACTGGACAACGCAGAAGGTGAGACGGTGTTCTTGGTGACCGTTCCCTGCTACGAGACCCTGTGGTAGGAGCAAAGGCTTATCGACCCCTTGGACTTTATGTTTTCAGAGTACAGATTCACCTCATCTTCCTCCCCAGTCCAAGATCATTCCCTTGTCGATCTCTCAACCCGATATCACAGCATTAGGCACCCTACAAAGAATGACTGGCATAACAACGTTGCTGTAAGAAAAGGGCTAACTGCGTATTTGCTGTACCAATTCCTGGGCTGTTTATTCCTTCAGCAGTCGCATCCCGAGGAGCTGCCATGTGAGGGGGAAGTGAACAGTGAGAATCTGCTGAGGCAGGCCATGAGGAATTCGGGTATCGTGATAGAGAGAGTCGCTATGGAGGAAATGCAGAAGCCGGATGAGCCTGCTGTAGCTGCTACGGAAGAACTAGAAAATGAAGTGGTTGAAGCAGAAGAGGAGCCGTGTGGGGAACAGTGTGTTGAAGTAGAACAAGCAGAGTCTGTATGTTTGTGTTCCATAAACAGATTAATTTTTCAATCCTCCTTGCCTGCACTTGGTTGCAGACAGCACTGTCAGCCGCCCCGCCCCACACCTTATCCTCAGCCTCTCTCTCCCTGGGCCTGGGTCTTTGTGTCAATTTTTATAGTTATGTTTTTCATGCATGCTTTAAGTGTAGCGTTAGTAGGCACGTGCTTGCTCTCTCTCCTGTTAACAACATAGATCTTTCTTGTCAAATCTGGAGTGTTTAATTGGGAATTTGGTTAGCGACACTTACTGTACACACTAGTACAAAAATATTTATGTTTGACCATTTTCTTTCCAACAGACAGATGCAGAAAGAACAAATGGGTACAAAAGTTACATTTGCCCTCACTGTAATGAAGCCTTCAGTGAAGCTACTTCCCTTGAAACGCACATCAAAGGTCACTTAGGTAAAGTTCTCCTCCTTATGCTGTTGCCTAAAACGCACCGTGTCTTACTGTGATCTTAAGCATGGTACAGCTTGCTTTGTTTCAAATTCCATGCCTTTACATGGCCAGCCACACAAAATCAATTGATGCTTTACACACAAATATGAAAAGGTTGACTTTGGTTGAGCTCTAGAATAGAGGGTAAAAGAAATATTTGGAAAAAAACCAAAACAAACCACAAACAAAAAAGTGTCCATGTTTCAGGGCCTGCACTGCATCCTTGGAAGCAGAATTTTGTGGTGAGGCCAATAAAAAGGTTGGCGAGGCAGAATGGGTTGATAGGCTGGAACTGCTGCTTGAAAGGCACCAAAGGCTATAAAGGCCACATTTGAGCAGAATTCACTTATGAGACAAAGCCCATACACGCAGCTTAAAACATAATTTCCCTCCTTCTGCGGGTTAATTTTTTTTGTAAGAATTTTGTTGCAGCATGTACTAAATACTTGCTGCTACTGGCTTGTCCTTTATCAACCATGCGTTCTCTCTCCCTCTTTCTCTTTCTAGATTACAAGCCTTTTAAGTGTGAGGAGTGTGGCAAAGAGTTCACAAAGGGCTATCTGCTAAAAAAGCATCAAGAAGTACACGTGAACGAACGGCGTTTCCGCTGCGGAGAGTGTGGCAAGCTCTACAAGACCATTGCGCATGTGAAGGGGCATCGAAGAGTGCATTCTGATGAGCGGCCGTATTCCTGTCCAAAGTGCGGCAAGCGGTACAAGACAAAGGTGTGCCTCCCTCATGACAGGCTTGCCTTCAGATTTTCCTTTCCAGAGCCAGGGTTTGGGAGAAGTTAGGAGGCTTTGCTCCTGAAAGAACAAATGCCAGCTCGCCTGCCTCTTGTAAGAGCAGAAGCTCCAGAAGGAGCTTTTGTTTTAGTGGGGAAGAGAGGGACAGTCTTAAAACCTTCACGTTTGTGAAGAAACTGTTCCTTCGTGTGTGAAAAAAATTATGTTATAATAATAAACCCAAGTATTTATCGTGCCTTACATGAGAAGAAGCCCTCAAAGATGTTGACTTCTACCCTGGAAGCAAAAACACTGCTTGCTTGAGTTTGTCCTTCCCCTTAGCTGCCCTTCTCTCGCTTCTCTCTTTGCACAGAATGCCCAGCAAGTTCATTTCCGTACGCATTTGGAGGATAAGCCTTACGTCTGCCAGTACTGCAGTCGGGGCTTTCGGGAAAAGGGCTCGCTGGTCCGCCACATCCGCCATCACACGGGGGAAAAGCCTTTTAAGTGTTACAAGTGTGGGCGAGGGTTTGCAGAGCACGGCACTCTCAACAGGCACTTAAAAACCAAAGGTGAGGTGGCAAAGCTTGTCTGCGCTGGGGCGGGGGTGCGTGTGGTGTTCCAGGACTGGGTTTGGACAAGCTGCTTTTTGGCTGAACGGTAATGATTTTTCAGAGTGGATCTAATGACCTTCGTCCAAGGCCGTTTGTTCCTCTGCATCTTAGTTGCATCAGGAGATGCGTTATGGTTGTTTTAATCTACGTTAATGAATATTTCTATTGTGATCTTTCTGACCAAAAATGATGCTGAATAAACAGCCATAAACCAGTTCTAATAAAAACTCTAGATCATCTAAATAAAGGGAAAGATAACCAAACCAGAATTTGCATTAAGAATCTAACTGTGGGGGTGCTGTGGGCTCTCTGCTCCAAACTCTGGCTTACGTGGTCTCTGCAATGTTGCCACTGCCCTAAGTGGGGAAGATGGACCCTACACCGTACAAGAGTCTGCCCTGAGTTGTGAAGTGGTTCTGTTCCAAGGCTATGCATAAAGAGGGAGAAAATTTAATGTTTTCACAAAGTAATGCCAGAGAGAGCTTAATTTCTGTGTTGGGTAAGATCTGACAGGACTGTAAAACTTACAACGTGGCACATATTATTATGGTTAAACTTGCCAATTGGGGGGTTTTTTGCTTTAAACACCTACTAATTTGGGGGTTTTATGAAATCCTGTAAAAACACAAAGGGTGGATGTTCTGCAAAGAAAATGTCTTAAGTGGAGTTAAATTCTGACAGATAATCTTGTTTGATCGGATTAGTTGTGCTGTACCTGCTGCTCCTTTAGCTCCTAAGCACAGATTTTCAAATTTCTTCAGGTAGTGGTGATGATGTATTGGGATTTTAAAGGACTATACAAGTTTACTGGAGGGAAAAAAAGACGTTTCCTAGGTAGATACTGAAATGTAACGCATAAGCAGGAAAGATATACGACTTAAAATATACCAGAAGTCTTACTGTGTTTTCTGCACACAGCTTTTGAAATCCTATATGGTTTTACACATCTGAATTTAGTTGTGTATTTTTTGAGATGACACTGGACAGTCGCTCTGCTCGAGGCTCAGTTCTGTTGTCTGGTGTCATGTAGGCCTCTTCTAGGCCATCATTTGCCCTGTCCTGGTGGGATGGGAGCCTGTTGTGCGGCTGCTGGTTGCTTGTCAGTGGTGTCCTGTTAAAGGGGTCTCGTTTGTGCCATGTGGTGTTTTCCAGGTATTCCTATATTTGAGGTGGTTATGAAAAATAAATGTTTTTCTGGCATTTTTGGAATACCATTCAGGTGGCTGCCTCCTTGCTTTGAAAGAGGTGGAGGAAGTGATGGTGTCCGAGGAGAGTCAGTCAGCTGACAACTTAGCTGCAACAGTCATTTCTGAAGATCCTCACACTGTTTTGGTAGAGTTTTCCTCGGTGGTGGCGGACACCCAGGAATACATCATTGAGGTAAGAAATGGGGCAAACAGCCTTCTCCTTCTGAACTTAGCACGGTATTTTGTCAGTAGAAACTGCAGTTGTGCATGTTCCTCATCTAGGCTTTTGGGAGAAGGTAAAATAGGCTCTATCCGATGCTACCCCTGCCTGCATGACCCTAGGACTAAGCAGGATTAATCTTGTTCAGAAGGAGAGCACCGGGAGCCTACTGCAGGACCCTTCTGAAGTCCTGCCTGTAACCTAGGCAGGAAGATAAGAATGCAGGGAAGATTGACAGTAGTTCCTCTGAAGGCTGAGACTGAGAACTTCTCACTACACCAGACTTTATGTCTTCACAAACTTGCTTCAGCTTTCCCTCAACTTTTACCCACTCTTTTCTCCCATTTCTATTTAGCTTATTTTGTCTGAAGTAATCTCTGTTGTTTTTAACTGGCTGTGGCTCCCAAAAGCAATGAATTAGGCATTTCGCTTTCTCCCGCTTTGTGACAAAGAGCCAGTACTCATCCGCGCAGAATAACACAGTTCACTTATTGAGTCCCTTTAGTGCTGCCATAGTTTTTCTCCAATAGCAGAAAAATCTGCCAGTTGGCCGAGTCCTGCTGAGAGAGGATGTTGTCTTTCAGTTCTTTGTGAGCACTTCGCATTACTTTTAAGTAGCTCTTGATAATGGGATTTGGAGGGAATTTCAAGGAGAAGTTGTCTTTAGAGTAGCTACTGCATCATGGGGGGAACAGAAAGACTCTTGTAAAAGATCTTAGTGTCTTATATCTTGGTAATAAAAGATGTTTTTATAATAATCTAAAAAGGAAATAATCCTATTTTGTCTTTCAAGACTGCTACTGAAGACATGGAGACCAGTGAAGCTACTGAAATCATAGAGGGAACAAGACATGAGGTAAAGCAGCTACCTAAACTATTATTTTGGGGACTTGCTGTAGATGAAATGAATCACTCTTAGTGTCTAAAAGTCATGCTAAATAAACCCAACTTCAAATAATTAATTTGCCTACCCTCTGTAGTTTTGCAGACCTGTCTGTATAGAAACATAATACTGGTGATGCTGGGTTTGACTGAGCTCTGTTAACCCCTGGCCCTCTTGGTGATGGCTGGTGACTTGCACGGCTTCACACATGAGAGCACAGCTGCCAGCTAAGTGGAATTGTACAGTAACGCTTCACCCTTGGAAATGATCCTCGGAAGGCATTCCTGAATGCTGGAAATAACAGCTGCTGCGAAGTCAGAGGCTGGCTAGGCTCTTGGCTTGCAGTCAGTCGGTCTAAGTGTCTGGGCATGCGTTAAGGTTTTTCTACAAACAGTAGTTTGACTTTCTGTAGGAAGTACCCTGCTGGCACAAAATCTTAAGTGACATGAAGTGTGACATGTTGGAGTCTGCTGTTCTCGGGGTGATGAGAACTTCAGTGAATAGCTGGAGGAAACTGGAATTAAATGCTGCTTGTTGTACTGCCCTGCTGGTCATCAAGCACTGTTTATGGTGATGATAACTGTCTGTACTTCTAACAGAGTACAGTACACCGAGAAATAATGTGGCCTCTTTTCTCTCTGTGTAGGTTGACAGCCACATTATGAAGGTTGTGCAACAAATAGTAAATCAAGCAAACTCTGGTCACCAGATCATTGTACAGAATGTCACCGTGGCAGAAAACTCTGAAGTAACCACAGACGCTGCGGACACCATCACCATCGCCACCCCCGAAAGCCTGACGGAGCAGGTTGCCATGACGCTGGCTTCCGCCATCGGGGAAGGAGCAGTGCTGACTACGGAGGGTAGCATCGAGACGGAAGAAGCAACGGTGACGATGGTGGCATCCGAGGACATCGAAATAATGGAACATGCAGGAGAGTTTGTGATTGCCTCCCAGGAGGGCGAGGTGGAAGTCCAGACTGTGATTGTGTAATGAACAGCATGCAGCTAGTGACAGATGTTAATGTAAAAGTTACTATTTTTCTCCATTTTGGGGAATTTGATCAGTCCTAAGTTTGCCATTATAATTGCTCAGAGAGCAAGGGAGAGAACGGTTCTGTAGGTAAGTGGCTTAAGAGGATGGTACAGCCCTGAGATGGTTTCTGTTTAAAATAGAAATAACAGTAGTTAAAAACATCTGCATGGTTATACTGTGGAATTGACTGATATGCCGTATGTGACAGCCTCAGTATTTTGTACAGCTGCCTCAAATAAAGGAAGATCCTTTGTGAAGTGTTTACCTCTGGCCGCAGGACAGCAGTGCTCTGGTGTTTAGATTTAAAAGGATTCAGAAAGCGGAGCAGGTTAGTAGGGTCTCGTAAGAGACTACTTAATAATATGCATTTAAAACCAACCAAGAAAACCAAACCTAAGGAGTTGTGGTGTGCATTCACCACCACTCAAAAACTTTTCATGCCTTTAACCTCACTACTTTAGTCCTCCTAAGGCATGGTTCTGCAGTATTTTATTTTATATCCTGGACAAGTAGCCTTATGTACTGGTCTATGAAAGAATGCGTCATTGTACCCTTGCAATGCCAGACAGGCTACTCTGAGAGCTAGTCTGTCTGTATGTAAAGCCATATTGTATAGAATTTTTTTTTTCCTGAAAACCATATACGGATTTTTAATTGCATATTGTACAGATTTGGCGTGTAAATAAATACATTTTTAAAAATAAAGTTATTTAAAGTTCTTACTCTATTTTTCCAATTTCTGCTCTACTGTCACTCAAACAGAAGAATTTCTGGAAGAAGAAAAGGGCTACTTAGCGTTGTGCTTAAGAAACCTTTGTCATGGGGTAAGTCAAACACGCTTTTTTTTTCCAAAACAAAGGTAAGCTTCTAAAAGCAGCCAGTACATCTATGCTTTGGAGGTCTCTCAGGTGATCCCTAGTTTGAGGGATTTCAGAAGGTCACTTGCATAGCTGTAAGTCTACTTTTGTCTTCCACCGGTAAGGCAGAGGGTTTTCTTGAGGGACACTGATGAAGTGCCTTTCTGCATTCACCTGCACACAAGTGGAAGACCACGTCACTGCTGTGCTTTGGAAGTGGCCTCTTCAGTGACTGCAGGTGGGCAGCCCTAGAAACAACCTCAGCAACTGTAACTGCCCCTGCTGCAAAATGCCCAAAATATAAAGAAATGCCTAAGACATGGTTGAGCCTCTCGCTGTGAACAGCTATATCAAACAATGTGATAAAGGTGAGAAATGCCAGCAGGATTGAGTCTGTCACCTGCCAGGGCCTGTATGTCCAGAGCTCTATACCAAATTTCTGGTACCCTTTTCAGGATGCTGAAATTTCGTCCAGAAGTCCACCATTTTCATTACTCTGAGGCTGAAATGGCATCTTATTTTGAACAAGGTGAAAATAGGTATCAAGAAAGAAACTTAGCAGGTCAGGAGGACTAGGACTTGTGGTAGTTCATTTTCTGAAATTAAGGTGCTCCATACTAGTGCAAACTTGCAGAACATGGTTTCCGTAGGTTAAGATTCTGCCAGTAATCATATTTTTTTTCCAGCTAAATACATTCAACCTATTCTACATATTGCTAACAATAATGGGTTAATCATTTGCCAAACAAAGGTACTTAGAAAAAGATGAAGCTTCCTTGAGGTTCACAGCAGCTCTCTGTTAGCTCTTCCCTTGCAAGGGCACACACAGACAGAAATACTCACTTCAGTAAGCTGGACCAAACTTGCCTCTCTGTACCTGCTCCCTCTAACAAGGAAACGAGGGCTAAGCTTAACCTCAGAGATCTCACTAAGTGAAGTATCTTAAATAGTGCTCTGCTGAGGCATCAGAGTACTGCTAAAAATAGTGTCTCCCAACTGAATAGAGTCAGCTGGGAGTTACTGTTTTCCTGCAGGGGGAAAAAAACGCGACTAGTTGACAAATAATGTGCATTCAGATGTTTACCACTTCCACATGTACAGCATCGCTATGTTCCTGTAGTCTCCTGCAGGAAGACCTACTTAAGATGTGCCAAAGTAACTCAGGAACTCAGTTTGCGTGTTATACAGGGGTATAATGCAGCATACAAACAGGAATCATTAAAAAAAAGTTCCTTGTGTATGTGTTCCTTAGCTGAGCCTATCTCTACTAGAGCTTGCTTCGATAGCATGATTGTGTCTGAAAAGACGAAAAGGTCGCTGTCACAACCGCTACGAGCAGTGTTACAGATACACTCGGAAGAACTCCAGTTTTTTTAAGACTGGTTGGCTTTATGAAAACATAGTTTCCAATTACTTCATTGGAATAGAGTAATCTTTTTACAAAAGTTGTTTGGGGCGTCAAAGCGTGCTGCTGAAATAAAGTCTTACAAAAGGTTTAAAAATGCACGTAATAAGAATAATATCTTCATGTTTTCTTCTTTCTTTCCAACACTGTAGGAGGCTTAGAGATTTCCTTTAAATTCATCCAGACTCCTTTAGAATAAATGTTTTTGTAGACAACTTGTCTGTCATGAGGCTGCAGCGTTGGGTAGTGGGAACACCCAGATCTTCTGGATTTATACCATTCATTGGAAGTTTGGTTGGTTAAGGCCAAGTACAGACTGAAGCAGCAGTACGCACCCAGTACGAGCGTGAGAAGAATAACAAAACCAAGCATGAAGACAATCCTAGGAAAAGTCAAGAAAAGGTGCTGCAAAGGAAGAAAATAATAACTTAGTTAAGAAGTGGGAGCATCAAATCAGAAGGAGGCATGTGACCACTGCGACGCGCCAGCTGAAATGCACATCCGTACGGACACGTAACCGTGCAGCCCCAGAAACAAGGTCACAGCCCTGTCCCCTGTCCAGCTCAGTGATGGTCCATTCCTGACCGAACCTCTGAGTAAAGCACAGAGATTTCCAGAAAGGTATTTCCTCGCAAGCCTTTGTGAATACACAGGAGCATTTTCTACTCCCATCTATGACTGTTTGTATTTCATATTGGAATTTTGCTTGTTTGTTTCTTTGTTGAGTCTTTTAATGAAAAAAAAAACATTAATGCAGATCATCTGAAACCAAACTGCCAAATGAAGAGGCTACAATCTGGTACAACTAGAGGCTTTGCTGACACCATACAGTTTAAGCAGCTCTTTTCCGATTTAAATTCCAGCACTGGGACGTGGTAATGGTACTGCTCCAACACAAGCTAACATTCCCTGACCAAGATCCCTTTTTAAGAGTACAAGGCTGAAAGATCTGTTGTCTGGGATGAGGAAAAGATAAAGCATTTACTACTTATCACCTCACTGCCATACTACAGGAAGGGATGAGGGGATTGAAATGCAAATGACTCAAGTGCTAGAGAGACTCAAAGTCACCTTTTGCTTGTATGTGAGAGAAAATATTCAGGTATCTAAATTCCAGGGTAGCAGGGTAGCAGGTAGCTTTAACATCTCCTTGAAGGTATCTTAAGAATTGTCAATTGTTTCCTAAAGGTTACAATAGTAGACGGTCATTGGAATGTAAGTAATTCTTTATGAACCAGATCTGCTGAGTGAAAGCAGTCTGGAGACAGAAATCCAAAGAATGGGAGAGTGGAATGAAGTGCTGTGAGAAAAATCCCATATTTTTCAGGTATTCTGCAATGGCAGTTTTCTAAACTCGATTAGCTGTGTAAAGTTGGTAAAAAAACTGCAGTCTGTCCACATCCTGCCTGTGAAAACAGGAGGGTTTACATGATTCCTGAAAGCAAAGACTGAGAGAAACCTTTTTATAAGGCAATAACCCAGACAGCATAGACTTACCTGAATGAGGAAGAGAATCTCAACAGCATGCTCCTGTCCTTGGTCATCAATGTACCTCCCACGCATCACATCTGACAGCAGCACCACCTGGATGAGGAACGCTGCTGTGACGATTGCAATGGTTGCAGCCATGGCAGTCAGTGTGAAGAGGTAAAGGAAGAAATACTTTGCATTGAAGGCACCAATGCAGTTGTTGACCCACACACAGTGGTGATCAAAACGATGTACACACACACTGCAGAAACCTGATGAGGAGCGAGTGACAAGACAGTTCAGTTATTTGGTTTTTAAGTCATCAATCTGATTTTTACACAGTTTAGGATAGTTTTTAATCTGAAAAAATCTGAGAATTACGGTCATGATTTAGCCGATAGCTTTTAAGAACATACATTAATTTAAACTGCCTCTCATAAAACCCCCCAATACTAAAACCAAAGACCTGTATCTCATTTCCTCTTTTATTCACCAAGACTGCAGCTCAGAGACTTTGGTTTCTCTGACAGTACTGCCTAGCAAAGTATACAAAAGGTAGAGATTGCAGCTCCCAGCTTTATTTTAGATGATAACAGGAAATTCTGCAAGAGAAACACAAAACCCTGAAGTCAGGTCTTGACAGGTGAGTATTTTTCATTTAGCTTCCAGATGCTCAGAAGCTTGCCTGTTCCCGACCCCACCTGATACCCTTGGAACTGGTAATTTCTGTGAGAAGAAATAGCAGCAAAACAGTTCTATGGCTGGGCAAAGGGCAGCCATGACCCGGGACCCCGGGAAAAACGAACAAAATCCTGTGTGCATCGAGCTGGGTAACGGAACAGATGTAGCGTGAACTGCAGTTACTGATGGAGAATTAATCTGAAGAAGATTCTTACTGCAGTGCTTTGATCTGGCTGGCTTCTCCATGTTGCACGTAGGACACACGATGCCTTTCTGAAATAACACACCGTCGTATGCATAAATCTTAACCAACGATGCATGATTTGATTTTGTTATCACACCTGCGAAAGAAGCAAGAAAAATAGTAAAAGTAATGGTGTTTGTAGCATTTTTTAGGTTCTGTTTTCAAAGAGCTACAGCTCACACTCAGCACGAGCTTACCAGGATCGGCCTGGGAGCAGAGAACGAAGCAGCCCACGTTCCCAGCCAGCAGCAGGTAAGGCAGCAGCAGGAGGAGGAGGTGGAACTGCAGCTCCCAGCAGTAAATGAACACTTCCCATGTGTATTCCCCATACACTGCAGCTTGCAAGGCTATGTGCAGGACAACAAACAAACAGCTTCTGTAACAGAAAGGGGACAGTCTATATAATACCCAGCATCCTGATTAACAAACAGGTCAAGTACACTCAGAGGTGATCAGCAAAGACTCCAAATGCAAGGAGACACCTCTTTTAGGTTTTCAGGCCAGCATGGATTGCATATTAATAGTGTTTTCTCCATCCAGTGGCTTCTCCTTCTCTTCTTCCCACATAGACTCCTTTAAATATGCCAGCTAAATTCACTTCCATCATTGTCATCCCCTTTGGATTGTTCTTCCAACAGCAGAATCAAGTACAAAGCACCGTTGGTACTGAGAAAACATGCCACAGCAATAGGCCACAAAACATTCTGCCAGGAGACATTTGCTGTGTGCTGCTCCGAAAGCAAAGAAAACCCCAGTAAAAGGTAATCTTAAAAAAATCCGTAATAATATAAGCAGCCGTTATGAAATAAGTGTGGCAGGAGGTTAGCAATGGCGAATTGTTAAACGAAACTAGTTCCAACCTGTCAGCAGACAACAGCTTCTGCGAGGCAAGCTGCACAACTGTTTGGCATGCATCATACTGAGCAACAACCTTCAGCAGGCTGGCAAACAGACGCTCAGATAAGCCGCACATTAGGAGAGCAACGTTCACTTACTACAGTTCTCTGCGTTATACATCCATTTGCTGGACTTTTATTACGAGTTTTAAACAACTAGTGGTGTGTATTTTACTACAGCGGGAAGTCCGTTGCAGACAAGCTCTCCTTTGCTGCTCTCTCCTACACCATTTCTGTGTGCAATCCAGCAGGATCTTGCGGAGTCTCCTCTCAACTGCAGGGCTACAAGAAGACACCCTCAAGTGCTGCACCTCAGTGGACTTCTGCACAAACTGAAAAATCTCTCGCTTGAATGAGGTGATGCGGTCAAAGGGCGTGCGTGGAGGATCAAAGCGCCTCCAGCGCGCAGCATAACCTAGCAATGACAACTACACTAGGCTCATCAGATAATGCACTGCTGCCAACTGCATGTTTGACAGCGTAACCACCCTCTCTTGGGCTGTGTTCACTTAACAGCAGAGAATCTGCACAGCAGGCAACAAAACAACTGCAGCACACATTCAACAGCTATAGAAGTTACGCCCCTGACGTGTCTGTCATACTGGAGTTGCTGCCCCCAGAGGAAAGGTATTTAAATTGTTCCTGAAGCAGATCCTAAAGCACCAGAGTTTACAGGTTGCTGCAAAATTCACCTTAACACAGCAGGCTGCAATTGGCAGCTGTGCAGCTTCCCCTTGAGACACCTGGACATCCAAGCTGATGGACTAAGACTAATGGGATTTGAGGGAGAGGATGGGGATCACCAGCTCTGTCTAAACTCACTCTGCAGCTGCCAGAGAGTCTGTTGTAATTCCCTCGTGGATGCAGGCTCTCGCCACTGTGACCAACATCTGTTAGGCTGGAAGCTACTGAGCCACATTATTTGTCAATATATTAAAATATTTCAGGGCACCATCTTCCCAACAATAAGCAAGGAAAAGGAGGGCAACAGCATGGCAAACCTTAAAAGGAATCTGTGATCCCTGACAAGCACCCCTAAGGAAGAGAGAATATCTAAGGATAATACTGAAAGCTCTGATGGTGGCAGGAGGTCACCTATAGTGGCCAGAAATACTAGTAAAAAAATAAGGTCAAAAGCATGAAAAAAAAGTGCAATACCTTGTGTGGAAGAGCCTGTGAAGCACCCTCTGTGTCACACTCCAGAGCTGCGTGGGGATTATGAATGACAACACCTGAAGCAAATGAAAACACTGTGTTATCTGAATTGCACATCACTTCTGCCTTGTGGAATGTTCAAACAAAAACATAAGTCACCTAATCCCTCAGTTATATATCACTGCAGCCATATCACCAGGGAGGAAGCTCATTTTAGGGGCATCAGAGCTGCTAAGAATACAGGCAGGCACGTTGTCGGGGTTTTCAAAATGGGAGCGAGGTTCCATATTCTTGGAAGCCCAGAAGGCACAAACAAACGTATCTGGGTTAATGTGTGAAAGTTATAAGGAGCTTATATTAGGTTACAGACTGGGTAACTGGTTAAGCAGGGGATAGAACTGAGCAATTTCTGAACTACAATATGCTTCATCAGGACATCTGACAGATGCAAGCGGAGATAAGCAAAGGGATAAAGCCCTGCTATCCTCCAGAAAAAGGAAAAAAAAACCCGACCAAAAAACACACCCCACCAAAACAAAAAAATCCACAGTTTCTTCAACTACAGCTATGACTCAGTCTGATCACTCCATGTCTACCTAATTGCTGTTTCAAAAATGGCTGGACACAATGAAGAAGAAAACTGCCTGTCTTCATTCAGCAATAGTCTGTGACCGCGGAGTTGTCTGACTCCGCTGTTCACAAGATGACAGGTCTTGATAGCGACACGCTGCTCCATCAGTGGTGGAGAAATTGGAGCAGCTGAGCCTATTTCTAGCTGACATGGAAAGAAAACATGCAGCGAGAGCTTCTTGTCTCAGATGTGAAAGACCAGAAGGCAAAAAGCATATGTAGAGCTGAGAAGATGTTAAATATTTTTCTTTTAACTGGTATGCCTCATATCAGCAGTTCCAGTGACAAGTCTTTTAAAAAAGAGGCCGTGTACTGCAATGGGAAACACACAACCAGGCAGAAAAGCAACCTGCATGCAATCACAAAATTCAAATATGAATTAACTGTATGTGTGCTAGTACAGTCTAACATTCCATTCAATATCCATTATCCACCCCCCCCACCCAGTACAGCAATCCCCTGTATTTCAGCCATTCCCTACACCAAAGGAAAACGGGCCGGGGGGTGGAAGTGACTTGTCACAGAGCTAGGGACCGCTGTGCTGTCTGCAAGTCAATCATTTCATATTGCTCACAATGAATACTTCAAAGGATCTTAAGGGAGTGCAGTCAAACAATTTCAACAAACTTCCAGGCTTATACGCTTCGTTAATTACAGTCAGAAATTAATTTAAAATACAGTGTCTAGAGAAGCTATTTAGGATTACCTATATTTATTTCATGCGTACAAGTATCGATTACATTTCTCCAGGCAGTGACTTTACATCACAGCAATACTTTAATTGCTGATTGTTACACACATTTCCTACAAGCAGCTATTAAGAAATGTGGGAAAATAATAAACTTTGCACAGTGATCTGCGTGTCTATAAAACAAAATAAAGTGCGATACTAGTAATAAAAATCAAAGTCTGTTTAGACTCATGTAAACAGCATTAAACATTATTTACAATTTAAATGATAATTCTCTATCCTTTCCCTTCCAAGACTGCTACACCTGTTTTTTTCCTTCTTCCTTCAGACACAGCCCAATAGACAGAAAAATATGCTACTGCCTTTTCAATTCATTTCCTGTTTTTACAATACAATGCCAATTTTTAATCCTCTTTTAAAGCTCTTCATTCCTCCCTCTTTCTTAGGAAACAACAGCCCGCAGCACATTTACAGAGTCACATTAAAGAGCTTCCCCTAAAATATGTGCTACCAGCTATAATACTTCCCCTATTTTACTTCTCAAACCTCCCCCACCTTTTTCCTCTTAATGACAGCAGCAAATACCACAAATTTGCAAAGCGTTGTGGCCTCATTATTATTTAATTTCTCAAAGCTGACGTGCTATGGGGTCCCTGAACAATGTACTTTTAGCATCGCGAGAAGTTCCAGCCTTACTACTACCCTGCGGTGGCTGCAGGGCGGCCAGACCAGCACAGACAGGAACAGGAGCTGTAAGACGCAAATGTTTTTTTACTACCTGCTTGGGCAGGACCTCATCAGCCAAAAGGAAACATATTTCTATTTCCAATCCCGGTTAGCACTTACCTGACAGCAGTTGTCAAAACAGGATGAAATATGAAATATACTGTATCATCGCTCTAATATACTAGCATTTTTTATAGAGGAGAAATACAGGAGTTGCACTAGTTTTAGCACAACAAACTAGGGCGGACCACCAGAACAGGAGTTGATGATCGCTCTGAAAGCTCAGTTCTTTACCTGGCTTGCACCGCTGACGCTTCTCGCGAGGAAACCCTCCTTCCTTCCCGAGCAGACGCAGAGCAGGGCGACGGTGGCCAGAACAGAACACAAGTAAACCAGGAAGAGTGTCAGAAAGTCCATCCCGAGCCCTGCAACGCAACCGAGGCTGCCGTTAGCGCCCGGCCATGTCGCTCTCCGGGGCCGCGGCTGGGCCGAGCCCCGCTTCACACCTTTTGGTGGCCGCTAGAAGCGGGCACGCAGCGGCTCCGCGTCCCCCCGAGCCCCCCGCGGGCAGAACTAGGATTTATGGCTGTGTTTTATCTGTTTCGGTACGGCCCCAGGCCCAACCTCTTGGCAGGGGGAGCGGGTGCCTGCCAGGCCTCGGGGCCTGCGGCGGGGACACCCCGGGCCGCGACGCCCTGCCCGGCCCCGGGGAACCACTGAGGGCGGGGGGCCGGGGGCCTGCGGCCTCCGAGCCCCGGGCAGCAGGAGCCCGAGGTGCTCTGGGGACACCTGCGGGACGGTGGGGGGCGACGGTCCCCAGCCGCGAGGGACCGGGACCAGACCGCGTCCGGACCGGGAGGCACCGGGACCGGGGCGCGGGGCGCGCCGCTCCCCTCAGGCCGCGCCGGTGGCGGGGCCCTCCCCCGCGCTAGGGGGCGCTCTCACGGCCGCCCCGAGGCTGGCTAATCGCTCGCCGAGCGTCTCCACATCGAGCGAGAAATCGGTCGTCGCCTGCTGGAGGCGGCGAGGCGGCTGAGGCGAGGCGCGCCGTCGTCCTGCCTCCGCAGCACGAGATGAAGGTTAAAGCCGTAGAAATAAAAGTGAAATCATTTTTATAAATCCCAGAGTTGTGTGTGGAGTTCTTACGGTCCTGGGCAGCTCGTTACCGTGTCAGTCGAGTGCTGTCGGTGCGCCGTTTCCTTCTGTTCCCAGAGGCCCTGCGTGCCGCCGCCAGTTGGCATGGCGCGCTGCGGGTTATTTCTTGGGAATCTCCAAAATTTCTTCAGATTCGTTGCCTCTGGTGAAATCTCCTCTAAAGCAAAAACGCTTTTGCCTTCTACAGGCATTATATTCCCCTTTAACGCGGAGCCTCCTCTCACCATCGCACCCCCCATGCTGTAGGAAGGTGGGGTGAGTTTGCCCTGGTACCCACAGGGATCTCCTCTAGAACCAGGCTGAGGCGGGCTGAAGCTGCAGGAGATAAAGGTCCTGTGCCAGTTCCTTACGTGGTGGCTGTCAACTGAAACCGTCCTGGCCCCGGAGCACCACTAATGAGCCGCCGATTGGGTTACGGCGCCTGGGTAGAATTTGCCATAGAAACTCAGCAGGTTGCTGCCACCAGGTAACTGATCCAAAAGCTTCGAAGGTGCTGTGATGATTTTGCCAGCTCTGGGTCCCAGCCTGCCGCTGGCTGGGTCTCGGGCACAACAGGTAAGCCCTCTGAGGGGTGCTCGGGTGGCTTTGGCACTGGGAGGAAATTAATTGGCTTGGTGGAGACGCGGCGGCAGGAGGTGAAGTTGGGTTTCAGGAAGGGGATCTTTTTTTATCTTGTAAGTTCTTGGCCCCCAACGCAGCCACTCAGCACCTGAGAGAGAGAAATGCAGCCAAAATATTGCTGGCGCACAGCTGGAGCGTGGCCCAAGGCACTTTCCTCCTGATGGAGGATGTCGCAAAAAAGCCATTTTTTCCCTTCCTACTGATACAGCAAAATTTCTGTACTGCCCCAGGTACAGCTGTAGGTTTGTCTGGGACATTGGATGTAACCTGGCAAGTTTGGCAGCGTGGAAGGCACCCTGGGATGGGGGAGCTGGCAGCAGCGCGGGCACGAGGTGGTTTGTTTGTCTGCGGGCAGACAGCCAGGGTTTGTGCGCCACGGTCCCTGTGCACAGCGCGGAGCCACCAGTGCTGCCGGCGGGAGCTGCAGTGGGTGCCGCCGACCAGGGCACCAGCAATGGCGCTGCCAAGGAGCTCCGTCCGCTCTTAGTGGCCTTGTAGGCTGTGCTCAAGGGCAAAACAGCCAGCAAATACTTTAATAGTAGGTTGAGTCTGAGAGAAATGAAGCTGATTCAATCCAAGTGCTGTGAAAATGAGCAAAAAGTCTTGTCTGATCAAAGTCTATCAGAAGGTCTTCAAGGAAACAATATTTTCATTAGCATGGAATCCCATAATTTATTTCTTGCAGGGATTAAAATTCACTGTCAGTGTTTTAAGGTACTCAAGTCACTTAAAAATGGTGGGAAAAGAAGCAATTACTTCACTTGCTGAAAAAAAAAGAATATCCATTGCAGTGTTTTTGCCTGCCTGTTTGGACAGTGACTGGGGAAGATGCCCTGACGTTTTGTAGGAAGGCGTGCACATTTCTGTGTCAACATGGGAGGGCAGTGCACGCTCCCAGCAACACACACCCGTGGGTCTCAGCTGCTGAGGAGGAGATTTGTGTTTGTGCAGAACCTGCGAGAAAGGAGCCAGGTCCCCGTCTCTAGCAGAGCATCACCGACACCAGAGCTGGAGAGGACAGGAGGAGGAGGAGGAGGAGGAGGGGGTCTCAAGTCCCTTGCAGCAGTGACACGTATGAACGTGAAGGGCATGAGCGAGAGGAAGACCTTCCACCGCATCGTGCTGACCTTCAGGTTGGGCAGAGCAGGTCCCTGCAGCTCTCCTTCATAAGGCTTTACCCGGTCCCATGTCAAGTCTCCCAGGTTTCCTGGGGAGGTTGTTTCCCACCCACCCCAACGCTGCCAACAGCTCAGCCCATGCCTGCGCCAAGGGAAGACTGGATTGCTGTGTGGTCCATGGTGGGATGCAGACGGCCCCTCCCGCTGGTGCCGCAGCAGGACATGTAATACCCTAAAACCTCTTAGCGTGCTAAGCCCTGGGATCCCTAAGTGCTGAGGAAGCAGATGAGAAAAGCAGAAATAGCAGCTTAACGGGGAGTGGGTGCCAGCGCGGGGGTTTCTGCCGCGAAACGCTCTCAGCCGCTCCCTGCTGCGAGGACCCCCGCTCCCCTGCACGGAGCAGCCTGCCTGGGGAGAGCTCTCTTGGTGAGCCCCGCAGAAGTCAGTCCAGACCCCTAAATCCCTGCAGCAAACCGCATGTTGTTTGGCAGACACGTACTCCCAAAATCTCTAGTTTCCCACCCAAATAGCTGGCGGTGGGGCCAGCGAGGTCTCAGCAGGCCCAGCTGCTGTTTGGGAGTGGTGATGGCCTGTTGCAGCTCTGCTGCTTTGCAAAGTGTTGTTGCTTTGGATTTGCCCTGTGGGTAAGGGATTTCCCTCCATGGGCACTAATCTGTTTTACCTCCTTCCAGCTCCTAATTCCCCCTAGATCTGTGGGCTCAGGTCAGTGTCAGACTCAGCCAGGACCAGCACGGCAATTAGTCTGTCCGTGATTCTCTTTGCAATGGAAATAAAGTTAATTAGGAAAGGAAAAGGCGAGTAAAACCTTTCTGCGTGCCTGGCGCTGACTCAGAGAGGCTGGAAGGGCACAGAGCTCAAGTAAGAAGCTGGGGAAGGGACAGCCACCCACTGCCCCAGGGGCTGCCCTGGCTCTGCCCCAGCGCCACAGCACAGCAGCCGTTTTGCCCACCCCTGGATGGGTGTTATGTGCGGAGCTGTGCCCCCAGCGCCCTGGGGGCTGCAGCGAGGACACGGGAGCAGGAGAAATGCCCCCAGGAGCCCGGCGTGTAGATGGGATGTGCTTCCAGGGGCGATGGAGGAGAACTGAGAAAGCTTCGGCCCTGTAGCAGGACAAACCTGCTGCCGGTGAGAGCCTGGCAGGCTTGCTTGGATGGCTGCAGACTTCTGTAAGTGCTTGAGCCGTAGGTTGTAGAGGTGGAAGGGGGTGATGCAGCTCCCCGCAGCAAGGCGACGGCCGCTGCTCTGCCGGGCTTTGCCACGGAGCTCAGCCCAGGGCGGCAGCGCCGGGGCCATCCCGGTGCATACTGGGCTCTTGCTGGAGCCTTCAAAGCTTGTACTCTGCAGTCCCAGGGATGCCCTGGTGTTCACTTGCCAATGGATTTCATCCTGCTGTTGCCAGGCTTGTCCCTGTGCTTCACTCTCAACATTTCCCCTCTGGTCCTTGACATCTGTACCCATTAACATGGGCAACAGCTTTGTTTCCTCTTTAAATAACAACAATAATAATAATCCCTGATTTTTATGTAGTATTTTAATCAGCACTGCTGTACAAAGGAGGACAATATTATTATGCTTATAATGTTCCTGACAGCGTATTGCTTGGTCCTTTTTAATATTTCCTTATGAAGGCAGCACTTCGAGTGCCCTCTGTAATACAGCCTTGAGTAGCTGTTTGCAACAGCAGAGCAGGCTCAGGTTATTAATACAGATTTCTGCAGTAATGCTCTTTTCCCTGCCCATCCCCCCAATTCTGCTCTCAGAGCAAGCTGGTCCTTATTATCTGGGCTAAAAACGGACATGAGAAGAGTTCCTTTCTTCTCCCTGGCCTATAATAGGGTATTAAACAATGTTTTCAGTGCTCCTGAATTTTGTCCAAGATTTGCCAGGTCTCAAAGGAGATGGAGAAATGTCTTTTGGTCATTCAAACCAGAGCCAAGCTGCCCCGACAGCGGTGTGGTGGAGGTATGAAGGGATGCCTTTGCTGTGCTGGCAGGAGCATGGACTGGAGCAAACTGGGACCCTCTGGGCTGCCCAGGCAGGCAGGGAGCACCCGCTTGGGGGGACGCATCACGAGCTGGCTTTAGGCTGCTGCTGGGCTCTGCGCCTCTGTGCCTGTGTTTGAGACCTTTTAATCTGAAGAGCACAAAACTCAAGGTGCGTTTGTGAGGATGTTTTCTTTAGCGATTCTGAGTCCTTGTAGTTTCTGTAAGCTAATTTGCCCAGGTAAAATAGTCTGCATTTCATTTTTGTAAATGCTTAATGTGGGTTAAGTAGCACAGATGGAATAAACATGGGAGTAAAAAGCATCTTCACAGGCAGATAAGATCAAATTAAGAGAAAAAACTACATGTGAATTATTTTAGCAAGTGTCAGCGGACAATGCAGACACTTACACATCAGCGGCGTCGGAAGGGCATCCAAGTGAGCCGCGTAGATCAGGTGGTCTGATTTACCTTGGGCAAAGATGACTCCCACAGATGTTTAGGGCTGATGTGCCGATTTCTTGAGCATCCCTGGAGCCGATCTTAACCCTGCAAATGAACCACAAACAAGTCCTTTTGAAAATCCTCATCTTTGTATTTCAAGATGCTGTGATCAGGTTAATGCTATACACGGGACAGGGAAGGCACAAAGAAATACTCCCAGGAGAGCTGAGAGGGTCTGGCAAATTCTAATGAATTTGCAGTAATTTTGTGGTTGCAAACTGCTAAAATATTGAGTATTGGGAAGAGTTAGTTAAAATAAAGCTGTCTTAAGTCATTGGATGATCTGTTCATTAACATGACATGCCAGGGAAATGAAATAATCATTTTGCTAAACCAATAGATACCAGCAGGTGCCTAAACACACCTCCCTGGAGGAGGGGCGTTAGGTGGGTGCCACCAACGGGTGAGACAAGGGCTGTGCGAGGCCACAGTCCAGGTGTCAGGTGTAGCCCCGACCTTTCCAGCCAACTCAGCTTTCTCACTGCTAATGGCAGTGGCACTGCCAGCAGCCTGACGATAGAAGAATAAAAGCCATTTTTAGGGAAATATAGAGGAAAACTGTCCCTCTTGGGGCATTTCTTCCCGCAGTGGTGGGGCACAGCACAGACTAGAGCCCCCACACCTGATGGGATCCACATGGTATCTACAGGAGCTAACGTTAAGGGTGGAAAACACACCACAACTCCTTTTTTCCCCCCCTTCTTTTCCAGTTGCAGCCATGCCAGCAACCAACCAGGGCTGGCCTGAGGCCTTCGGGTTCAAGATAAGCGGGACTGGTCCATGCTACATCCTCTGGGTGCAGGAGGGGAGCAGCGCAGCGGCGGCGGGCCTGCGGCCAGGCGATGAGGTGCTGGAGATCGAGGGGCAGCCCGTTTCCTCCCTGGGCTGCGAGGCGCTGCTCGGGCTGGCCAGGTGCTGCAGCAATGTGCCACCCAGCATCGGGGTGGTCTCCCGCCTGCAGCACATTGACATCCCCCCAGGTCCCCGGGGATGCTTCGGCTTCGAGCTGGCGACCAGCAACCCCCCGCAAGTGGCCAGCGTCAGCCTGGACTCGCCTGCTGCTGCCTGCGGGATCGAGCCGGGGGATTACGTGCTGGAAGTCAATGGGATGCCTGTGATGCTGCAGGAGGCAGCGGCTGCCCTGGTGGGGTCCTGCCACGGGCGGTCCCTGCGGTTGGGCCTGCTGCGGCCACAGTGTGGGGCTGGCACACGGGAACCCCACCCCAGCGCCGACACTGTGCGCCAGGAGAGGAAGCAGAAAGCGCAGGAATTCAGCAGAAAGGTAAGGCCGGGGCTTGGGGCGAGCATCTGGGGGTCAGGGCACCCCTTGCACCAAGCAGTTTGGAGAGTCCCATATTCAGCCTTTGCAGCACTCTTGGATGGGGGGATGCTTCTGGCTTGGTCACAGGGCTGGGGTGTAGATTCGGAGCATCGGCGCCCGAGAGAAGTGTGTGATAATTACCTGTATTTCAATAATGGGAGAATAGATGGATGCTGAAAGAGCTTGGAGATCCTCTGGGGGATGACCCTATGTACTTATTCCTTTGCACTACAAGAGCGTGTGGAAACCCGTGGGGGCAGATCCCTCTCTCCTGCCTGTCTGAACGTCCCTTCAAAGTTTGAGCATGTCATCCTGCAGACATTTTAGCTCTTATTTTGTTGCAAACAGAAAAAAAAATATCAATGTGATTACATCTTCATTGTGTTCCTGAAAGCTTCCTAGTGGGTAGTTTACCAAACATATCGCTTTGTGCTAATTATAAATTTGATCATGGTTGTTTTTAAATCTTTCTAATTTCCATTTCAAAGTAGCCTTTTAAAATACTGTTATGAAAATAACCAGGCTTGTGTTTTTTTTTGATCCTGAGCTAATAAAGGAACAAGACATTTATAAAGAGATTCATGGGTATCAGCCAAATCGCCTCAGTCAGCTTCTACATTAAAGATTCACAACTATGCACTGAGGTTTGGAGTCATAAGGCAGAGAGCATTGCATGTGAAACAGATACCTGCTGATTACCAGAGATTAACAAGAGGATGAGAGGTTGTTCCGTGCTGCCTCCATCTCGTGAAGTTGCATTAAACCATGTAAACGTTTCCTGGATGATCACAGGAGAGCACTTTTGAAGCGAGCAAGCTGGCTGTGATGCCACGAGCGCCCGCAGCAGCACCTCTGCCACCTCCCTTCCCTACCCAGCAAAGCCTCCCACGACAGCTCTGGCTAGCCTGGGCAGAAGCGGGTTTGCGGAGCATGGGTGTTGCTGGCTCATGGGCACAGATGTTTTAAGTGGCTTCATTTTTTTACATGATACAGAAAATAAAACCCAATGGGGTGCTTTACCCCCTTGTTTACCCAGGAGCTCGGCTCTGGTAGGCGCTGCTGGTGCCGTGAGCACCCGGTACTCCTGCCCACCCAGCACAAGGTTGGAAGGTCAGTGCATGCTGGTGACTTGCATTTTGTGCCTGCACTGCCCATGGGTCACTCACAAGCCTGAGGTACAGAGGCTTTTCCCACCCTCATTCATTTGGCAGAGCCTCAGTTTGAATTGTGCTCGCCTGGCAGACAGACCGGTGGCAGCACGAGTGGCAGCAGGGCCAGGGCTGGAGCCGGGCTGTGTGAGCCAAGCGTTCCAGCAGCCTGGGGCCATCACCGAAAGCAATGGAGGTGCCCGGGGTCTCAGTTCCAGGTCAACATCTCCTCCTGTCCCCTGCACGCTCAGGGACATGCTGGGGACTGCACTGACGCAAGGGTGGCAGCACCCCCCATTCCCACCCCACCAAGCCCTTCCGTCTCAGCCCAGGCAAAAATTTAACAGCAGCATCCTGGGATTCAGCCCACCAGGAGCACCACAGTCTTTGTCATTTCTGTGCTGGACCTTGGGACTGAAAAGCATGCGAGTCCACCCAGGGGATGCAGCTGCCTTGGCTGCCCCAGATTCGGTAACCTTGAAGTGCTGCTGCTGCCAGGAGCCCCCGCAGCGCTTGCGTGGCAGCTGCGCAAACCCAGCAGCACCTGGAGGGTTGTGCTGGGGGTCACAGCGCCGGCAACAGCCCTCCCTGGGGAGCTGCCAAGTGGGACAAGCACCTGGAGGCAACAGCTCTGCCCCTTCCCTGGGCAGGGGCCTCTCCCAGCTGGCACGGGGGGCTTTGCTGGGCAATGCCTGCCGGCTCCCTCGCAGTGCTGCCACAGGGGTGCACACACACACACTGGGGAAAGGCAAGGGGCTCCCCTCCCCTCGCTGCTGCTTCTCCCAGCGCTCACAGAGCTCGAGGGAAGCAGTTAAACCCGCTGTCAGCACAAAACCATCACCTCACAGGAAAACCCAATGCATGGAGGGACTGCAGGGTGGTCACAAGGAGTCTTCTACATCCCGCGTGTATTTGCTGCACCCAGCCAGGCTGCAGGCAAGGCAGCAGCACCCACTGCCCATCACAGCCCCAGGGCAAGAAACAGCACCCTGACCTGGGAAGAGCCTAATAAGGAGGGTCCTATGCAGGTAATTGGCTTGATGGTAATTAGCTGATTGCTCTGCCTGTCATGGTTGTCACAGGTGGAGAGGACAGGACAGTGGCTGGGAGCTGCTGATGCTGTTCCCAGGGCTGGTGCTCACGTTCATGCTCCTTGGCCACACTTCCCCGCAGCCTCCTGGAGTTAATGGCAGGACAGTGCTGCCGGGCAGGATCAGGGTGTGATTAGAGGCTTAAATACCTCCAAAAGCCCATTGTGGTGTCCTCTGCCAGGTAGACTCCAGACTGATCTGCCAGGTCCCAGCCCAAGCAGAGTTTCAGGGTTTGGGGTCACGCCGCTGTTCCGGTGCACACAGAACAGCGATACCAGGGATGTGTGTGAGGCCCCAGGGGTGCCGTGTGATGGGCTGATGTTTGAAGTTTCTCTTTCCTCCCTGCATGGGTTCCCTCCTCGTTGGCTGACCAGATGCTGCAACTAGACAGACGTTTTCTGCACCGTCAATGCCTCCGTACGCACGGTTAACTGCTCTGCTGCTCAATGCCCCTTCCCTCTTCTTTCCTGGCACCCGTGCTGCAGGTGGATGACATCCTCAGTGACCAGCCAGAGGTCAAGGAGAAGGTGTTCACCGTCCTGAAGCAGTACGCGGCAGAGCGGAAGGTGGAGTACTTGGCCTACGCCCTCTGCATGGTCCTCACCCAGGAGTCCCACCAGCATCTGATTGACAACATCAGGTACAGGGTGCCGGCAACATCCATGCTGGTCGTTAAACCGCGGGCATCCATCTGCCCACCGGTCATGAGCATGCAGGGCTGAGCGGTGCAGGCACGGCTTGGGAGGTTCCCGTGGGGAAGATGCCAACCCCCTTTCCAAGGGGCAGCTGAGCTGAGCTTGGTGGGGTCTCAGCCCGGCATCCCTGTGCCCGCCAGCCTGCGTGGCTGTCCTGCCTGGGGTGGGACGGGGAGACCTGCACCTGCCCGCCGGCCACCGCCGCACCAATCGCCGGCCATGCCTGTCCCTGCAAGGAGCGGTGGTCACCGGTGCCTCGGAGTCACCATCTCCGCCTGCAGTGCAGGACGTGGCACCTGGTTTTGGCCATCGTTTTGAAGGGAGATGGGATTAGCTGCAGAATGGCTGGTGATTCTCCAAGAGCCTGGCCAGAAAATAAACTGAGCTCTGCAAGGTGAGAGCTGGCGGTGGGCAAGGGGTTGGCCAGGGCTGCCAGCAGCTCCGGCGGCAGGGGTGGCTGGCGGGGGTCTCCGTTGGGGCCACGGGCTGTCTCCAAGCCAGCACTGCCCACAGCATCCTGGGATGGCCGGGGCTGTGATCACTCATCCCAGGATGCTCTGGCAATGCTCTGCTTGGACTCGGGGTCCCTGGCACCTCTGGAGCCCCCAGCAGAGCGGCTGTGCCATGGGTGTGCAGCTGGTGCAGCTGGTCTGCTGCTCTTCTTGCACACGCAGGATGGTGCTGGTGCCGGTGCATGGACACGTGGTGGGGATTACGGCCAGGCTGAGATGATGGCCATTAGGGAATCAGGTCTCCATCTGGCCCCACTCTGGGCCCAGCTTTCCAATTCCTGCTTTAATCAGTGGAATTGCAAGATATTACAGTTACCATAACAACGTCCCCGTGCTGGGGTCTCCGCCGCGCCTGCTGCGATCCAGTGGTGGGGAGGATGGGGAGAGTGGGTCGGCGGCCCTTGCCACGCAGCATTCCCCTGCTCTGCCGCGGCTGTGCGTGGGCCACCCGGGGTCCCTCTGGACCCCCCTCACCTGAGCGGGGACAGGCATAGACCCCTGCAGAGCCGGGGCACGGAGGGGACCGTCACGTCCCCGGCAGCTGCCTTGTCCAGGTGCCCACGTCCAGGCTGTCCTGGGGGGACCTAACCTGTAAACGGCTGGGGCAGGGGCAGGGACGGATGGCACTGAGCCCTGCCTGAGCTGTCACCCCAAACTAGCCCAAATCAAAGAAACCCCACCATCCACAATTCAGAAAAAAGTCTTTTCCCCAGAAAGGTCCATGGAAATGCCTCGAACACCTCAGGGAGCCCTTTTGTCTTCATCCCTGGGGAGTTATGAGAGATTTTTTTTTCCCCACAGAAAGTATTTGAATAAATGTCTAAATTTTCCTCTGGACCCCAGCCCCTCTGCGGAGGGCACAGCAGGTTCCCCCCGGGGTGTCCCCATCCCAGCAGTCCCGGTCCCAGCGGAGGACAGCGTGGCCGGACCCGGTGCCACCGTCCCCACCACGCAGTGCAGAGCTCGCCCCGCACCCAGCCCCGTGACGCCGTGGGGCAGCACTGCATTGCAGCCCCCCAATAACGCAGTCAATCCCGTGGCCGCCCTGTGCCCTCGTGTGAAAGGTTAACACCGGGGCTGGGGCAAGAGGCGCCGTAAATCAGGCAGCTAATCTCGGTTTAATGGAAATGAAATATTTAGCTTAGGGAAAAGATTTACCGTCTAATCTTAATCAAATGAAGTCAAGAAAATAAAAAAGAAGGGTGCTTTGGGGATCAGGTTTCCCAGCTATGGGGTTGCTGGGGAGGTGGGGGCAGCTCCGTGTACGCTGCCGTCCATGATATGAGCTGCTTATCTCGGGGTCTCCTATCCAACGGGTTTGCTGCTGAGCAAGAGCTTTTAATGCTTTTAATAAGTCACTGAAAGGTGGTGAGCAGCTCCCAGGTGCTCTGGATTTAGGGGGTGCTATGAATTCATGTGAGCGATTTCCACGTGGCTCGAGCTGGTTCGGTCTGTTGCTGGCTGAGGATGGGTCTGGGGTCTGCGCCCCGACTGGCACCCTGGGACTAGGGAAGAGCTGTACGGGGAATTTGTGCAAGGAGGGGTCCCGGCTCCAGCACTGGCTCCAGGGATGGGGTGCTGGTGTGGCTGTCTCACCATCCGTGGGGCGCAGGGCAGCCGCTCCTGGGCAGCGGTGTGCCTTGGTGCAATTCGGGCAAGCGGAGCCTGTCTGAGCTGACCCAGCGAACATCCTGGGGCTCGTCCTGCGGGACCATCCCTGCGGGCACGTGGAGCTGTGCGAGGACAGGCTTGGGACCACGCAGGTACCCACCAGCCAGCCTGGGGGTCCCTGCAAGGCTGTGCCCGGCTCCCCTGTCCCCGGGGGCTGTTTCCATCCGAGATGTGGGTGGCAGTCCCGCACACCTGCACACCATGAGCTCGCCTGCGCCTCCCACCCTGCAAAGCCTGGAGGAGAGCTACCGAGAGGAGCCTGCGGAGGGGCTGGAACGAGCCCCTTCCCTCTGGTGATGGTGGTGCCCAACAGCCAGGGACTGGGGAGAGACGCTGGGGACGATGCTGGGGGTGATGCTGGCAACGGTCCCCAACACTCGCCTCACTGGCAGCTCCGGGCCCCGGCAGGCTGGCCGAGCCCTGCCGCGGGGTGCGTGGCGGTGGCCCGCTGTGGGTGACCGTGTGGACCCTGCCATGCAGAGCCAGGCACTGGTATGTCCCTGTCTGCCGCTGACCCTCATGCTGGCCTGATTGGATCTTCTCTCTGCACCACCTGTATTTATTTTCGGGCCATTGCTGATGCTGGCTGTCCTTCCTCCCCTGCCTGTCCCCTCCCCGGGCTCCCCCGGGGTTTAACGTGCTCTCTGCAAGGTGCTGTGGTGCAGCGTAACCCAAGATCCCCCGACTCAGCACACAGATCCACCCGGGGCTGCAGACACCTCTCCTCCTCCTGTCGGTCCTTGGGCTGGGCTTTTTCCAGTGTTGGTGGTTTTTTTTTTTTCTTTTTAGCTCAAATGGATTTCATCCCATTTGTCCAGAATTAAGCTCCTGCAGATTTTAATTTGCTGACATTTTCTTCATCTGTTTGGTTGTGGATAGCAGGGATAATGCACGTGCTGCGCCGGTTCCTCCCTGCTCCCATCCCCTGCCCATATGGCTGGTGTGTGTAGTAAAGTGCACAGTTGTAGTTCTGCTCAAGAATGATGAAATACAGCAGCGAGGGGGAAAGATGAGCTGTCTCGGGTGAGTAAGAACGGACCTTTCTTGGGAGCTGAGGGGGCTGGGAGGGGAATGGGTTTAAAGCAGCTTGGTTCTCGAATCTAGCAACCCCCAGCACTGCAAAAACGAGATGTGCTAAAAGTTAATTAACTCTTAGCATCCGTATTGCATCAGAGCTGCTCTCATCAGGGACTCCGCGGGCATCGCAGTTCTGCCGGGGGAGAGGGAAATCTCTTATTTTGTGTTATTCCATCACCTGCAAATGCCAAAGCCTGGGTCTAGTCCTGGGGGAACCACGGGGTTTATCTCCTCTGCTCCCCGTGGTCGTGCCAAGAGTGTGTGCAGGGGCTGTGTGCATCTCGCAACGGCGTGGAGAGGGGAGCGGGTTATTTTGGGCAGGTCGGGGTCCCAGGGGCGTGCGCCTCTTGGCACTGCTCTTATTTCTGAGCTTTTCAAACCAGGGCAGAGCTGCGATTCCAGCAGAGGAACGGCGCCGGCTCTGCACCCAAGTGCTCTGCGATGCCATCGCAGCGGCTGCCGGCTTCTCCCCAGACTCTGGGGGCCAAAGTCGCCCTCCGAGCCGAGCGATGCAGGTGGGATCCTCACCTGCATTGCACAGGGGTTTAGCACTTGCACACCACCGTGTAGCGGTTGCCGTCTCCCTTTGCACCGTGCGTTTCCCCTGTGCTGGCGGCAGCACCAGCGGTGCCCGTGCCAGCACTGCACCAGCGGCGTTTGGCTTTGAAACATCTGTTTGCAGTAGAATTGGGGAGCGATGGAAATGCAGATCCCCTCCTCCCCACTGACCTGCAGTGTTACAAAAGCTGGTGCTTAAAACACCGGCGTTGCTGCTTACACGGACATCGTCCCATTAACCTGGATTTAAATAGCAGGATGCGCGTGTGCTCCGGAGCACACCCAGCCGTATTAATTCATTAGACGATGACTCTCGGGCTGTTCAGACTGCTATGTGTTGTCATGGATCTCCTTTAAGTCATGTTGTACTTCACTCTGCTGCAGGGAGAATAGTTGGGGGTAGTTTGTTCCTTCGCTGCTTTGGTTACAGTCCTTTTGCTTCCCGGCCAGCCTCTGCTCCTGGGGGAAAACCAAAGCGTGCCGCCAAAGCTGCTGGCCTGCGGTGGCTGGGCCGAGGCGAGCGTGGCTTTGCTTGCAGTCACTTTTGATCCCTGACAAAGATAAAATCGCTGCCCATCGGGGGTTCCCTTATTACAGGAGAAATTCTACCGAGTTCATTTTAATAATGCTCCAAACACGATATATTTGTCTCAGCTTGTTTTTCATGGCAATAAAATTGCTTGGCATGTTCCTGTATTAAAATACTCCAGCCATCTGTGACTGTCTCTGGATAAGAAATTTCATTTTAGCCATCAGGATTTATATAGTATGGGTTGTGCTGCTTCCCACTTGTCCCTCCCTCTGCATACCCGCTCCTCCAAGGTTGGGGGGAGCTTTCTGGCTCTCTCGGGTGCCGATGCAGCTTGCAGCTTGGGTCACCCCCCTGAACCCACGTCGCTCTGGCTGCTGCCTGATGCGGCACTTCAAACTGCGAGCGGACCCTGTCCTCCTGCCCGCGGTCTGGGCAGAGCCGCTGTGAACCTGCGTGGATGGCAGGACAATGATGGAGGAAAAGCAGCTCTTGTTTGCTTCTGTTTTAAAAAAATCCCTAATCTGATAGCTGGACATATGGTCAACTGCCCAAAAATGGGAATTAGGGCAGCAGGAAAAAAATGTGCCAGCGGTGAAAACAATTGGGAGCGGAGTTCCTTTTCTACTGGCTGAGTTCAGATAGGTCATGACCAAAATGCCTCAGTGTAAAATCTCCTGTTAGGAGATTAATTTCTTCTGACAAATCAAGCTACGGCTATAATGCAGATTATATTAGCCTGGCCCGCTTGCACACCACCACTGATTTGTAACTCTTATTTTGGAAAGCGTTTACTTGGTCCGAGTGTTTTCCAGTATTTTAAAGGAAACACGGAAAGCTGCATTTGTCCAGGTGTTCCCAGCAGAAAGCAGGTTGGGGCAGGGCCTCGGCCGAGGTGGCTGCTCTCTGCAGCTCCGAAAAGAAAGCGGGGGGGGGGGTGGTGGTGGTGACAAAACTCCCTGCGCCCCGGGGTGGTGTGAGGCGCTGGCATGGGGCACGGGGTGCGCGGGAGCTACTGGTGGCCCCGCGTCTCCCCGGCGCAGCGGCTGGCAGGGTCCTGCGGGTGCCACGGGGGGTCTGGGAGCCTGTCCGTGAGGCCGGGGCTCCATCGAGCAGCCGTTTGCACCCACCGACCTGGCCGCCATCCCCGCTACCCGCCGGGTGATGCTGGGCAGGGTGGAAGGTGCAGAGAAAGCCTTTCTGGGGGTTCCTTTGAAGGTCCCCACGTCTCCGGCAGCTGCCACCGGTTTCGGGAGAGGCAGGAGCACCCTGGGGCCCTGGCACTCGGCTGCCGATGGGGAAGGTGACCCCCAGCCGGGCACGGGATGTGGCGCCGCTCCGGGGAGGCTCTTACCAGCAGGTAATGCATCAGTCGTTACTGGAGCCAATGCAGAGATGTGTTATGAGAGGGTGACCCTCCACAAAAAGCTGCCATGCGGGGCTGGGGGGTTTTGGGCTATCCCCAGGGACGAGTGGGGTGGCTGGGGAAGGGCTGCGAGGGGCTCCTGGCCCCGGTGCATGGCCATTGCATCCCACCGCATCTGTGCACCCCGGTGGAAAAGCACCTTCGTTCCTATTTAACGATAACAACGGTCACATCTGCAAAATATCTGCAGCCAGATGAGTGATGGCCAAGCCTCCCATTAACGGGGATAATGGGATAACAGCCCCCATGAAAATCGTATGTCTGCGCTCGCTGCCGGACTGGAGCGAGTCCTGCTTATGCACGGGGGTTCGGAGGCGCCACGTCCCCCCGTGGCTGTCGGTGCTGCCGGGGCTGGAGGCCAGTGCAGGGCTGCTGACACCCCTACCCATGCAGGCCGAGGGAACCGGGAGATGAGGTTTGAGAAAAATCTGTGCAGGTTCATAAGCAGAAGTCGTGTTTCATGGGTAAAGCAGTACACAAGTTTTCTCTCCCGAAACCATGTGAATTTTAGCATTGTGGCATGCTGTCGGGGCAGAAGTGCTTTTCCAGACTGGTAGCTGTTCGCACAGCACCATTCAGACATAATCCAAGTGTAGCTCAGTGTTTTAATCCACCCTGGGATGTGTTTTTCTGCACAACCGACAGACTCAAGGTCAGGTCTTTGCTAGTTGTTCTGGGGTTAAACCATACATTTTTCATTTTTCCTTCTTTTGCTACCTGGAGATTGTATCTGATGTTGGCAGCTCTGGAAAGCTTCCCATCATCCTCATCAAACGCGAGTGCTGTGTTTAAAGATGGCGTTATTTAAATTAAACATTTTTTTTTTTTTAATCTTCTATCCCTAATGCAAAGAGCTGCTGTGTTACCCTGGGGCTAAATGATGCTCTGCGGCTCTGGGGGAGGTTTGGGCCCATGACTGTGGTCCTGGTCCTGGTCCTGGTCCTGGTCTTGGTCCTGGTCCAGCTTGGGCGGCTCTGCCTGTGCGCCCAGCAGCCATGCACCCGCCGCCGATGCCGTTTGCCTTTAAGGTTTCTCACCCATTACAGCGGCATGTAATTTAAACAGAAGCACTTTAGAAGTCAACTAATTAGCACCAGGGAGGCATCCCCCCGGAGTTCGGCGCGGAGCCGTGCCCTCCTTTCTGTTACGAGATCGTTCCAGCTGGAAATTACAGCAACTGCAGTTTTTAGGGAAAGCGAGAGGCTTCGTTGCTGTGAGCCGGGGCAGAGCCAGCGCAGGGAGGGCAGAGCAGGCGCTAAAGCCAAATTGATAAAAAAAAGAGGCACTCGGTAGATGGTAAACCTCCGCCTGGGACTGAGAGCGTGGTGGGGAGGTGAGGGCGAAGGGAGGCAGGGACTCAGCCCAGGTGAAGTTCGCCGGCGAGCCGGCCCATCTGGCCGCGGTCCCTGCGCACCGTGGGGGTGCCAAGTGGCAGGGGGGCACCGGCTGGCGCGTGGTTTGGTTGTTGGATCCGGCCGCGTCGTGGGCGTGAGCCGAGGCTGAGACTCAGCTGCATGAGGATCTGAAGCATCTCCCTTTTGTTCCCGCCGCACCCTGACAAATGGGAAAGGACCGGAGTTTCTCTCGGCATTTTCGGTACGTCTCTCTGCTCTGCTCCTCCGCGCGGCGTGCATGGCGTTGGATGTGCTGGGAACGCCTCGTGCCCCGACAGACATCCCTGCGGCGTCTCTCCTGCCTCTCTGAGCTGCGGGGACCTTGCCTGCCAGTGCCAGTGTGGCCCTGCTGCCAACCCGTGCCCACCGCAGCAGTGGCACGAGGGCTGGGGGGAGCCGAGCAAAGCTCAGATGAAAAACTGGGGTTGGGGGTCTGGGGAGAAGCGGGAAGAGCACATCTGGGTCTGCTTTGTCTCCATGACCGTAGTCCACTGAAGGGATGGGCGGTGAGGATGGGGGTTTGGGGGTGCTGTGTAGTGCAGGGGCTGTGATGGAGGGAGGACCGGGGACCCGTCGCTCCCAGTCCTGGCTGAGCACAAGCTCTGAGCAAACTTGGGGCTGCTTTCACCTGCTCCCACTGGGGTTGGAGCCACTGCCCCGCTCGAGGGGACGTGTCCTGCACCGGTGAGTTCCAGCACCCAGCACGGGGTGGGACCACTCCGGTGAGCTCAGCGCCCATCGCAGGACATGTGCCCTTGTGAAAGGGGGTTCTCTACTGCACTGGGCTGGTGGGGGAGGCAGCTCTCAGCGGGCGCAGGCTGCAGAAATGGGACTGTCCGCTCAAGGGTGAGCTGCAAGTGACCCACCTGGGAGTTTTAAAAACAGCGAGTGTGACAAAGATGGAGATGTGCTAAACATCTTCTGCCAAAGTGAGCCCCAGAGCAGGGAGTCAAGCGGCTGGGGACGGGTGTGCTGGCAAATGGGCTCCTGCCCAGAGTCCCAGCCGGGCTGCTTTGGAGAGGGAGTGAAGGCAAAGCAGCCTGCAGCCCCTGTGGCCTCTCCCGGCCTGGAAAATGCCCTGAAGTAGCATTTGTGGGTTAGAGCAGACTGAATCTCCCTGAAGAGTGTGCTGACACCGCTGCAGAGGAGAGTCAGTGCACTGGGGCTCAGCACACCCTGCCCTGGGGCCAGGGAGCAGCACAGGGCTGCAGTGCCCGGGGCTAGGACACCTTTCCCATCCCCTCTCCAACAGGGAACAGCACCAGGGCTGATCTGGAGCATGCAAGGAGGAGGAGGAGGAAGCCAAAGGCACGAGGTCAGCGCTGCACGGCTCCCAAGCCCTCCCATGGGCAGTGCAGCCTGTGGGGCTGTTGGGATGGGGGGGTCTGCCCCTGGTCCCAAGCTGACCTCTGCAAACAGGGTGGGCGCAGCTGTGCTCCCCGCCGACAGGCAAAGCTGGGCTTGTCCCACGGGATGGCAGGGCGCTGCAGAAATAGCCACAGTTTCCCACTAAGCACCGGGCGCCATCCGCCCTGTGCTGGTGCCAGTGCTGGTGCATGCTGCACAGGTGGCGTTGCACCAGAGCAGAGGACGGGCTGAAGCATCGACACTGCCTAATGACACCCCATGTGCTCCCTTTGGTGGGTCCTTCATTAAGGACCAGAGCACACACACTTTGGAGGCCAGCACCCGCTGAACTGCAGGGCATCGGCGAGCTCGGGGGATCCAGCCCCCAGCAGCATTGCGGCACTGGGCCATCCCAGGCTCCCCAGGGCTGCGCTGCAAATTGTCTCAAAGGGTTTTGCAGAAGGAAACTATTTTGCATGCTTTAATAGGATTATTTTTACCAGTCACTTAGTTCCTCTCCTTGCTAGGACACCGTTTTACTTCTAGTACTGAGTCAATTCATGGTGAAACCCTTAACGCACGTCCTTGTGACTGGTTATTGAGCTAGCTGTACTTTGCTCCTCAACCCTGATATTTGTCAGCCCGCAGGCGAAGTAGCAGTCAATGCGAAGTGGGACAGCCCTGCTGGAATGAGCAGGGCCAATTTAATTTGGCCAACTTAAATGGGAGCGTGCTCATTTTGCCTGCAAGGAACCCGGACTTTTCCCAGGACAGAGGCGTGGGGTTCTGCCGGGACTTGCTGCCATCATGCCATGTCCTCTCCTGCCACGGGGCTGCGGCAGCCTGCATTCCTGCAGGAGCCTGCGTACAGCTGGGTGAACTATTTATTAGCGTGATTTCACTCCTTTCTAGTTGCTGCTCAATCACAAATTGACTGTGAATTGTACCAATGTGTTACTTATTTTAAATTATCACCAAATGCTTTGCATGAGCATCTGTCAGCCTCGGGATGGCTTGCGATCTGTCTGCTCCTACTCAGTGTGAGCATCAGCTCTTATTTTGAGTTCTGCCTTTTGTTGGGGGGAAATGGAGATGTCCTGGTCCTGGTAGATGTGGGATTTGAAGCCTCCCCCTCCTTCGGCTTCACCCAAGCTTTCGGGTTCCTTTGGTGAAGTTGCCGGAGGGACAGGGGAGCCCCGTGGGAGCCCCCCAGCAGCCCCAGCCTCTCCAGCCACGCTTCGTTAGCAGCCAGCCATCATCACAGCCATGTGGTGGCAGGAAGGTAGAGCCCCTCGGAGCAAGTTGCTCTGGGTCCTCTGACGCCAGCTGCGAGTTTGGGCCCGTTAGTGCTCCCCCAGGAGATGTGATCCCCAGGTGGTTTGGAAGTGATGCTCACATCCTTCCTCTGCCGCAAGTGTCGGAGTCTGTGCTAATATAGGGAGTGCGTTCTCATGCGCCACAAGGTGAAGAGCACTAATGAACCTCACAAGACCGTATTGTGTAACGAGCAAATGCAGCTGCGACAGACAGCCCGGTACGGGTGCAGGGAGGAGTTGCTATAGAAACACACAAAGATCACAGCTTCTCCAGAAGCCCCTAAATGTGCAAACGGGAGGGTAGGAGTAGGTGAGAGGGGTGACAGTGTCTCACTGTTGCGATGGCAGAAGGAAAAGAAAAAGCATTTCCCTGTGTTACAGGGATGAAGGCCCAGCTGGGGTAGGAGCAGTGCAGAGGCGCCCTCCCTGCTCCCTCCCAGGATCCCGCTTCGCTCTCGCTGTGCATCCCCCGAGGGTCCCGGGAGGTCCTTGTGGGGGGCACAAAGGCCACTTGGCTGCTGGCAGAGCAGCTCCTACCAGGCAGAGGGGAGGTGACCTGAAACGGAGCAAGTTCCCAGTGGTGTCCCCTTGCCTGCAATATCACCGTGCCCATCCTCATCCCTGCAGCACCAGCATCTCCCAAGGGGCACGAGGCTCCTGCCTGGCCATGGCAGGAGCTGGGGGTGGCAGAAGCCAAGGCTGGAGTCCAGGAGAGCGGAGTCCAGGCTCCCAGCAGAGGGGCTGAGGCAGAAGATGGGGACCAATATTTTGGGGGTCCCAGAATGTGCCATGGGAGAAGTGGGTCTGGAGGAGGCGGTTTGGCACTGGCAACACAGGGGGGCACTTGCACGTTGGAACGCCTGGCCGAGGGTCGCAACAGGACGGGCACTGCGGGGACAAGGGTCCTCCCCTGCCCAGCCAGCTCCCTGGCTGTCGGCATTGGGTGGGGAGCAATTAATCTGGGACTTGAGCTGAACCTCATCATCAGCGTACCAGGACTGGCAGCTGAAGGGGTCCGGGATGGGATGCCTGAGGAGGAACTGAGCTCTATGAATCAGTCTCTGTGAGTACTGCACTGTGGAGGGGTCTGACCTCCTCACCCCATTGGATCCATGCACGGGATGGGGCAGGAGATGCAGCCGGTGTCCCTGGCCCCAGCATTTGCAGGTCCAGGGAGGACTGAGGCCAAGAGCACATGAGGGGCTGGGGCTGCTCTGACCTTTCCTTTCCCAGGTATGACTGGATCTGGAGCTCTGGGTCATGGCTGCTCTAGCCCTGCTCCCCACTCCCCTCCCTTGTCTCATTTTTCCAGGATTTTCATCCCCAAGAAGCACCGGCAGCGGTTTGACGAGGTGGTGTCGCAGAGCCTGATCAGCAAGCTCTGCCGCTCCAAGAGCGAGCAGCACAGCAATCGGCTGCGGCGCAGCCGGAGTGAGGACCACCAGGAGCGGCTCCTTGTCTCCACTCGTGCCAGCTCCGTGCCCCGCAGCCACGAAGAGGCCAGCAAGAGCCTGCGGAAAACCACTTCTCTCATCACCAGCAATGTGGCCTCAGGGGCTGCCCGCAGGTAACACTTCTCCTGGACACTCTCGGGTTCACACGGCAGCTGTGTCTGATTTGGCGTGGATGGTAGCATGGGGGAGGGATGCCAGGGAAAGGCAGGAAGGCACTAGGAAAGGACATGTCTTTGGTGTGCAGCGTGGATGAAATCATCCTGGGATGAGGATGAACAAAGCCCTCTCCCTCTCAAAGGCTGGGCATGTTTACGCCCCTTGTTCCAGCTCCAGGCCACCCTTCTGCCCCCTCACTGTTGCAGGGCTGGCTGGGACAAGCTGTGTGAGGAGCTGAGATGGCACTTGCAGGCTGCGAAGGGATGTCGGCTCCTGTGCTGGGTGGGCTGCAAGGTGCCTGGCCGTGCCGGCAGCATGCAGGGTACCCGACTGTGCTGGTTGGATGCAGTGTACCTGGCTGTGCTGGTGGGATGCTGAGCACCCAGCTGTGCCAGCAGGATACAGGGTACCCAGCGTGCTGGTGGGATGCAGGGCACCCAGGTGCAGAACAGGCTGTATCGTCCTGCCGTGCCCTGGCAGGTGTCTGGGTGCAAGGCCTTGGCTGTGGGAGGCAAGGAGGACAATCCCTGGTGCACAGGGAATTAACCCATTTCCCACTGCTCATGTGGCCAGACCTCAGCAGCCCTGGAGGGCTGAGGAGCCCTGCTGTGCTGGTGGTGGCTCCTGCTCCATTCCCAGCCCCATCCCATGAACAAGAGAGCAGGATTTGGTCTGCCAGCACAGCTGGGGAATCCTCCCAGGAGGGGCTGTGCTGCCACAGGCATGTCCCGAGCTATTCCCCTGCCTCCAGATGGCATCTCCAGGGTGTTCGGCTGCAGCGCACTTTCCTGCCAGGATAATTTTTGGTGTGACTTATCCAAAATCCAGTTCCAGCACAGTCTCCCTCCCTGCCAGCACAGGATCGGTCCCTACAACAGGCTTTCTGGCTGTAAATGATCTCGGTGATGTTGCCTTCCTCCAGCTCCCTGCAGGGAACAACTCCCAGCTCCGATCAGCCTCCCAGCAGAGAGATTTCCTAATGCTCCTTCCAAAATTTCCTAGCTGAATTTAATTTCTCTCTGATCAGCCTATGAGATCTTTGCCCCCTAAAACACATTGTCTCTCTTATTCTATGTAATATATAAGCCATATCCCATGTTTCACTTTAAAAACACATTGGATTTGAAGGACCGGATGGTGGTTTTATGAATTCGGTAATTCATGCAGAGCAAGAGGCCACGCTCAGGGGCTCTGTCCTTAAAACAGTGGCATCTCTTCCTGCCTCCAGAGCATCCAGATCTCCCCAGCCCTCCCTGAGGTTTTGTCTGGGCCATTCATTGCACCCCTCCGATCACTCACCCACCACCACCCCGAGCCGGCTTCAGTGCCGTGGGCTCCCTCTGCTCCCTGGCACAGGCAGGCTGCAGGCAGGAGAGGCTGGCAGTGCTGGCAGGGCAGGCAGCTGCACTGTGGCCACCCAGGGCCACCAAACTTGCACACACCTTCCCTCCGTCCCCGCTCCCATGGCATGTCTGGGGAGTCCCCTTTGAAAGACAATTTGTTATCAAAGGGGACCTTGTGGGACACAGCCAGCATCGAGGACTTGGGCACTCCGGGGATACCCAGGCTAGCGGGGCTTTGGTGGGGCTGGGAAGGGAAGCAAGAACCGAGTATTTGTCGGGCTCTGATTTCACATTTGTTTTTTTTTTTTTACCTGCAGAACGGTGCGAGTTTATAAAGGCAACAGAAGCTTTGGCTTCACGCTACGTGGCCATGCCCCGGTGTGGATCGAGTCTGTTCTGCCAGGTAAGAAAACCTCCGGCCACAAGGTTCAAAGATACTTGTTTATCTCTGGTCTGAACTCAAAATTTTAAGTGCCTGCTGTTTGCTAGAAAATAGCAAAAGGGACTTTTACAAGGCTCAGTGATGGAGTCTCTTGAGTTGAGTAATTAGTGTCTTTGGTACAATTTAGTTTGGCTTTATGCAAGGTGGAAAATGTCTGTGTTCAGTGAATAGCCTGAAACCACACTTGTGTTTCCAATGCAAGCTGGGCGCTGGCATCGCTGTGCCCGGTGAAGGACCCCAGCCCACCCAGATAATGCAGCTGCAGCGGATGCCCTGCCCTGGGGGGTGGCCCTGGGCACAGAGCGGCCGGAGAGCTGGGACCCCATCCCTGTGAGCAGGGGTTCGCCAGCTAAAGCCCTTCCCATTCCCTGTGCATTTAGGGAGCCCGGCTGAGAAGGCTGCTCTCAAAGCTGGAGACCGGATCCTGTTCCTCAACGGTCTCGACATGAGGTAAGAGGCTCTTTAGAAGACCTGGGCCAAGGGGTCCTGGGGGGGTGGTAGGTGGCCAAGTACGTGTACATTCACTTGTTTCTTTTGCACAAGAGTGAAAAAGAGCTGGTCGTGCTTGAGAGCTGTCTGCTGAGGTGCAGGAGGGGTTTTGCCCCATAGGGACATCTCCTTTAATATTCTTTTACAAAAACTGGCTCTAAGCTTAGTGTTTTGGCTCCTCCTTTGACTTCTCTGTGCAAATAACCATGTATAATGCATGACACGCTATATATAACTGTTGTCCTGGCTGCAACCCACCTGCAGACCCTGATTCAAGCACTGTGTGTTAAGCTGTACGAGTTAAACACCCAGGGTTGTGCTTTTGAAAGGAGCAGAGCACCAGCCAGCCCACAAATCACTCCCAGAATGGGATTATAAGTTTAAAACCACATGGGCATTTGCATTTCCACCCAAAAGTTAATTCTCCTCTGTATTATTTGCACAGAAAAGCAATCAAACCAGAGCTGAGTGTGAACCTTGCCAGCACAGTGGCAGCAGCCCATATTTCCCTGGGTTGGTCTTTCCGCACAAAAAGCAAGAGCAAAGGGTTAGAAGAGGCTACACCACGAGAGAGTGATGAATATTTAAAGGTTAAACATCTGATGCTGCTTCTGTCGGTGCTCAGGTTCTCACATTTCAGCTGATCCAGCAAACTGTTGGCTGATGCAGCATTGCCAGAAAATAGAGGAGACCGAGTTGAATATTGTCCTCTGAGCCCACGTTTTGCCAGGCGTTGCCCCAGGCCGGCCCGTACCTATTTTTTCTTTTTGGCTACAAAAATGCACTTTACATCCACCTTGCATTTCTTTTTTTGCATTTTCTTTTCATGCAGAATTAGGACAGGCAAGGAGAGACCAGCAGCACTGTGTCATTTAAATGGAAAGTTCATCTTCTGGGTTTGAGCATAGCTTAAAGTAACGCTGGCTTCATTTGCCGTAACAGCTCTGCAGGGTGCTCGAAGGCATGTCCTGCGGCTATTCCTTGCTGCAGGTACAGCGGAGAGCCCAGTCACAGGGGGTGATTCACACTGTCCCTTGGGGAGGCTCTTTCTTGAGCAGCACAGATAAAACCAAGCACAGATCAAGAGTCTAGGGGAATCGCAGCAGGGCCCAACGCTGCCTGGCTCTGAAAAGCAAGATGAGGCTTTTTGCAAGATAAATGAAGGCAGCTGCAAACTCCATTTCACCGCTGCCCTCCTGCGAGCTGCTGCCCGCAGTGCTGCCCGCGCGGGCAGCCTGGCAGCTCTGACCCAGGCTCTCCTGTGCCCCGCAGGAACTGCTCCCATGACAAGGTGGTGTCGATGCTGCAGGGCAGCGGGGCGATGCCCACCTTGGTGGTGGAAGAAGGGATCGTCAACTTCAACGGTAAGAGCGTGGGGAGGAGAGGGCCCAGAGCAGCAGAAACCCCACGCCAGCTCCCAGATTCCCCACGCAGGAGGGATCGCCTAACACCTCCCGTAGGCTCAGCAGTTTTAACACCCTGCCTGGAGCCTAATGCTGCTCTGTGCTGCTCCTCCCGCCGGGACACATGGCTGCCTGCTGTCTGGGATCAGGCTTGGCTGCTCTCCAGAAGGGTTCATCCTACTGTATGATCATCCTTGACAGCCCTTGCCAATGTCCTTTCCGTGCAGTCTGTGCTGTGTACTTGACCGAAGTAATCCAACCCTGTGCATCCATGGTCACTGTGCAAATCCCACGGTTGCATATGGACTGTGCTGTTCAGAATAACTGCTGCTGTTATGAATAATTTAGCTCGCTGCTGGTGAGTGAGTCAGCAGGAGATGAGGGGATCTGGGGCAACGCTGGTGGTTGTCAACACAATTTGAGCAGAGGGGCAGGACCACAGCCCAGAGCAGAGCGCGGTTCCTGCCACATTTCCAAAGCCGTGTGGAGGCAGGAGGGTCGGTGCATTATTGGGGTGCTGCTCTGCAACGCATAGGCCCAGGAATTAGGGACTGGCTCTGCCCTCCAGAGTCGCAGTGGACTCACAGCTTCATGTTAGGAGCCTAGTGTTACCAACTTGTTTGCACGTGCCCTAGAAACAAAACCGAGCACCTCTCTACTTCGCAGTAGAGCGCCAGTGCTCTTCAAACTCCTTCACTGCCCCCCAAAAGAAACCAAGAAAAGATGGAATTTTTGCTACCACTGCCTTGGCCATGTTCCTACATGGGTAAGCGCATCCCACAGACGTGGTCGGGTCCCTCTCCCAGCCATGCTTATTGCCCTGCGCTCACTGCAGAGGTGGCCAGGCTGTAGCACAGGGACCGGTGCAGATGAGCGTGGCAAAGCAAATTACCTTCCATGCCTCAGTTCACTCACAGGTAACCCTTGACTGATGCTGCTTTTGAAGTCAATGATTATTATAAAGTGCTCTGGAACTTGAGCAGAGGCTTTAGGGAGCCAGAGAAGGAAGATCATCTGCATGTGTTCACAGGAAGTGCAGAAGCAGCATCGTTGAAGAGACAGATCCCAGAAAGCATCCCAAACAAAACACCCCTGCTTGTCTCCGGCAGGTCCATGGACCTACTGGAACAGCCACGAGCTCCAGAGCAGCTGGCCCAGAGCATGGGAGGAAGGCAGGGGCAGTCACAGCTCCAGATGAGCCATTTCACCTTGTCACCATGCTGCCTTCCAGTGACTGAAATCTGTTTTTGCTGGGGTAACAATGTCTGTATGAGCACATTGGGATTTGTATGCCTGTGGAGCACCCATTGTGCACGGTGCAACTGCCCTGGCTGTCCCCAGGACTGACCCCCAGTTCCAGGATAAGCCTTTTAACCCATGGTTAAAACCCTTTGTCTGTTGAATTTTCTTTTTTCTTTCTACCTGCGCCTTGCAGACTCTGACTCTGCTGACTCCCCGAGCACCTCCTCCGCCCTCACCTCCCTGCAGTGGGTTGCAGAGATACTCCCCTCTAGCATCAAGATTCAAGGAAGGACCTTCAACCAGCAGCTGGAGCACCTGCTGACTCCACCTGAGCGCTATACCATCTGCAAAGCGCTGGAAGGCTTCTTCCAACATCGGTAACTTGTTAGCAGCTCCATTCCTCTGATGCTGGTACCTGGCTTGGTAGCGATGTCCATGTCAGAGTCGGTCTCCAAGCAGAAGGCAGACCCGGCTGTGAGGCTGTCAGCACTGAGCTCTGCTGTGGTCACGTTCTCTGGTTTCCCCAGCTGTGTATTGCCCTGTGTGTGTCCCCAGGGCACAAGCCCATCTCTCACCAGATGTCCTGCCCAGGGACAGGGCAGACCCATTTGCTTCTGAGGTTAATTCGGTCACCCCTTAATCCCCCATAAAACAACCTTGGTCCCCTGTGGCGTGGGCTCTCTTGCTGCCTGGCCGTCCCTGACGGCCACAGATCCTGTTTCACCTCTTTCAGTAAATCTTGCTGCGTTTCATCCTTGTCTTCTCAGCATCTTGGCTGCAGCACTCCCTTGGCAGCAGCCCAGGAATAGCTGTGGCTGGCAGAGCCCTCATCCTGCAGTGGAGCACATCCTCCCTGCCCTGCTGCAAGGGTCGAAACTGATCCCCTGGCAGACTCAAGGCTTTCAGCAGTGACCTTGTTTTCTGCCCTTGATCTTTAACCTTTCCATACCCTGGTGAATAAGCCACCCCTCTGGGCACTGGGACATGCTTGCTGCCTCTTCCTGCAGCTGCTGAGCTGACCGAGCCAGGCTGCCTGGCTGCTCCTCCGGAGCCTGGGTCTCGCACAGGCTGCAGATGCACCAGCCAGGGCCAGGCAGGCTCCCGCTGCTGCGGTGCAGTAGTCTGCTGGTGTAAAGATCGAAGGATCAGAGGACTGGAATCCTCAGTTTGACAAGGAAATGCAGTAAAACCTTCAGTATTTAGGTTACTGATGGTAAGAGAGAATAGAAACTACCAAGTACAACGCAGTAGCACTGCCCCTGTGCACCACAGCTCAGGCTGAGGGCTGCAGAAATCATTGCTTTGTGCTCTCCTGAGACTGCACTGCTCCTACAGGATTCCCCAGTTGGGCATTTCAGCCTGAGGAGCAGCAGCTGTGGGAGCAGATCCAGTCCTCAGGGTCTGCAACTAGGAAATGCAGACCCAGTCCTAGTGGGATACTTGCTCTTGCTCAGCGGCACAAGGGTGGGAACCCAAGTACCAGGAATCAAGTCCCCAGGTTCCCCTCCCAGTGCAGGGCTGCCCACGTTGCTTGGTCTTCCAGCAGCGTTCTACTGGGGGTTGTTGCTGCTGCCCACTGCGGGGAGCAAGGCTCAGTGGGGGCACCGGCATGCCCATCCTCTCCTCCAGCCACCTCATTTTGCCTGTAGCTGCCCCAGATGGCTCGACACAGAGGCCACTGCTCCATTTAACAATAATTCATCATGACCTAATTGAGTGCCTGTCCCAGACAAGCCAGCTGTGACCTCTAACTGCTCCAACAAGGAGGGAAATCCCCAAACATTAAGTCTGTATCACTTGCCACCACAGCACACAGATACCAGCATTTCCCAGCAGCAAACACAGGGGATGAGTCAGGACACCCCCGTTCTGGGCTGTGGTCCCCCAGCCAGTTTGCACATGACAAGCCGGCTGGCCCTGGTCACCGGCTGGGAGGAGCAGTGCCTGTGCAGGGCAGAGCAGCCGCCCGCCTCAGCAGCTCCTCCACAATACTTTAACTTTTCTGAATGGGAAATAGGTTTCTGAAAGCCAGGAGCTGTGTCCAGCTCCACAGAAAAGGCCAGTTAGCCCAAAACTAGGCAGAAACCTAGCAGGTGACTTCTGGTAGGCTTGAGATAGCTCCTACCGCTTCTCATCCCTGCTGGCCTCTGAGGACCCCCAAGACACTTCATTTATGAAGTCCTTGCAGTATCTGAGCCTCTTTACCCTTTGGCTCCCCCCTGCATGCCTGGTTCCTGCCCCTTGGAAGGCAGCGATGGTCCATTCGATTAACATCAAGACAACAAATGTGTCCCTAGTGTGTGGTCTCCTTCTAGCTCTTTTTATGAGGTTCTTACTATTATTTCAACATTAAGGATACCATAGTTGCAATGAGCTTTAACCCATCATCTCTGCCTCTGTTTCTCAGTAGAAAAGCAGCCTGACTTTGGCTCTCTGACCCAGGACAGCCCTCCTCCCCCAGGCTGCTTTATCCTCCTCACTGAATCAGGTGCTCAGCCCTGCTATTCTCAACAGCCCTTTCACCATCTCTACGCACTATAGAGCCAGCCTGAGACCGAGCCTTCAGCCCAGTGAGGCTGCCAGCCCAGCTGCCCTCTCCAATGCATCTCTACCTGAGCCTGTTTACCTGCTGCTGGCCAAAATTCAGGTCTTCCCAGGGTATCTCCCTGCCTCCTAGTGTTCCTCCACCCCAAACGCTCTAACTGACTCATGAACCAGGTTTTATACCTAGCTGTCAGGTGCTGCCTGTCCCCAGGAGTTTGCTTTCCCCGTTAGCACCAGCTGCACAACTCCACTTCCCAAAGAGCTCAGTCCCTTGCTCGCAGCCTGGCCCCTCTGCTTTGAAATAATCCGTTTGTGCCAAAGACTCAGAGGCAAGTCCAGCAGCTGAGACCCAGGTGGAGGCAGGCTGGGAAGTGCCGGAGCCCCGGGAAGCGGCGTGGTGGGGCTGTGCCGTAGGGATGCGCTCACTGCCCAGACCTCTCTTTCCGATTTTGCAGGAATATTGACACTCTTATTGTGGATGTGTACCCGGTGCTGGACACACCGGCCAAGCAAGTCATTTGGCAGTTTATCTACCAGCTGCTGACATATGAAGAGCAGGAGCACTGCCAGCAAAAGATTGCCAGGTTTCTTGGTTACAAGTCCTTGGCAGGTGAGAGGAAAGCCCCTGTGCTCTGGCATGGACACACCGTGTCCCACCGGGTCCCTGGGGACCTCAGTCCATCGTGCTGGGAGCAGGTTGGGGCGGCGAGGGAGCAGCCAGCTCTCCCCGGCGGCAGTGGCTCTGCCCTGCCCGGCTCCTGCCCACACGCTGCCCGCACAGAGGTGGCGGCTGTGCGGGACGTAGAGCAGCGCAGAGGAGTTTCCAGCTCCTCTTACCGATGAGGTTGATCTGTACACGACAGGCGGGAGGTTACCTTTTCTGCACCACGGATCCATGTAGCTTTGGAAGGAAACTCTGCATTGAGAGGAGAGATGGCACCTGAGAGGTTGTCTCTGGGAGCAAAGGCTTTTGGAAGCTGCTTGGGTCGTTAGAGGTTAGGAAGTCCTGAAAGGAAATAGCTGGTTTAGGAGCAGTGTTCAGATCAGAGAGGCAAAATAAGTGATGACGGCGGTGTCCCTTGGGATGTCTCTAGCGGTCCGGTGTACACAGGTATCTGTGGTTAGAGGAGGTGGGGAGCGCGGCTCCCCCAGCAGTGCCAAGCCGTGGCTCTCTCAAAGAGACTTGGAAGGCAGTCGGCGATTCTCCTCCTCCCCAGTCCCCCTCTCCCCTCACCATCACCTGGGGCTGTGGCAACACAAAAACCAGCTGTGGTTTGCGGAGGGTTATAGGCTCTGCAGTCAGACAGCAGAAAAGCGAGGGCAAATTTGGAATGAAATGTCTTAATCTTTGGATTTGGGCTTCTTAATTGCTTTCATATTCTTCTATTCTAAGCTATTTCATAGAATCATAGAATCATTAAGGTTGGAAAAGACCTCTAAGATCATCAAGTCCAACCGTCAATGCAACACTACCATGTCCCCTAAACCACGTCCCGAAGTGCCACGTCTACACGTTTTTTGAACACCTGTTTTACGTGTTGATGTGTTTATTTTAGACTCAACGTAGGTGAAAAGAAGTGTTCCTTGAAGAGAGACTTTTGGAGGAGCACCGTTATTTTAGCACAGCCTTTCCCCTCGCAGGGAGAAACAGCTCAAAGTCCTGGTGCAAATACTCCGTGCTGTGCATGGAAACCCGTTGGGTATTTGCTCGTCTAATTTGCACTCTCAGTTACCACTGCTTTTGTGTGTGCAGAATCATGGCCCAAGCTACCTAAAGTGTTGTATATTCCGAAGAGCTTTAGAAGATGTCAAGGGGAAGCTGATACATTTGCAGTTCGCAGCTATATTTAGGAATACAAAGCAGGTATCCCCAGCCACTGGAAGAGGAGGAAAGCATGGGATTAAATCTCCCAGGACCAGGCTGTTTCAGACTGTTGTCCCCTGTTGCAGGCTGGTCCCTGGCTCCTTTCAGCTTCTCAGGTGAAAGGAGCGATCTGACCATGTGAAGTTCTGGTTGTTCTTGTGCATTACACGTGTGTCCATGTGTGGAAGCACAATGGCCAGAGATCTCTGAATTTGGGTTAGTCCTTCACCTGGGCTTCTTCCAAACTCGGTGGCAATCTCTGATGTTTGTGTGTATCAGGCTGTCCGAGCATTGGTCTGTTGGATACCACGGAGACTGATGCTCTGGTATATTCATCCTGCTGTAAGTCTGAGCCTCTCTGAGCTGTCGCACAGAACTGCACATGGAGCACTCCATTAGGCAATGTGGTTCTTCCAGGCAGCATTTCGGTGCTGCCCCCACTCCCATCTTGTCCCTTGAGGGCAGGAAGGAGTTAGCCGGGTCCCTCTGGACCAGCCTAGCTCAAGGCTGGAGTTTCATGTGCACCATAAGCTGGTGGATGCCAATCCTGCTGAAGAAAGCAATTGCACGTCCCATCTTTGGGCATCCATCCCCCTGCCCTGTGCTGGCAGGAGCATCTGCAACCCGCTCCGCTCCCCGGGGCCAGTGTGAGGACGGGGCGAGCGGTGACCTGAGGGACGGGCAGCTGCAGTGCCAGCAAGGCTGTGCATGGGGTCATGGTCAAGAGCAGGGCTCAGAGAGCGGCTGCGAGTCCCACAGGCCTGGGGGAGCCTTGTGTCATGGCGGGGAGGAATGGGGGAGCTGCGGGGTCCGGCAAGCACTGGCCATGCCTTAAAAAGGGTGCTTTCTGCTGCAGCTGAGCCAGAAGCAGAGGATCGCTACCGCAGCTCCGTTCGAGGGGCCTCTTTGTGCCGGGGAAGCCTCCGAACCCCCCGCCCCGAGGAAGCGGGGGTAGCAGGTGAGTGACTGGGGGCTGCGCAGGGGTTCCCTGCACAGGGAGGAGGAACCTGGGTCCCGGTGGCTGTGCCTGAACATGAAGAGTGGGAAAAGATGGAAGTCAGCATAGAGCCAGCACAGAGGCTTTGACTGGAAATCCATGTTTTCAGACAGTTCGAATAAGCAATTCCAATAAGAGGCCACTCGGGCTGAGGCTGAGCATTGTTTCCAGTCCCTTCCATTGCCCAGATGTGAACTGATGCTGCTGGTCTGAGCCCTCCATTCTGGGGTGCGCTGTTTCTAGCTTCCCTGTGAACTTTCTTGGACACAATCAAATTCACAGGGAAAACAGCATTTGTGGAATCCATATGAGGAAGAAGATCATGGTTCAGTGCCTCTTTGAGATTCTTGATGAACTACACTCGCGGTACAAACCCTCCCTCTTTTGAGAGAGATGCCACATATCTCCCCATTCTTCTGAAAAGCCCATGCTCCTAGTTTTTATTGCTGGAGGGCCTTCCACAGCCCCTGGATCTCTAGCCCTCTCCCCAAGATGCACCCCAGGTTGCTCATTGTGATTTCAGTCCTTTGGATCTTTGCCCTCCTCTCCCAGGTGGCAGGACGAGGCATCCTGCCTGTTCCTCCATCACCCTTAGCTGATTGCGAAGGGCACTCGACCTGTCCTTACGGCTTCTGACCATGACCTTCCCACCGCGACCAGCCATGCTCTGCTGGCACTCCGGCTGCGCGCCTTCCTCGCGGCACCCCTCACCAGGAGCACGGTGCTCCTCAGCAGTCGGGGAGGGCTGCTGCCTGAGCGGTCAACTCTGAGACATTTCCCTGGGGAATATCCTCTAACCTGCCTCCGAGGAGCATTTCTGGTTGGGATTACAGCACGGAGAGGGGCTGACAGCTGTGTACGCCGAGGGAAGCCGCTGGCCTGGGCAGATGCTCAGCAGCTGCGGGGGAACAGCCTTGTCCTCAGCTGCCCTGTGGAAGGAGCAGAGCAGCCAGTGACCTGTCCTGCTAACCTTACCGAAGCCTGAGCAGGCTCTGGGGTGCATCCTGCCCAGGGTGCTCCTAGTTCACCTCCCTGCACAAACCATTTATTTATAAAAAGCCAACAACATTCCTCAGTCCTGGAGAGGAGGTGATGCGGGGAGGGGGCTGCACCTCCTGTTCCCAATGAAAGCCCTACTCCAGAACCCTTTCTCATTACAGCCAGCTCTGCCCGTCCTGGGCTCTCCTTTCTTTGTTGCCTTTAAACGCTGGGCTCTGAGTGCATGGGTCCGATTTGGTGCTGGTGTGAGTGGAGCTGCTCCACTGGGCTCTCCGAAGCTCTGCCTGCCCGCCCCAGTACTCAGCCTGGCCCTGACTGCTGGGTGGAAATATTGTGGCTGAAGGGAATGTGAATCCGTTTGACCTGCCCTCCAGCAGCTTGGGAAAGGCAGGGATTGCAGACTGCTTCCTCCCGGCAGCCCTCGGAGATAAATCAGGGGTCTGGACACATCTCTGAGAGCTGCAGTCATTAAACCTCTGAACAGAAGCTCTCCACGGATGTAACTGGAAAAAGAGTTTGATTTGGAGCTGGTCAAATCAACGTCACTTGTGCCTTCGCGGGGGTCCAGACCTCCTTTCCTCCCTCCCTCCCACACTCCTCATGTCCCCTGCAGAGCCCCATCTCAGGGGACACTGCTGGGGTGGCTGGCACTGCCCGGGCATGTGCGACCGAAAGGACCGGATTTTGGAAACTGCAACCTCAGCTGCCATGTGTGGTGACCCTGACTGTCCTGGGGAGGCTGAAGGAGAAGAAACCAAGAAAAAAGAAACACCCATGGCACTGCGGCGTCTTGATACCTGGAGAGTTCTCGATGTAGTGCAAACTCCTGCATGTGCCCTGGATAATAATTTCCCCTGAAATGCTGTGATGGAAACCCCCTGCTCAGCACTGTCCCGCTGCGTGCAGCACTAGCGAGGAACACACTAACCACGCCGCAGCTGCAGCACTGCCAGGCACTGAGGATTTATAGGCAGCTTCCAAATCTACCAGCTGGGTAGACTGAGAGAGAAATAATATCTTCATTTTATAGAGAAAGAAATTGAAAATGAAGAGGTAAAGGGCAAGGCACAGGAGGATTTTGTCTCAGATGTGCTTGTTCTCTAGCACTCATCATGCTTCACTGCTGGGTGACCTCTGCTGCCGCCCGGGGACGCCCGCAGTAAGATGTTCCCTGTTTCACATGCAGCCCACGCGTGGGGCTGCTGGTGGCCCTGCATGGGTCCCTTGGGACCCCCAGACCCAGGAGCTGCCGGTGCTTCGCTGCACGCCTGGGCAGGGGCGGCTCCGGGTCCCAGCAGGAGATGGGGGGCACCTTGACGGGTCAGGAGCCCCGGGGGGCAGAGGCAGAAGGAAAGCTCCTGACTGGGTTGTCTCTTCCTTCCCTGGCAGGCCAGAGTGACACCGTGGAGGTCCCAGTTCGCCTCATCCCTGGAGAGAGACAGGCTGGTGACGGCACATCCCTCCCGGAGACGCCCAACCCCAAAATGGTGCGACCCCGTGGGCCTGGGAGCGGGGGCACCTCTGCAAAGTGCTTTGCCGACGCGTGCGGGACCATTGCGTTCACAGGGAGGGTCGGCACTTTGACTCCTTTCATGTTAACGCAGGAAAGCAGAAAAAAGGGAACGGGGGAAGGATGTGTCTGCATGTAAATACCTGCTGGTGGCTGACAGCATCCCTCCCTCGGAGCCCCACTCTGAGATCACTTCCCCGGGCAATTAGTCAGCTTTAATAAGGCTGGTCGGTGTCGGTGTCTTCCTGCAGCCATGTGAGTGAGAGGCTCCTGGGGAGCTTCAGAAAAGGCAGCGTAGCCTTGGGTTGGGGTGAAGCACTCCTTTAAAGAGTAAGAGACTGGGGGCTGGTGGGTCTGCGGTGGCTGTCCCGTCCCCAGGACATCACAGGTCTCTGGGTGCTCCACAAGCCCCATCTCGATTTGGGCATCAACAGCACCTCTTTGCCCTTTCTTTTCAGATGTCGGCTGTCTATGCAGAATTAGAAAACCGCCTGATCGGCAGCTTTGCTGGCAAGATGGGTAACGCTGCCCTGCACAGAGCATCGCCTCCTGCCCCAGAGCTGGCACACGCTGCAGGTAGTGTCTGGCTTCCCACGGCGTGAGAGAGGCAGTTTTGGGCGGGTCTCAGGTGACGGTGGATGATGCTGGCCAGGCAGGTGGAGGAGAAGGCATCTTTCTCTTGGTGCCATTTTATAATGAAGCGGTGACAGTGCCACGTGTGAGGCCAGCGATGGCTCCTGCAAAGCTGTATCTGCAGGAGGGCAATGGAGTGTGTGGGATGGCAAATCCCGCGGGACCCCAGCGCACTGCTGTGCAGCGCAGGGCACTGCCTGAGGGATCTCTCCTCCCCGCAGGCTGCACCGTTATCGTGCATCACGTTCAGCGCGGTCCTGGGGCTCGTCGCAACCTGTGGGCGGGGGGCTCCAGGGAGCGCTCGGTGCAGGACCCCCCTTGACAGCGCTCTGTCCCACAGGTGCTCGCAAGCCGGGGATGGCGATCTCGTGGCCAAGCGACCCTCTGGCCTCCCAGCAGTGCTACTACCGCCTGCACAGCAGCGTGGCTTCCCCAAGCAGCACCGAGTCCAACCCTTACGTCAGCCTCGACAGCAGCCCAGCCCCGTCTCCCAAGCACCGGGACTACTCGCTCAGCCCTCTGTCGCGACGGAAGAAGCTCTTCACCTTCTCCAGGCCCCCGCGCAGCCGCGACACCGACCGATTCCTGGACGCCCTCAGTGAGCAGCTGGGACACCGGGTCACCATCGTGGATGATTTTCTCACCCCTGAGAATGACTATGAGGAGGTGAGCGTGGTGCAGGGGCGGCTCGGTGCACCGTCTTTGTCTGTCCTGGTTGTGGAACATCCATCGTGCAGCCTGCACCGCACTGGGACGGGTGCAGAGCCTCTGGGGACACGTCCTGGGGCTCTGTGGGTGGTGGAGGGGGGTGAGGGCTGCACGGCTGGGGGGCAGGACGCCCCCAAGGGCTGGGTGGGTGGAGAATGAGGTGCCACCTTCAGCCTCTCCTCTCTCCCTCACCCAGATGAGTTTCCACGATGACCAGGGCAGCTATGTCACCAATGATGCCAGCAGCAGCGAGTACATCAGCAGCAGCGATGAGGGCAGCTCCCTGACCTACTCCACGCTCTCGGACCACATCCCCCCGCCACCGCTCAGCCCGCCCCCGCCCCCACCCCCTCTGCAGTTCCACGACCCCCAGACCATCCCCACCAAGGCAGAGGCCACGAAGGCCAGCACGTCGCCTGCCCCCAAATCCCTCGTCAGCCACCTGCACCCCATCCCGCCGCCGCCGCCCCCGCCGCCGCCCCCGCCGGTGCCCTGCGCGCCCCCCCTGCACCGGGGGCTGCTGCACCGCAGGAGCGAGTCCAACCACATGAGCGTCAAGAGGCTGCGGTGGGAGCAGGTGGAGAACTCGGAAGGGACCATCTGGGGCCAGGTACGGCCCGGGCGCGGGCAGCGGGGTGGGGGCGAGGGTCCAAACCGCGGGCTGGGGAGCGGTTGCGAGTGCCAAGGCTGTGCAGGTCGGTGGGAGCATCCGCGGGCACTGCGGGGGCTGTCCCCTCCCCGGAGCATCGCGTCCTAACCTCTTGTTGGGCCACACATTCAATACCTTGGCCGAGGGGCTGAATTCTGAAGATGCCATGTTACAGAAAGTCTCATACTTCTTTTTATCCTTTTAATTGTTTGGATCAAAACTGCCAGGATGAGAAGAGGCTCTGGAAAGCATCTGAAATCCCAGTTTGGACTGCAGCACCCTGGGGAGTGCTTGCTTTCCTGCTCTCTGTGGGCTGACATAGGCAGGAGCTGCCTTCAGACATGTTCTGCAGCTGTAGGAGTTTTTACCAGTGGGAAATTGTGAGCAGGTTGAAAGCAGAGTGGTGGGGAGAGCACCGAGGCAGGGGAGGACACCGGAGGGGGAAAGCAGAGGCGAGGAGTGAGTCTACGTGTTATAATCCTTTGGCATCATGGACTTGAAGTGATGCAGAACTCTGGAGGTGGATTCAAGTCCCTGTAGGGAGAAGCTAGCCTCCCTGGAATTTAACTTCCAGCCTCTGTGTCTCTCATGGTGATAAATGCGTTCAGATGTGCCATATTCTTTGTGCCCTGAGCAGCTAGAGGGGAGCTGTGGGATCATCTTCCAGTCCCACAGGCACCTACCTTGTAGCAAGCACTTGAAATCCTGCAGGTCCCTCTCCCCGGCACTCTGGAGAACAGGATGCTTCCTCCCAGTGATTTTTTTGTACGCAAAAAATCCCAAAGTTTCTGGAATTTCCACGTTGTCCTTCAGTAAAGCAACGTGCCCAAGCAGCAAGTGAAGAGCAGTAGTGCTCTGTAGGATTCCAGCTGTGCGAGAAGCTAAATGAATCTGCAGGGCAATGCCGCCAGCTGCAGGGTGCAAGGAAATGCTGCCGGGGTGAATCTCCGGGTTTCTTCCTTTCTTCTGAAATGAGAACAGGTTCCACCAGACAGGCTTAGTGACTGGTGTAGAAACTGCCTCCACAGAGTTGAATGGTTCAGGCTCTGGTTTCTGCACAGGGTTTATGATGGCAGAGTCTCCAGTTACAGGACAGTGCCATCCACCTGTCCTGGTTTCCTCTAGGGACGCAGAGCTTAGCGTGGGGCGGAGGGAAGGTGGCCCGGCGTGGGCGGGCAGTGTCGGGCTGTCCCCTCTGCCAGCGTGGCTCCTGACTCTTCCTCCTCCTGCAGCTCGGGGAAGACTCAGATTACGACAAGCTGAGTGATATGGTCAAATACCTCGACCTGGAGCTGCACTTCGGGACACAGAAGCCTACAAGTAAGTATCTGACCACAAAATAGGTCCTGGTACTGGCCAGAGACCAGGGCACTGGGAGGAACTGGGGCTGGGTGGGCAGCAAGGCAATGCCTGGTCCTAGCATCACCCACGGCACAGAATTTGTTCATACTCAGGATTTTGTGGCTGGTGGCACAGCAGATCATTAAGGTGGAGATTGTTTCACTATCTCCCTTAATTTTCTTCGCTGCCGTTATCTGTTTTCTGTCCACATTTCAGTCATTTGGGGCAGTGAAACTCAGCTGGAGGGTTTCGCTCCCCGTTGCGCTCCGTGCTGCTTCCCGGCTCTCATAGCGCCTGCCCGGCCATCCCCATACCGCGGGGAACGCCGGCGTGCCAGCACCACTCTCCAGTGCCACGAGGGGCCTGGTTTGTAACACAGCAGAAGCTCAAACCTGCAGCACGTACTATAACGATTTGTGCACAGCCTCTGCTTGTTACGGTCTGTGCAGTACGGCAGTATGCAGCTCGGCCGTCGGCACGCACGGACACCGAGTTGTGCTGCAGTAGCACTAACGGCTGCAAATTAGGATTGCAGCTCTGTTGCTTTGAGAACTCAGCCCTGAAAAATCTGTGAAAACATTTCTCTGTCCATAAAGAGCATTACAAGCAACACTTTTCTATTTACATATATAATAATTTAGTTCCCCCCAAAACCTACCTATGGGGTCCGTAGCTCCCTGCCAGTGCAGCCTTCCCATTGCTCTTGAACTGGGGTCCCCTGCAGACCCACCAACCGGCACCTCTCACCCACCGGGGTTTCTGGGTGCTGCAAACCCAGAGCGCGGGTCCAGGCTGGGGGTGCTGCCCGGCGGTGGCTGGGGTGCTGCCCGGCGCAGCGGGAGGCATTCGGGGCGTGGGGTGACAGCGGCGTGCTCCTGCCCCCCCCGCTGCCCGCCCGAAGGGAGGCATGGGGCAGCGCGGCCGCCTCATTTACACTGGGAAAAGTAAAACACCAGTGGGATGTCAGCTCTCCTGGAAGGGACACCATGCACGATGGCAGCGTGGGAAGAGCTAAGCTAGAGCAGGCAGATACGGATGGGACTGGCAGTGGAAGTGGGATGAAGTGGGATTCTTCTCAGGGGGTATCTTTTTGGGGATGTTTCTGGGCAGTCTGGGATTTTCTGTGTGTTTCACCTCTCGTTTTACCTTTTTCAGCTCCAACTGAGTCCTCCATTGAGGAGATCTTTGAATCGCAGAATTCAAGGATTCCCGGAGCCATTGCTGTGTGCAAAGCATCAGTTCTCCTCTCTTTCATTCATGGTTTCACTGTTTTCAGGACAATTTCTTCCTGCTGGAGCTGGCTGAGCCTATCCTTACCCATGATTAAATCTTTCAGTTTCTCTTCCAGAGCCAACTCTCATGCCTGAAAACTTTAAAAAGAAAGACGTGGTTGAAATTTTGTCCCACAAAAAGGCCTACAACACATGTAAGTAAACATCATGGTGAACTTACCCCCCAAAACGGGCCCAGAGATGGGACCGGAGATGTAGAGAACTGGAAAGGTAAAAGGAGGGAGGCTTCATGAGCACGATCCCATGAGCACAATCCCAGCACAGCTCTGCTGGTCTGGGCTGTTCCTGCAGCCCAGAGCCTGTCTGGGCTGGGCTCAGCACCAAGCAGGGGCAAGAAGGCGGCTTTACAAGAAAGGACAGAGATGGGATGTGACTCATTGGCCTGGGGAGGGAGAGGAGAAGAGCTTGCATGGCCCCACGGGGCAGCGAGGGTGTGTGGGGCCGCCCTGCCGCCCGCCGGGGAAGGGTCAGTGCTGCTTCTCCAGGACGTGGTTCTGGTAGGAAGGAGGGTGGGAGGTCGTGGTGGGACCCTGCGGGCCCCTGGTCTCCTGGCTGCAGGGGACGTGGGAGAGGAGGAGGCGCTGGGGCTGGTTTCCAGTGCAGCCCAGCATGCTGCGTTGGTGATGTACGTGCACAATGATGGAATACCCTGGGGGCTCCCCGCAACCTCTGCAGGGCCTTGGGGAGCAGAAAGCCCTTCCTCTCCCAAGGCTGACCCTGTGCAGGAGTGGGCACATGGAGAAGTCCACGGCCGCTCTCACACTGCGGAGGGATTGAGCTTCCCCTCCCGGCCCCGTCCTGCCAGGCAGAATGCCCCAGCACAGCCAGCCCCTGGGGTCCGGTCCTCCTCCCCTCCCAAGTGACACACCTCCCTTCCCCCAGCCATCCTGATAGCCCACCTCAAGCTCTCGCACATCGAGCTGCGCCAGATCCTCATGACGATGGAGACAGACCGCCTGGAGCCTTCCCACATCAAGCAGCTCCTGCTGTACGCCCCGGACGGGGATGAAGTCCAGCGCTTCCAGAGCTACAAGGAGAACCCTGGCAAGCTGAGCGAGCCCGACCAGTTTGTGCTGCAGGTACCTGCGGGCAGGGACATGCTCCCGGAGCGAGGAGGTGTGCATGTGCACTGTCCCCGGCATGTCCCGCTGGGAGCTGGAGGGGAGGAGAACACACAGCAGAGAGGAAGCAGTCAGCAGGACGCTGGTCTGCTCATGCGTGCTGTGGGATGGGAAGAGCTGGTGGCAGTGGTCACAGGGACCGCCGGCGAGCGATGCTCGGGCTGATGCCTGAGGTGTCTGGCAGCTCCCACGGCGGCTGTTTTACAGCCAACGCATACCACAATGTTTACTCCATGGCAAGAGTGACTTTGCCCAACTCTGACTTACTTTCTGTTGACAAAGTCACTTGTGGATATTGGCATGAAACCACCCCGTCCTGTGGCAGCAAACTGGCCATGCTCTGCGAGCTACAGCAGCCGTCCCAGCTGCTCCGCGCTGCTGCCTGTGCTAAGCAAGTCCACACTGCTTTTAAGTACAGGGAAATATGCCAGGAAAAACACCATATAGGAGGAATTATGGCTAATGGTGATGGAAGTAATTTTCTCCTTCTTTTGCTCTCAGATGTTGTCAGTACCAGAATACAAGATCCGTCTGCGCAGCCTACATTTTAAGACCACTCTGCAGGAGAAGACAGAGGAGATCAAAGCTAGCTACGAGTGCATCTGCAAGGCCTCTCTAGAGCTGAAAAGCAGCAAGAAGCTGGCTAAGATCTTGGAGGTCAGAACAGTCCTTCCTTCTGGTAACAGCCACCGGGGGCCCCCAGCGTCCACAGGAGCACCCGCAGGCAGCTCACAGGCAGCGGGAGCACAGCTCCAGCCCCACGGCTGTGCCCTGGTCCCCTCCGCGTCCAGCTCGGCCAGGCTCCATCCCTTGGCAGCTCCTGCTGGCATTGGCTTGTGGGGACCCTGGCCTAAGGAGGATGCGGGAGGGCAGATCGCAGACGGCCACGCACCCACCCGCAGCACGCGGCAGGGCTGCAGGAGCCAGAAACCCACCCAGTTACACAGCAGAGCCCACTGAGGCTGTCCTCTGGCTGCAGTGGGGCTGGAGGATGCGAGGTTTGGCCGAGCAGCCACTGTGTGCACATCTGCATGCAGGTAGCACTGCAGGCTGGTCCCTGTGCACGGCCACGGGCTCGTGCCAGCCCTGCCGCGGTGCAGGCAGGGGTCCTGCACACCGCCTGTCCCTCTGAGGAGGTGCCTTCGGGGTCCCGGGGACGAGCTGTGCCTGCCGGAGGGGCACTACACTTGCAGGAGAGAACAAATCCTGCTGCAGCTGCTCTCTGACCCTACTGAGATGAGCTGCTCTAAATTAATGTTAATTTATTCAGGTTTGCTTTTAAAAAAAGCAGGTGGGTAAATGAGATTACGATGTGACAAAAGGCATTTCCAGATGAGAGTTGAACCTCCTTAGTGGCTCCTGGCCAGTAACTCCCTAACACCTCGTTAGGTCCTTGGAGGGCCATGGCTGGTTGCACATTAATGGTGCTGAACAGAAATTCAGAGTCCCAGGCTGAAATCCAGGCAGTCCTGAGGTTCCTGCTCCTCACCAGGCCCCAGGAGGGACATCAGGACTCAGGTGAGCCCAGCCTGGGGTCCTGCTCTGCCTCCAAGGCTGCAAAGCTGCAGCACAAGGAATCGAAGCATTCTGGAGGGGAAAGCTTGGTCTGCTGGATCACTACTTTCCCTTTAAAATATCCTCTTAAGGATCTGCAGATAACAGCTGCAAAAGGCTTTGGCAAGAGCAGAGCTTAGGCACAGCAGGAGAGTCCTTGTCCTGAAGGCAGGAGATCTCAGAGTGGACCCCAAGACTTAGCCCTGGTCCTGCAAGGAAAAACAACTTAGAAATAAAAAGGCAAAACCAAATTGTGCATGCCCAAAGCCTGAGGCTATCACACAAGACAAAATCCTCCCCTTAAACGTTAACAAAGCTTGGGCACCTGCATCGTCTGTCTGGAAGTGGCAAAGGAGCCAAGCTGATGTTAGTCGTGCCATGGGCTCCCTGCAGCTCTCTGCCAGCACAGACCTTCTGGACTGCTGCAGGAGAAGGAAGGGGGCTCCTGGGCAGCATCCACGTAAACCACACGGGGAAGCCTCTAAATGAGATCTCTTATAAAGGCTTTGGAAGTTTGGGTCTGCAAATGACAAACATGGTGTGTTTTCTAGCTCCTGCTGAAGACACAGGGGAGGCGGTGGATGAGGACCGGTTCTTGTAGCCGAAGCGTGGGCTTTGCTGTTGAGGGTTCAGTGCAGGCTTCGTACGGGAGCAGCACGGAGAAGAGAACAGCCTGCGCCTCCAGACCCACGGCCCCGTCCCTTGGGGCTGCTGCGCCGATGGGCGCATTAGCAGTCCTCCTTCTCCCAGCGTGCTGTATGGGTGATAGGATGAACAGTGTGTACAGAACCAGTGGAAATTCTGCCTTTAACATGCATTCATCCACCTAATCTAACCCACTGAATGAACTGATAAGCTTTTATTAACAATGCTCTACGAGCATATGCATGGGGCCCCTTAGCAGAAGTGACCTGGCACAAAAAAGGGTGTTTTCCCACCGTCCTGTAGACAGAGGGAGGATTTTACCTCTGCTGCTACCACATCATTGGTAGGTCTCTGTGACCCAAAGCAGGTACAAAAGGAGGTGGGATGATATAAGTGCTGGAGGTCACTGGCCAGTCATTCACTGAGGTTTCTCTTTGCAGTTTGTGCTGGCGATGGGAAACTATCTGAACAATGGGCAGCCCAAGACCAGCAAAACAACAGGCTTTAAAATCAACTTTCTCACCGAGGTAAAACGAAGCATGCTTGTTCGCGTGCGGGAGGCACCAATGCTGGGAGCTCCAAGTGCCCAGTTTATCACGCTTGTCGTCGTACAAGGCTCCTGGGTGCAGCGGCTGCCAGAGTGGGGCTGGTGGGAAGGCTGGCATTGATGCACAGGGTTGACTTCAGAGAGGCCCTAACGGTGGTCTGGTGCTTCAGTGTGCTGGGACCTGAGACCCAGGCCCTCTGGCTGTGGCGTGGGAGAAAACGAAGGTCTTTTATCCCACGTGGGTTGCTGTGGGACTCCTGAGGGGTGGGGGACACGGGGTAACAGCCCTGGCCTGCGGGAGGGAGGCATTGCTTAGCATCTCAATGCCACTAATCTGGGTGTAACATGCTGTGTAAACATTAAATGTCCTATTTAAACATTAATCCACATAGCATGGCTGGGAATTTTCATGCACGTGAATGCAGGGTGAGCCGAGCAGAACAGAGGAGCCCCTGTGTATTTGGGTGCTTGGCAAAACCCACTCTCCTCTGCATAGGAATCTCCTTACTTGTTTTGCTTTGCCGTAGCTGAACACAACCAAGACTGTTGATGGGAAATCCACCTTCCTGCACATTCTTGCCAAATCACTTAGCCAACATTTCCCAGAGCTCCTGGGCTTTGCCAAGGATCTTCCTACAGTGCCGCTTGCTGCCAAAGGTAAATGAAAAAAAGCATCTGCAAGCTCCTTGTCTCCTTGCACTGTCTCTTGGTTTTGTATGGGTCTAGAATTGGTCATGAGCTGCACAGTGTGGGCATGAGCAGGAAGGCAGCCCAAACAAGTGAAGAATGGTCCTGAGCGAGAGGACGGGGCTAGGAAGGAACGAGCTTAGTGACAGGGGAGGTCTCATCTGTCCCACGCTGCCACACATGGGAGTGTCTAGACCAGGCTCTGTCCCTGACCTGAACTTTCCTTCTGACTTGAAAAAGTGGTTCCCAAGTTGGGAGGTATCTTATAAATGCAAATGAGGAAGAGAAGAGCGAAGTGCCAGGAGCTGGTCTGCCCCACCCAGCCCCTGCCTCCTTCCATCCCTGGTGTGCAGCCTCCCTGGTGTGGGTGCCAGCATTATTACTGCTTGCAAGCACGCATGGTACACGTATGTGTGAGTGTACAGCACCCCTCAAGTTATGAGTTCACAGTCCAGTCGCAGGTACATCACGTTGACTGAGGATCGTACGGCTTCGGTGGCTGCAATAAAAAAAGGCACACAGATGCTGGGGTTATCATCCATCCGCTCGTGTCGGTGGTGTCACACAGGCTGGCTGCATGCAAAGCACGGGCTGCATCCTCCTTGCACATCAACCCCTGTTTGTGAGTAATTCCCTTGGGAATTACTGCTACAGTGGATAAATAAAGGAGAAAATTCAGGCCTGGAGATGTAAATTTCCACTTGATGAAGGTCTGTACCTGTAGCTTTCCTAGCTGGATTTTGTATCTGCCACTGAAGGCACCCTGCTGCCCAAACTCCTGCCACTTTATACCCAGTTTCAGACCGTGTGCTATCCACGGCTGCCCAGCTTCACTCTCGTACAGGCCATGGAGCGACACAGCTGCAGCATGTAACCCAAACCCTCCTGAGATGCTGCAGTTCACCTTCTCCCTTGCCTGTAGAAGAGCTAAGGCTTGGCTGCCCAAGGCAGCAAGGAGTCTGAATGGCTCGTCACTCTCCTGAATGCTGGTGCTATGATGAGATGCCATGGAGGGCAGCCTGGATATCACCCCTCGTCCCACCATCCCGTACACTCCCTCTGTCCCCCTCCCAATCAAGTACCTGTCCATCACCCCCCTTGTGCTCCTGACTCCTGCATGCTCCTTGCACTTGGCACGTTCCAAGCTCCTTTTGAGGTTCTTGGTATCCCTTGGTCCAGGTGCCCAGTGGCAGCTGCTGGCAACCTGCTGGAGGCCAGCAGGACGGTCTGGTTGTCCACCACACTCTGGACAACACGAACAGCTTGTGCAGAGCCGTGCAGACAGACAGCCTGAACCACCCTGACCGATGGCCCACGCTCGTTGCCCTCGCTTTGCCACAGGAAGCAAGCCAGACCTAAGTCTCCTAACACTGTTGACTCCTCTCTTCTCATGTAGTGAATCAGAGAACACTTACAGCTGACCTAAAGGACCTGCACACCACCGTCAGTGACATACAGATGGCCTGTCGCAACATGCCAGCTACGGCAGAGGACAGATTTGCAATCGTGATGACTGTATCCTTCTGTAAAAGGGGCAAAACACCAATGTGACTTACTGCCCTCAGGTAAAACCATTCAGTTGCCTTTATGCCTCCTTGGTAAGCAGCAGGGCTGTGGCCGGCTGGTGAGAAAGGACCATCTCAGCACTTGGTGAGAGCGTGGTGGAAATCTCCACCCTCCACTCACCCTTAGCCAGCATGGGAAACAGCTTTTGTGGTGATCACCCGTTCACATGCCTCTGCGTGGCAGAAAACCAGTGCCACAAGGCCAGAAAGCTTGCCGAGCCGTCTTTCCTTCCAGAGAAGTGCTGTTAGGGACAGCTGAGCATGCCAGCGGGCTCCCTTCGCATGTGGCCGCAGCTTGCAGCAGGTCCTTTCTTAGACCTGAGATGAAACCCAACCATTTGATAAGCAGAAGTGATTCTGATCTGTACCAGACCCACACTGCAGCTGCTTTCCCTTAAGCCGTTTCTCTCAGTCCTTCCTGGAGAGTGCCCAGCCTGCCATGCGATCCCTGGACGACCTGCAGCACAAGGCCATGGAAGAATTCAGCAAGGTGTTGTCCTTCTTTGGGGAAGACTCGAAAATGACAACTTCTGAAGCTTTCTTTGGCATATTTGCAGAATTCATGAGCAAGTTTGAGGTGAGTTGCACTTTTCAAAGCCAGCCAGCAAGGGGTTTCCTGTTAAATGTCAGTGAAGCGTTTTACTTGCATGTGAGCTGTGGGAACGAGATGAGCTTTTTGGGAGCGTGTGTACCTGAGTGTCTGTAAAGTGGAATTTTTCTAACGTACAAGTTGGCTGGCCAGTGCAGGAGGGTGAGGTGAGGGTTGACGGCCCAAGCGCCGGCCCCATGGAGACCAAAGCAGATCTTGTCATGGTCTGATGTTCCTGGTTACCGAAGGCTGGGTCGGAGCACCACAAAGCAGATGCGCTGACTGTCAGGGCTTGTCCAGCGGGAAGCCAGGGCAGAATTAAGTTTGTAGTGGCCAGTACTGTTGAAACGTCCTCCCTGTCCACACCAGCTGCCCTTGCCTGGTCCTCAGCTCCTGCTCTTTGCTCTCTCCCTGCAGCGGGCACTCAGCGATGTGCAGGTCGGCGAGAGCCAGCGCAGCCCCAGGATGACCTCCCCCCTTGCCTGGTGACAGGCCTGCAGCAATGTGAGGTGCAACAATTTATTGCCAACAAAGTGCAATTTGCTCCTGTTGAGTTTGTAAATACGCTGCTGTCACCTGCTACCACCAAGGAGAGCCACAGACCGAGGGCTCAGGGCAGTTTGGACACTGAAAAGGCACCATAGGCGGTAGCGGATGGATGCGAGGGTGAGGCACAGGGACAAGAAGGTAAACACCGTGCTGGTCTTGACAGCAGCTCTCTTAGCACCCTCCATTTCCAGCATGTTACTGAGTCAAGGATTTCAGACACATCTGGGTAAAACCCCACTCTCCCGTATTTCCAGAACACGCATAACTGGCACCAGCAGTCGCTGGAGACCTTCCCCACGTCCCCGCGGCCAGTGCCCGAGCATGGCTGTGCGAGGAGGCTGCCCTTGCAGGATACAGCTTTCCCCAGGCAGGCACCGCTCGCCCCCGCCAGCCTCGGGGCCGGGGTTAGAGCCCAGCCACAGAGTCCTTGGGGAGCCAGAGCAGGGCAGGCGAGGCAGGGAGTGCGGGGGGATGAGGGCTGCCACCAGCGCCTGCTCCCCCGCACCCCGAGGAGGAATGCTGCTGAGCTCCTCTCAAATCCCTCTCCAAGCCCTTCTGCCCTTGAGCTGCACCATGGGGCTGGAGCTCCACCTGAACGGACCTTACCAGCGGAGCGGAGACGGCTGGAGGTGGCCCAGAGGCTTTAATCCCCTGCCATTGCCGGCCAGGGGCAATGGAAAGCAATATGACCTTGCAGAACCCTTCTGGCACGTCCGTGTGGTCCCAAATACAGGTCCAGTCTGGTTCTACCCAGCTGCACTGGAGAGGAGGGAAAGCCCAGAGTCCTTCCCAGCCGTCAGCTTTGCTTAAAGGTGTGGCAGAGACTGACAGGTCTTGAAATCTTCCCAAGAGTTTAACATCAGCAGCAGCAGACTTATTTGAACTCACCAGGAGACATAAATCCCTGAGCATTTTGGTGCCTCCTTGGAAAGTACAGAACATTCAGTAGCCCAAAAATGAGTGGGCGACTTCTGCAGCCCCAGGTACTGCCCCGAGGCAGGGCAGAGACCATCCCCTGCCCTCCTTTATTCACTCCTGAGGGCTGGAGTCCTGAGAGTCCTTTACTGTATGACCAGTGTTCATGCTGAATACACCCAGGGAACTCTAGGAGCACGTCCATCTTTCAACAACGGCTGGTTGTTATTTAGATGACTTAATTCCCTCTGAGACGTGCCCTGGGAGGAAAGGGCTAGCAGCATCCCGTGGTCAGTGCATGCGCCTCCGGGTGACACAGTGCCCTGAGAGCTTTACGGCAGCAAACCTACAGTGCGTTAATATTGTGAGGCATTACTCTGTGTAAAATGCATCCGTTGCCTTTCGAACCCAACACGCTCCAACATCCTGCCCCGTGGAAGCGCTCCAGCAAGTCGTAGCTTAGGTAACCTTCCTCCCGTCTATTGCCAGAGCAAGAGCTCTTACTGCAACCTCTGCTCAAGTACTGAATCACCAACTGGTGCATTATTTATGGGAGACCTTATGACCATCAAATCTTTGGTTTTCAGTATTTTTTTAAACCCTGCTGTAGAAAGTGAAGTATATTTTCACAAGTGTTCTCAGTTTATACAGCTTTAAGTGCCAGGTAGTTTCTAGCGTTGTGTTCCCAGAGGTCCAGCCCTGTCTGTCTCTGCCTCTCCTCCGCCCCGACGGCGGTGACAGGGCAATGCTCACTCAGCTCCTCTTTCTGGTTTGGATGTCGCACACTGCATTCAGTTGATTTTTTTTTTTCCCCCCCTAAAAACATCTTCAATATTTAAACCACTGGAGGTTCTTTTGAAACTGTCGTTACAAATGTGAAAATGCTGTACATAGATTTTGCTACATGTTGTAACTTTCCAAAATAGTTAGAATTCCAATCCCTTTGGTATTTTTATGTGAATATTTTCAAAGAACCAGACATATGGCTATATTATTTGATAACGGGACTATGTATATTCACAATTCAGTCTCTACCCGATGCCTATGTGCTATTCCTAAAATAAAGCTGCTGCCTTCTGCCTCCTGACTGCATGTACCTGTCTGTTCTGTCAAAAATTGCTTCGTACAACAGCTGCAGGTGAAGGTGTGAGGAATTCTGCATCTGGCACTTCTGTGACTGCACGTCTTAATATTGGCCCTTACACCTACAGGAGAGAGATGCAGGATCCAATCTTGCTGGATTTGGGCTGGCATGGGGAAAATAGCTGCCTAATTGTGAAGAGAGCTGCTTGCGTGCCAGCATTCAGGACAGTGTGGTGAATATGAGCAAGAAATTCTTAAAATAGTATGGATTTTTTTTTGCAGCCTTCAGAAGAAAACATTCAGTGAGTGTATGAGCCAGTGAATTGTTTCCCTCTGCAAAGGAATTCTTGGCTGAGGTTGAGTTTATGTCCCTGGAGCAATTTATCTTCCTTTACACTAACAGCAGATAGATAGGGACCGGTTTCATATCAGATTTCCTGGTTGTAGTTTAGCCTGTTTACAGCAGCCTCCTCAATCACTGGGTCCTCCCTGGGGGCCACGGCACTGGCAACTGTAAAACGGCTCTGAACAGAGTTAACAAAAATGTTATGGGTAGAAGTTCCTCGCTGGGCACATGTCTTTAAAGTGCTCGAACCCCTCCTGATGTTTCTTTAGCCCTCCTGGCCGATCAAGTCCGGCCCTTGTGCAGCCCCGGGGATCTGGAGCTGCTCAGCGCGGCTGTCAAGCCTCCCATCGCACGGTCCAGCGCAGCCCGGGCTGCAGTCCATGAACCGCCACAGAAATGATGTCCCGGAGCCTCCTTTGCAGCCTGGTACATACGACAGCCGGCATCGTTCTCCGCACGCGCTTGTTTTGCTGTTTCTTCACAGCTGCAAACACTAGGTAATTTTTCCCCGGGATCAGCACGCTGGCTGGGCGCTCTCCTTTTAGCCTTGTGCAGCCCAGCCTTAACAGAACGCCTGCGTCAGCCCGATCATGGGATCGTCTTCACATGAAAGCCTGTCCTTGGAAAGGAAATAATAACTCACGCAGCAGCCCGGGGTCAGTGCGGGGAATGCAGCCGTGGTGTGGCTCCTGCTCCGTGGGTTGCCACTTCCATCCTCTGACAGAGACAGGGAAACAGTGACCATGAAAATCCCAGGTTACACTCCAAACTTTGGATTATTTAAGGATTTTCACTCTTTCCTGCAAGAAATGGGGGGGAAAAAAATTCAAAAAGAAAATGAGCAGTTTTAGTAAGGTCACGGTGAGGACAAGATCACAGCTCCTGTTGGTGGACTGATCGGGGTAAAATAGTTCCAGGCTGGCATCTGCAAGCCAAGCTGGAACCACGCATGAACCCTCCCTCTAAGTATCTTGATAATGATTTGAAGGGCCACGATCCATAATTATTTTCCAGGTGCCATGAAAGATGCTGGAGAGACAAACAGAGGTCTCAGCTTCAGACTGGAAGGGCTGGAAGTCAGAAAGAAGTGGCACAGGCTGGGAGGTAGTGCAAGGCACCTGGGCGTTGAATTTGAAGCCCTCGAGGATTTGCATTGTTCTAACACAATTTAGGAAAATCTGGGTTTTCCAAATCGTATTGGACCAAATTAAAGCACCTCCAATTGCAAGATTCAAAGACCTTTAATTACGCCCATAAGAATTGTGAGCTGAGCATGAAACAATGAGATAAAATACAGGTACTATTTTTTTCCTACTTTGCTTTCTGGTTTCTTAGACTTTGGGGTGCCTTTTTTGTTTTTTAACTTACCACCATTGTCAATCTAGAAAACTCAAAAGTGAAGGTGAGAGCTGAATGTCTGATTCTAGCAGCTGAGATTGTCATAGAAGGGGTAAGTTTCACAAAACCTTTGGTAAAAGCAGTGCAGTTAGTTGCAACATTAAATGACTAGTGAGTGAGAGAGACAAAAGCAGCACCTGCACCGAGAGATGCTGCTCGCGCCCGGCCGGCGACGCGGGACCGGCGTTCCCCAGGGGCTGCCCTGCTTCGGCTGAGACTTTCACCCAGACTCACCAGTAAAACATGCCCTTAGGGGATCACACAGAGTAAAATTTGGGTTGATAACTCAACCGTCGGGACATGGATTAGGTTTGTGTAAGGACAGTGCCCACGCTTGATCTGCCCTCCCAGCTAGGGGGTTGCCTGCCCGGCGCTGAGACACGGGGCTTCTTGGTAGTGCTGCCCTGGGGCTCTGTGCACCCTGATTTCAGAGGTGCATGAGCTGCCTCCTGCCACGGTCTCTCGCTGTGCTGGAAGGTCCCTTTCCAGCATCATTCTCTATATGTTATTTGGCCGTAAGTGTTTATCAGGTTTTTGGGCAGATGATGCTGAAGCCAAAACCTCCAGCCTCGTCCCAAAAGGGGACCCAATTCTGGGATTAACCTACAGACTCAGAAATGAGTTATGAAGCCCACCCCACGGATGAACTCTGCTGTATGTAAGGCTTAGGGATAAACTTAGAGACAGGACTAGCTGTCAGCTCCCCCCTGTGTCGCGGGCTGTCAGCTGGAGAGGACATCAGCACAGATTTTTTTTTATTGTTATTTGTTCCTTCTCTAGCTGCGCAGATTGCTTAAGAGAGTGGCACTCTGTGGAGTTTGACCCACGAGCCCTGATAGTGAAAATAATACGCTTCTCACCACAGCCACGGGAGACCGAAAGAGTAACTTCGGGCAATTAGTTTAACATTGACTATAAATATTCCTTCTCATTCCTTGTGACACCGTTAACAGCTCCGCTGGCAAATCCCGATTCTCTGGCAATATTTAAGCTGCCTGTCAGTTGGCAGAGGCTTGGTGGTGCCCGGCGCAGGGAACAGAATGAGACCCAGCTGAGCGCAGTAAGTTCCCTTTCAGCTTCTACCTCGAGTCGGGGAGCTCCGGTTGATGCGTGGGTTCGGGGCTGCTGCTGGGCTGCCTTCCAGCCCCGGCAAGCGGTGGTGTCTTTAGAAGGTGGATGGACCTGGGAATGCTTTAAAAAACCCTGTTGAGGAGGCATTTAGAGCGATACAGTCCTCACGGGTTACTCGAGACCCACGTGGGCTGCGTCTCTCCTGGGACCATTGATAAAGGGCTGGCTTCAGCGGCTTCATTTCAATGCCACGGATGTTCCTTCCTCACAATCTCTGGCGAGGAAAGTGCTGCCGCCTGTGCCAGGAACCGAGGGAGACCGGGCTGTGAGCTGAATTCACAAAACGGGTAAAATTTCCACTGGGCCGTGGCAGAGTTAGGATCTGAAATCAGAGCAACCGACTCTGCTGCATTTTTCCTAATGCCCAGCCTCCTTGCCAGCTCGGGGAGCCGCGAGAGGAACTTTAACTGGACGCCTGTATTCAGCTCCAGGAGTTTCCCCTGGAGTCTACCTGCATTTCATTTCTTTACTGACGGGCACGACAAATGCCTGCAGAGCTCTGCCCCAGATCCGCACGCATTTTGGAGGGAAAGGCACAACGCTCTCCTGCCATGTGTGGCTGAATCCCATGTGCGACTGAGCGTATGTAGCTTATGGCGCTGGCTGTACGGCCAGTGCAACGACCGCCTGTGGGCCCTGACATGGCAAGTGTCTCGGGATGAAAAGGAACAGCAACACCAGAGCTGAGAAAGAGAACATAGGAGGTGTTAGAGCGGGGTTAGCAACTTTGCAAGGCTGGCATACCAAACCCTATTTTTCTTTTCCTAGTTAGAGGTTAAGCGTGCCAGTAAAAACTCAGCAACAGCCAAGACACATGGCCTCTTAAAGAGGTAAGATAGCACCCATCTGTTCCTCAGTGCCCTGCAGCCTTGCAAGGCAGAAGCTCCCAAGGAATTCAGTGGGATCCGGGGGCTTTATAAGGCACAGAAAAGCCTCTGCCAAGGTGCTGCAAGACCCCGGTCCCAGCCTGGTGCTGCCACCGCTGCCACTCAACCAGAACATGGCTCTGTACCACCTTTGGCTCTTGTGCTGGAGGCTGCTGATGTCTCGGGATACAACCCCCCAGCTGTGGAAAGCGGGTGATGGGATGGTATCTGCCACTGGAAAACTCCTTATTGATTGCCCGACCTTTCTGTAAATGTGCTGCAGGACTGGGTGTAGCGGGGACACAGGGCCGGGCTTGTCCCCCTGAATACTGCCCAGAGGGAGAAATCACTGCACCTCTGTCACCGGGGCACTTGTGACTCCGTTCCCTCTCTGCTCTTTCGCACACCTGGGCGTTAGGTGCCCGGCGGTGCCACCGGTGCACGAGAGCAGCCAGTTGCACTTCAGGCAAGTCTTCAGGCCACGGGGGAGTTAAGGGCAGGTTCCAGCTGCAGTTCAACAAAGGGGTGAAGCTGGCAGAGGTTGTGAAACACGCGACCGAGGGACAGGGCGGCTCTCTCCGTCTGTGCTTTGCTGCGCGCTGGGCGTTCAGAGGAAGAACTTGTTCGACCGCTTGCTGTCCGACCGTCCACGCCGGTAGCCCTGGGCTGGTGCAGGTCACCCTTCGCCCCACCTTCTTCAGCTTTTTGGCAGGGGGAGCTTATAAGGGTTGCCTTACAAGTGCAAGAGAGGCCAAAGGACTTGGCCGGCCGCGTAGGCAGGAGGAGGACGAGGACCAGCAGACACCCAGCCCAGCCATCCCGGTGACGCCGGGGCTGGACGCAGAGCTGAGCCGGCTGCGAGGCTGCGCTGAGGCCGGGCAGTGCCGGCTCTGCCCCTCTTCGGAGGAACCATCTCCTCGGCTCAGCAGGGTGAGAGAAATAATCCCAAACCTGCTCCGTGGCTGGAGCGTGGCAGTGAGGTGCTGGGCCCCGGGGATCCCCGGTGACCAACAACGGCCACCGCCGAGGCAGGGGCTCGCCGGGGCTCGCCATGCCCCTGCCTTGGCCGCACAAGGGCTGCCATTCGCCTCCTGTCCTGCTCCTAAAGCAGGGCCAAGCCTGGGTGAGGGGAGGAGGAGGAAATGAGGAAGAATTGCGTTAATTCAAATACCTGACCAATTTCCTTCTGTGGAATTTATCCTGTGCCTCCTGCCAAAGGGCAGCAGCCTGGCACCATGGGGCACACCGGAGGGCTCCAGAGAGCCCTTGCAGGCATCCCTCAGTGGTGCCACATCTCCTCATAAGGCATTTCTGGACAAGAAAATGAGATTGTGGGAAGCACATGAGTATCTCACCCGCAGGAAATGCCTCTGCGGGCTGGTGTGCAGGAGGGAGCCCCAGCTCCAGCACCGGCTCTTCCACCGCTTGGTGCCGGTCCCACACCGCTGCACCGTCTACCAACAGTACCTGCTGCTCATCCCCACCGTCCTGGCCCGCACCGGTGTGGCAGAGGGTACATCGATCCCTCTGCTCGGTGACACGCTGCCAGCCTCCATTCCTGATAAGGGAAGTCAGCCGTACTCAGGAGGAGACTCAAGCACTCTCTGCACCTGGGCTCGAGCTCTCGCTGTGGTCAAGGAGGAAAATGCCACCACCGCTGGAGCACTTCACGTGTCTTTGCATCCCGGCAGCTCATCACAGGCATGTTTCTGGCAGCAGCTTCTCACCAAGGCTGGTCCCGCAGTGCTGCCGCACTGGGACCCGCGGGCTCTCATCACCGGCTGTGCCACGTCCCGGTCCTTTCCTCTGGCTATGTCAGCTATTTACACCACCTCTCTGACGCTCCCATTTCTCCACCAGTTAGACAAGTATCCACTGCAAAGGAAATCTGACCAAGCCACAGCTGGCCTGCCTGCTGGCAGCATCTTCACATCACAGGAAGGGAGTCATGGATGAAGGCAAATGCCAGAGACAAGAGCCTTCTCCACGGCTCCAGCACAAACAGCACCGCAGCCAGAGCTACAGAGCCGATAACGGAAACAGCCAACACCTTCATGGTGCTGCCATATCCTCTCCTAACCATGTACCTCATTTTTTAACAGATATATGCATCAAGCCAAAGCAGCATATAATTTTGGCCTGCATAAGAAACCATGGAGACCACCAGCAGCACTCCATCCTCTGTGACCCCCCCGTGGGATGTGTTTCCCCAGAAGACGCTGGACTCCATAGACATCGCTGTTCTTGTGCTGTACTTCCTATTTGTCCTCGCGGTTGGGCTGTGGGTAAGCAGAGACCGTTAAGAGCTTTTATATGTGCCCTGTTACACTGAAAAATATGGCTGTTCTGGCCTCATATTATTTTACTTTGGCTTGAATCAGGCTGCACTTCACTGGACTCAGCTGAACAAGCGGAAAGATAGAGTTTACAGGTTCTTTTCCTCACTTCAGCCTGGGGAAGTGCCCTCACTGCTCCGGAGGAGAGCTGTTCAACTCTAGTGTTTGCCAAGGTTTTGAGAACACTTGTAAGGAAGAGGTCGTCTAAGTACAAAGTATTGCTAATAATAATGTTTTGTTCATCCAGGAAGGAATTGCTGTCCTATAAATCACTTCTGCTTGTCTGCAGTGGTCTCGACAGCAGATTCCATAAATTAAAAATACTGCTTATATATAATTAAGGCAGAAGGACATCCTTTTGTCATGGCTTTTGTAATAGCAAAAGCACAATCTGGCTGCCATCAGAGATGAATAGTTACTCCCTTCCAATGCGGTGCATAACTCTCGTGGTATTGCATGAAACTATCTGAAATCTCTGAAGAACAGGAGTCAATGAGCACTAGGTGCAATGCCGAGCATTTCTCCTGGCTGCGCCTAATAACTAGGGGTGTCTGCAGTTCTTGTCCAAAATTGCTTGTCTTCCTCACAGATCTGGAGTGATTTAGTTTGCTTATCACAGAAAACATTTAATCAGGATGCTGGGATGACAGAAAACTTTGCGCATGGTTTACAGCATTGGCCAGTCCCCTCCCTCGTCTGCTGCTCTCTTGTCCACCAGGATTTCCCAGCAGCAACTGCAGGTCCTTCAAGAAACCTTTTGCTTTCATCTGATGACAGTACAGAGTCTCCCCGTGGGGAAATCACTTGGTGATGCTCGAGCAGCAACTGAAATGATTGCTGAAACCTGTATTCTGCTTTTCTGCTTTCCCAGTCCATGTGGAAGACGCAGCGCAGCACTGTAAAAGGCTACTTTCTAGCTGGAGGACAGATGGTTTGGTGGCCTGTAAGTATCTTTATTGTTACACTGCTGGTGCCCCCAGGCTACAGCAAGACTGAAAAGCACTTCTGTCCAAGCAGAACTTATTTCTCCAAACAGAAAAAAAAAACCCTCAAAACTTCCATGTTTTGGAAAGGCCCAGTTACAATACTGGGTTTTTTTTTCCGTATTTGAGCCTGGGGAAGTGGAGCTGCTGCGGGGTGCTTGCCACAGCCCTGCGTGGCAGCCAGCCCGTGAGAGCCAGCCCGCCAGCTTGCAAAGCCTGTCTGGTTCTGCATGCTTTGATCTGGAGGTTTCCAGAATTAACTGGGTGGTCCCCATCGTGGACGCAGCTTTACGTTGAGCCAGTCTGCTAGGTGGGGTATTGCATTTGTGCTGGTCTGGTGAGTCAGTATGTGCCTGCCATTTCTACTTGCTACCTCCACCTTCTGCCCTGCTTCTCCATGAGAGACTAGACACTGTTTTGGAAGCAGGATGGTCCTAAAGATGCCCATGAATGAGAGATAGGCAGCGAATGGTGAAAGAAGCTGGGGAGAGGTGCCAGAGCCACTGAACACGTAGGCAAAAGAGGATGGTGGCAGAGGGTGACAAGGATTTCATGTCCCCCATAGTCATGAGTGGGGGAACAGCATCACTGTGTAACCTCCACGGTGGGAATCCACCGGGGGGTGTGTGCGCTGGAGCACCAAACTCCTCTGTTTACCCCTTCCCCCATCACCAAGCTGAGAACAACACCTTGTGCCAAGACCAGATCCGATTTCCTGTCTTTCTCCAGGTGGGTGCATCCCTGTTTGCCAGCAATGTCGGAAGCGGCCACTTCATCGGCCTGGCTGGGTCGGGAGCCGCCTCGGGAATTGCCGCAACAGCCTACGAGTGGAACGTGAGTGTGGCACGGTGGCTCTGTAGCCGTCTCTGTCCCGTACAGGGCAACTCCAACACCAGCGAGTCACCAGAGAAGGGTTCAGGTCTGGCAGCTCCAAAGTCTCAGACTCCTGCTGCATGAGCTAGAAGTCACCACCAGATGCTGGGGGGCTGAGGCCCCTGAGGGACAATCCAGTCCCCGCGTCCCCATTGATCCACCCGACCACAGCCTTGACCAGCATCGCTGACCTTCCTTTCCATTTCATTTGCAGGGGATGTTTTGTGTTTTGGTGCTGGCCTGGCTATTCCTTCCAATTTACATAGCAGCTGGTGTAAGTAGATGGGATGCTGTGTCCATCGATGGTTTGTGGTATTTAAACCACCTGTTTGGCTCGTGGGTTTAACCATCTCCTGTTGTACCTGTGCTTTTTCCGGACGGCAGGGTGTGAGCCATGGTACGCCCGGCTGCTCCGGTGGCCTGGGCTTAAGGGGACGAGAGTGGCCACCTGGGAACCGCACTGGGGGTTCGGGTGTGGGGGTCTGACTGCTCCGCTCCCCCTGGCAATGGAGGAGAGCGGCTTCCCCTCCCAAGGAGGTGGACGGAGGCTTTCATATCACAGTTTATGGTGAGCCTTATGTCAGCCATTATAGCAAAGTCAGTGCTTGCTAAGCTGTTGTGCTGGCCTAAGTAGGCAGCGGAGAACCAAATACCAGCACAGTGCAACTGGCAGGGCCGTCCTGGCCTTCTGCCAATGCAAACCGCCCACTCCGGCTCCGGGGGTGAGCCCTCTGCAATTCGCAGGAGCGACTGCATACCTCCTTCTCTGATGGCATGTCTCTCGCGTAGGTTACTACCATGCCTGAGTACTTGCGGAAACGTTTTGGAGGCAAAAGAATTCAGATGTTCCTGGCGATTCTCTACTTGTTTATCTACATCTTCACCAAAATATCAGTAAGTAGAAAAAAACATGGAAATAGACTGAATTAAATTCACTTTGGAAACACGTGCTGATCAGCGAGGCTGAGAAATGCAACTACTGGCCCTTGCCTATATAAGCAGAAAAGGGTGTATTATCAAAATACCTGAGGAAGCTAGGCTATAGTTGTTTTGAAAACCTACAGAAAAAGAATAACTTCTTTTTTTTTTTTTTGCACTAAGGATCTGAATGCTAGCTACAGCAGGAGGGAAAGCTGGGTGTCAATGTCCTGAGCGATAGTTTGTTGAAAAGTTGAGTTGTGAGTGTGGATGTATCTGTTAGATTTTGTATGTCTGGCAGCTTGCCCAGTTTCTTCCCTTTGCATATTTATTGCCTGTGCAGACACCGAATGCTGTTATGTGCAGGATGAATAAGAACGTAGGAGTTGGTATGCGTTCAGGTGAAAAGAGTTTAGTGATTTATTGCACCCATTTGATGTAGTGCCTTGAATAAATAACTGAATCGACCCTTGCGCAACATCTCACTAGCTGTTTATTAACTGTGCAGCAGCGCATGAATCTGTGAGATCAGACAAGTCCCTGCCAGTGTTTTTCCTGCAGGTACGGGGCCAAAGTGGGATGCGTTGTCTGACACACGACTGCCTGCGTCCCCTCTGAAATGGATGCTAGGCACGGGGTTCAGGTGGCACCGAGGAGCTGGGCTCAGGTTCTCCTCTAGAGAAAACAAACAATTCGATGGAAATCTCTGACAACACGATTCCTATATTCAGGATGCTTTTGTACCTGTCTGTCATTCTGTGGTCTGCAGTTTGCTTATCCTAAAGCTCTCCTAAAATGCGGCGTTTTCACGTAGCTGCAGAGCTAGTTGGTCAGGGCTGGGTCCCAGCCCCGAGGACACTCTTCCTTATTATCTCGCTGTCACCATGTCAGCAGGGAGGAATTCACATTAAGGCAAACCAGTGCTGGGGCTGGCGGCAGGCCGAGGCACCCGGGGAGGTTTGCACCGCCGGTGCTCCGGTCCCCCCAGCACAGCTCTCCCCACCCAGCTCGCTGGTGCTCTGGGGAAGAGAAGAGCTCACCCCAGCCAAGTGCCTTTTTCACAGAGCGCTGTGCATGCTCCCCCCTTCTCAGGACAGCTCCATCATCGCCCTCCCCGTCCCCCCATGACCAGTAATAATAAAGCATCTAAACGCTGAACCGAGCCTGGTCCTAATGGTCCCAGGCAGGAGCTGGGGCTGCAGAGGGATGTGCCATGGGGAGAAGACGCTGCAGGGAACCGGGGAGTCACGAGCAGTTACTAACTAGACCGGTCCCACTAAAGGAGACAGCTTGGTCAGCTAAATGTTCGTGCTCCCTGGCACTACTAGCTCTGAGGGGCTCGGTAATATCAGTACAACTGTGATAACTATCTTTTTCTCTAGGTCGATATGTATGCTGGGGCCCTTTTCATTCAGCAAGCCTTACACTGGGACCTCTATATCGCTGTGGCAGGCTTGCTGGCAATCACAGCCGTTTACACTGTTGCGGGTACGTGGCCAAGTTTCAGATCATACCACGGATCCTGCTTAGTGAGCTGAGCATGTTCACGCAACGCACCGTGCATTTGTAACCTGCATTGCCCGTACAATCTGGTTTTGCCATGAGTATGGATAACGGTGGGGGGGAAGCAATTGATTACTTGCCTGTTAAGAAAAAAATTACCAAGTAAGAGTAAATGAATACCCCTTATAAGGCCATACCAGATACGGATGCGTGTCAGTTCTGCTTTAAGGAGAAGCCATGCCCGAGGCATTTGCACAATATGTTTTTCCTCTGGGCTTTTTGGAGGTATGAGTGATTTACATGACAATAAGCCGTGTAATGCGGAAAGCGTTGTCAATCTCGGGTGCCCTTTCAGGGCTTATGAGTGGCCAAATGGAAAAAAGCCATGCACGGAGTAAGCAGCAAATCCAAACAAATAAAGGTTGCTCCTTTCCCAGTGCTCACCCCTAGTGATGTTGCTCATAAAGATCCCCCCCTTTTTTTTCTTCTCCTCCTTATTCAGCTTGGGCTTTGTTTTGGAGCTTTTCCATGTATTTCCCGTAGAAGTACTTATACTGGACTTTGGCTTTTTAGCGACAAAATGGTGACTCATTATAATTCAAAACATGAGAAATTTCAGCCAAAGTATCATGCACAGGAACTGGCCGAACTGCCCCCCAACATGGTCAGAACACGCCAGCCTGCCAGGCACGGGGCTCGGCTTACGCTGCTTGTCAAAAACCCCTGCAAAGCGTGAGGTGCTACGCCAGAACAAACCCAGCTTCCCACAGTTCACTGCTTCTCTGCTCTCTTAGGTGGCCTGGCTGCCGTGATATACACAGACGCTCTGCAAACTCTCATCATGCTGATCGGGGCTGTGACTCTCATGGTCTTCAGTGAGTGTTTCCCTGGGGTTTTATTATTAAAACTACAATAGAAGCTTTACCAGGTACTACAAACAAGCTGGATCATTACAGCTGATTACTCAGTTCATGTTCTGGGAACTGCTTTCTATGTATTTTCCTGTTGGAATATATGCTTATACAAATAATCTTATAGTAGTTCTTTACGTGGTAAAAATGCATGAGTATTCCCTGAAAAAAGAAATACATTCTGAAGCAATACTATAGACGAACAAGCACCTTCTCTAGCCAGCAGATTTAGCATTATGCTATTCCCCAGCCCACTGTTAGAGTCAATAGCTTCTGATTTTAAAGAATACTTGTGGAGGATCACCCACTGCAGACTACAGAGACTGAAAATCAGAGTGCCGACCCGGGACGATGTGATAACTGCTTCTCATGACCTGTTTTAGGCTTTGTTGAAGTTGGCGGTCTTGAAGGTTTGCAGACAAAATACTTTCATGCCATTCCCAGCACCCGCAAGGAAAACAGTAGCTGTGGCTTGCCAAGAGAGGATGCTTTTCACATTTTTCGAGACCCTGTTAACTCTGACCTACCCTGGCCGGGAGTTTTGGTGGGAATGACCATCCCGTCCCTGTGGTACTGGTGTACAGATCAGGTGTGTTACAGCTTCTTTCTTTGTCTGGCTTCAAAAACATGTTATCGGTTGTTTGAATCTGATTACAAACTTAGGGTTTGCAACGTGGCCTGGACTGGTTTACCATTTCTGATGGTAATTCGGTAAAATCTGACACTTTCAATCCTAAAGCTGCAAAACTTGATACGCACACTGAGTTTTAGGAATTGTTTAAATATAAAAAGGGGTAAGAATGTATATATGAGTTAATCCCAGTCTACAAAGATGATTTTTTTTTTCTAACTTAAGCCTTTCACTTCTTGTGAACCACCTGTGAACTCACTCCCTCAACTTCCCAGGGCTCTGATTACCATCCCTCCTAGTGACAACATCAGAGCCAGCAAGACTGAAGCCCTAAGCAACCTCCTGATGTTCCTGTAGTACTCTTTTATTTAACTCATTTTGCTTGTTTCAGACTCTCTCCTGCTTTGAAAGGAGGGCTGCTGAACTGGCTGGATTTAGCCATCGGGTCAGAGAAGTCCCCAACAGAAGAAGAAGAAAATAAAATTCTAAGCCTGAGTATGATTAGTTTAAGGAACACATTATGCAACAAAATACACTCAGAAGCAAGCTCAGATTTGATGGCACAAGCAGTGCCTTTCAGGTCTATGTTTCTTTAAGGTACTCGGGATCTGAAGCAAGAATTACAAAGCTACAGCCGAGCTCTGTGTTCACCCTTCTAACATTTCAATAGTTTAGAGGAGAACAAAGAATATCCATGAATGCGATCAGTATCACATCATCGACAGCTAGCTCCTCTCTGCTGACAGTAGACCAAACACATTTCTTAATTTCTAGGTCATCGTTCAGAGGTCCCTTGCTGCTAAAAACCTCTCTCACGCCAAAGGAGGCTCCCTGATGACCTCCTACTTGAAAATTTTACCCCTCTTTATGATGGTAATGCCGGGCATGATCAGCCGGATTCTCTTCCCAGGTAAGTGCTGAAGGAGAGATCCGTTCCCTCTATTTATCACTACTGGTTGTGCCTACTCTATGGAGCTGGAACAGCCTTTACCAAGTAAGTTAAAAGGTTGCATCAAATGCCAAAAGTATGAAGAAATGTTCTTCCAGGGATAAGCTGGAGGATGCACGACCTCCTACAGCAGACCCCAGACACATCCTGCACAGCGTGCTGCTCCATGTGCTGGAGCAGTTGGCTGTCACCCGTTCTCACAGCAGTTGTGCTGATCTGTTCTGAGCTTGCTGCCTGCAGCTGCTCTGCGTTTTGATCAGGCACTTGGGCCCCTCCTGCACCCAACACGTTACTCCTCCTGCAATTTAAGTTTGAGGCACTCGGAGAAAGCCTAACATACCACCTTGAATGCTGTAAACTGCTCAGCGGGTGGGAACGTGTGGATGTGCCTGTCCCTGACGGGGTGTGCCACAGGTGGGTGGATGGCCTTAGTCCTCATGGGAGTGACATTCCTAGAGAAGAATTAGACATTCAGAGCAGGTCAGCTACCTATACTGGTAGCATCTTTTGCGTGGAAGGGAAAAAAGGGAAAACAAGGAAGCTCAGTGCTGCCCTTACCTCGCTGTGTTGGGATAGTCCTCCATTACTTGCTGGAAGCTTTCCAATATCCAGTATTTCACTTAGAAAGCAGTTTAAAATGTTCAGGACTAACTTGTTTAGATATATTGGTTTATTGTGGCTACGGAATACCGCCTCTCACTCTCCCTTGCTTATTTTAGATCTGGTGGCTTGTGCAGATGCAGAAATTTGCCGAAAAATCTGTGGCAACCCGTCTGGCTGTTCCGATATTGCTTATCCTAAGCTGGTCATAGAACTTCTGCCTGTAGGTGAGGAGCTTGGTAACGGTGCTGGTAACGGTGCTGGCACTGATGGGTACACACCAGCCAAAGGCATCCATGAGAGAAGTTCAGAGAGGAAAATACCCTGCAACTATAATTTCAGTGGGGTTTATTTTGGGCTTGATGAGACAGTGGCAAGGGAGAGCATGCAACAGGAGAGATGGGTATCCAGTGTCCAGAGGTCTAATTCAGTAAAATTTGGATTAGAGATAAAGCGCAGATGCTTTACAATGAGAATCAACTGTTAACACCTCCCTATCACTGCCATTTTAAAATCGGGGCTAAAAACATCTTTTAAAGTCTGTTCTAGTTCAAAGAAGAATTCGAGGTGGGGTTATTGGGGATTCCTCAGGGCAGCTGTACTTCTCCTTCTGTTTCCAGGACTCAGGGGCCTGATGATGTCAGTGATGATAGCAGCTCTCATGTCCTCCCTGACTTCCATCTTTAATAGTGCCAGCACCATTTTCACCATGGACCTCTGGAAACACTTCCGTCCTCGTTGCTCCGAGTGGGAGCTCATGATCGTTGGCAGGTACGGAGAACTGGGACACGCGCGTTATATCAGAGCCTGAGCGTTAGAGACGCATCTCGGCACACCTCGCAGCCTGCTGCCCCCGTACAGACGTAGTGTCTTCATACCACACAGGTTTGATGGAGGACTAGAGTGGGGGCCTTATGGTTATGAGAGATCTCAGTCAGAGTCTTGCAAGCTGAGCAATTGGAAAAGAACAGTGTGAGCTAACAGTAATGGCATCTTTTTCTTGCACAGGGTCTTTGTGCTGCTGCTCACTGTGGTCTCCATCCTGTGGATCCCACTGGTACAGGCTGGCCAGGGAGGGCAGCTCTTTATTTACATCCAGTCGATCAGCTCCTACCTGCAGCCCCCCGTGGCAATGGTGTTTATACTGGGTTGCTTCTGGAAAAGAGCAAATGAAAAGGTAACAACTCCGCTGTGCTCAGCACAGTCACCTCTGTGGCCTCGCTGTCCTCGCGAGAGTCCTGCAGTTCCAACCACCACCCCAGGCTGCAGTTCTGCCGCCTCTTGTAGCGTTTGGGAGAACGAATGCACCCAGACCTCCGCACAGCCCAAGCAACCATCACCAATACAGGAGGGAGCAGTTCCTGCTGTCTTTTCTAAAGACTCCACTGGCATTTCAGAAGGAGGGAGACGACTGCGTTGCTCTGTTGCAGGGTGTCCTTCACAAATCTTGAAGTCTGTTAGGGGCTTATTAGCCATCAGCTTGTTTATTACACGGACTTGTATTATCTGCATCAGGGGGGCTACAGAAGGCACAGCGAGCCCGGAGGGTGAAGGAGCCAGACCAAATGGCATCAGGAGTCCTAAACCTCCAGTTTCTCCACAAAGACTGGTGCTGGGTAAAGGGTAAAGTCTTCCCAAACCAGGCTTCGGTAAGGTGGAGAGCAGTTGTCAGCCCCCCAGGGTTAGGGCAACCCTTAGGATACAAATACCACTCTTCAAAGTATTCTGGCATAAGATGCTATCCTTCCCCTCCATACCAATTGACCCCACTGAGGAGAGGAACCAGGCTATGGTAACAGCACTGGCAGAACTGGATAGCAAGAGCAGAAAAGGGAGGAGAGGGCAGCCCACCAAAAAAACAGCAAGGAGAAAGCCTGGCCAGCTTGTAGCCTGAGATCATGGGTATAGCCCCGGCTCCTGGGTGGATGCATGCTGCTTGACCCAGTAAAGCATACCCTTCCTTTCCTAGGGCGCGTTCTGGGGCCTGGTGACTGGGCTGCTGCTGGGCGTCATTCGGCTGGTGCTGGACTTCATCTACCCAGAGCCCCAGTGCGGCGAGACCGACCTCCGACCAGGCGTGGTGAAGTACATGCACTATCTCTACTTCTCCATGGTCCTGGCCGCGATCTCCACGCTCACTGTGCTGGTCGTGAGCATGCTCACAGAACCCCCCTCGGAAGAAATGGTGCGTCACCCCTTCAGATTTCTTTTGTTATTTGTAAATCGTTGCCAGGATGCCCCACATTACATCCATGGGAATAATGTGGGGATAAATAATCTGGAAATGGAAGTTTCCATTCATTCTTTATTTGTGATCACACTTGCAATAACCTGTAACAGCAATCCCCTCTCTGCTCCAGCACCCTGCTGCCATTTAAGATTTTGGTCCCATAAATCCAGAGTCCCACCCTGGAAATTGGTCAACAGTAGATGCTACAAAGAGCTGTTCTTAAGTTTCAAACATGTGTGTTTAACCCATGACAAATTAGCTTTTTCCCTCTATTTTCCAAGAAATTCCAGCTTCTGGGTCATCTTTATCAACTCTCTTACTAATTTAGTGAGGAACCATTTTTACTCGCAGAAAAGAGAAATCAAGGGCAGAGAGCACACTTCCTCTGGAACAGGTTTGTGCCAGTTTGACTATTTTCAATAGATAACCTGAAGCTACAGAAAAACATTAATAGCAGAAAGGAGGGCCAGAGGGACCTTCAGAAATCATACAGCCAACGCATCCTCTTGCTTCAAGACAGGAATAACCCGACACATTTCTGAAAGACCTGGTGAACTTATTCTTAAAAGTCCCCAGAGAGGGAGGATGCCCAGGGAGGTGTGTGATCAAATCGAGAGCTCACCTGCCCTCCCAGCGGCAGTTTTTCCTCATCTCCAACCTGAATCTTTCCAGCTTCATGTTGTGCTCATCCCTTCCTGTCCGCCCTATCGCTGATATTGAGAACATTCCTCTTTAATGAGTCTTTTACAGATTTGAGGACAATTATCATATCTCCCACCTGTCTCCTCTTCTCTCAACAATCCCAGTTCTTTGAATCATTCCTCCCTGGCCACAATTTCCATTCTTTTGCTCCCTTCACTGACCCGCTCTCAGTCTGCATCCAGTGATGGTCCCGTGCAGAACTGTCTCCTCCTCAGTAACAAAGAGTGAAGAACGCCATCCTTCAGACAGTGTAGCTGTGCAAACAGCTGTCGTGTTCCAGACAAAACTAAACCCAACATGCCGGTGGTAGCCGTCGCTTCCGTAGTTACCAGCTGAGCACTTTGCTGTTCACCTGCTCCAGCAGAGCGGGAGAACAGATTTCAGCCCCTCTAAGTATTCTCTCTGCAGGCTGCTCTACTGCTAAGGTAGTCCTTTAAACAACCATGAAAGCAGTTTTCTTTAACACCGCTCTTCATGCCATCAGATAAGTCGGCTTACCTGGTTCACACGTGGGGATCTACCAGTCAAGAAAGACCTAGCAGTCAGCCCTTCCCCTGATGCTGCAAAAGGAGTGTGTGAAGCTGAGCGTCCAGCTCTCCAGATTGATATAAGCATTGCTTCTGAAAATAGTTCAAATGATAATAAATGTAAGTGCTCCAACGTCGTATTCAGTAATACCTACACTTAACAACCCTAGGCATTATGTAAAGCCTTTGAAGACAAGAAACGTTAAAACTACTTCCTCTGGATTTCTGTAACTTCAGGGCATGCTAAAAGGTTTTTACCTGACAGTGTTACCTAAGCAGAAGTTTAGTTTCTTTTCTGTCTCTTGATGGCATTAGATATGCTTGAAATCAAGAAGGAGCTGGATGGGATACAGAAAGCCATGCCCATTATCCTGCACTAGAGATTGGTGCTGCTTGCACCTGCTGCAAGGAGAACTGGTTGAAAAAGGGGAGGGTGGAGGAAAAGCACAATTATTTTCATGAAATTCCATTTCTGTTTTTCAGTGATGTTTTCTGATCGACTCTAGCAGCAGGGAGAACCCAGAGCCCTGGGCGGAGTTCTTGACAGATCAGTGAAGGAGGATTTACATTTTTTAAAACTTGTACTTGTCGGTATTAGGTACAAACATGCATAGCAACTCATTCTGCATTTTCCAGAGATGATTATCATCACTTGTTTTTGCCAGGCATGGGACACTGTTTATGTAACTTTGCAGCTTTTGCTGTGTATTCCTTTGATCTATAACAAGCTGTTGAAAAGATCAGTAAGTTAATGAATTACTGTGCAGCCCTCCCAACTGCTGGGAAGTCTCACGTTTGTTGTGCGTGAGTGCTGTCTTCCCAGCATTTACTCGTGTATGCTCTAAACCACACCGGAGCTGGGAGAATTCAGCTTACACGTGTGTGGCGTGGAGTAACCCTAAATGGACTAGAGCATTCACTTGCAAGAGGAAGCTGATGGGCACCAAGCAGCTACAGCTCAGCTTTTAGGTTTCGTCTACTGTTACTGTTTATTAAATGTTGAGAACAGCAGAACTTGAGCTCAGAGCTCCAGGGAAGAATGAAAGTGGTACTACAGCCCCAAAAGATGCCAACTGAAGGGCTTCCTTCACCTTAGTGTAGCTAGTGTATTCATTTAAAGAAGCTGGTGCGTTTTTGCATCAAAAGCCTTTGTACAGGACCACACTGATAACATTCCCGAGATGTGTGTTACTGGTGAGATTTATACCTCACTATTGAATATCTTTTTAGGTACGACTAACGCCAAAGGGAACTCGAAGCTGATGACCACCTTTCTGTGGCTCTGCGGGATGGAGCGCAAACAGGAAAACGCTGAGAATGTGGCGCCGGCTAAAGCCGAGCCGCTTCCCGTGGCTTCCCTGGAGGAGAAACCGCTGGTGAAACACGTCCTGAACATCAACTTGCTATTAAGTGTATGTGCCGGGATCTTCCTCTGGGCCTACTTCGCATAGCAGTTGGCTATTCGATTCCAGATGACATCAACTAATTGGTGTAAATAATAATAATTAGCAGAGGGTTAATGTAATTCTTAATGCTTTCTACATTTTATTTCTTTATTTAAGAATACAGACCCTCCTCCCCAATCCTTTCCTTATTTCTAATGGGGGCCTGGCTGTGAAAGGTGCTGAGCGCTCGGCACCATCACTGTTGGACCTGAACTGGCAACACCAAGATCGGTGTAAAGAGCTAAGGAAGGCAGCTAGGCAGAAGAGGTTTGTTTGGTTATTTTAAATATTTAATTACGGTCCTGGAGGTTAGAGCACTGCCTGGAATTCAGGAAGTCTGGATTCTGTTCCTATTTATGCCTCTATAACCAGCTACAAGCACTTGTTTCCCCTTTGGTTCAGCTCCTCTACCCCGGAGGGCTGAGTGCCTGGAGGACAGCCGACGCCTGCTGCCTGTGCTCTGTCGGAGCAGCGAGCCGTGCCTCGCTGGCTCAGCCGTCCCGGTTTAGCTTCCTCCATCAGTGCAGCGGGCAGAAGCACGTGTGCAATTAGCGCTGACGGGCCCGCTGACATTTCTGTGAGTTTGTGCTGAGTTAACATAGCTCTTGTAGCCTGCCTGTATTACAGCCTGCCGGCGTTACAGCCGCACAGCACGAGCACTGCTCGCAGTGCTGCGACGGCAGGGCTGGCCAGCGAGCTGACACTGACCAACACCAGCACCCAGCCTGGAAACTGCCGCCAAAATGTCCTCAGGGACACCTGAAGGGACTAAACCAGCCCAAACCCACCAGGTGCTGCCAGGGAGGAGGGCAGTGCAGGGCCTGGTGGCATCCCCTCGCCTCCTGGGGAGGGCTGGGCGCCCCGCAGCCGTCCTGTGAGCACTTCCATGCTGTGAAAACCCCCGGCTGGGACCAGCGACCACCTTTCACCTAACGTCCATCCCCAGGGGAGGACAGGCAGGCCAGGCTGTGCTGGCGGCGTGACTCAGCCTGCCCCCGTCCCCTGGGGCTTTGTGTAGCTGCAGATAAAACTTATTAAAGAGCGAGAGCTGCTCCCTGCCTGCCTGGAGTGTGTGGGGGCCATGGCGGGGGGCTGTGGGGGCTGCCCAAGGCCTTGGGACTGGTGTGGCTGCTCGCGGGCTCCAGGCCCTGCGGCTGCGCCGGCTGTGCCGGAGGAGGCCCTGGCCATGTTGGAGGATGCCTTGGCTGGAGGAGTGGCTGTTGGCCCTCTCGAGGGCAGAGAGGCCCTGCAGAGAGATCTGGACAGACTGAAGAGCTGGGCAATCACCAACCGTATGAAACTTAAAAAGGGCAAGTGCCAGATTTTGCTGGGGCATGGCAGCCCTGGCTTTACATACAGCCTGGGGAATGAGAGGCTGCAGAGCAGCTCCGCAGAGAGGGACCTGGGGGCTCTGGTTGACAGCAAGTTGAACATGAGCCAACAGTGTGCCCTGGGGTGCATCGAGCACTGCGTAACAGCCGGTCGAGGGAGGGGATTGTCCCGCTCTGCGCTGGGGCGGCCTCACCTCAAGTGCTGTGTGCAGTTTTGGGTGCTGCAGGACATCAAGGATATAAAGCTACTAGAGAGCATCCAGAGGAGGGCCATGAAGTTGGTGAAGGGTTTAGAGGGGAAACTGTATGAGGAGGGGCTGAAGTCACTTGGTTTGTTCAGCCTGGAGAAGAGGAGGCTGAGGGCAGACCTCATGGCGGTCTGCAGCTTCCTCACAAGGGAGGAGGAGGAGGGGCAGGCGCTGATCTCTTCTCTCTGGTGACCCACGACAGGACCCGAGGGAACGGCAGGAAGACGTGCCAGGGGAGGGTTAGGTTGGATAAGGTTAGGAAAAGGTTCTTCCCCCAGAGGGTGGTGGAGCACTGGAACAGGCTCCCCAGGGAGGCAGTCATGGCGCCAAGCCTGACAATATTCAAGAAGCACTTGGACAAGGCCCTCAGAGACACGGTGTGAATTTTGGGGCTGTCCTGTGCAGGGACAGGAGCTGGACTCGATGATCCTTGTGGGTCCCTTCCAATTCAGGACATTCTATGATTCTATGATTCCATGATTCTATGTCAGCGGAGGCCCTAGCCATGGCGGAGGAGATCCCAGCCATGGCAGAGGAGGCCCCGGCCGCAGCGGAGAAGGCCCTGGCCGTGGCAGAGGAGGCCCCAGCCATGGCAGAGGAGGCCCTGGCCATGGCAGAGGAGGCCCCGGCCGCGGTGGAGGAGGCCCTGGCGCTTGGGCGGCCCGACTCGCCGGAGCCCGTGGCGCTGGAGCGGCAGAGCCTGCTGGCCGTGCAGTGGGAGCGGCTGCAGCGCACCGCGGAGGTGGGGTGGCAGCGGTGGCAGGGCTGGGGCTGCCCACCGAGGGTCAGGCAGTGCAAGTGGGTCGCTTCTCTCTCTCCCCTCTCCTCCCGCAGAGCCGGTTCCCGCTCCACAGACTGCTGGTGGTGGCCCGGCTGGGCCGGGGGGCAGCAGCGGAGGAGGTGGCAGGTGGGTGCCCCGGGCCGGAGGGGACAGGCGGCCCCACACAGTCCACTTGCGAAGCCGCTCTTGCCCATCGCCCCCGGTGCGGCAGAGCAGGAGCGTGGCTGCCCCTCGGTGCCAAGGGGCCGGGTTACCAGCTGCGCAGGGTTGAGGGAATCCCGCCTCGCACGCTCGCGGGACATGCTCATCTCCTACAATTGCTTAGAGTCACAAAATATCGCATGGTTGCAGCAACTGTCACCTACAAAAGCTTATGGCACTGCATGTGCACGGAGTAACATGATGGACAGTACGGAGCAGTGACACATACAAGCCTTGTAGTAGCCCATAAAATGAGAAAATACTATTTTGTTAAACCGTATGAAGAGTTTTGTCATTTGGGAATCCTTCCTAAGCAAATGACACACAACTCTTCGAAACCCTGAGGGAGAGACTTTATTTTTAAAGTCTGATATTGTTTTTGCAACCAACTTTATGTATGACTTTCTCAGCCAGCTAAGGTAAACCAAATGCTTTGTCTGCTGAGCTAGATACGCTAAGACAATTTTATTTTTTTTAAGCACCTTCATCACTACTACACTATTAGCTGGTGCCAATGTCGAGCAGAGGCAAGGGTTCAACTGCACATGCAAGACTCCTGAAGTGCTGTACATTTGGGGCCTTCAGGTGATCCATCTACAGCAACAAAGATGTAACTACATCTTTAGAGTAAACAAATGCTAATGGAAAGTTTAGACTTCAGCTCGTGAAATATTGCAGGTTTTGGTGCAGTTTTAGGTGCAGTTTTAGGAGCTAACGTGAATTGCATTGGTGCATATGTCAAGAAGAAAGTCCCATGGCAGCAATGCTTTCATGTTTCTCCTGAATAATAAAAACATAATCTGTGAATCTGTTGTCTGTGGCAGCAGCGAGAACACAGAACAGACCACACATCACTAACTTGCTGGAACTACCACTATAAACTCTTTGAAAAACTGCCAGTTTTTCTTTTTGAAACAAGGTTATCACAGAGGATTGTTTGAAAATGCAGTAGAAGACCACTCAAGAGAACAAGTCTCAGGTCTGCTACTTCTCTATTCCAGCTATATTTTTCATGTAGTAGAGGTAAGTTACATAAATTCATACTGGGATCAAGTAACCTACATTCATCTTTGTACAATGTGGCTTCTAAGATCCAGCTAACTACAAATGCATAACCCTCTCTTACTCCATACATAGGCTTAAAGACCTGAATAATGCTGTGGTGGGTTCAGTAGCTTACCTCTGGGATTTCCTCCTCCAAACGCTTCAGATAACTGCCCCAGAACATTATTCTGACAGAATTAGATGTTATGTTCTGTCAGACGTAATAGGAACAATGTGCGTTGTCCTCAGCACCTGTGACTCAAAGGGAAAGCCCATGTAGGGCAGCTGATGAATTATTTTTATATTCACAAATTAGCCTGTAATATGCAATTCTGTAAAAACTCTACCCTTTCATCTGCAGTCTTGCAGTAGCACAATCCATCTCATCATCCAAGATTTAGCTTCTCTCCAAAATCAAGGTCATAGGTAAGCATTTCCTATCACTTAGATGAAACAAAACTTTAGCCGAAGTGGTAGATTGCTTCCTTAAGGTTAAACTGAACATCAGCTACGATTATATCAAGCTTTTGTTCTCCCACTGAATACCTGTTGACTGCAGAGGAGCTGACAATTTCCAGCTAAAACTTTTTTTCTGGATGCAGTTCAGAGATTTCAGAAAATAGGAAAAATCCTTCCTTAGGAATCGGCTGTCATTATTTCTGTACCCTGCTTTGTAAACATTTGTCAATGTATGTGCTGGAATTCCAAAAATTATCTTTAGAGTATTAGTCACTGCCTTCCAGCCTGGTATTTGTCCTTTCAATGCTACCTAACCAATCCCACAGAGTTCAGCCAATTACTGTCTTTACCTTAACCTGGGTGTTTCTCTAGGGCCCCATATTAATTCACTGAATTCTGTTGTTGCAAACAACGCGCTACGTAGCTTATGAAACTTGACCATCTGATAAAAACCCCTTGCTGTACTTTAGGATGGAATTCACTTTCTTCCCCCTCAGTGCTCTACTCCAGGAAATTAAGGTTTTAGTGGTGGCACATAACATCCCCACCAGGCTGTTCCCAGACTGGTATGCGGCGACAGCAACATCTCCCGTGACATGTCCACAAGGCTCGACACAATCACAGTCTACAGCAGAGGTGGTCGCAGAGTGCCTTACCCTCCTACTCAAAGCAGCAGCCTGTATTCAGAGTTTTGAGGTAAACTTCAAATAACTAGGCTGTAAGAAATTTACCTGGTTTGCCCCCATAAATGCCCCCAAACCACACCAGCAAGCAGCCGCACTTGGCTTTCAAGCAGAGTTTACAAGCATATACACCTGAGCATATTATACACCTAGAAGCAGCGTTGAAGCATTACAAAGCCTCATTATTTTATTCTAAATTTCTTTCTAGTCCTCGCTAGCGTTATTTTGTGCAGCCATTTGATTGAACTAATGAACTGCACCAACACTGCTTAAAGCCCGGTGAAAGTCACTCATGAAGCCGATACCTTCCTTACGTTGCCTCCTACCCCTGCCCATTACCATGCGCTCCTGGGAACAGAGGACACAGTTGTGTTTGGTAGAGAACAGCAAATTTCCTCAACTTTAACTGTGTCATAGCCCTTATGCTAATTGTACCTGCATTGAAATATGCTGTTTATTATCAAGGATGACAGTGAGGATATGAATGAGAACATACACACTCTTGCACCCGAGCTGCTAATCCCGTTAGAGACAATTAACTACTTGTATAATGCTGAAGAATGTGCAAGTCCAGAAGATTTTCTGAGAATTTATCTAAGTCCTTCACAGCCTGCCCTGGATTCAGGTACACTGCAGACAGTTTGAGAGATAAACATCAAATTTAGTAACAGAACTAGTGTTTATGGCTCAGAACACTGAATTTTGAGTTACAAGAGTTTCTTACAGTGCTAGTGTAGTGACAGAGGAAAGCAGGTCTGTGCCCACTAACAGGGGTCATCTTCCCTGTTAAGAGATGTCTGAACAGGAAACAACTGGGCAGCCACGGGGATTTCAAACCAGGACATCAACAAGATAGCAAGTAAAATACATTTATCATGTCACCAAGTGCAACGTGTCTTGTCAAGACCTTTATGAAATGCAGTTTTATTTTGCAGTTAAGCCTGAGGTCTAGGTTAATAACTTCAATAAAACATATTATTGAGTATTACGGAATTTCTAGTTTAAGTAAATTTGACTAGTTACATGAATGTTACCTCAATTGACTCGTTTCCTCTCCCTCCCTCTCATTCACAGAAACTGTATGGCCTGTTCCAGCTCATTTCTCTGCATGACACAGGCTGTATCCAGTGCTTCTCTTTGCAGCTGGAGTCATTTGTGTTTAACATGAACCTACACATTAAAGGGCAGATATGTATTCATTCCCAGTATGCTTCCGCTACAGTCCTTAAAAGAAGAACGAGCTGAGCAGCCAGTGACTCACGAGCTACAAAAGCCCAAGGAATGACTGTGTAACCTTTGGTGCCCGCTGGAAGCAATGTTACTCACAAACTTGAATAAAGATGCCTTAAGTTGACAAAAGACAATCTTTAATTTTATAAATGTTCACCCAACTGACAAATCCAAACAGCTGTTTCAAAGTTCTTTCAAAATTCAACGATTTTCATTGAAAGCACAAAATACACTTCCACAGTTATCTTGAAACAGCTGCAACTTTCACATAAACAAAAGCAGGCTTGGTTAATACAAATAACTATGATGTAAGTATTGAGTACTGATCATTAAGTAGCGATGAAATGATTAAAGATACAGTAAGTTTCCTTCTACAGTATGACAGTCCTTCAAGGCACTAGAATACATCCACAGTTTTGACAAGGTGACCGATAACCAGCAGTCACCACCAGCACTCTGGCATTTTTTTGGTTCATGTTTAAAAAAGAATCTGCAGCAAATCAGTGAGGGAATGTCTCTTGCAAGGCATCTCCTTGTAATGTCTAAGAACAAGAAATAAAAGTCTAACCGTGACATTAAAAAGATTATTTCCATAATACATGCACTTTAAATAACTAATGTTCTGCTTCTTTTGGAATTTCCGCTAATACCAGCTGTACTAGCAGCAATTATGCTTCCTATGCAAGCTTCTGCAGTAATTAATTCCTTCCATCCAAGATTTTGAAAACCATTGTTGAGACACAGATCATTAAACTTCTTCTGAATGGCTAAATAATTTTCTCCGTGATGCACAAGTCAAACTCAACACAGTTTTGCCATATCGTCAAAAGAAGCTTTTCACTGTTAGGTCTGTTGGTTTTCCCACCAGGAGAGGAACTTTGGAAAAGTTTGAGAGTTTCCATTACAGAGCAGTGCTTTCCGTATCATTGTCAATATCGAGCATGAGATGGTTGTGCAGTTCTTTGCTCGCTGTCTCTGTAAGAAGCTCTGAAGAAGGGTTTTGAAGTGGTTCTTGAATACTGGAATTAGAGTCTGCACAAAAAATGGAATAGCAAGTTTAGCAGTCTGGACTGTGACATCTCATTCACTAGCGTATTTCGGGTGCATTTCCTTAGAAAGAAAAGGGAAAGGAAAGATCAACAAAGGCTTTTCAAAGAGAGGTCTGGCACGTATGTGCACATGCACACATGGACAGAAAAAGGCTAAGCCAAACTAAAAAGCTTACGTTTGAGTTGCTTCTCCTACATATTTTTTTAGTCTGGTACATACAAGAAAAACATTTCTTTCTGAAGAATGGATGACAGCAAGTACGATTCAGTATTGGATTTCTCAATGCCCCTTAAGAGTAATACATTACTCCAGACTTTCATGTCAAAACACAACGGTCACTCAGCAAAAAAACTTGGCACCTAAATCATCAGCCAGGCAACTACCACCTCTGACTTTCAGAAGCAATAGGAACTGGTATGGTGTCAAAAGGAGGCACCATCACAAGAAGAGGAAGAAATTATTTAAACCAAATGCAGATTAAACCCCTTTCCTGTGCATAAGAGGAAACATCATGTTCTCTGCCTCTTCTGAGGGGAGGAGAATTTTGTTCAAGCCAAGGTGTCCAAGAAGGACCTCAAAGTGTTGCGTTTCTGGTGACTGACTGCACTGGCAGTTAGAAGACCAGAAAAAAAATCCATAACAGTTCAAAACACGTAACTGAAACGTAACGAAACTGAAAGTCAGTATTTTGGAAAGCTAACTTATAATATGCTATGATATCACTTACTGCAACGCAGCAGCTGATCCAAATAGAAACTCATTTAGATCACTTGACTCAGTAAGGAATCCAAATAATTACTTTGCTTTTAAACACAGGTGGCATAGACAGGCATCCCATAAAGACTTGGACTTATATCTCAAGCATTAAGTCTTAAATTTAGCCCAGAAGTTACTTTATAAACGTTCAAGTTGAAAGTTTCTGAGCTAAATGATGTGGAAGAGGCTAAAGCAGACACAACTGAAGTCCGAGTGCAGCCTCCCTCCCCTGCTTCCCTCTCAGCCCACTACCAGAGTGCCAGCCAGCCTCACGCAACGCGCCGTAATTTCGTTTCAGTGATAGTGTTAATGTAGTAGCTGGAACTCCATCATCTTGTGGCCTGACACCAACTGGTTTGCCTTGCACAGGACAGTTAATGTTCTCATCCCTAGTGCTTCAACTTTCCCAAAAAACGTGATTCCACGATTTGTGTTTTCTTGTCAGGTGTGAACTGTAAATTTTCTCCCACGTCTTGTATCACAGTCTTGGGGAGTACCATATTCTGCTAAGACATCATTTCAGTGGTAAATGAAATCACCCGGCAGGCACAGAACTAACCATCAGTCCTGACTCTTTAAACACCATCAACTCGGGGGAACCTTTTAAATAGATTTCTCTCCCCAGCCCTCATCCTCATTTTGAAAATCAGCATCCTGGTTACTGGGCTACACCCTGTGAACAGCACCTTGTGGCACCTACAAGACGACCACTGTTCAACAGACCTTTGATACCAATGAAGAAATAATTACTTTAAAACCAAGCCTTTTTGCTTAGCCTCCCATTCATGCGTTTAGAAGTCGTCCCTGGTCCACGAAACCAAGTTTCATAACATTGGCAGCTCTCCTTTATCCCAACTATACTGTATAACTGTTGTTTCTACAACAGAAGGAAATTTAAGTATTTTAAAGTCACTTGATTTAAACTTTAGATTTTTTTAGTCATTTTAACTATGTAATATTGCTTTTGTTAGCAATAGAAGAATAAACTGCAATTGCGCGAGTTCCCTAATTCTTCTTGCACTTTTCCCTTACTCAGAGTTCCCCACCGAGCCTGACCACAGAAGAGACGAGCACAGAACCAAGCAGCAGAGGCACTGCACTCTCCCTGATATCTGACAGTCCCTGCAATTACCTCTGAACTTTCATTTAAAGTAGGGTTCAGAAGGTGCACTTCAACTTTAGATGCAGGCACAGACGTTCTCCCTACCATGACTGCATACTGAAGGATGAATCGGAAAAGGAGGTAACTGAAAGTGTGAGGTGACACAGGAAAGGAGTATTTGTGACAAACAATGGTACAGCTACTTCAAATACAAAATGCAACTCCGTATAAAACACATGGATTTCTAGATAGGATTTTCTGCACGTGGAAAAAGTACAACGTGAAACTGGCCAGTCAAAACACGAACAACTTCACACATTCTAGTCTCCAATACTTTTAGTACGTTAATGTGAGAGCGAGCATCAAACAGCCATTCTTTTTGCATGCCACGCTAAAGATAATGCAAGCAAGCAGTGTTATTTGTGACAGGTTAGTAGTGGGCATTAGCACACACATGATTATGAATTAGCAACATTTTTGGCCAATCATGTGCCTTTTCCTTACCATTGAACTTTCCAATACAGTTCCTACTGAATATGCAGGTCAAACATCTAGATTATTTAATAAAATTTTTGATTAGAATATTCTTTTCTAGGGCTTATTGCTTTAATACCATAAATAGAATGTGAGGCATTACTAAAGTCCAGCACATGGACAAAGGAATTCGACAGTATCCTGAAAACAATTCAGAATTCCTGTTCTGATATTATGTAGTTTGCTGGCAACTTAATTCTGGCTTCCGTTATTCCCATCTATCTTCCCTTGCTCCACTATTTAAGGTTAAAATTAAAACCAGCTATTTCACAGTGTGAATGCAGTAAGTCAGTCTCTAATAAGTGCTTATGTGTGCACGTGTAAATGTTAGAGCAGATACTCATGTAATACACAGTGGTGTTAATTCAGAACAAATATTAATCCCTTAAAAAAAGATTGATCTGCAAAAGGTGGATGATCCTGCACTGAGTGTACTGCTGTAGGTAAGCCTGGGTATCACTTCAGCTGTTCCCCAGGTGGTTTTTTTTTTTTGCAAAACATACTAGATTTTCTAGGTTCTTTTATCAGTTCTGCTAGAGAATCCCTCATCATCAGCTTGCTTTCACTGGCTTTCCTGCATGGCAGCTTTCATACTGTTTTTTACTGGACACAACTTACATGGCCGATTTGCTACAGTTTGCACTCGGAAGGAATGATATTAAGTCCCTCCAGTTTTAACGCTATTCCATTTCAGCACTGCTGATTTCAAATTTTTTTATATTTAGCCAGACTACAGGACAGTTGTGTACCTCTGTTATGCCTGCAACTTAGCTGAAAAGGAGTCAGCACTGAGCTGTAGTTCACAGCCTGCATCCAGCCTCAGTTGTGCCCATCGCTCCCCTACGGCAGATGCTTGCCTTGTGTAACAAACTCCCCCACTAATAAAGCAGCCCCCTGCATACCAGCTAGATATTATTTACAAGGCAAGTATTTCTCCAGTTACGTTGGGTAAAACAAAGCCTGTTTGCCTGCTATCATGAAAGCAACTTCCTCAGAATCAGAAAAACTCCCAAATGAAAAAAAAAAAAAACATGGTCAACCTATGAAGCCTGACTTGGAAATTAAGGTTAAGTCTTTCCTTGACATTTGACTCATCAGCACTGTTCCCATTCTTAACTTATTTGTAATGGTGCTGTAAAGATCCAGACCCCAGACTTATTAAATTTTGAAATAAATTGCTCCTGTATTTTAAAGATACTGACAAAAAGAAGTACAATAAGGAAAAGTCTGTTATTTTTAAAAGCAAAGCTCCTTTTTAGTTGCTTAAGCAGCTCATTTACTGCTAGTTTCTCAAATTTAAGAAAACTGTACTTCCAACTTGACTTGTCAATCCAATACTAATTTCAGTATTATCTGAAATCTTGAGATAATTCAGGAATGCAGCCTCAACTTTCTCAGCCTGTCATGCAGTTGTTACCTTAAAAAGGTAGCATCTCTAACCCATCACGTATGAATAGTAAGATTATTAATGTGGTGTTTGGCAGCTGCAATTGAACGGACTAGTACTATTAGTGAGGCTGGAGCTGACAGAATGCAAACGCAAACATGCCAGAATGCAGATGCTGCTGGACGCTTTTCTGCAAAGGGTTTTAGTCACATGAACATGTATTTTGCCAAATAAATTCCAAGTAGTTAAAAATAACTGAAAACCTAAAGTGAAAGCTACATTAAAATGCAACCATAAAACACTGAATTGCAGGAAAACACATGAGCTTCCATATTTGCCTGCACTGATGAGAACAAACCTGTTTTAAATGGGTCACTGCTTCACACTTGACTTGTGTTAGTAGTTCTGGTGACCTTGTGTGAAGTGTTACTCCCTTCATTATAGTTATTTTTACAATTTGTTTCAAGGAATAACTTAATGTTCACAGGACTATTAAAATTAAGCAGCATAGGTCTTAAAATCTCTTACAAAACAGAATGATATGTAGTAATGAAATAACACAGAGTTGACAGAGCACATATTCCAAAGCGCATGTACAAAATAAAGCTACAAATAAAATATTGCTGTGCAGGAGCATTTTAGCTTATATGGCATGTTTCTGGTAAGTACAAACCTTATTCGCAGTAACCATCCCCACCTGTGAAGGCATCATGGGGTAAAGCTGTTAGGCAACAGAATTTATAATTTGCATTCCAATACATTAGTCTTATTCTAGAGAAGCTGCAGTGTCATTGGAAAATTTTAACCATTATTAAATATAAGTAGATTTAAAAGCATTAGTCTCCTACATTCACTATCTCTTCCTTCAGAATTTCCTAAAATAAGCAGAGACTCAGCAGGAGAATATTTCAAGAGCTGCTAGTTTTGGCTGTCCTCAGCAGTTACTTCCCCCCTCCCCCCCAAGACTTAAATTAACATTATCCCTATCAAACTAGTACCTACAAGCTTCATGAAGTTCCTGCGAGAAGACAAAAAGTTTCTCTTTACTTCACGAATGTCTCAAAAAGGCGGCTGCATTTAAAATATGAAGCTCTATCTAGAAATTGACCTAAGATACACAGTTATGTGTATGTGATTCTTCAGCTTCTGGACGTCCAGCTTAAAAGCACGTCAGAAGACTCTGTTCTTATAAGGTGAAACCTTCACTGTGTTAGTATCTTGTCTATTAAAACATGCATCAGTGACCACTTTTGGTATTTTATTATCTTCTGTGTGCCCTGAAATATACTACCCTTGGATATATACTATCCTTGGAATATGCTACCCTGCCCTCCTCCAAATATTTGTATTTTTTGGCAACAGATGTATAAGCATAATTGAGACTGCCATGATGCTGAGCCTGGAGAAAGCCCTAGAGAGTTGGTTGCTATAATAGTGTTTTGCTTCCAAAGCAGAAAATAAAAAATAAAGCAAGCTAATCTACACTTCTCCCCAAACCCTTCTGCCTCAGGAATGACGATCTTCACTATGGAAGTGCCCCAAATCCTCGTGCACAGAACAGGTGGGTGGGCATTTCAACCGCAAATGAGCCATTTAGTATTTGAACTGTTATTTCTGGTTTTCAGTTCCCTCCTCCGCCCCAAAATTCCATTACAGCTACAGACATTATTTTCTTCATTTCCACTCCCTGAGAAGACACCAAATACGAAAGAATCCACTCACCTGTTACTATTTTGGACGCTGTTTGCGTGGGATTTGCAATAATACCATCTCCAGCCAGCTGAGAAGGAGGATGAGGCGGAGGGGGGACACTAGGTCTATTTCTGGGTTTTGGTACCGGCCGTGGCCTCGGCAGTGTACCACTCTGAGGTGGAGAGTGAGACTGGGAGGTTTCTTGACTAGATGGCTGTGGCTGTGACGATGGGAAACTAGTATTATGTTTTCCTAGAGGGGGTGTATCGGGTGGTGTTGGAGTCTGCGGAGGAGTGTAACAGGGCTGCTCTGGTCCATGCTCACTGCTGGGTGCAGCAGGAGGAGATGCTTGACTGTTTGATTTGGGCTGCAGTGGAGGAGTAGCCTGTGTTGGGGGCTGTGGTGGTGGATGGCTGGGAGCTTGTATTGGGGAAAGGCTGCTGGAATATCTCCGAGGTGCAGTAACCTGGGAAGCAGAGGTCTGGGCTGCTCCTTGGTTTGTATGTTGACCAGGAGGAGAAGAACTTCTGGCAGGTGGTTTTGGAGAGACAGAAGGTGGCTGAGCAGCTGGGGCAGAACTTTGGCTTCCTGGCTGCCCTGGTGGTGGGTTGGCTGGCTTGGGAGGGGCTGGCGCAGGCTTTTTAACAGCTGTTAAGAGAAGAGGTGAGATTTCATCGTTGCGTATTGTGTAGCCAAAATCCTGAAAGAAATAAATTAGTAGCACAAAAGGATACTCAAATGCTTTAACGAAAGAAAATGGTGTATTATCAAACAAAAGCGATTATCAATAGGAAGCTACAGAAGCGTGTACACAGGTTTACTAATCAATAGTCTTAGTGATTTTGTTCAACAGCGTTGGTAACATTACTAAACAGCATTCAGAAAGAGTCCAAAAGTCCAAAGATGCATTTAGCTAGGCCTTAGTGAAATGCAAGCGAAATAAACCATTGTCTGAAATAAGAGATACTGATAAAGTTATTTTAGTAAGCATTTTTGCAGTACATAAAGGATTGGAACTTAGTGCCTGAAAGCCAAATGAAAAACACACCTCTCCTCATTGAATGGGGACTGGGACCTGCTGCATTCTGTGGCTGATTAACAGAAAGCTGATTAGTGCTACTTGTTGACTGGTTCTGGACAGTGCCCGCATGCCCGCCGTTTCTCACGGGTGGAGGAGTAGCTGAAGACGTGCTGTCCTTAGATTTTGATGTGCTGAAAATGAAAAATCCTAAATTAGAAGATGATTGTAAAACGCCTTACCCAGACCAGCTGCAGCCGTTCAGGCTTACGTTACGAACTGTGCTATAGCTCTGACCCTCAAATGCTTCAGGAAAGACTTCTGCGCTGGCTGGTATTTACTGAGACCGAACAGTGCTACAACTCTTCAAACAAGTGGCAAGTAGGCTTTAGGCAAGCCTGTGCAAACAATTAATTGCCAAAATTAAATCAGGAATTCAAGTACTTTCTGCAGTGTCACAGTGCCTGTTTGAATGCAGTACTGATACCCGGGAGCACAGTCTCCATGCTAACACACCTTCAGTGCATTTGCAGATCCTTTAAAAACAGACTCCCAGCATTAAAGTTCATATAAAAGTACTTCTCCAATTTCTTCATTCAAATATACCTATCACCCCTGTAACTGTTAGCCTTTTCAAAATATTCTGTCACAGCATCACACCCAATTTGCTGGTGGTTATCAAGCAGACCTAGCTACTAAGGACCAAGTGATGGCAATCTGTGAAGCTCTGGCAAAAAAAAACCCAGAAGACACGAAATAACTTGCTGCATATAGTACAAGGGTGAGGCAGATGTAGTCCTCACCGCTGAAGTCCCTGGAGCCTTTCGAAGCCCTTGGGAGGGCCCAGGGACTGCAAAAGGCAGGGGTGGAAAGAGCAGAGGTTCTTTTTCCATCATTGGCTGGCTGAAGACTTCTCTCCACCCTACCTGGAATTAAGCTTTCGCCTTGCTGGGAGACCAGAACTTGTCTCGAGGGAGCAACCCCTGCAAGACCTTTGAGATTTTCAGCTCAGGACAACTCAGCTCTTTGGCTATGAAGACAATAGCACTGCGGGGGGAAACAGCACTGGGAGTATGAACCAGCTGGGGTGGTACTAGGCAGTGCCCCCTCCTCTTGCTATGCACTTGCAGTCTTCACTCATTTCTCTATCTTTATAGTCTCTTGCAGCATCTTACTCATCACAAGAGGATTAACACCTTTCAGTCACTTTTACTGGCACATTGCATTCTTTTTCTCCAGACACTCTTAATATATTGCAAGTACTTCAACACAGAGCTTGTGCAAATTTCAAACACAGCTTTTAGACACTACTCTCAAGGCTTTGTTTTAGCTGCCTATGCCACAAAAGACATCTGTGGAGGAAATATTAGTCTGCGGGGGATTTCCAAATGAGAAGTTGTTTGTAAAAATGTCACCTGAGAACAAAAGCTATATGCAAAAGAGTCACGTACAAGAGTAAAACCCCACAGTGGTGTTTTACCGTAAGATGCTATGCAAGAGTTGATGTCTGGAGAGCACTACAGGCCTTTACATGTGGTTTGTTATATCTCTCAGACCACAAAATACTGAAAGCAAAGCGCTGCTTTCATCATACATGAAAGGAAGAGTCCAGGTATGCTAATACCAGGGACATGATTGTACAAAGTTTCATCAGTAATTAAGTAGCAAAAAGCCTGTGTACATGTTTGTCCTAAATAAACTACTATTGAAGTGTGATAAATCGACTTTCAGCTTTCTAGCTAGCAAATCTGGTCATCACTAACACTTGCTACAGACAAAAAAACCCACACAAAAAAGAGACATATCCAGATAACATGTACAAGAAACAACAAACAAGACCAACAGGTTTCTCGTATTGCCAATGGTAGGTTTTGTTCTTTCAGCAGCAAACTGATAGTCATACTGTGAAGACACCTCTAGAGTATCACTTGGAGAGGTCAACATGGATAGTAGAAGTACACCCTTTTTTAGTATTTTTAGTCATCGTTTTTTTCCCCAGGAATTCTCTTATTTTAGAAGATCAGTTCTGGAACATACAGAACAATGTATGTTATTTTAGAAGATCAGTTCTGGAACAAGATGCACAGCAAGAGTGCTCCTGCACAGTGTTCTGCCCACACCTGAAAAGGCTTTACACGTGACAACAAGCCTTCCAGTTAGAAGAGGTGCCTTGTGAAGCAGATACAGTTGACACATCCGTTTGCTGCTGAAGCAGCCTGCCAAGCCACTGCCAGCAGAAGCCATGCCTCTTACCTGACATCCTCATTTCCTTGACTTTGTAACTGTTCTGCTGTGCCAGCAGAGAGAGCAAAACCAGCACCCACTGGGCTTGTTTCAGCCACAGAAGCTTGTGAGTGCTGCTCCGCTCCAGACTGAGCCAGCACGCCAGCCTCCGTGGGTGGAAGTGGTGGCTGGAAAGCTGGGGATGTGTGCTTTCTATTTATAGTGCCACATCTCCGAGGATTCGCTTGGAAGTCCATAACCTTCACACCAAAGCTACAGAAAGAAGAGAAAGTAAACACACCACGCCAGCCAACACCAGGTAACTAAAGCAACAAGACAACTGGATGTTATAACCCACAAAGACAAATGCAACCCCTGTCGCTTAGCATGCAAAGCAGTAACAAGGAAAGCTTCAACTTTCTGCATATAACACCATTAATGTCAAGACATGCAACACTATTCGCCTTATCCACACTGAGAGGTAAGCTAAACAAAAGCAGAACACACTACTTACTTACATTTGAAGACAAGACACTGATGACAATGAGGTCAAACCACTCAGTAATTTCACATGTAAATACATACATTTCCTTACATACCAGCGTTTCTCCTCACTGAATATATTTTGCCACATGAATTTTGTTTCTATTACACACTAAGCTGCAGTACAGATTTCAAGACAGACAAAAAAAGCCACTGGATATACGCTATGATCTGTGTTTGAAGGAGAACGATGGATATACAGACTAAAATTCTAACAGGTTTTAGAATGCATACACCACATTCATTCTAAAATTTAATTTTATTCTTGTGTTAGAGACAGTGAATCTTGAACTGATTTTCTTCTTCCTGTCAGTGCTGATAAATTTGAACGTGGCTAGCCATAGTTAACATTAGGGTAACCATTTAACATTTGCATAAACAGCTAAAAACAAAACAGCACATCACTTGAATATTCATGATATGAGTGATAATAAATGAACGTTACACTACGTGTTATATGGGAAAACAGCACATTTTATTTTTATTTTTTAGTGTTCTACTGTTTGCTGTGGTATACTGTACCATCATCAACTCAGAAGTCTTATCATGAAGGCACCAGGTAACACCACCTCAGCTTATGGGCTTTGAAAAAGAAGCCATGGAATATCAGAAGTTAGATACTGACTGATGCTACTATATACACTTCTGTTTCAGGGATTTTAGACCCCCCAAATCTGTAATAGGAAAATGGTACTTGGAAGCAGTAATTATCTGCTTGGTTTTTATCACACATAGAGCATAACTGGCAGCAAATACCAGTACATTACCTTTGCAACCCTCCTCAGGCTGCAACAACATGGGGGCGGAAATAAATCGCCATTGTTACCTATAGTATTTCCATGAAATTGTCCTCCTGAGACCAATAAAGTGTGTCCAATTACAGCCTCCTCAGTGGTCCAATTCTCAGGAGTGGGCTAATAATTGAAACCTAACCCGAGAATGAAACATACCTTTCCTTCTTCAATAAATCCCCTTCCATTACAGTCATACTAACAGGCCTCTTCCGTTCCAGTGTCCCAGATTCATATTCATTCCCAGTGTGTGACAAGTGATTTGAATTAACAGCAGGAATTGCAACAAATGCCCCAGACACATTGAAATCTTGATCTGAGAGAGACACAGACAGAATGCATCCTAAGACATACATATACAAAATGGTGCCTCACAGCAAAAGAGTACTGGAGGTTTACCTGCATTGGGTTATCCCAAATACAAAATTCTTTTAACTATGGCAAGAATTTACCTCCAGGGAAGAACCAGTCTGCATGCTGAATAATTGGCTCAATAACTGCTACCACATGGACTGAAGTTGCTGCTGCCATTTCAGCAAGGGATCTGCAGAAGAAATTTGTAGAACACTTTATACAGAATTCTGTCAAAATAAGAAAATTTTAAAATATCATATTACCTAAATGACAAGTTGTGCTATGTATCAAGACTCCTAAGTACCACATAAAAAGCAACTTCACACTTTGATGAAATCTAGACTATTCAGTGACATTCATAGCATTTGAAAACACTCCTAAAAAGATGCATGCCTGAAAGGATCTGGAGGCACAGGTTGAAAGAATATTTGAAATATTTCTCAGGCAAATAGTCTGTTGCTGTGAATAGTCTACATGATGCAAAACAATTTGACAAGCAATTCTACAGATTCCTTAGCTTTCCTAAAACAACTTACCCTTCATTCTTCGCCCATAACAAGTTGGGGCCCAAGACTATTGCGATATTGCTGGGTGTCATTTTGTTAACGTCGCTGTTCTGTGCAAGCTTTGCTAAAAATTTGATTAAATACCTACAAAAAGGAAAGAAATAATTAAACAGCAGGAACTAAGAGCATTTCTTGGTGAAAGCAACTAATTAAAACACATCAAGAACTTCTAAAGATGGCTCCCAACAAAACAGAAATAAGATCAACAGCCTTCTTGCTTGGTAGCTGGCTACTAAGTTTCTACTCATGAACCACAAAAGTTAAACTGGGTAGAAAAGAAAAGAACGAACTATTATATTTTCAGAAATGTTTAGATTGAGAATGGCTACTCAATAGCTATTTTAGTATCTTATAATGGAACTTCCACACTTCCAGGAATCACCAGAGTTGGTTTTGTTCCGATTCATTCCCAAAAGGCAAAACCAAAAGGAAAAATAACACGTGAGATACATCCGTGATGTGATTTCTATGACTGAAAATACAATGAAGAGCGCAGCTGGTGAAAAGCCAGGTACTATTGCCAACAGCATGACCCTTAAGTAGAAGGGTTCTATGCATCAGACTTTCATTAAGGTCAACAGTGAATTAACTTGACTGAAAAAGTGTACCACCACCAATGCACACCAACTACTTGATAAAACAGGATGTCCTTTTATAAACCTATCTGAATTTGGCCACGAAATAAAAAACTGAATTAGAGTTTTGGTTAATCAGCTTTGAAATGTAGTACTTTAGCATCAAAGTGGCTGTGCTGCAAGTCAACCCGTGTTCATACATACCTGAAATTAGCATGATAATGCTTAGGTAATCTGTTACAAATTCTCCATAACTCTTGTAGCTTCTTATCCTGGTCCTGAATACTGAAAGGGGGAGGGGGGGGAAATCTGTTACATCTTACTTTCAGATCAGAAAATTGTTTCTGCAGTGAACAAAGACACGACTGTATAACCTTCCATTTATGCCAAATAAATGCACTGGTTTGTATTCAGTAATTCAGTAACCTGCTAGTCAAATCCCTGAATTATCTCTACCTGCACTGAAAGAAAACTGCTTAAGCATCAAATACTATGCAGCCAATAGTCTGAAGCAGCCCTTATGTTTAAACATAAACTAGATATTTCACCACATTTTTGTGCAATTAGTATTAAGCTAGACCACAGAATTAAAAATAATTTGTTACACAAAATAGTTACCTGTTAGAGCAGAAATGAGAAAGTTAACTGCGTGAGCTTGGTCTTTTCATTTGACTTCATATATGAAGAACCAAATTTGATAAAAATAGATGGAATGTTTTCCTATATAACTATTTTTAGCATGCTTACTTGGCAGCTTGCGTCCATTCTTCATATAGACTGTAGGTCATTAAAGGTTCTGGCAACTCTCGCAAATAGGATTTCAAGGCACCTGCAACGCAGACCAGAAACAGGCTAGCTTCTTAACCAATGCTTTCAGTCTTCCTTTAAAATTCTGTCCTTGTATTTGCAATTTTATCTATGCAATAGGACCCAAGTTCCAGTGAAACAGTGGGAAGACCTGACACTTTGACAGCATATCTGCTCAACACTTAACACAGAAGGTCTTCCAGTAATTCCTGTAACTTGACAGAAACATGTGCTATAAAACTATGAATCACCTCTTCAGAACAAAGACCTTATTAAAGGTCAACATATGGCTCTAATCTCCCTTGATCATGTTAACACTCTCAACATGAGAGGAAAATATGATATCTGGATTACTATGATCACCTAAATTTTAAACACCACTCTGTCACGCAGACATGAATACATCAAGTGTGATGAGCACGCATACCCTAGACTTATCTGTGTTAAGTTGTACAATGAAGTCAATTTCCAATTTATTTTCATTCATAGTTTATCTGCAGAGATCAACACCTGACAGTGCAGCAAGTCAACAGTTAAACGAACAGCTTAAACTTGCGTTGTATCAATTTATACCAGGTTTTGATTCAGAACATTCACAATACCTGCAACAGCATGGGGATCGGAATAAAATTCATCGAGCTGGGAAGTTGAACAGTCCAAGGCAGCTTTCAGCTTTTTTAACTTGGAGGCTCCAGCAGCAATTCTGAATAAGCCCTGCATAATAAAAATAAAATGTGTTTGACTGGTAACAACACGTTAGTACAAGCATGAAACAGTAGGAGTTTTATGACAGCCTCTTTCAGAACAGTTTCAAGTTTGGTGTCTTCACCTTACACTGTTATGACCTAGCTGGCTCTTAACGTGACACCGCCATCTGACAATGTTTTAGTTCCCTTTCACCCTTGGCCCATTCCTGATTTCTCATTCTAGATGCTTTCATCTCTAAAATACTTCAAATAGTGCTGAGGGTTATTGTGTTGCAAAAGATTTATCTTCTGCACTAATGAACAAAATTACTTAAGCAACTTCTTAAAGAGTACAGACACCAGTCCATAAGTTTGACCAAGCTCTTTTTTCCTGTCCTTCATAGCATGTGATATGGTATTACCTACCTCCTCTCTCATTCCCGTTTCCAAAAGCATCATTACACAGGCTTCAATAGGGACTGCAATTTCACGACCACTGCGCTTGAGATGCTCTTCTAATGGAGTTCCAAAAGCTGGTTTTTCAGTCCATTTGTCTAGTTGGAGAGTATCAAAACACTGAGCAAAATATCTAACACACACTTGAATTATGTCCCAGACAAGAAAAGACAAGCGCCTCCAGTACAGCAAAGAAATTTGCGGAATACAGTAAGAGTTTTAGAGCCCTTGATTGGTAAAGTCCCTTGTATCATGAGTAAAGAGAAAATGAGCCTGCTGGTGTTGAAGAAAAAAATACTTCTGCATCTTTCTGGATGGAATATCACACACAAATCCTTTGCATAACTGGACGTTCATGTCCCAGCAGGCCTCAGCACAAGTGCCACCACATGGCTGTAAGTTACATTAATTCTGTTTTGCCACGACACCAAAAGGCTTAGGTTTGCAAGAGTCTTTGAGGAAAATTTCGTCCAGATTGCATGACCTGGGCTGATCTTAGTTTTAACTGTATTTAAAGTGGATAAAAACTGAGCTGTTAACACAAAGTTTATTGCTGATTTAAGGAATCAGCAACTTAAAATGGATGTTAACAGCCCCAGTGTCTTACGTTACAATTACCACATTAACAGCCCATCACTAAGGTTTGCACAAATTTTCAGTTTAATTTCTTGCTTGTTGCTTAACTCTGAAAGTCAAAATTGGCACAAGTTTCTCCAAATTGAATATGAATTTCTTGTTTCTACAATTTTTTCCCCCACCCATTTCTGCTGTCTTAACTGAAAAAATGCAGATGTAAAAGGTTATTGTTAGTACAGATGCATTATTTCTTTTATGTGGAAAAAAGGTCACGAAAGATGAAGATTTTGAAAGAGTCCTCTGAAGACACAATGTGCTTCTGCAAAGGATTTAATTTACCCTTTTTGTTTATGAAGCCACATCAACTACACCCCCCCCCATAAGGCTTTAGGTCCTCTCACTCATTAACACACCACGAGAGGCACATGTCTTCCCAAGTTTTGCAAGTTACAGCAAACATTAGGAAGAGAAATCTTAGTAATTGTTCAAAGTCACAGTAATATACACGGCAGCTAGAAACACAACTGCAGTCATGCCCCGCACCTAGACGTTAGATACTGGACCACTCAGACAACATGCCTCCTAGCCCACCTTCTAGGATGGCTAAGTTGTTCCGAAGCATTTGTCATATGCAAAGTTCGTACAAAGCAGCTAAGCGACAACAAATTTAAAGCAGTCATATTCGTAAACAGAGAACCTCCCACACAGCCATAACGTAGCCCTGATTCTGTGTAAGCATCATTTCTTTGCATTACCTTGCCTCCCGTCAGATCTACAGAGTACAGATATTCTCTATCATTCAGCAAGATGCTCATATTTCTTGATACATTTAGTTTAATGGCTCATCTTTTACAACTTGCATGTGGTCCAAAACTGAAAATACTTGAGTCTTGCTCAGCTCAGATTATATTTTTCTTAGACTTTGTTCAGCCTACTTCTTGTTCAAAGCCATCAGCAGATTAAGAGACAGTATAGCCGGTATTAAGGATTGCAATCTCAACAACACACAGTGCATCTTTATGCATTAATGATACACCTTAACTCCCATTGACAATGGAAAGCTTAGTAGCATGAAGAAATGAAATTGTATTACTCGCTCTTCTTAACTGCTGATATTCAAACACAAGAACATGAACACTCCATTAGCCGGCTGTAGTGCAGTGTGCACACTGGGAAAAGGGATTGCACGAAAGAAGGAAAAAAGTCGAGCTCCTCAGAGTAAGGGGAGCCTTTCTGATAATCACCTAGAAATAATTCAAGAAGCAAGGACCCTAAAAAGTTCCTAAATCACAATGAAACTTTCATTGGCCTAAAAGGCCAGGTATGAATTAGCAAAAGGTCACATGATATCAAGGAAGAAGTGCAAGCAAATAGAAAAATCCTTCCTTTACCGCCTTGGGTATCAAGACAGATCATTAATATTTTATTAGTGTGTTAAAATATGGCTGGAGAACTCCAGAGAACACGAAGATGGAATTATGCTTGGGAATGTAAAATTGTTAAGTAGATCAAAATGGCCTTATTAAATAAGTCTGCATGCAAGAGAATCAAGATAAAGGAGGAGAATATTGTGCATAGGTGGCACAGGCAAGGAGAAGCATCAGCCAGAGCACAGGTTACTTTACCTTGATGGGCTTGAATTTCGGGTAGGACCTTTTCTATGACTGCTAATGCTTTTCTATGGTAATCTGCTTGTGCTTCTAATAACTGAGAACAGAAGCCACATTTTAAAAACAAAAAGAGCATTAGCTTCTGATGAGCACATAATACAAGACTAGAAGGTTTAGCACACAAAATGTAATCTTTGAGAATTGAGTGTCCATGCACATACGTGCTGCAATCAAAGTCATACTGAAAAAATACTCACCATAACAAAACATCTAGCATATTCCCCTTCTTTGGACACAAAGTTATACATGTCTGCTGCTAGTTGATCCTTTGAAAAAGAAAAGAATGCAAAATAGTACATCAAATTTACAGGGGCATTTCAACTTATACAGAAAGACAGAAGTACATATGTTTATTTTGCCTGCAGTAAGTTTGAACTATTGATTCGGGCAGTACAGGAAGGCAGTAACCCACCTACTCTGCTACCTGTATTCTTCCAAGCAAAATTCATTCAAAACACCTAGCTTTGTTTTATATAGCAAAGCAGTTGCCCACAAGCCAACAATTGGATCATATGGCAATACAGGATTTACAGCCAATCCCTGCATACAAAGCCAAGTGACTACTAAAAGGTTTTTGGTGCTCAGCAAAACTGCGGCATAATGCAGTGACAATTGAGAAGTGAAACTGAATGTGAACTGCTCAGAGCTGTAAGAGTCAGAATAGTCCTTTCATGTCAGCAGCCTGAACTCATCCAGGTAGATCACACTGCACGGCTACTCAGTGGCTCAAAGAACATGGACACCCTGAACATTTCAGTCAAGGCTAAGACACAGTTCCTTTTCGTAACTGTCTCAGACTGAAACAGAAAATAATGTACAATACCTATCTTAAAAAAAGATAATAGTAGTTCCTCATTAAATTCAAGCAATTCAGAGACCAGCTAGCATTAATATACCTTTAAGACATACAGTTTGTTAACGGCCACATAATTTGCAACTGCAGTAATCACCCAGACAGTTCCACATGCAAGGCTTACAGAAGCAGCCATATTCTGATTGCTATTGTTGCTAATGAGAGGTATGTAAAGGATGGAGACTCATCTTGTTGTACCTTGCATTGTTCTACTTTATTTCCAGCTTCATCCATCTCTTCCTTAAGAGATTCTATTTTTGAAGGATGCACTTGAAAATTTGTTCCTGAAGTCTTGTGGGCCTGATTATACCTGTGGAAAAAAGGCTTCAGTCATTTCGTGAAAACTAATATTGAACAAGAGTCTGCATTTACGGCTTCCTTGAAATTGGTTTCTTTTGACAGAAAACAAGCCCAATAGTTTCAGAAGTTTTCCAACAGAACTAAGGAAGGTGCTCAAAATACACCATTTGTGACATGCTGGCACAAGTCACAAACAGCTAAACAACTACAAAAATCCACAAGAAATCCTGCATTCTCTACAACCTCTAACATGGGTGTATAATATGTTAGAACTACCAATCCCAGAGAATGCTACATAAATTATCACCACAGTTTAAGACTGTTCAAAGGGACTTAAGGGTATGTCGAACAACCTACGACCCTACCAATGAGATGGTTCAATATAATGCTGTAAAAGCCCTTGGCATGGTTACAAAATTAGACTCCTATTCCTTATTTAAGTTGACAACTTAAGTGAAATGGACAGATGGTGATTTTTGAGCATTTTTCCAATTATGTATAGGCATGCAAGAGCTCCAAAATCTTGATTCTGTTTGGATCTAGTAGTCATGAATCCTTTTTTGAATAACTTAAATGTAAGTTTGTCTTTTTTTGGCACAGTATTAACATGCACACAGTAGCATTTCAGAAGCATGTACCAGCATAGATCAGATGCCATGAGATGCCGACAAGAAGTTAACAGGAATAGAAAAGGACCTAGTAATTAAAATTATTTCTTACCTTCCTCTTGCAGAATCCCAGTCCAACACCAGCTTTGCAAGCTGTTTCCTCTGCTTCTGAATGTTCGGGATCTCTGTCTAAAACGAGAATTCAAGGCTTACATTTACTTTTAAATTGTGTATTGTAATAATCTACACTTTGTAGATTTCCTATCCACTTTCCACCACTAACGCGTGACCCCTTAAAAGAATTTTATTATTAGCAATGAGATAAGCCCTTTTTGCTCCATTTATACATAAATCCAGATTCATTTCTTCCGTCAGGCTGAAGTGACTTACCTCTGTTAGAAGACACAGTGGATCTAAAACTTCTCTTTCGATCTGTACTTCATGTTGAGAGAGCTCCATTGCCAGCTTATTCTCTGCATCACCACATGTATCTAGCATTTTCCTTTAAGAATTACAGGAAGTTGTAATGTGAGTTACTACTGACTGAAGAAGAAAGACTCAAAACAAAACAGTGGTGGCCCTTTGTTGTCTTCTACCCTTTTGGAAAGCTGTGTGTTGTATAGAGCAAGGCGTTACTTCATGGCATAAAACCAAGATGCTCTATGACGTCATGGGCAAATTTGGGATAGGCAAGGAGCATTATTAAACCTTTGTCTTCTAAAATTCCTTAGCCATTATGACATTTTTGGAGGCTTTAAGTCATCTAGGTGATTAAACCGGCCCTAAGGGCAGAGAAGTTAGTATTTATTTCAAAGCCCATCCTTCCATCTCACCAGATGCAGGAAAATTGCTCAATGCAGTATTTAATTTTCTCTTAAGTCCCTTTAACATGAAAAAGTCTTAACACAATAATGCTAAGCAATCACATATGCAGCAGTCTCAGGTTCCAAAACCATGATTTGACCTTTGGTTTAAGCTTGTTCTAAGGAAAACCCTTTTCTCTAACATTTTTATCCGTGTTTAAATCTCCTGCAACAGCTCACAAAAATGCACACAAAGGTTTTTAAGGTCATTCTACACTGTCTCCATTAGCATTCCCATCAGCAACGAGGAAACACATTTGCTCTAGGAATTCAGCATATTGGCGTTCATTTGTTTCAGCCACATTCCTCTAAGTTGCAAATATGTACTTTGCCAGTAAGGAAATGGGCATTATTTTAAACTAGAAGCCATTAATGGAAATTAGCATTATTTTAAGTAATTAACACAAAACTGCAGAATGCAGTATTTACACCAAGTTTTAAACTTTAAATGGAGATAATAATTTTACTAATCCACAAGGAGAAAAGCCATTTTCAAAAGCTTTTGAGACAGCAGAGAAACAGGATCCTCTGGAGCGCAGTTCAGAGCAAGCTTAAAACTTGCCCCCAGACTCACTCAAGAAGAAATGCTTGCTCACTTTTTCTCCCTTTGGATTAGAGAAGGAATCTAGAAATATTAGTTTCATTAGATTGAAAACAGCCTTTATGTACCAAAAGTCTCTAATTAGAGCCCTGCAGGCAATAAAATGACGGACTGCAACTTATAAAGCCAAATACTTACCCCAACAGAGTTTCATCACTTAGCTGGATAGATCCTTCTTGCATATTTTGAGCAAGAGCTGTTAGAGGAAGTTTTTTCTATGGAACAGAAGGAACAGTGCTTAGCTTAGCGCTATTCACCCTTTCCAGCTTTCCCAGTACATCCCCTCTAAGATTTCTCTTCTTCCATATGGTTTCTATTACACACATATGCAGCTCATTCTTTGACTTTAAAAAAATGCCAAGTCACAAGAAGTTTCAAGCCTCAAGACTCCTGTTCTCAGCTACTTTGAAAAGCACTTTTTTCTCAGTCTTAGTTGGAATGACTGGCCCAAAGCACATCTCAACTACTGTCAAAGACAAGTAAACAGCTTTAACTTGAAATCTAAGCAATTAGCTTGTCATCTGTCCCTCTGCAGAGGTTCGTTCTGTGTGCCCCCGTTTTCAGGAGCTCTCCATTATTCAATAAAAGGAGAAAACTTCATCGTTAATTATTTCTGGTTCTAACACTTTAAGAAAACCTACGTATGGCTTTGCTAAAAAGGGGCAGAAATGAAACATGTACAGAAGAACATTTACAGTTAATTGCAGAGGTCAATCCACAAAGGTAATTCTAAATATGAGGGGCTTGATCAGAGTCGCAGAGTATCTTCTCATCTTAGGTCTTACGAAAGCTGCAAGTACTCAGCACATTGCAGAAACAAGTGAGTGTCCTGACACTAAGGTACTCCAAGGTCATGTTACTATATCTGGATGGGGAATTACAGCTAGCATTTTATCAAATAATGTCAGCATGTGAGGTGATTTTACAGAGAGTTTTTCTTCTCTTGGATAATTTGAGGCATAGCAGGGGATGAGCATTTAGAAGGCCAGACCGTATTCAGACTAGTCTCAGAAGACAAGCCAAAGGGCAATTGTACTTACATGTCTCTTATCAGGATCTGTACCATGCTGGCCCTGAAAACATGCAATTAATCGCTTCTGTGCAATGTGGCAAACAGATCTCACGGTGTCAAGACGCCTCTCGATCTAGTCGGCAGGAGGGGGAGAGAGGAGGAAGAGAAAACAAAATAAAAAACAGAAGTTATTTTCCTGGCCTCAGCAGAAAATCTTCCTCCTGAACGGCACTTAGTTCTGGGTTGCATATTTCTCAAGTTCTACAGCTAACAAGAAGCTCAGATGCTTAGCAGAAGTGCCTGACAGCAAAAATACTTGGAAAGAGATTTGAAGTGCTTTTTCTCCCCAGCTCAGTGGCACAGCAATTCAGTCGGAGCTCGCAACGCTCACAAGACTGGAGAGTGGAAGAGGGAGAAAAACATTGCCCTTATTTTTTGTCTCAGCAAAAGAGAATCAGGTTGATACTTGCCATCTGAGATGAATGGCACATGCAGATATCTAAGACACTAATTGAGGGAGAAAACTGTGGGAAAACTCTCTTCTTTTTCATTGTGACCTTGTAAAAGTAGAAGACTACAGATGTATCTGACCACTCTCTTTTACAGTGGGCCAAACCTACATACTGCAAGCTTTCTGTTGCCTTTCCTTCTCTGGTCGTTAAATACAAGGACAAAGTTCCTACATGCTAAGCAAACTAATATTTTCAGAGAGATTAATGGGATTCAAAAGGGATGTGGAATGAAAAAAGTACGTGTCAATGCACAAACAAGAATTCTGTTTATCATAGTGCTTTTGAAACATAGCTTAATACATAGACTGTGAATATGACAAAGATATACACTAATAAACTGTTCTTTTAAGGGATTTTAAGTAAAGAATTTGGACTATTTCAAAGAACATCAAAAACAAAGTGATGAGCACTGGGACAGAACTGCTTACGGCACTGAGCTCTCTATGCACAGCACCAAAAGAATGCAGTTTGTCTGCATTTTGATGACTCACCAAGAATAAAAGGAGGCCCTTTGGAATAGCTTCTATTTAAAAAGCAAGAAAAAAAAAAGCAGATTTCATCTGTAGAAATAATCTGAACAGACTCCAGCTTTTGATACAGCTCTAAAAATCACTCCTATTACATTTTCAGGAGGGCAATAATTCTCCCCAGCTTTCCTATCAATCATAAATACAAACTAGCTGACAAAGAAGGAATTTTAGCGCTAAGTTATTATGCCCCGTGTTAGCTCCTGTTAAGGGCACCGTACCTGCATTTAAAGCAAGAGATAGACCGTTGGTTTTTCCAGAGGAGGCAGACTGCTATTTTCTAATGAACACAAAATGCTATAAATTCTCATTTAGAACGTTATGCATCCAGGTAAGAATGACATGTTTCTTCCTCTCAACAAGTTTATTTGGCACTACTACGATGGGATATGTGTATCCCTGAAGCGGTTACAACTGGAAGGATGTAATCAGGTCCCAACAAAAGCAGCTAGTAAAAACTACAGCTACGAAAAGGGACAGCAGATCCAACAGAAGAGAAGCCTTCAGGGGTGCGGGCTAGGAGAAGTGGCAAGGAAGAAGATGCCAGTGGAGGGAGGCACCGACAGACAGGGATTTGGTGAGGATCAGCACAGAATCACTGCTGTTGGGCGTGAGCCCTGTCCTGAACGCATGAGCAAGTGCTGAACTGGGCTCCCTGTTTCCTTTCTGAAGAGGGGAGCAGCAGTTCTGCTAAGCTGTAGCCTGGCAGAGCACCCAAAGCTGGGCCTTGGGGCTGTGCCGCCAGCAGCTGCCTTTGCAAGTCCAAAGGGAAGGTGAAAAAGAACCAGTATAGGAGGGCTGGTGAGTTGGAGGACCAACGCAGGGAGACTGAAGTTTCACTGGCCACATGAAGCACTAAAGGGACTAAGAGCTCTTGGCAGCCACAAGATGAATCCAAGTTGAGGTGCTCAAAAAGCTTCATAAAAATCTATTACAGTACAGTAAGGTGCAGAGAAACTGCCCAAGAAGGACTGATCTGAAAGCACAAGGCATTGCCTTTTATTTACAGAGCATATACCAACAAGCTCAAAATTAACTCCACTTCAAAAAAGTCCATATGAAGATACATGAACACGAAGGTACTGTTTGTGGTCTACTGTTGCAACTAAGACAATTCATTTCTGTTGTGTTCTCTTCAAAATTAAATACCACCAACACATTCTAAACCATCCACTATTTCTGAAAGCATTTATTTTTCCTTGGTCACATAGTTAAGATTTCTTAAAATACTGAGCACATTTTTTCTTCCCACACCTGAAACATGGTGGCATCCTGGAACTGAACCATCTTACAGATCCCAGCGGACTAACACAGTCCTTGTGAGCCACACATGGGGGCTTATGTTCCTTAGAAAGACTCTGGAGCACATACATTCCCAAGAGCCTCTTTCCAGGCAGTCTGAATGCCAAACTCAAAGGGCAGAAGACTGATAGGAGGAACATGACCCCAGAACTTCACGATAATAATGCTCTCCTCTCCGATCTGCTTTTTAGTTCAAAGATGTCAGGAAAACCATGAAGGACATTAGTCTCCATCAAGCTACCTTTGAACTGAAAATGTGACCTACAGGCCATGCTGTCTGTACCCACAGGGCATCCTCAGTGTACAAAACATCACACAATTGCTTTATTATATGCTACAAGGGCATGCCAGAAAGTGGGTCTATTGTAGAAGCCTTTCCAGTACTGAATTATACTCCTTGTCTTCAGACAGGAATACATTTAACAGAGATACTTGAAATGGAGCATTACACTTCAGAAAACAGAAAAAAGCTATGGCAATCCTATGTCAAAGCTTGAGCTAAATATAAAAAAAGAACACTGTGAAAAATGTTTATAAAGTGAACCATACCACGCTTTTAAGGGTTAGATAAGAGCCTCCCTCCCCTCCACAAGCCCCCAAGAGCAAACAAACAAGTGAGTAAATTCTTCCACTTGGGTGTAGCCAGTCTGCTCTGTGCCTGGGAAAGCCTTGCTTGCAAAATTTTTTTGGCAAGAAGCAGCAGTACTTTTGGCTTTCACTTCTTGTTACTATCGTGCAGCTAACCAAGAAAACAGATGGGCCCTTGAAGGCTATCAAGGTGTTTTAACATCCTTTATGCCATTTAATTGTACACATCTCTTTAGAAATTAAAACCAGGATTATCAAACAGTCAAGATATTCATGGTTCAAATAAAGCAGTCCCCTGGAAAGCAGGGTAAAATGTTTCAGGTCAGCTCATTTCACCGTTACTCAAGATGATTTCATGCATTTGCGCTAAATTCAAGTTTTAAAGCTGATATAGTCTCTCATGTCCTACTTAATCTGAACTGCTAGAAAGATTTGAAATAAAAGTACTTGCATCATCTGTTTGGCTTCCATGTTTCATATACAGGTCCTGAACTTAAGCACACTAGGACGCTTTGTAATCAATTTGAAATAACCATTACAGGCGAGGTCCCGTGGAGCAGCTAGCCTGACTTACCTTGCCAACTTACATTCTGTCACTTTTAAAAGCCCTTCACAAAGTAACCAGAGGAAGAAAACTATGCAGAACAAAGCTGTAACCAAATTTGTTCTGTGTAATCAGCCAACCTTGTTAATGTAACAGTTGCAGCTAAAATCCCACCAGGAAAATACTGTTTGATTAGATGGTATACTTTCAAAAAGATAAGTCTGCAAACAAATCAAATGTCAGTGTGACAAATTTGAGAACGAACATTACAAGCTAAACAAGAAGCATTTGTACATTTACTAGAGCAATTCCAGACTTTCAGAAAAAACTGGCATTATCTATTAGCAAGCAGCTGGCATGGTTTTCACCACTTCTCTTAAGGCCCAAGTTGACCTCTTCAAGAGAAACAGAAATGAAGACAGAAACCAGATGTGCCTAATCACAGTTTCTTCCCAGCTCATCGTCCTCCACCAGACTGGCAAGTCATTAGCACTAATGGTTCATAAGCTTAACAAGCTAGTTCATCTAATTAAAAGCAAAAATGCTTCCTCATTCACTTTATCAAGCCATATGATCGGATTCCGAAACAAAAGTACCTGAGTTTTTCCACTCAAATTGTATCATAGTTTTTTTGTGTGCTGAGAATTCAGCCAAAGAGATCCTTGTTTTCATCCCTGATGTGGGGAGAAAAATACTGCAAACATTAGGTACTCCACAAAACTCAGAAGGCTCAAACTTCACAAAGAGCATTTAAAAAAATACATATTAACTGTGTTACAATACCTGCAACAGGTCTTCACTGAGTACCTCTGTTTTCTCAGCCCTGAGGGAGAAAAAAAAGACCACTGTCAGACTAATTAGCACATTCAGGGTCAAAGATTGCTACAATGCTGTCAACAAAACCTGTTCAGATTCAAGTTATAACCCCATTATGACCATTGCTGCAAACACCGCCACATTCACAACGTCATACGTAGCACTGGCTGCCGGCACTGTGAACATGGATGGCTTGCCCAGCACGGGGTGCTTGGAAGAGCCTGGCATTCCCAGAATCCCCAGCCCACAGCACGAATCCACTGCACCAAGCTCAACGATATTTCAGACTGCACATGGTTTAACACAAAGCAATCTGGAATCCTGAGTCACTTCACTCGAATGCGAAGATGTATTGAAGCAACTTGAATTTCACTCCATGTAGTTAATCGGTAATGTTATCAATGCACGCAAATGTAAAGGAATATAGACACATGAGAAAAGTAGGATAGCCAACTTCATCTTTTCATATTTTACCACTGCAGAGCTTTATCAACCAGCAATCAGTGGAAATGGTAGCCTGAACACCTTCCTTTAACCTTACATGCCCACAACCTTCATCAGAAATCTCCCATTAACTCATTTTGCTGACTTCCATAATACTAAAAGAACAGAAAAGGTTTATTACTTAAAAAGATCATCAGAAGTTAATAGTATTCCCAGTAAAGGACTACCCTCAACAGAAAGATACCTGAATACTTGCACATACTTTCAGACAAAATATTACCAGTTGTTACAAACACACACAAACCTTGACACATACAACTCCACACCTTCTTCCAATCCCAGTTTACACATAAACTTTGATGCCAACACAGATTTGCTTGGTGTTGACTCATTTGCTATAACACTGCTTTATCCTACCTTTGCTAGTACTATAAAATAGAGAAAGATAAATTCAGTTCACCCGTGATCCCTTCTACTTGGCTGTTCACCGTTACTACACGTCTATTGCTATAGAGGACTTGGAGGTACTCCAGTACTCTATTTTCCTGTTCAGAGAGTTTCCCCCATTGCCGTCAGAGTTCCTCATCTACTACACTGACTTCCTTCTGATCCTGCAATCTGTTCAATAATCTACTGCAAGACTGGTCATGCACAGAAAGTTCATTTTCCTGATGAGGCTTCATCAGCTGAACATGCGAAATCCCTCCAAAGACAATATTCATTCACTTTAAGTTTGGGGGTTTTGTTTGCCTTTTTTTTTTTTTTTTTTTTGTTGTTGTTGTTGTTGTTTTGTTTTTGTTTAAGGCATTTGACTTCAGTTTCATGGCACATTATCTGCTTGAACTATTTGTGAACCATAAGGTGTTTAATTATTAAATACCAGAATACAGTAATGCTCAAAACCTCAACAAGACTAAGACAGAAGCCACTTAAATACTTTGATAGCATCATAAACTCCAAGCATGATAATATTTGTTTCCACACAAATAGAAATACTGTGTCTGATCGAAATGATATCCTGTTAGAGAGCAATTATTAGATTATTTTTTTTTTTAAGTCTTGCAAAATCTCACCAGAAAAGTACATGGAAGAACTACATGGAAGAATACTCCAGTTATAGCAGCACATTCTTAAACAGATTTTAATCTAATCTTAAGTGGCAACTACTACACATATCAGCTAACTGATTTGATAGAAGAATACAGAGTTACTAAATATTTCTGTAGGAACATAGTGCTGTGCATGATGATGGTTTTACAGAAAATTCTTGAACAGCCAGAGTTTTCTGTCCTTTAACAGACTGCGTTAGAGATGAGTCACCTCTGTTTCTAAAACAGAATTTGACAGTGTACATGCCTTTCATGAAGAAGGAGCTGTATTTACCATGGCTAACGTGGCTTTTGGGTTCAAACACCATTTTCTTCTCAGTCCTGTTTTCCACAGGTGAGTGGATGCTTTCCACTAACAGCTTTCATGAAGTTAAATTTTACCCACCTTTAAGAAAGGGCGTATGGCACAGAGTCTATACGGCGCTACCAAATGGCACATCGCTTCAGCTTTGTACCTCACCTAGACACGTCTTAGCAAACGGCTCATCTTAAATACCAAGTCAGCCTAAGCAACACATATAAAAAGACACCAATTCAAATACCTGTCGGGTAAAATCCAGCCCCGATCGAGGTGGCACACTGTACGGCAGGACCGACAGCTTGAAGGTGAAGGAGGGCAGCCCTGAGAAGGAAGGAGGCTGAGCAGACTGTGTTTACCTGCCATAAGCTCGCGAAACAAAACAGCTCAAGGTGTCTTCTGCAAAAACACAGACTTCTTTCAACAACAGATGCAGTAGTTTATAAATAAAATGGCCTACTGGAAATGATTTAATTCTGATATTTAAGAATAGCTACTTGCAGCTCCAACCATATTAAGATTTTTCCAGCTAAAGCAATCAGCGTTTAACAAAAGATTAGCATGGCAGTTTACTAGAGCTCCAGCAGCTGGTCTGCTAGGGGACTCTTCCAGGGCAACTTGGACAAGCAGCAAGACAGCAGCAGTGCCACACACGGTGTACGGGGATTGACTACGTATAATAGACTATGGCAAAAGTAACGGGAGAGCAGCCGCCTTCTCCATCTTCACATACATCCAGGTCTCAGTTTCCTTCTTTTGCCTAGAAATCTGTTTAAGAAAAAAATGGTTTCTACATCTATGTGATGCAACTGAATCTTGTGCCGACTCCCCTGTATCCCTCTAGTCCTTAATCTGGCTCAGTGTAAGAGGAAAGTCAGATTAGACAAAGGCGTTTCAGCAGTTCATTCACCCTGGATGCTGACACACTCACATATTGACGTGACATGGAACAGACACCACAGAAGTGGAGATCTGACATACCAGAAGAGAACACACAACCTTAATCTGACCGGCAGTTTTAGGAAATGAAACAGCCGCTTTGGGTGGCGTAATTCAAAACAACTTCTAAGAACATTTAGGGTACTTATAACTGGATATGTACACATCATTAAAACCACTGAACTGCTGATAATCACAAGAGCGACTGACTGAGAGTTCACAGAATTCTTCCCACCCATGCAGCAATAATCAAATTACTGTTAGATTTTGTAAATTCACTTTTAGCTATTGGGAATCATGAAATGCATTTTATAGAAGTTATCTTTAGAGGAAACAATGTTCCTTCTAATATTATTCCATATTTGTGTTCGGCAGAACCTTTCATTATACTACCATAAAGGCACTGGATGCTTTTGAATGGCTTTAGCCACGACATTCATTTAAAACCATCGAACAGTGGAATAGAGCTTCCATACAACTTTAGACTCATTGAAAGTTTCGTTTGTCCTTCCTCTCCTTTTTCCTAGCAAATCATATCCATTCGAGTGAAAAGCAAAGATGGCTCAGCAATGTGCTAGCAGAAGGCTGTTTCCATTTTAAATATGGTCACCCGCAGACTATATATAATTATGTGAACCGCAAAACAATTTTCATATATTTATCTTAAGCACTCTTTGTACACCTAACTGGTTTATCAAGGATTTAAAGTCACAGCTTGAAAATCCAGACCTCCTCCTCTGAGGTCAGGGATGTTTTGCCCAGCCATCGGTGGCAGCAGGACAGCGTCCCCAGGCCAGCGCAGATTTAGAAAAGCCGCTGATGACGATGTCAGGTTTGGAAACGCAAGAGGGAAGACCTCACCCTTCCTGCAGGCCCACATTCCACCTTTAATAAGGAAGCCAAGAAAGAGCCACTAAATAATATTGTTTTTCAGTGACCACAACCACGAAACAGAAAATGCAACCTTGTGATAGCAGCACAGCTTATCTCCTTACTGAGCAAGGAAAAAGCAGCAAACCAAAGGCACCTCCGTCTCCCTCTGAATAACAGGTACTACTAGTTTAAATTTTCCATCTAACTGCAGCTTCGTGGGACACCAATTCCTTCTGCCAACTAATTAGAGAATTAGCAAACTTGTAGAAAATAACAGTTTCTTTTACACTGCTGCTTAAAAGTTCTGTCCGTATCCCTTCTTAGGTCTTCTTTGTATCTTAACTAGTCAGTAGCACGAAGCGATGAAGAAATCCTTCTGGAATCAAGAACCGATTAAGAATTGGAAGATTTAGCTGCAGGGAATGTTCCCAAGGGCTTTATCGAGCCCAGCAGCACTGGTAGCTGGCCTCCAGCCTGGAGACCCTCCACTGCAAGCTTCCCCCACGAGATACCACGAACACAGCCCACCCCAAACTGAGATTATGAAGCCCAGACTCCAGCAGTTACAGCTGTTTACCTTCCCAGCAGCTAAACTCAATACAGTCCAAACAGTTAATTCTCGGTTGCAAAACGAGGTCCCTCCAAGCGATTACTAATGGGGAAAGCACGCCCTGCCGTCTGAGCCCCTCCCGCGTGCCGGGAGGCCCCAAACACGCGGGTTGGTGACCGAGCTGTTTGTGCAGGAGCCATCCCCGCGCTTCCGGACGCAGGATCCACCGGCACGCAGCAGGGAAATGGGGGCCTGCCCAGCCCGGAGCCTCCCGACACCTCCGGTGACAGAGGCAGCATTCGCATGAGACAGGAAAGAGCAGAGCGTGAGGAGCAGCCCGGGGGACGCCGGGCTCTGCGCACAGGGCTTGACATGACACCCCACCGCAGCAGTGGCGCGCAGGCTGTTCAGCAGCTGCCTACATGTGAAATAGCTGCTAGACTGGCAGCAGTCCACTGGAAGCAGGAACGGAGCTGGTCCCCTGGGAAAGGAAGGTTTCTGAAAACTGAAGGTGACGTTTTTCTGCTGCGCTGCGAGGCAGGGTACCTGTTACGCCAGAACCTTTACATGAATCAATTGGTACAAAGTTTTTCAATTAACGTTCAGCAGTGCATTTTAAAAGACTGATTTTAAAACCCAAACTGATCAATCATTTGTTACAGCTATAATCACCCCCTTAACACATGAAGAGGATAAACCCACTGAATTCCATAAAAACAGTACTTGCAAACTGCTTTTCACCCTGAGTTAGCACAACATCCTGCCCACCGCGCAGCTCCGTGAGCCGCCGTCAGCAGCGGTGGCAGCAAAAGCAGCTCTTCATTTCTTCGCTGTCCCTCTCCTGCACTGCTACGATAACTGGTTCGGCCAGGGTGGAACCCAGCTCAGGCAGCCAAGCTGACTGAAAATAATCTGACAGAAACAGTTACTTTTCAGCCAAATCAGCTCCCCAGATTCACCCTTCAGACAAATAACCTTGCTGACACAGCTCTGGGGTGGGAACAGGTAGAAAAGAGCGGGTTAGGCTCTGCGTACAGCTCAGCTGGTGAACGTCAGGTTCTTCAAAGACAGCCAAAAAACCGGAGAAGAGCTAGCTTTTCACTTTCTGATACCGTAACACTGAGAAACTGTAATGTTCCACAAAATTTCTGTTACCAAATTGATTCTTCAAACAATTTTTCTTTTTCAGACAGCAGTGTACTCAACATGAAATATGTCATGCCGCATAAATGCTGGTGCTGTTTTCTCTTTGGGCATGGCATGGCCAGAAGTAATTGCCTTAACTCACTCCAAGCAAAAAACCAAGAGGTTTGAGAGTGGAAAGACTGTTTTTTTTATTCTAGACACATTAATTACGGTACCTTAGCTTGCTGTGACATTTTAAAAATGTCTTGCACGTGCCCCCAATTAGCCTCCTCTCCAAGTGTTTTATAGTATCATCCATTTTATTTCTTTCATTCTTTCCAGGAAGGCCCCTGAGCACAGCCCAGCGCGCAGGGCTCTGCCGCGGCTGGCTGCCCGGCTCGGCGGTGAGCAGGGCGGGCAGAACAGCTCTCACCCCACACGCTTAAAACTGGTCCCCTCACTTCTTCATTTCACGGCTCCTTCACACTTCCAGGCCAGAAGTCTTCTCTGTACATCTGGAAACAGCAGATGAGAATTCCTGAGATAAAAGTGTTTATCTTCCGCAGGGAAAGAATTTACATTTCCATGTATAAAATGAAGAGGCTCTATTAAACCAGCACTGGAGATTAAAAAAAAAAGCTTTATCTAAACAATATTTGAGATGTCATCGGCTTCACAGCAGGGTCCTGTCCACCACCAGGGCATCAGTCCTGACCCAGGGGCTGATCTCCAAAGCAGATCAAAGCTACACAACCAGTGGAAATTTACACTCCTGAAAGGCTAAGAAGGACGGACAAGAGCCAACCTGACATGAAAAGCCATAAAAACTTGGACATTCACAACAGAACAAGTGACTCAGTTCAAATGTCAAAGTGGAAACAGAAACCTGGACTCACGCACTGCGGATGGGAGGTGGAGCTGGCGGTAGGTGATGCCACGGGAGGGCAGTTCGCTCAGTGACGAAACTACAAGTCCATGTTCCTGAACTCTGGAAGGATTTCAGCGGAAGCAAGGAGACATCCACCCGAAACATGAGACAAAACTAAAGCTAGCCCTCCCTGCTGTTTGATTTTCCTTAAACAAAGCATTTGTTTGTTACCACGAGTAACCAGATTAGCTTTGCTGGCGAGTTAACACTTCAGAGCACCTTCGCCGGGCTGGCAGCACATCCTGCCTGCTTTCCACATACAATAGGCAGGATTTGCTGCCAGGAAAAATGAAAGAATCAGCAGCTCTGTTCCAAAACAAGGAATCCAGAATTAGATGACAATTTCCCTTCTAAAAGGTTGGCTTTTTTAACATTCACTAAGACAGATTTCATAGAAAACGTAACTTAAAGGATTACACCAGCCGACTTTGGACACTGTGCTGAATTCCAGCAACATGCTTCCCTTTTAAGCCGGGTGAACCCTGTATTTTATAATTTAAGCTTATGGAACAGGATTATTAAATGTATCAAACCATTTTAAAACGAAATTAAAATTTCCATCAGGAGAAAGAGCTGAAACAGCTGTACAAGACCACAAAGTCAGTGATGCCTTTTCAGTAAGGACACAGGAGAAGAAACTCCTCAGTGCCATTTACTGCACACTTAAAGTGATTGCTGCAGCCAGTATCCAAACGTGAAGTAAACCATTGTTCGTGGCAGCATCTTCCTTAGTTTTTACTTGGTTTTGACTTCAAGAAATCAAGGTGATGCATGGAATCTCTTGTTTTCCAGCTCAGAAGAACTCGACAAGGTTTTCCCTGCCCCTTCCTCCTCCCGGGCAGCCAGGCTCATACAAAGGCTCCTTACCTGAACTAGAATTTAAAATGCAAGTTGTCGCATACACGTTTCTCACTCCCCAGATTTTACCCAGATTCTGCATTTCTACATGCTTTTCAGAAGCTGAGATCTTTAACATATTAAAGGATCTTTCTGTGCGACTGGAAAGCAAAAACCCTGCAACTGTGGCCTTCATAAATGCATATATTTAAGGTCACTTTTCAAAACCACTTTATTACGAAGGATTTATTGTGCTTCCTTCGGCAGCCTGTGGCAACACTCAGCTTTGTGGAGATACTGTAGGAGTTCGGTTTCACCTGCACAGCATTTTGAAGACAAGCCAGGGCAGAAACATGTTTGGCCAAGTACACTTCTCACCACAGAAACCAAGTTCATTATGTCACACAGGCCCCAAATTAATCCCGTTTTTGACTCTGCACCATAAAAAACCCCAGCACTCATACTGAAAGTAAGGTGACGAATTGGGATCCTCAGCGTGGTTGGATTTTTTCAAAAGAAACTAGCAAGACCCAAGGTAAGTATCAAAATTCTGTGGGTTATTTTTAAACAATTTAAAATCACTTCAGAGTGACTGTCAGATGATAGTCACCATTTTCAATACTTACTATTTAATGATCACTACTCACAAGCAGTCACCAGTTAAGACTTTGAATTTCAAATCAAATTTCAATTTCGAACAGCCTACTATCCCTGTTTTTTCACCCAAATTAACAACATAAACTTCTGCTCAAGTACTAAAATTGCTTTCATTGTAATCTGGTGACCATGAGCGCTTTAGCGGCAGCAGAAGTCACACCAAAGGCTGATGTTTCGGAGGAGATAACCCACCGCTCACTTCCTGAGGAAGGTCCTCGCCACAAAACCAGCTTTCAAACTGAAGTGATGGTCACCAATTTTAACCCACGCAGGAAGTGCTTTAAAAAAAAATGGTGCATCACCTCCAAGGCACCAAAATATTTCATTAATCGAGATCTTTTATCTTCAGAATCCCAAGAGCTGCAAAACTACAATTCAGGCCTCAATAAACGGATGAAGCTTTCTGCTCCTTTGCCTTCCCTCCTCCATTGAGTTCCTCCAGCAAACTTTGCTTGGTCACTCAATCTAAAAAAGCTGCAACTTTGATCTGTTCTGTAATCTCAGCCACCCGATGTTGAAGAATGAAGCCTGCCTGCTCTAATTAAAGGCAGACCAGGCTTTAGAAAGATAATCGTTTTGGAAATAAAGGAGACCGTCCCTTTCGCAGTTGCAGGAAACCCATGACAGACTGTTCACATTAAGGGATCTGAAATTCCTTCGTAAAGGAAATGGATCCAAGGCTGCTCTCCCAAGCAAGGCAGTAAATTTAGCTACTTAGAACAGCCACGGCTCAAGCCAAATCCTATTTTGGGGCCACTCTCAGAGCTACAGTCACTGCAGCAAGGCCCTGCATTGACCTTCAGAATTTCAACCCCCTTCTTGTTAAATATACATGTTTTTAATATCAGATATTGAGAATTAAACCAAATATGGTGCAGTTTGAGAAAAAAAAAACCTGATCAAATAATTAGGTCTATGCAACAAATCCAGGTAGATAATTTTGAGCCACATGCACTACAAATTAGAGATGACTAAGTTGAACTTTCTAGATGGCAAAAATACAATTGTGGTTTAAATGCAGAACTGATTTAAAGGAATTTTGTTTGATGGAGGAAGCAACGTTTCAGTGAGCAGTTTCTGATGAGTCTGATAGCTTTGAAACTTCCGGATACAAATAAAAATTTACAATTAAGTGCTTCCAGCTGACTACTGTCCCAGCATATCAAATACTTATTGCTAACCTGCTATTTCGTACCATGAACAAAGTTTTAGCTAGTAAAGCTCTCCCTGTATTCTTTTCGACTTTCAAAAAAACCAAACCTCCACTCACAGTCTGTTAGGCCAACGTAACAAAATGCGGCTTCTTTTAAAAAAGTGCATTTGATTTGTGAAAGTATTAATACCTTCAGAAGGAAATGCAAAGTGCTGCTCTAGGGGATTAAAATTCCAAATGCTTAAATCCAGTCAGGATGAAATCTAGCAGCGGTCGTATGTTTTTTTCCAAAGTAAGAACTCCTATGTCAAGTTGTCACAAATTAGTGATTAAAAAACCACAAGGAATCCCAAACAAAGCTAAGCTACCCAAGAAACTTTCAAAACTTATCAAATCATGTTTTCTATGCCTTGCTTTTTCCCCTTTAAGTATTACAATATACATTTCTCAGGCTAAGTGCACTCTACTTAACATTACTATAGAACCTGAACTTTCCAAACACATCAGTTAATTTATAAAAAAAAGGTATACAAACACCCTCACACAATATCTTGGTAAAGAACGGTTTTTAATATTTAACTGTCCAGTATTTATTTACATTAAAAAGTTTATTTTCACACAAGGCCCTTCCGTCCTGCAAGCAAGCATCAACTTTTTCCTCTACTTCTGTAAAATAATTTTATCTGAAGTTAGCTGGGTACAATTTTCGTATAAGAGACAGTAGAGCAGAAAACAACCTAAATAATTATTGAATTTGTTATTCCTTAAATTAAGGTGCAATTTTACAATCCCTGTATGCCAACATAAACATTGATGCTGGCAAAATGGGAATTCCCCGTGCCGCCTTTGTGCCCTAGCAGCACACACAACCAGAGTCACACCTGAGAACTAGGTCTAGTTGAAAATTAACCTGGGCAAAGCGTAGCAATAAATCAGGCTGCAGCCACCTCCCTTCCCCGGGCCGGCTCTCCGGAGCTGCTCACCTTGTCCCTCCTCAGCAGCCTGAGTTTGTGCCAGCTGGAGTCACCATCAGCTCAAACCCACGACAAGGAGCAAACATCGGATTCCTCCCTCACATGCTTCCCTACAACGTTTCTCCTTTCAAGAGCCCTGCCTGAGGCAGGCCCCCTTCCCCGAACTTCAGGCACAGATCGCTGGTCCTTGCATCTCTCCCCTGCACCAGGAAGAGCCACAGGCAGCTCAGATTGGAATTGCACCCAATAAAAGAAATTACTGGTTTCCAGTTGTCTCGGCCCCCTCCCCAAGCCACCCCACGGCTGCACCACTCCCAGTCCCCAGGCAGGAGATCTGGCACCAGTGCAGGCTGGGCAGGGAGAGGGGAAATCTGTCCCTTTTAGCAACAGCAGCTACTTAAGATCAGTTTAAACTGATCATGAAACTGCACCCTGGGGCCACCATTTCATTAACACTGAGGTGACATCAGCTGGCAGGGCTGCTGAAAAAACTTGTTGTGTCCTCCCTCCTACCATCCTCACCTGCTCGCATCTCCCTTTGCCTGGCACAAGCATTTCCACTACTCAACAGCTCAAAGGACTGACCTGGCTGAAAACTAACCTGGTTGGAAGAAAACCCATTTTTCAGTCAGATTAACTTCACTGCCAAGACCACACGTGCAAGCACAAAGAAGGGGTGGGAATAAACAGAAGGGCAGCTAGGGAATCAGTGCGTGGCAGAACAGGCACTGCTGCAAGCGTGATGCAGTTGTACCTCTTGACCACAGAATTAAGGCAGCAGCTGATGTTTCTGGATAAGAGAATGGCTCACGAATTTCCTACACATGGGTTTGGCAGCTTTTTGTTTTAGGCAAGGACCAGTCCCCTTGCCAAACCACCTGCTGACATGAGAACCCCTTCACATTTGAGGAAAAAAGGAAAAAACCAACCCCACACCACCAAAAAACCTCAAACATATCGTGAACTTTCAAACAAGACGCTCGTTTCCACTTAGCCACGAACCAGGTGGACTGCCCACTAACTCAAGACATTTTTAAAGTTTATGATTTCTTTTACCAGAAGTCCTGCATTGCCAATCACCTGGAAAAGACTCTAAGAAGCAGGACTACCTGTTGCAAAGGCAAGCCTTTCGGAGTGCAGACATGTTTGAATAGGAAAAATATGCGGTACAGGAATGAGCAAAATATACTGAACTGCTAAAAGAAATCCTGGGTGGTTTTTGCATATTTGTTTGCTTTTCTGCACTTTGGCAGGATCTTTCAGCTACATACTACCTTGCAAAAGTGACAAAAACCTCCAATCCAAAAAATGAACATTTCACCAAAGGTAACGCTGTTCTTCATTTAATATACTCTGCAGACAGATCTATTTTAAGTTTGGGGATTCACAAAACTGGCAAGAGAAAGGCTTTGAAAAGGAACCAAACTGAATCAACACAAAAAGCAAAACAAGGAAACACAGAAAAGGCAGAACAATGAAGTAGGAATAGAAACTAAGAAAGCCAAAGGAGCTGGAAGTTTTGAAATAACAGTAAAGAAAAGGATAAAGGAATTCAGGGACCTGAGGTTATAGAAAATTGACTAGTAGGCTAGTGACAAAACAGGGATTATTCCTTATGCCTGCTACTTCACGATGAAGCCTTTGCACCGATCGTCTGATCGGTCGCCATGATTAACAATTAAAGCTGAATCCTTTGTTACGTTTCACCAACAGGAGAGCGAGTCTCTGAGCCGACTCTGACAATTAGCCTGCAACTGAGACAACTCATCCCATTACGGGGTTTTGTGGCACTGGATATAGACATCTGTTTTTATGTTGCTTAGATACAGTGTATACAAGACCATATTAATGTGTGTAACACACAGAACTATGCCATTACCGCCCTGCCATGTGTTGCACACGATGCTTTTTGCTGTTCCAGCATGAAACTGAAAGTTAACTCTATCACTAGATTTCTGAGAAGGAAACACAAGCCTCGGACTAATAGTCTAATCAAGGTTTATTAACCTGTGCTGTACTTCAACACACACTTGGACCTGCTGTTACAAAACCAGGATTACTTTATCCTACTGTTCCATTCCTACAAAAAAAAAATCAGATCAGAACACTTAATCTGCGTATTAAATCGGCTTACAGCAAAACAAACCAGTTAAACATTTGACTGAAATAGAAGCTGCAACAGTTTAGCTCACACATTTATTCTTCTGTATGAAAACGTTGGCTTTCTATCTGCCCTTCATCTTCTACAGAAAACAGAACTTTTAATCAGGTGGATTAACATTTCCTGTCAATCACTCGATAATTAGTTCATGGACGCAGGAAAAGTTGGCATTTGAATAAACTGCTGTACTTTCCAAAGCCATACCACAGCCATAACCTTCCAACCTGCACGCAAGGCAACTCACCTTCTACAAAAAGGCCAACCTTATAATTTAATTTTCCTGTCACTGGCTAAAGTAGTTTTTTGTAGCCTTACCTCTGCCACCAAGGATACGTGTGCGTGCCACGAGTGGCATGCTCCAGCAGCATTAGCAGCTCTCAGCAATGACCTGCCTTTTCTGTGCAACGCTCAGCTGCTCAGGTTACCAGTTTTCTTTTTATTAATTTTCACTCTGGAAGTGTCATTGGGGTCCTGAGAAACATGCAATATAGCCAACAAATATATTGATACAGAAATCTCAGTCCAGCAATTTCTGGCACAGGACAACTTGTAAAACAGAAGGAAAAAACTCCTCCTTTATTGATCCTTCTCACCTAAAACTGATTAGGATATTTTGCATACTCATTTCTTGCAGATCCCCTGGCTCTTTGATTCACTCCACTGCAGTCACTCCAGCATGTTCCTGTCATTTTGCAATGCAATTAACTTCATAAGAAAACAACCTGTGTCAAGGAAGAAAAGGCTCCACCTCTCGTAGAAGAACTTGTGACCTCACCCAGCTGGCGTGTATTTATGAAAGCTCGTTTCCTGTTGAGACAGCAGGATTGTCCAAGCATAAGATGCACGACTATTCTGACATGCTTTTATCAGCAATGCAATAGCAACTACAAACTCAAAGCTTTTAAGGCTATTTGGTTCCTAAGGAATAAGTTTTAACCAAAACATTCTCATTCAGTCAACAAAGCAATGTTGCAGATAAAAAGGATACTCGAAAGTTCCCTATTTTTTTCTTGTCTAGACATCAAGTGCTGCATTAAGCATGACCGTCGGTGAGGATCAAATTTAGCCTTGCTTTCAAGACTGGTACCTACAACAATCAAGCAACCCTGAAAAAATGAGGTAATCAAGCACAGGAATCTTAAAATCACTCACAATGTCACCACCAACTGCTGCGAAGCTACTTGCCTCTGAATTACCAGAGCCCAGCCATACCTTACCCAGTTTATTTTGCATTATTCAGCCCCCACAGGCTTCAGATCAGAGCTGTGCCATGGCAAGCGCGGGACACCACCTTGCTGCCTTACGTTAAGGCGCCCAACCCAGGGGCTGGAGGTTCTCCTAAAGCACCAAAGAAGTGGAGCCACTTCTTTTAACAAGTTATGAAACCTTTCTTTCTGGAAATTGTGTCTAATACTAGAAAACATTTCTAACACACTAAGCCACTCTTCATTTAAGCGCATCCTAAAAAGGTCCTATGTATTCGGCATTTCATCCTTTGCTAACAGAATGACCTCTCCAGAGCGGTTCCGGTCACATTATCACAGTATCTGATCCATTATCATTAACAAACCTAAAAATACCATGCAAGTACCTAAGAAATACATTTGCTTTCATAAATCCCAAGCGTATCACATTACAGCATCAGGTTGAAACAGCTTGTTAGATCACTTCTAGCTATTTTAGCAGATTAAATCATTACTATTTTAGGATTTTGACTCTGGGAATAACCTGATACTAAAATTATTTGCTCTAAAAGAACCACCATCAGATCAAGCTAGCATCAAGGAATCACAGCTTCGTCCACAAAGAGGGTAATGCCGAGATTATGTTGTTTATATGAACAAATCTCAGAAGAGTTGGACTCCACCTCCAGAGCGCAGGTGCAGAGCCGACAGTTTAGCTGAACAGCTGTCACCGTAACAGATTCAAGTGTATTTTCACCTTCACTACTCTGCTGTTACGTCAGGTACCAAAACCTCCCCCTTGGATGCACCTAACGCCCCTGGACAATATATCCTTTCCTACTCTTTCAGCCCCCTCTGCTTCCCGCACGGGTCCAGCCGGGGATGGTGACTCAAGGCTCCAGTTACGGGCTGTGACAAGCACAGCGCGCCAGCTTCGGCACAATCATTATTGCTGCCCTAGACCCTTCAAAACCTCGTGAAGCTACCCGAGGAATCTCTGCACAGAAAAATGACATTTTATTCATCGTTTTAAGGCAACATAAGACTGCCTTCCTGAGGCAGATGCTCCCTTCGCCCTTGCTGTGCAGTCCTGACCCGCCAGCAAAACAGGAAGACCAAGACGATCCAGCTACAACAGATCCTACAGTACGTGTCGGTCTATTGTGAATATTTTATCAGTCCTCTGATCTGTTTCATCAAGCAGCAGCGTGATGAACAGAGCCAAAGGAGATGAGGACATGCATGCAAGAGGGCAATTAATACTTCCCAAATCCCTGAGCTCGGAGTCCTTTAATTTCTTTTTCTGCAACAAAAATCTCAAGTATTTTACACACTGCCCACTCAGCACTTGACATGCAAGTCAGCCACAAAGTTATATAATACCTTTTCTTCTTCTAAAAGGCTTTAACTAGCTCTCTACTAGAAAGCACAAGGTATCTTCAAGTCAACAAAACCTAGTACAACTGAACCAAGTCATACTTCACCACCGAACACCAGAAAATTATGTATAAGTTTGAAAGGCATTTTCTGCATCTATTAAGGGGAAGCAAAATAACTGAAGCTTCACCTGCCCTGGAAGCACCCACTGCTCAGGAGAACAAGGAAACGCACCCAGGAGCTCATTCTTACACACTTGCAGGCAGGGAGAAACACATTTCTCTCCCACATCATTTCACTTGTGAAAACAAATAGTTGAAGCTATCAAAATCTGGACTTTTGGAGAAGCAGGGGAGCGGACTATAGCTTTACCACATCCTTCAGCCCTTTGCTAAGGTGGAGCTCTGCGTTCGCAGCGGTGGCGTGGTCACGTGGACCACCGCTAGCCTGGTTGCTATCAGACACGGGCCGCGCAGAAGCCACCTCTGGCTCAGGAAGCTCCTGAGACAGACGCAGCTGGTGGCCGTGAGAACACGCGTGGGAAGCACCGTGGGATATCTGAGCCTCACGCCCTCCCCGCACCATCTGCCTCCGGCCGCTGGACCTTGAGCAAGGCAGAGGCAGCCCAGTCGAGGCATTCCTATGTTTTCATGTGGTCTGGAATCGGATCACAAATGATGAGGCTTTTTAAACTGAGGGCTGAGCAAATACTTACTCATTGATTTAAAACCTGTTGCTGCCCTTATAAGAGCACTACTTCATGTTGCACTTGTATCTAGAAAGTTTACTACGGTGGTTTTCTGGAAAACACCACACTGCAATGCAGTAAGAGCACAGCATTACGCACAGCAAACAACTTCTGCAGAGAAGCGTTTCTTAAAAACACAACTTAATTTCTTAACAGTTTCTAACCTTAAGGATTCTTAACGACCTAGACTTTAAACCACCATGAGATCATCTCGGTCCCTGCGGAATTAAGAGACACTGATAAACTAACTGCCTTTACAAAACTTAGAGGGAACAGCTAAAAGCAGGCCAGAATATACTCCTTTGTTTCCTGACCATCTGTTCACAGACAAAACCCTCTCTTCTTACCGGAGGTTCCAGTATAGCGCACCCCTTCTCACCCGCAGCAGCAGGCGTTCAGCCTGGCAGACCTCGCCAGCTCACAAGGCATCCACTGAGGCAGAACAATTTAAGAAAGTCACTAAAGTCCTCAACTTGGGTAAATTCAGGTAATTTTTCCTTTGGCTTTAGCAATCCACTTTGAAGGGTACACGGATCAATGCAATCAAAGGACGTGCTTACAAAATCAAATCTAGACCACGGCTTGGGCACAATTTATATCCACAAGCTATTCCATTTGTTGCTGCATTAATGGCAGTCGCAAATACACTGACGAGTGCCAAGTCTTACCACGAGAAGCAGCCCCAAACTGAAAACATAATAGCTGCATGTTTTTCTATAATTGGAAGTTTGTACTGTTAGAAAAATCAGATTCCTGAGCTGCACAACGCATTACATTGTGTCAGTTTTCCCCAGAGGGCGCAGGAAATAGATAAATATGCAGATACCAAGAAGCTCTGTTGATACTGCTGAGGCTGAGAGGCAGTGTTAAAGGGGTAACTGTTAGTTCTTTTCTTGCTTACATCTCAGAGGGAAACACCATTTCACAAAGTTCCGCGCAGCCCATTCAGTAGCCCAGAAGCAGCTCAGAGGTAATGAACAGTTTATGCTGCTGCAGATGCCAACTCCAGTGTTTCAGTCAATACAAAGCTTACTGCTCCCTTGCTCTGCCTGTTCAACAGCCAAACTACTAACAGGCAGATGTTTAGATAATGCATTCCCTTTGCTATTAGTATACGAGTGCTTCTGCGTTCACACGCATTTCATTTCAATCAGTCCGTGACAGTTAGTTACATGAAGTCCAAAAGTCTGCACACGGTCAGGAAAACAGACCTTCCCTAATTCAATCTACTCAGACTCTTTAAACCTGTCATTGAACTAATCTTCCATCCAGAAAGATCTAAGCCAATTTTCTAATTAAAGAGACCTCGAACTTCATTTGGAGATAAACAGGAAATGTTTAAGATAACTATTATAAACACTGAAATGAGATTTTTCTTTTTCTTTTCTTTTAAGATGTAGACAAGTGCCAACCTGAAAGACCAAGCACAAAGCACATGCTCCCTCTCCCTGCCCGTAGCATATAAACATGTTTCAGTGGTGTTTGCCACTTTTTCAAATCTCTTTAGAGATGACAAGAATCAATCCAAGTAAGTAACGCTTATCATATTTCAAGTTTTTTTTTAAAGGATGTTTGGGTGAGCCAGAAATTTTCAAATACTGGTGTCATACTCAATTTTTCCCCCACACAGTAACTAGAGAAACATTAAAGTATTTCTTTGACATTAAATGGCATTGCAGGGTTAACGTTAGATTGGCTGACTGTAGGGAGCTCCTTACTGTACACAATCATTCAGTAATAGTCATTTTAACATAACTTGCTTTAATGTAATGATTATGTTACAATAACACCAATTCCAACTTACGACTTGCAGATTGCCAAGTGGCTTGAAGAAACACTAAATATAGTTTAGCGTAGTAACTTTTACGCAGGGCACGAGCTATTAAAAGATACGTTCAAATACTCCTGTTGAGTCACAGTAATGTCATGTGTACAGAGCCTGGAAAACCTATCTGTATTCAAGAAGTTGTATTGAAACGGTGGAAAGCTAGAGAAGAAGCTATGGTAAGTTAGCTTGTTGCATAAAAGAAGATCTTTCTAAGGCAGTTTGTGGTCTCTTCCAGCTTTCTAGTTACTCAGAGCTGCTCGTTCCTGGTTTAAATTACTGTAACAGCCTACGGGCAGATAAGAGTAAGTATATCCACCTATCCATCAGTCTTGATCTTAGATGACTTCACCAGACCTAAACCTTCCAGACCAGTTGGCTAGAATAATTTTTAATCTGCATGGTAGTCTGTTGATTGAACCCAAAAGATGAAAAAAAGAAATGGATGGGAACAACGTTAATAGTTGTGTCCCCAGAGGCAGGAAAGCCTAACTCGCGTAGAATTGTTAGACAGTCTAACTAGTGTCATTAATTGCCAACCCAGTTTTCTGTAAGTAGAGAGCATGATACAAACACCTCTGTGGACTCATTCCTCACACGAATTACTTCGCTATGTAGTTCAAATGCTTATTAGTGTATCATTTGAAAGCCTTAAATGACAATACCTCTGAATGTTTATTTTCATTAGAGATGACTGCAACTATAAAGTAGAATACTTCCTGAGCTTCTAATCAAAACGTCTCCCTTTGTAATTTATAAAAGGGTATGAAAACTATAAGACAAGCACTCGTGGATATCTGAAGAATTACCTTTACTGACATCATACACAAGATAATCCTTTTCATTTCTGAGCCTAACACACAGCCGATTTGCTAGAATGAGTATCTGCGTATGAAACATCCCGAGGAGAGGTGCAATCACACCAGGAAGGTAATACCTCACCTCTTCAAATTCATGAGACAGCACGTACTAAAGCCTATCCCATGACTTTCGTTTCACAAGGTGTTCTACGCAGGCAAAGCACACAGGAAACGTGTATGTAGACCAGAAGAACTGTGGGCACGAGTCTTGGTCCTCAAAACAGGTGAAGGTTTAGAGGAATTAATACATAAATACCACGAAAAGCTATCTCAGCACATGGCCTCTAAGGAATCAGAGGCCACCTGAAATCATGAAGGTCAGAATGAAGGTTATTTTTTTCTTCTCCACTCCCTCCCCACCTCAATTTTTCAAGGCTAAGGAAACGTTTCAAGCTGTTTCCAATTGTTTATGCTAGATTTGGATGTAGCTCAAAATAAAGTCAGATTTGAGCTGGTTATTTTGTGTGATTAGCTGTGTATCTGTCATGGTCAGGACACCCGTTTATTCTGATGCATTAATTCAGCTCACATGGAAGTAATGATTTCCTGGTAAGCCATACCTCCATCCCGCTGCACACCACGGCCCTGCTTCTCATGAACTATCTCCGCACAGATGTGAGCTCCTTCACAGTGACTCAGGAACCAACACACGCTGATTCACGCTCCATCACTCCAGCTAAGACTGCCCTGAGAAAGTCCTGATGCCACCTCCCAACAGGAGGCTGTCCCAGTCGCCCGGCCCCGACGCGGACGGTCCCTCTGAAGCGGCCAACGCTGGCTGACACCAGCCCACAGAATTAGAGGGACCAGTGCTTGAACGGCCAGTTTTCAATGAAAGGAAAAATACACTGTTTCACTTTTCCCTTTCCTCCTGGTTTATACACACAAGCAATTGATATTTGACTGTATGGGTTCACCAGCACTTCAGTCGTTCCCCTCGGTAGAAAGGCTTGCTCGCACACCTGCAGCACTTACAACAACTCTGTCACATACATAAAGTACTCAGTGGCAGATTGAATGCTTGTCTTAAGGCATCCAACAACATCCGCAAGATAATTGCTGCAAAATATTTAACGCATCTATTAATTATTGTGGAATCCTGTTCCGCTCAGCTAATCCCCCCTTTAATTAGTTTCCTCTGTATATTTCATAATTCTGTCTAATACTATCCATGCAGACTCATAGGCTTCCCATAAACGCCATTCCTCTGCTTTAAGGAAGCTTTTGCCCATCTTTTCTTAGTTACTTCTCTGATCCCAAGCCACATATCCGTGGCACAAGGCCAAGGGTGCCAACCTTTGGAAGCTGGCTGTAAGAAAGGCAGTATCACTCATACCTACGGCAAGCCGAATGGGATAAATCCTGAACCGTTTCAGAGTTAAACATCCCTTCATTGAAGGGAACAAAACCATGGTTAAGACACATCACTGAGACATAGCCAAGGTTTGCTGACCTCATAATAACGTGCCCCTTCTCCCCACCTCTCAATGACGGTGAAAAAAAGCTCTGAATGAGTGAAAAGAGCAGCAGTGGAACACACCCCTTCCTAATACACCACCACGAAAAGCAACAGCCAGCTAAAGATCACGCTACGCAGCAGCGGATTACGTAGAAGGGCAGGTGTCCCAGGGAAGGCAGACAGGAGCAGGCAGCCCACGCACCGCCCCGAGCGCCTCAGGTGAGCCCGCAGAGGTGGGGGGATGCGACCCCTCAGCACCGACACCCAAACCGCTCCTCCAGACACCGCTTCTCTTGTGGGGCGGCTTATCCACCAGCTCCACCTCCCAGCGGCGCAGGGGGTCTTGAAATACCGACCGCTGCACCGCTCCAAGACATATACGTAACCAGAAGTGTCCTTCTGACACAGGATTTGTTTCCTCATTCTGTTCAACTATAAAAGGCTAATAAATGAGTTATATGAACTCAATATAATCCATCTTCTCAGAAAGCAGCAAGCTGCAACGGTACTGACAGATAAGAAGCACACTGCAACCTCTCCCCCCCGCTCCTCCTTTTTTTCTTCAATGTTACAAAATTGAAATGGTTCACTCCTGGTTCTGGTACCCCGTGCCAGAAACACTTGCCTCTGTTAACACTGCCTGCAGGACCCTCCTGAACGAGGACTGCCGCATCTCCCACGTCTTTCAGGAGTTCTACAGTGCTTGCTAAAGCCACAGAACGCAGCACCACCTGAAGTTTGCAAACCTCAACCCTGATATTTGCAAGTGAAACCAATCACAAATCTTTCACTACTAAGTGATTTTCACTTTGGGAAATGAAATAAGATCCCGGTGACTATCTGAATCCTTGGCTAGTACGTGAAATGTAAGCAGGCTAGTAATATTAAATAATCACCAAGTCATTTTAATAGCACATTTGATACCTCTTGAAACAAAAAATTTTTCAAGTTAACTATTATTAAAACTGTAAAGTGAACCGTTTCTCCTTCTTTGTACACCGATCGGTCTAACCACGCTTGATTTCCCGATTCAGTGTTGCAGGGCTGAGACATCCCTCTCGCGTCCTCAGCTGGAGGAGGACCGATGCAGAAGCATTTCCAGAAATTAGTTCTGACTCTATCAAATCAAAGTCTTCACTAGACTGTGGGCTTTGACGGGCCTCAAAAGCAGTTATTATTTAAAATGCTGTTTGTATCTAAGCGAACATCTAATACGAATGATTGATTTCAGCCTCTCTACAGACAACGGGATCTTGAAAGTCAGAGAAAAGCGTTGTGATGATGAACCAAAAAGACTAAAGAAAAACAGGTCTTGGGAAAAACAGTGCTCAGTTGTGCACGCTGCACTCTGGGAAACGTAAAAATGTTTTCACCGAGTTTCCGCTGTTATAGCTCCTATACGCGCCGGGGAACATACACTGCAAGAGCCAACACAAACCTCCCGAGTTTTGTTTCTTTCCCTCCCATCCCCAAATCGCGTCCAGAAACTAAGTTTCCTGAGTTTCATTAGAATTAATGCAGATTTACAGGGATGAAAATCATTTCAATTATATAAGCATCTTTCTTTGAAGATTTTTTTCTTGGAAAGACACAAATATTAAGGTCAGCAACAAAAAAATACCACTTCGTGCTAACAAGACTACACAAACCAACCCCTAGAAGCGACCCTAGAAGGGTCAATTTGGTTCATTCAAAGCACTTACAAACAAGAGGAAATAAATTATACGTGAAAGAGGCAACAAGCACTGGTCAAAACTTTATGACCACCCTCACTCTTCAGAGCCTTCCCACCTCTATTCAATTGAAAGAAAAGTTTGCATGTTTTTGGGTAACAAATCCACACAACTAACTTAAGATACTGTGTTATTAAAAAACACTCTATAAGGAAAGACAGAGCCAATAAGGACATGCTTGTATTTAATGCCAGCTAAAAGAGGAAAGAGAACCAGAGTTTAAATTAAACTATAATATTAAGCTTATAAAAACAAAGGAGTCAGTGTCATTTTAAACCATTTTTAATGAAAACTGATTACAGGTCCTTGTTTGTATTTTAATGAAACTAGAAAACGTCACTATTCCAGAGCCAGGCTGCTACAGCACCAGCAGAGTACCTGGGGAAGAAGTGTGAGCAACAACTGCGCGCACAGACAACCACACCCTGAGAACCTCCGCTGTGAAACGACCGATGGCCACCGCTTCCACTGGGCTTCAGCGGCAGTTAGTCAAAGGTCATTACGAACCTCCCAAACCGTACATGACTAAACAGTTCTCCACATTTAATTCTGATTTTCCCCTTGAAGCAGAGAGCAGCCCGAGATGTTTATCCTATTCAGTAGAATGCAGATTACTTGAAATTCCACTTGGGATTTGGAGCTGTGAGCCCAACACATGCAAAAAGGGAATGCCAATAATCACTCTGACAATATTAAAAAAAAAATCCATTATTTCATACGAAAAGAGAGTGAAAGGACACAAGACTAGTTCGGAAGACGTGCTTGCTTCTACAGCAAGACAAACGCCCTATTAAAAATCTACTACTTAGCCATTATTAGCTGACACACTTGACCTGTTTTATATATATGTAGGCCCCAAAAAAAATAAACAATGTATTAAGTGAGTTATTGGAGCGGAGGCTGTGAATATATAAGCTCAGATAATATGAAAGGTTATACTTTCGGTATGAGTACGTACTTTCAGATGAAGTTTTCACTAAGAGAAGAGAGGAGTTTCTGGGAAGGAAAAATAGAGAACTCGACTAGAAATGCAGCAAAGTTACATTTGCATATTTAGCACCCAGAAGAGGTGCAGACGGACACCCGGGTGTCTGTGCACAGATTTGTTTCCACAGAATCAGGCTAAAGACCTTCCAAGACTCTGACGTCTGGAAATCGATGGCAATCATACCTACAAGCCTTCTGTTTTGTTAAAAGCAAGTCACAGAGGATGTGCCCTCCGAAGTCGTCTTAAATGTGAAAAAAGAGTGAGAAGTCGATCAAGTCACTCGGTCTTAACACAGTAACAAAGGAAACGAAAGTCACAGAAACCCAGACAGGAAGGGCAGAACGCAAATAGCTCCGCGGGGACCCGGGGGGAGAGCAATACCATGGCAATAGCAAACTGGCCCGGGGGCCCAGGGGAGCCCCCGCCTTCGCTTGCCCCGGCCCCCAACTGGTATGCCAACCAGTACGCACTGGAACACCGGCATTCCCCAGCCCCCAAGGGACCCTTCCCTTCTGTCCTCGCCAGCCCCACCGCGACCCAAACCTCCACCGGGAGGGTGGGGGGGGGGGGGCACAAAGGCCCGGCTCCCCCCGGCCCCGCCGCCTGAGCCCGCCTGGGCCGCCCCGGGCGCTGCTGGCAGCGCTACCGACAGGGACGGGGGAGGCCCCGGTGCCGGCGGACAGACCGACACCGCGTCTCAGGGCGGTGACACCCGCCCGGGGCCCGCTCCCGGCTCGCAAACCGAGCACCGGGACCTTCTGGTTGCCTTTTTTTTTTTAATTTCCGAGCAACAGAGGGTTGCCGCCGCCGCCCCCCTCCCCGTCCCACCGGTTTCTCTCTGAGCTCACACAAGTTTTTCTTCCCCAAAAGGCCCCGCCGCGCCACCCCCCGCCCCAGCCGAGATTGCGGGTGTTCCCCGCCCGCTCCCCGGCGGCGGCACCGCCTCAGCCCCACAGGGACAAGCGGAGCGGAGCCGCCACCCGACCCCCGGCCCCGGTAGGGCCTCCCGCGGCACGCCGGGCCCCGCCGCCGGCGCCCACCTGCCCACGGTCTGGTTGGCCAGCTGCTTCATCCGGTTAAACTGCTTCTTCATGGCGACGGCCGTTCCCCCGGCCACCGGCCGGGCACCCGCTGCTGCTGCTCCGCTGCTGCTGCTGCTCCGCCGCCGCCGCCACACACCGCGCCGCCGCCCCGGCCCGGCTGCCGCCTCCTCCCGCTCCCGGGCCGCCACCGGCCCCGCCCACCCCGGAACCCGCCGCCGCTTCCGGCCCCGCCCACCCTGTCACGTGCCCGCGGGGAAACAGCCGGGTCCCTGGGTGGGAGGGGCGGAGCGGACGAAGGAACCCGGATGTCCCGCCCGAGGCCCGGATGGCGGCGTTCCGCGCGGTGAGGGTGGTTCCTCCGCCCGCCGCTCTCTCTCCGCTCCGGGAGCGGCGGCTGCGGCGCTCTTGATGCGCGGGGCCCGCCCCTCCCGGAGCGCACAGCCCCGGGAGCCACCCCCCCCGCGGCGTTACCGCCGAGCGTCCCCCAAAACTACCGCTCCCGGCTTCCCTTGCGGTACAGCCGCCGTTTCCTGGGCGGTGCGGTGCGGCCCGCGCTCTCTCATTGGGCGCTATGGAAACGGACGAGGCCGCGAGCCAATCGCCGCCGAGCTCCGGCGGGCCGCTCCGCGGTGGCCGCCCAATGAGAGGGGGCGTGGGGCGGGCCGCGGAGGCGGTGGCGGCAGGGCGGCGGGCGGTCCGGCCTGGAGCGCTCCCCGGGTCCGGCCCTCCATGGCGGCCGCTGCCCGCGACCCCCTCTGCGCTGCCGGCCTGGACGAGGCGGACGAGGCGGTCCGGGGCACGTGTGAGGACGCGTCCGTTTGCAAACGGTAGCGGTGCCTGGGGACGGGGGGGAGTGGCGGGGCGGGGGGGGCCGGGCCCGGGCCCCTCCGGTGTCCCCCTGTACCGGGTGCTGGTGGAGCGGGCGGGGGGGGGCGGCGAGGCACGGCACGGCCCCGGGAAACCGGGCTGGAGGGGAGGGGGAAGAGCTCCTTCGGGCCCCGGGAAGGTGCCGCCGGGCCCGGCCGTGCCCGGGTCCTTCGTGTGCGCCGGGGCCGGGGGCCGAGCGGCCGCGAGGGCCGGCTGGCCGGGGGCGTGCGGAGCTGCGTGGCGAGCTGAGCCGTGCATGGGGGGATAAACTCCAAAACGTGGCCCCAGCTCCCCTCGGGGAGGGCGGTGTTTGCTCTGAAGGAGCTTTTTGCCCAGACCAGCAGCCTCAGTCCTCAACTTTGCCCTAAACTTCCCCGGTCCTGTTATTAAACACCTGCCCGATTTTCAGCCTAGAGTTTGTTCATAGAACAGCGTACGGGGATAACTGGAGTTATACTGCCTAATAGCAGGGAGCAGAAATTTCAGTGATGTTTGCTATCTCTGGAAAAAACCCACCTTGATATTTTTCAGAATTCTTTATTTCACCTCCCCTGGAGGATGGGTGCTGGGAGGGTGAGGAGTTTTGTTGCCCTGGTGTGTATGGGCATGAATTTAACTTCTGTTATTACTGGCTTTTTGTTCTCTCCTTTGTTGGTGTAGCAGCAAATTGTTGGGTGGTTGAGTTTGTTTTTCAGAGTTTACCTTTTCAAATCAGTTGCAAAACTAGCAAGTGCTATTAGTATAGAATAGCACTGTTTGTGTTAAAGTGATAGGTGGAAGCTGTGGAATAAGCGCAAGCAGCTCGTAGCGTAACGACATGTAGAAGTAAGGCACGCTTTGTGCACAGTCGGAGGAACTTCAGACAGTTCCTCTGTTTGCTGGGTCCTCAAGGAGGAAGCACTTGAGATCAGGGTCTTTGCTTGCAGAAGTTCATCAAATAGTGCAGAGGCCGTTAAAAAGATGCTTGTTTAATATGGCAAGAGCCAACATTCTTTACTAGACTTTCTATAACTTCTTAATTGAAATAGTTCCACACATTCAACAGGGTTTTTAAACTTTGTCTGCATGTACGCCCCCGGGTCAGAGAGGGACCTTTTCAGCCTGTGTATCTTTTAGAGTAAATCTTGGTGCCCTTTTTTCATAATTCTCTTATTTTTTTCCCCTCTGCTGGATAGGTTTGCTGTAAGTGTTGGCTACTGGAAGGACCCTTACATCCAGTATTTTGTGAGACAAGCCAAAGAGAGAAAAGCTCCTGAAATCAACAGAGGCAAGTTGGCGCGTGAACTTGAATGAGGACGGTGCAAACGTGTTCTTAACTGGTCTTGAAGAGCACCCGACAAAACCTCTGTATACTGGGTATTGTAGAGCGTAGGAAATGCGTAAAAGAATTAGACAAGTTTTCTTCACAGTAATAATTTCATACTGTATCTGATCTTTTAAATACTGTTCTTTAAATCAAAACTCTTATCCTTTGCTTTCTGTATTCTGAATGGAATGTCTCTATGTGTCTCAGTGTGCAGTAATCTCTACAAAGCAGTCAGAAATGTTGATTTGGCCCAGGACGGCAGGGTATGTCAGCTCTGGTCTCTGCAAAAGTGTGCGCACCAGCTAGAATTATTCTGCTCACTTTGAGATGAACCTTGACTAAAACTTTTATTTTCCGAAGGAATATCAGTGCATCAGATTTTGCTACTAATTAAAAAAAAAAGCCCAAAACCCTTAGGTATCTTAAAAAAAGTGCGTTATTCTTCCTAAGAAACACCATTTTCTAAATAGACTACCTAAAAATTTTACTTGATATGTTTAACACTCATTATTATATGAAAATAATAATTAAAAACAAACTTCTCTTTTTGTTAACAGGCTACTATGCTCGTGTTCATGGAGTCAGTTATCTGATTAAAGCTTTTCTAAAGAAGACAGAATGCAACTGTCAAATTGTTAATCTTGGTGCTGGCATGGATACCCTGTTCTGGAGATTAAAGGTAACGGTACCTGGGAGTAATGGACTCGGCTGGAGAGGAGGATTTGTGTGGACATTTGAAGTGCTCTTCTGTGAGGGCTTGTCGGTCCTGCGTTCTGTAGTACAACGCTGAGGTGTGCAGCGAGGCTGACTGCCCTGGCTGGTCTGCCTCAGTTCTCAGCTTGCTTAGAATTAGTTTAGGTATCTTTAGACTTCAGTGCACAGGAGGGGGTGTGCTTTTCACTGGCTTTTACCGAAAAGTGTGTGACACAAACCTGACCTCTACTGGGCTTTCAGGGACAGAGCTTGAACTCCACATTTTGCAGTTCTCTCTAAGCCTTAAGATTTCACTTTTTTATCCTGTATTAAAACAGGGTAAGGTACCAAAGTACAGGATTGTACAGGCTCTATTTACATGTTTCTGAGTTATTTATATAAATGTGAGTTTACATGTGTAAATATATGTCTGTTTGTATGCGTGTATGTCATTCACAAAAATTCAGATTATTCGGATATTATATGGTAGTGTCATTCTGAGTGAACACACCTCTAAGTCATCTTGTCTTCTGGAAGAAACCCCACGGAGGCCAGTCGCGTTTTGCTTGGTCAGAATTCATAGAACCATAGAATTGTTTAGGTTGGAAAAGACCTTTAAGATTAGCGAGTCCGACCATTAGCCTGGCACTGCCAAGTCCACCACTGAAATAATGAATTTTTTCTGAGATGTGAAGCTTTTTTTCTTACCTGCATTCCTATTAAAACTATGTCAATACACATTTTTATTAACTTTCCTGTAACAGTGATTTTAAAAGCTAAAGTGGGGCCTGTAATTCCAATTCTTTCTCCTTGTAAAGAGCAGGTGTGGTATAATTAACGTAGAGAAGATGGGACCCAGTTAACCGAGCAGTTCAGTGTTCTGACTGCTGATTTAATCTACTGTTTGGAAATTCATGAGGTTGACAAGCTAGAACTGGCAGTACATATCCATCACAAAAGGATTGCTGCATAGGGAGAAACTTGGTACAGCTTATCTGTTGGGGAGTCAAATAGTGACAATATGAAACAAAGAGGTTTTTCCCTTTTTTGTAGCAGAGGAATACTGATGCTCTTGTAGAGCACTTAGAGTCTGGCTGTTGGTTTGAGGACAAATTGTGGAATGTGGTCACTTTCTATGTAAACCTGTGCAAAATGTCTCCGATTCCTTTCTTAGAAGAATATACTGAAGATGCATGGTAAATGTCGTAATGGTTTCCTGTTGCTTTGCTCTTCTAGATCCTGATAATATATTGTTGGAATATATGTTTCAGTGATCTAGTGTCTAGGATTGCTGCGTTACATAAAATGTTAAATAATTTCATTAATCCTTAGAGGATGCTCTAATGTCTCTTAACTCTTTTGTTTTTTTAAGCTGTGGCACATTAAGTTATATTGCTGTTACAAATGCCAGTGTAAACTAAAAGAAAACTGTTTAGGACTTAAGGTTGTATCTGCTTGTCCTGTGCATGTGAAACTTGAATGTCCCTAATTCTAGAGTCTTACTCCAATTCTCAGGATGAAAATCTTCTCCCTAGAAAATATTTTGAAGTGGATTTTCCAATGATCGTTGCGAGAAAAATACATAATATCAAGTAAGTATAACGCTTATGTTTAGCTGTGTGCAACTGAATGTAATTCAGCAAAATGTCATGAATTGCAAGCCACAATTATTTCATCTCTCTTCTGAGAAACTCTTCGTGCTCTAGGATTTAGAAGAAAGGTTTCATGATGCAGGCAAGTCATCCACATGACTGTGCAGCCACTATTCCAAATTGGAGAAGTTGCTATGTGGAAGCTTTAGGGAGGCAAGCAGACTTTATTCTTAATTACGTAAAATATAATGGGCAGGAGAAGCCTCACGATGATTAGAGGCGATGACGTCTTCTCTTACTGCTGAAGCCAGTAGTAAATTCCCAGACTCGCATGTTCAGAATATTCTGTTTGAAGGAATACATTAAGGCTTATGGAGGATACTTGAAGAGAGTGTCTGGATTTCTCTTGAAAGATTACCTCAAAACTTAAGAGTTATTTGGTATAAAACTCAACTGCAACTTATTACCAATAAGCCTAGCTTGCAAACATTTTCGTTTCCAGTAGAGGGCAGAGGTATTCTCTTGTTTGTTCTTAACACGTGCACGCACACACACACACATATATATTAAAAAAAATTGTAAGCATACTGTTAAACAAGCTTAACTGCTCAGAGATGCTTCTTCCTTCTTCCCACAGATCAAAACCTCCCCTGTCAAAACCAATTATGGAATCCCATTCAGGGGACTCTCTTCTAATAGGTGAGTCATCTTAAAAATAAGTCAGCAATGTACTGCAGCACTTTTAAAACTTTTCTGATCATTTTGTTCTGCTATGTGGGCAGGCTTTTAATGTTTGAAACACTGTTTGGACAGAGAATTGGGAGGGAAAAGAGGCGCTTTTCTTCTCTTACAGACTCCTGCCCATTTGTTCTGTGTCATGTTAGAAACGTCTTCTCTTGAAGTGGTTTTATTCTGCCAGAAAGTTACTGGGTTTTTTTCTTTTTCTCTCGTTTGTAGCTTAAGTTATGGTTTCTTTTCTGTCACAGAAAAGGAAAAATGCTACTGATAGTCATGTATACTGGATTAAAATATCGATTGAGTGTTTTCCTCTATCTTCTTTCTGTCTCATTAGGAGCACAGGTCTTTACATTTAGCGAAGTCTTCACAGAAGGAATGCAGCCTGCAGAGTCCATTCTCAGGAGCCAGTGCCGTTTGTTACATTTTAGTATTAAGAGGATATTAGATTCAGGTGGTGTCGCGTGGTTGTACTCTCTTGGCTTATAGCCTCATTATGTTTGTGTCAGGATTGTAATTCAAAAACCTCTGTACTCGTGGAAATAAACCTGGGTTCCACCGAGTAATGTTTTCAGTGCTCGAGTGGCAGATACTGCACTATAGTAGCTGCTTTGGACCCTTTAGGAGGAACAGTAATTATCTGCATCTACGATACCAGCTAATTTCTGTTAGCAGAGGTGACCCTAAAACAGAGCTAGCAGCGTCTTGTGTTCCCTGATGTGATTACATCTATAGGTGCTTTCAGTAAGCACAATTCTAGCTAGGTATCTGGAGGGCTTGAAAGGGCCCTCCAAAGAGTGGGGGGAGGAGTACAAAGAGTGAGGAGTTGTGGTCCTGCTGCTGGTGGCAAGGTGTAGGTGCTTCACCCCGAGGCTCTTTTAGTGCTTTAACTTGGATCAGAGTACTGCCACACACTGACTTGGCTGTGCATATTTATGCATATTACGCACATTTTATTGCTGCGTGTTAGAGGGTCTTATCTTACCAGCCTTTTAGATGTCATTTGAATGTACAATGGAGAATTCTGCCATTTGGGTCACAAAAGATGAAAGCCCCCTGCCCCATCTCAGAAAAAGGGCTCTAAAGTACCACTGTTTCAGCAGGGAGACCTTCTTACAACGTATCTCATATATACAATGACATATGCTGCATAAGCACTGCTGAAAAGCCATTAATGCAAGGTCGATCAGAAGGATTTGATAGTATTTGTGTTACTGGGCAGCTGTAGCTACATCTAGTACAGCAAAACAACTGCAAAGTCACCAAGTCGCAGCAGTGTACTGTAATCAAAAGCTACTAATTAGCAAGTCACAGCAGTCAACAGCAATTAATGTATCACTGTTTGAATGCACTGGAGTGGCTTATTTCTCTAAAGCTGTTTCTCTTGTTCTCTCTAAGTGCTGAGTTTTAAATACTTTAGAGTAGCCATTTTACTGTAACCCGGGTGATGCAGGCTCTACTGCACTGAGATCTTTGGGATGCAGCATCATGTCTAGCTATTTGGAGATGGTGTAAGTCTGTTGTCAAATCCCAGTTTGAACTGGCACTTGATAACCACAGGTCAGTTTGAGTGAAATCCATGTGGGAACTCTCATTTAAGGACATGTTAATGGCACTGCTTTGTGTGGAAGTGACACCAGAAGAGGCTGTGGACTAAGTAGACAAATCAAACGGATGAGTAGAGATTTCTTACAGATCTAAAGGAACTTCACAGTGAATTAGCTCAGCTACTAACTGGTATATACCCTCTCATTTTAAAAATGTCTTAGTACCTGAGAACTGGAAGGTGGCAGCTGTGACTCAAATGGGCTTCAGGAGAAAACCAGGGAACTACAAGCCAGTAGGACTGATGTCTCTACTGGACAAATTAGTAGAAACTCTGACAGACTTACTTAGTGGAACACAAGAATAATATAATGTGTTGAGAAAGAGTCAGCATGGCTTTTGTAAAGGTAAGTTATGCCTCACAAACCTATTGGAGTTCTCTTCAGGAGTCAACAGATATATTAGAAAAGGACATCCAATTAATATAGTGCTTGAACTTAAAAAATGTGTTTTGATAGTGCCCCTTACCAAAGTTTGCCAAATAAATTGTGTGGTTGTTGTGGGTGGAAGGAATGGTTCTCATATGGATAAAGAGCCGGCGATGGAGGGTAGGCATATGTTGTTAATTTTCATTATGGAGGGAGATGGAGCGCCATGCTCAGGGATATGTTGTTGTTCAACACTAAGAAATGATTGGGAAAATAGAGTGACTAGTAAGTGGCAGCTTGTTGGCAAGTCCAAACTCTTCAGAGTGGTAAAGAACTGCAGAAGAATCTTGTGAAATTAGTGACTTGGTGATAAATTCAATGTGGATTAATATAAAGTGATGCACATGAGTAGAAGGAGTAGTTTGTGCCTCGCATGTAAATGATAGGCTGCTGGCTGCTTACTGCTGGCTGCGTACAAGATCTGGGTGTTATAATAAATAGATATATGGAAACGTTGGCTCAGTAATGGTCCAGAAATCCAAATCAAATTTAAGGATTCTTAGAAAAAAGATAGAAAACAACATAGATGCCAGTATTAGTAGTACATATTTGCCCTCTCTTTGTGTTTTCCCTAGGTAGCTGCTGTTGGCATCTGTGAGAGGCAGGATACCATACTAGGGGGGCCTTTGGTCTGACCTGGTACAGCTGTTAGACTAATGCAATGTTCTGGGAATACCACTTGTCATAGGGTTTGTAGTGGGGCATCATGAAGCAGCATTTCCAGTAGGGAAATGTTACTCATTTTTGTGGTTTTCAGGGTGGGGATATGGACCAGGATTTTAGAATCTCGGGGAGGGAGATTGTCCCATCCTGTCGTGTTCCCCGCCATGCCCAATCAGTTCCACACTGCTGTCTTATGTATACGAGGAATAATTTGTTTAGATGCTTTTGAATTTGATTTTTGAGTTATTGTGATATTGATTGACATGATTCTTGATCTCTTACTGCTTTTCTTCTCACACTGAATGTTTTCATTTCATGAAGCTAGTGCTTATAGACAACTTTATCAGCTTCAGGGCAACATCTGCTTTCTGCTTGCCCTTTAGAAAAAGCAATGACAGCATGGCTTGCAATTCACGTATAGATATTTGTGGCCTCTGCCCTTGAATGCAGCAAGATGACACTGGTCATTGAACAGCTTTGCCGTTTCCTAGGGAATGTTAGGTCTCCAGGGGAAAGCAGTGAATTTGTGCAGTAATTTGACATTGCTGTGGCAATATCAGGTTAAATCGTTGTCAAAGTTCAGTGGCACTATCTGGTTTATGGTGCAGTTGCTAATGTTGGGAAGTCAGTACTCCACCTTTGCTTTCTTGCAAGTGCAAATTACACATAAGTGAACTATTACCTTTCAGTGTCACTCGTACACTTTCTGGCCCCATCTAGTCCAGCTTTGGGAGTTGGTTGATTTAACTTCCTTTTCCCTACATTTCCAAACTTGCTTGTGACCCAACGCAGACATCGGGGTTGTTGCCGTCTTGGTGACTCGCGTGCCTTGCTTTGGGGAGGATCCTGCGCTTGCAAGATAAACTAAATTTCTTCGTGTTTTGACATGTACCCCATTCTGACATTGTAGGTGTAAACAACCTGAGTGAAACCAATACCGTGCCATGCCTGTGAGCCTGCAGAATAGGTTGTATGGGCTGGTTATTTGTAAAGCTGCCAGAGATTCCTTAGGATGAAAACCCTAATGAAATCAGTTGGAGTCAATAGTATCCTGCATGCTGTCTCTTGGAAGACCTCCAGGAAATTGTTTCACTCATCTGAGAAGGGAGTAAGAAAAGAACTCTGAATTCTTGTAGTAGAGGAAACGCTGTGCTTCGTGCGCCTGTGATTCTGTAATGCTGCTTCAGCAGATGGGTTAAGGTAGTGGGTGAGTGCCTGAAAGCCGCCATAAAACAGCATTTACTTGCTGGTAGCATGTTTCTGTGAAGAAAAAATTTATTGCAGTCAGGTCAAAAGGCAACTGTAAGCAACTCCTGCTGCCATTCAGTTACTGTAATGATGTCTAAATTGGAACCACTTATATTGTTACTTCTGTGCCAAGAGTCATGGAAAATATGCATACAAGTAGTATGATCAGAGCAAAATGTTCTCTGTCGCATTATGCGTGGGTAACAGAAGCATACATCAATGCTGAGAAGAGTCTGTGTTGGGTAGATGGGGTGGGCTGGAGTGATGGGGGTCATCTCCTTTCTCTCCTTCCCTCTCCCCTCCCTTGTATTTCTCAAAAGAAATCTGAATCTGGTATTTCTCAAACCTTCATTTCAGACAAGTACTAGAGGGAAACTTTGTATGTAGCTGAATATGCCGAGTGTGAGCATCACAAAAAACCGTAAGGTAACTCCGTGCTCTGGAAAAGGACATCATGACCAAACAACTTTGCTAAAACACAACATGAAATAGTGGCCTCTGGATGGGAATTAGTGCTTGGAATATGGGATTTTCAAGGGGTTAACCCACCAAATGCTGCCGGCTATGCCAGCATTAGGACAGGTGGCCTCAGTCACAACAAGATGGCCCTATTTATTTGACAACTGCCCCTGACTGTGTATTAGTGCAGCATGGGTGGTGTTCTCCAGCCCGGCCAGGAGGGAAGGCAGCAGTGCTCCTGGCAGCAGCAGAGATCTGATAGAGTGCGCAGGGCTCTCGTCTGTGGGGAGGTCACTGTGGCAGACACCTTCAGAAAAGTAAGATTACAGTAAGAAAAAAAAGTAGGTTGGGTTTTTTTTAACACAAAAAAAATTGATTTGGTTAAACTGGTGAGGCCGCCCCTCGAATGCTGTGTTCAGTTTTGGGCCCCTCGGGACAAGAAGGACATTGAGGTGCTGGAGCGTGTCCAGAGAAGGGCAACGAAGGTGGGGAAGGGTCTGGAGCACAAGTGTGATGGGGAGCGGCTGAGGGAGCTGGGGGGGTTTAGCCTGGAGAAGAGGAGGCTGAGGGGAGACCTTATCGCTCTCTGCAACTGCCTGAAAGGGGGTTGTGGTGAGGTGGGGGTCGGTCTCTCGTCCTATCGCTTGTTCCTTGGGAGAAGAGGAAATGGCCTCAAATTGCGCCAGGGGAGGTTTAGATTGGATATTAGGGAAAATTTTTTCACCGAAAGGGTTTTCAAGCTGGAACAGGCTGCCCAGGGAAGTGGTGGAGTCACCATCCCGGGGGGTGTTTGAAAGACGTGTAGATGTGCCGCTTAGAGCCGTGGTTTAGTGGTCGACTTGGCAGTGCTAGGTCAATGGCTGGACTCAATCTTAAGGGTCTTTTCCAACCTAAATGATTCTGTGATTCTTGTTCATAAGAAGAAATCAATGGAGACCATGTGACTGTGCTGCCAAGCTGAAACTTGCTTTTTCTTTTTCAGCTGCTCTGTAGATGGGCAGGTATTGTAAAATATGTTTGCACCAACGCTGCTCAGTCAGGGTGGCAGCATATTTGCAAATTTTCATACTTGAGCATCAAACAGCAATAAAGTAGAAATTGGTGCCAGACCATGAGCTAGGAGCACATTATTTTCTGGGGTGTTTATGGCTGTACTTTGACTTTTAGCCTCCAGGCTGGGAACAATGGCAATTCCAGCTATCATCAGCTGCCATTGCCTTGCAACGAGTGAGTGTCTGCTATCCACGTGTGAGGTGATGGAGCAGTTGCCAGTCTGATTTTAAAATTTTGAAGTTGTTTACCTAGTGAAGTATGGTCTTTTCATCCCTTTGACTTCATATATAAAAGGATTTTTTAATGCCATGTATAGGCCAAAGGTGGAAGCTAGCAGAAAATCTTACAAGTAAGTTTGAGAGAGGCTTAGCTTAGACTCTTTCCTCTTGCTTTTTTCCCTTTTGCCTTTCTTTTTGCATTTTAAAATTGACTAGTGTAAATTTCATATTTTTCCCTAAGATTTCCTTCAAGATAAACGTATTGATCATAAATGTTGAAATATATTAATTATGGAGATATTTAATGAAGTGTTTTCAGATCTGTTTAAAATGTACAATTTTTAGCAATAGTATCAGCTTGTGTATAACGCGTGTGCGGCTCTGCTTCGGTACTGTCTGTGGCTGTGTTTGCCAACAACCATCAATGGAGAGTCGAGGGAAGTTGGCAGGAAAATGTGTGGAGGAACAAGTACGTTCTGTTTGAATGGACCAAAGAAGGAGAACCAGGCAGCCCGGATACTGGAAACAGGAGTAAAGTGGTTGCATTTGGAGGAAAAGGCTTCTGAAGAGAGGAGGACAATCCATTCCTCCTCAGCTTTCTTGGCCTTTTAAAAGCTTCTGCTGCAAGGAGTCCTGTATCAAGGCATTAAGTGTACTTGGCTTTAAGGTTTAAATATTTCCACTGAGCCAAATCACCCTCAAAGAAACCTGTTCTAGTATGGTGTTTGGGTTTTTTTCCAGTAGATAACTTGGAAGAGCCAGGCTGTGGCTACATGGCTGTCGATTGTCACTTGTCCGCGACCCACATCTCCAAAACCAACTGTGCTGGGCTACACTGAGGACTGCCCGGGTTGCTTCCTTTGGCCATCCCCTCTCCCACCACGTCAAGGCATAACAGAAATTGTGGGGTTTGTTCATGCGTGTATAAGCTTATTAAAAACAACGTTAGTAATTCTGATTGCTGAAATCTGAACCATTGTGAAGGACAGTTTTCTGACAAGGTTTGAGAGGTTTTGCTCTTCCCTGCTCTTCAGTGATAGAAATGCTTGAATCAACAAGGTGCGAGCATTTATTCTCATCTCTGAAGTTGTTTGTACTACTTCTGATACCGGGTCACTTAAAAATTTTTGTAGTTTATTTCTGGTTATAATTAACATACCAGTATGTCCAAGTCAATGAAGCTGGACAAGAAGATTACATTAATTTCATACTAACTGTGGTGACTGATGCTTAGTGTGCTGTATCTCTGGACAGCAGACCAATCACTGCATAAATACTTTCCTGCGTGTGGTGGGGTTTTTTGTGTGGCTTTTTTTTTTTTATGCCATTATCATGGCCTTGATGAAATAACTTAAATAGAAGGGTGTGGGAAGTAGTAAAGCTATTACAGAACATGCACATGGAAAAAAGCCTTGACTCAAAATGTTGAATCATTTGCCGCACAACTTCTTTCTTTTTTTCTTTTTTTTTTTTTTTCCCCTGTAACTCTCTGCGTGAACTGTTCTGGTTTCTGAATCTGATCAGAAATGTTGCTAGAAAGACAGCTATTGTCACTTGCTAGTGCCATTTTCAAACAGCTGGTCACTTGAAAACTAAACGGAGGTACTACTTCCGGAATGTTTGAAACACTGCTTAATTTAATAAATTGCCCCCCTTTTCTTTTCCTCTCCTGAAATGGAAAACTCCTTTCAGCCTGTCTTTTCAGCCGCTTGGCTTCCCTTTCTCTCTTCACCTAGCTCTTGACATCTGCTCCAGTATTACCGTTCAGGGGCTGTGTCTGTCTGCAGTAGGATCCCAAAAGGAGCTGTGCCAGAGCTTGCTACTGCAGGTGGATATTGACTGGCCATTGCAAGACCACTTTAAACTCTCATTCTGGGTTTTTTTGCTGTTTAGCTTACTTATTTTACTGCGTGCTCTGTCGCACTTTTATGGTAAGAGGGGAAAATTATGTGCTATTCTGTCCTCGTGACTTCACTCTAGCAGAGCTAAAGCGTGGAGGAGCACTCTGATATATTCCCGCAGAACTTTACGTCTTTAAGTGGGTTTGATAGTGTACATGTAAAATGTTTTCTATGGGGACTGGGCTCATCTAGCTGAATTGATGGCAACTGGTTGTCAGAATTATTGATAGCAAGGTGCTCGTGTTGCTGCTGGCTTCCTCAGAGTTCTGCTGGAATGGCAAAGTGTCTTTTGACTTCAGTATTAGTTCCTCCTTTGTGTTGGAAAGCGTTTACAGGAGCTTGCTGCCTGTTGTATCCCAGGGTGAATATCTGTTTCTCGGAATACCTTTTCTGATTTGACTCTACACTTAAATATCATCGCTAGATCATACGAAAAGGCTGAATGATAACTTTTTTTGGCCCCCAAATCTGTGTCTGATAACCATATATATTATATAGCTATATGTATTGTTGATTTATATAGCTATATCTATTGTTAACATGTGGAACATTGTTACTCTTAACTTAGTTTTTCAGAAATTAATGTACTTTTTTTTTTTTAATGCAGTTACTTATGTACATACATTGGGTCATCCAAAAAGACTCTACAAACAAAAGAAAAAACTCTGTCTTTAATCTTCACATTTTTCTTCTCTCTGCATTTCTTGAAACCATGGTAACGGATGGGATAACCTATCTGCATTAGAGTGGCTGCGGAGTGAAAGAGTAGGCTTGTTGCAGAGTCTGATGCTAATATATTACCATCTGTAAACCACAACAATCAGTTATAATGGAAATTAATGTTTTAAAAAGAAGAGTTTGCTGTTAATTGTTAGGTATAACAGATCAAACGTTGACTTCAAATTCATATGTAATTTTTTTTTAATTTAAAATTTCAGCATCCCTCTTATTTGTGACCATTAGTCTCTCAAAATCTTAAACTTGCAGATTCTCACAGCCTAGACTCCAGTCGATATTCCATAGTAGGAGCAGATCTCCGTTTCTCATCAGATCTGGAGGAAAAGCTAAAGAAACATAACCTGGATATACAGTAAGTTGTTTTTTGGTTTGGTTTTGGTTTTTTTTTGTTTGGGTTTTTTTTTTTTTTGTAGTTATTTTTTTGATGAGGGCTTGTGGAATCATGCTGGTGAGAGTAAAGTCAGGCTTGGGCATACAGCATCTGCATCCCATGCTCATTATGCTATTTCCATGGTTACCTTTTCCTGAGCCCTTTGAGCAGAAGGAATTGTTCAGACACCTCATGCAGCCTCACTGAGCCGAGCAGGCTGGCATTGCTGTGACTGCTCAGTAGTTCCAAGTCTGAAGCAAGATTGTTCCCTGCACAGTCTATTCTGCAAACTGCGTCTTTGTCCTTCCTGAGAAGATCAAACATTACAGATCTATTTGCTTCTTGTTCTTAAAACGCCGGGGGAATGAAGTCTGACTCTCTGTGAATGTGTTTCTGGTGGTTGGTTCTCTTTGGAGTATATCATCCTTTCATACAAGTTAAAGCTCTTGTTGCAGGGCAGGCAGCTGTAATTCCTTCTGACTTTCCCCCCCTCCCTTGCCCTGGATGGGATGAGTTCCTGCAGCAGCCATTTTCTGCCTCAGAGCTCATACCAGTTTTCTTTCTCTACTTCATGAATTTAACTCTCTTAGAGATTTCTGAAAGAGTTACCCCTTGCTTGAATTTGGTTGAAATCTAGTTAATAGAATCATAAGTTATTCAAGGGAAATATCTAAACTAGAGATGTATCAAAATGTCATAAATCACTTTTTTTAAGAGTTGGTTCAGTTGTGTTTAGTTTTAATGCTGACTGATGGGCAGTACCTAGCTCAGTGAACATCCTCCACCCCTATTGTAAGGGCTGTATGAGTCAAGACCTCTGGGAACTTAGCTGGTAAAATGAAGAATAATTGTGTCAATGTTAAATTATTTCAGAGTTTTATCTTTGTAATTATTTTCTATTGCCTGCACTTAAAACCCCTATTGTTCCCTAGACCTTTTGGTAAAGTGATTGCCATGGAATCCTTTGAGAGCTTAACTCCAGAAGCTAATATCTGGGATTTTATTGTTCAAGTGTTAGGCTTCTGGAGGGGGGCAGGATTTAAGTTTTTAGAGTGGATGATGGACATACCTTTCAAATATAAGATATATAAATAGCGGCTATCTGGCTGGGTGGGAGAGAGCATATGGGTAAGCAGAATGCATCAAATTGCCATTTAAATCTTTACACTTCCATCTTCTGAAATCCTGCCTTGCTTGCCTACAGTGCTGCTCCTTGTGGAATTTCTCCTGCTTCTAGTGACTTTTCTTTTTCCTGTTCATTCTAGCAATTAAAAGAAAACTCCGTAATTCTAAGGAAAATTACTTGTGTAGATGTCTATTTTGGGGGTTTTGTGGATGGAGGGGGAAGAGACAACGTGCAAACTCGAGATTGCATTTTGCTAGATAATAGTATGTGAAGCTTGTTTTACAGATACTGAACAAATTTGTCTAATCAAATTTCTTCCTAGAACTTTTTTTTAAAGAGAGAACATTTTTTTTCAATTTGTATTTTATTCCTAATTTTACTGATCTCTAAAATGCAGATTGTATATGTAGGGTGCAATTCTTCTGCAAAATGAATTTTAGTATGTGCTCCAGTTCATGCTATCACAGTTCAGAGAAGACTTACAGAATACACATTCTTCCGTGTTCATAGCATGGTTGTCTTAGGGGAGATTGTTTCCTCCTAATATCTTCCGTGTTCATAGCATGGTTGTCTTAGGGGAGATTGTTTCCTCCTAATATCTCTGTTTTGTAACCATGGGAGTCCCCTGTCGACTGCCAGAAAACCCAGTTCTAGTCAACTTGATGAAGTGATTTCATTTACTCTTAAATGTCTAGTTCATAAAAAGGGTAGCTCTTTTAAGAATTTTTGGGAACATGAAATTACTTGCTTGCTAATAATTCTTTATAGATTTTTCTTGTTCTTTTGCTAGAAATAGTTCTCTTTTTTTGTTTTAAAGTTTGCCAACGCTTCTGGTAGCAGAGTGTGTACTGGTTTACATGACACCGCAGCAATCTGCAAATCTTTTAAAGTGGGCAGCAAGCACTTTTCCAGTGGCGATGTTTATAAATTATGAGCAGGTAAAACACAAATGGCATTTTTAGACCTGCATTATTGTCATGAAAATTGTTCTCAAAAGTGGGAGTTCTGCTTGTAAAATAAGTGGGCTGTATCCTTTTGTATAGATAGCAGTTTCTGCTGAATTTCTTTAGTAATGTGTTTTATTTTGTAGACCTGTTAGCTCATTTTGAAGAATATATAGCTATTCTGAAAGACAATTGCTGGACTATAGTGAACCAAAAGAACTGAGGCTTAATCCATACGTGGGGAAAACCATAGAATGTTGGTTTAGATAAGACAGAGGAAAAAGAAATGGTGCTGAATGTTGGAAATGAGTGTATAACATTACATAATTACCTCTCTGTGTTCTTTGACAAAGCGGAGTAAAAATCACATCAGCGTGAACTTAGCTTCTCTGTATGGAAGTAAAATGCTGCCTGGGGCAAACTGGGTGGCTCCAGGAATTAGTAACAGGCTCTTCCAAGCTGTAAATCACTGCTAGAGAGCTGAACCAAGTTGCTGACAGCTTAAAGCAGAGTCAGTTTTCAGTGCAGAGTCCCTGTGTCTGCAAAGGCAGTAGCATTGTCACCATTAAACTGGCAGCCACCTTGTAAATGCGAGGTAGCTGAGGAGGTTTTGGCAGTGGGAAATGAGGCCTGGTGTAATAATATGTGCAACTCATTTAATGTTATCCTGTACATTTTATGACATAGACAATTCAAGAGTTTAACCAAGTTACTACTTTTCACTGCGATTACATTCTTTTCGGAAGGGGGAACACTTTTGTCTCATTCTCTACCTGAGGTGAATATGACGGACCGGTTTGGACAGATCATGATTGAGAACTTGCAGAGACGACAGTGTAACCTGGCTGGAGTTGAAGTTTGCAGATCCTTGGACTCTCAGGTAAAGGGCCGCAGAGCTCTGGGTGTGTTTGATGTAAAACGTAATTAATCTGTCTCCAAGTCCTGCCTCTGTGTGTGCATTATAAGGCTCAGAGCAGTAACCAAAGCAGGTTCAGGGTGGGCAGCTGCTACCTACTGAAATCCTTTCCTATCCATGGTACAGTGGTTCCCTGTTATCAATGCCATGGTTGCTCGATATCACTTAGTTTCGGTAGTTGTACAACACCTGCAGTAGATCAGAGTGCAGCTCCATCTGCCCCACTCTCCTCTCTGCACAGAGGTTAGCAGCAGATGCTTAGAAAAGAGTATAAGAGCTCTTCAAAGAACAAGTCAAGCAGATGGCCAACAAAATCCTTAGGGGGAAAAACTGTTCTCTGGTATTTGTCCTCCAGTCCTCTGAAAACTGTGCTGCTTGTTTATTTTACAGAGGGAACGATTGCTGTTTAATGGCTGGGAAACTGCACGTGCCATTGATATGATGAAAGTGTACAGCTTCTTGCCACAGGCTGATGTCAAAAGGTATTACTGATAGCTTGCTTGCGGCCAAAAATCATCTTTGGATGCCATTTCCAAGGTAGTTCACGTTGATATGTAGTATGGGATCCCCGAGTATAACAGAGGAGTCTGCGTGCAGATTCTAGCTAGACAGACAGAATGTGTCCAAGTCTGAAACTCTGCAGAGCCTTAAGGACAATGCCTGGAGCAGGATTAATGATCCAGAGGCTTATTGCTGCCAGTAGTAGACTGGCAGTGGTGATGGTTTATTTGGGTGATAAATGAATAATGCTGATAAAGCATCTCATGACAGAAATTTGCGGCTAAAAGATGATACAAAAATGCTGTGTTGAGTTTTTACAGTACCTAAGATGTTTCTTGTGAACATCCAGCCTCCACAACACTAGATGGGTGGAGCGGAGCCCTAAAATACACTCAGAACAGGCAGCCACTGTTCATGTCCCCAAGGGCGATGACATCCAGGTGTTTGCTCCAGTCTTGTAGGCCTAGGTAAGATTACTTACCCATTTGCTTTTTTACTACAAGTGGGTGGAAAATGGCCAGTCCTGTTCTTCCCTCCCTTCTTCCTTGGCAGCATATTTGGGTAATGAGCCAAGGCAGGGCAGTAGTTTAGTGCCCTGCCCTATTGTACTATGCAAGCAAAGAAGGAGAGAGAGGAGAGGCGTGCCCAACAGCGTGGTCTGGCTTTCTCTCAACAGATTGATGCATCTTCCATTCATATCATGTTCATGAGCTAGACTGCTGGGTCTGTAGACAGAGCTTCGTACATAGAGGGTATAACTAAAGGCTGTTATAACAGTAATCTGCATGGATTTTGTTAAATTTTTTGCATTAAAGAAAAGCTAAAAAGGGGGAAACTTTTTAATGAGTAACTCCTTAGGTATATAATATGAAGTGTGAATTGCTGTGAGTCATTCATTAACTATGGTTTGAATTAGCTGAACAAGTTATCTTGGTCAAAATAAGTATTCACATATGGGGATTTCTCAAACCATGGAACTGAACAGGTGAGACTGAAAATCATAGGTTGTTTAAATAGGAACGATGACTGTGTGATTGTACCATATGGCACTTGTCAAGAGACATAGCTTGTACTTTTTTTGCAGCATTTTTGACTACCTTAGAGCTGTTCAGCTCCTTCCACTTCTTCCAAATGCTGAGAAATAGGTTACGTAAACTCTGTCCTTTGTATTAGTGAGTCAAATAATGCTTTCTATTTATAAAAATCTTTACAAAAGTGTTCTTCTGCAGCACTTGCACATCTGCAAGTGTATTTAAGAACTTCTGCCCCTCAGCCTCTTTTGAGCCTCAGTAGCAGCCCTTCCAAATATTTAGCATGGAAAAGAAAAGTCTGATATTCAAGTAATCTAGAGTGAGGGAGAGGAATGTGCCAGATTAAACTTTTTAAAGCAAGCACAGCTTGGGAGAAATTCTCCCATTAGTTTGGTGGAAGACATTCAAAGATTTTACTTTAAGAATCCTAGGTAGGAACCATTTTAGGAAACAAATCCTCAGATCTTATATGTACCATTTGGTTTGTGCTTCATCATGAGCTCATGTGGGAGAGTTGTTAGAAGCTGCACTGGTGTACCCATCACTCTTCCAAGGCATAATATGGACTTGTTGTGATTGTCTGGAGAAAATGCTGTCTTCGGCTGTTCGCTATAATCCTTTGATAAAGATAAAGCTCCTTCCATTAGGCTGTACTGTTGTGTCTACCTAAATTCAGCAAGACCAGATACACGCAGTAAAAGGGGTTAGAAGAGAAGTACTGGTTTTTGTGAGAAGTTACACAGACTAGTCCTGGAACACGAAATTCCAGCGAGGAGAAGCTGAAAATATCTTGTGGGTCACTTGTTTCATACATTTGACAACAAAGGCTAGGAGTAGTGGTGGTATCTTCATTATGGACAAATACCTGTATTAATTTTCTAGAAAGATAATGCCTTATTGGCCGTAGTTTTCACTCCTATGGAGTGAAGAAGAGTACATTAAAAACTGTACTGAGTCTCCAGCTTGAATCACAATTTTTATTTTATTCCTACAGAATAGAAGGACTTGAATTCCTAGATGAAAAGGAACTGTTTGAACAACTAATGCAGCACTACTGCATCTGCTGGGCTTCGAAGGACAGCAGTAATCTGGGTAATGTTCTCCCACACCTAGGAAGTGACCCTTCACACCGAAATCTTATGTGGAAAGGCTGGGAGTGTATGCACCAGGTGTATGATAGAAGTACCCTGCAGCAGGAATGGGGTCTGCTTCTCTGTCCTTGCTGGGGCTGGGAACACCTCCCAGGTGGCGTCTGATGACTGTTCCTCCACAGCCTTTTGGGGGTTTGTACAGGCATCTGAACTGCCCCACAGGAAGCCTGTCCAGTACAGGGGAGTTAGAATTTTTACAGTGAAAGATGCCGTATGGGTTACTTTAAATAACTGCCTGCTTTATACTATCAGTGCTAATTGAAAGCTTTACAAATCCTATGCATGTGAAGTACCATATGGGCACACAGTATATGAAATCACAGTGTCCTGACAACATAAACATAAAAATAAATTGGTATTACTTAGCCCAATCTTCTTCTGCACTCTCCCCATTTACATCCATCTGAGACTTAAGTTTTCCATGCTGCTTTCTCCTGGGGGAAAAAACTTCCTCTGAAGTTCACTCTTGTAAATGTTCCTTTTGTTCTTAAAATTCTGTCTCACCTAGACTGAAATTTCTTTGGAACAGAGAGACTTCATTTATGCTTTGTGTAGCATTATGTATATTGCTGCTGCTTAAGAAATAATAAAATCAAAAGAATTGTGGTTTTGGTGAAGGATGGATGTCTACAGCCATTATTTGTCCAAATTAGAAAGACAACTCTGTTGCAGACACAGTGTATCTCTACTTCTGTCTGCAATTTCAGGGACTACAGACTTTCTAGAAAACTTCTCTAGCTGCCAGTTTATATCTTTTTCCTCCCCTTCTCCTTCTCTGCCCTTCCCTTGCTCCTGACAAAGCAGTATTCCAGAGCAAATTTTATTGGGTGTTCCTTAGCAAGTGTGAATAGATGGAATCGCTGCTGAAGTTGTGCATATATCTCAGCCAGACTGGGCAGCAAAGCATCTGATGCAGCTGATAAAGCCAGATCTTCAATGCCCTGTTGCTGCTGCTGTAACAGATGCTAGCTTGTGGTGCTTGGTGACCTGAATCCGACAACTTCAACAGTTTTGAGCTGCAGAAATGCACATTTTCCACTTGATTTCTTATGGCTAAAAAGTGATGACTGTAATACAGAACTTATTTCTAGAGGAGCTAAGGCCAAGAAGTTCACCTCTTCATAGTTGCCAGTATTCCTGGGATCTCCAGCACTATTCTTCGCTGTGATTAGAAAAGTACTTAGGACAATTTTGGGTACTGAGGTTAAGTGACACAGCATATCTTAGAAGTCAAAAAAGACAAATCCCAAAGGAGATAATCAAATGTCTAATGCATGGATATGCCTTCATGTAAACCAGTTTTTCTTTATCCAGAGTGAATTTACTGCCCTCATTAATGGTACTTTCCCCAGCTTTCTCTTTTTAATTTCATGAGCAGACCCTTAGTTCATCAGCAGCCTCTGTGTTGCTCCTTCTGCCATGAATAACTTCAGTACTCTTTCAGATTGGCTTATTCAAATTAATTGCTATATCACCATCAAAAAAGGGTTAAAAAAGTACAGATCAACGTGTTTCCTAATTACCTTTCCTGCCACTAAATCCTTTACGTTTAAGTTAAAAAAATTCTCAAAGCATCTTTCTTCCTGTGTCTTAACTGTCCTAATAGTAGCGAAGTACAGGTAGTAGGAGAATAAACACTTGTTTCTCCCCCATCCCCCTTTCTTTTCATTTAGGTCTTGCAAACATCACGTTCTAGTGTATTTGCTCGAGGCAAGCGCGGGCCCAGAAGCCACAGCGACTGCCTTCTGCTTGAGACCAGATCACAGGAACGATGGGACTTTGCATGTGCCAACTTCAGTCTGCGCATCTGTGTAAGCGGCGCCAGTACAGAAGCGACGGGTGCTGCTGCTGTTGACTGTCCTGTTGGCTTTTGGTAGTTTTAAAGGATCTGGTTTTGCCCATTGTGAGCAATTGTTATGAGGCAAGATTCGCCTCCCATTCCCAGATACAAAATGACGGACTTTCATAAGATGTCAGTAATCCCTGTTTAAAAGCTTGCCTTCCTTAGTTTAAAACTGAAAGTAAAGTGTTCTTGGATTATATGATTCTCCTCTTTTGTCTTTTTGTGGATGTGTAAAATGTATTTGTGACAGGAAGCTGGACAAATCAGTGCTGGTGAGCTGCGTTATTGGATATCTCTGCACTGTGCACGGCTGATCATGAAGGTTAAATTTTGTTAGTTTTCGTTCTGTTCAGGTTTAATTTTTATGAAGCGTCACTGTGTTAGCTTTCTCCAGGCTTTACTGTCGATACAAGGCTGTCGCTGTACTCGGTATGTTCTTGCAGGGGAAGGGTGAAAGAAGAAGGGGGGCCGTGATTCTTGTTCAGCGATGTACAAGAAATCAGATGATGTTAAAGTAGGCATCATTTAACTGGGAAGGGCTTAGCTTGGCAGTTCAGCACTGGGGGGTAGAGGTAAGAAAGAAATTAATCGAAATTTGCACTGCTTCTGGCAGTATCTTTACACCAGTATCTCATTCTTCTTTCTTTCCCCTTAAAAGAAACAAACAAAATCCCAACAGCAACAAAAGACCTTGCCCTGTTGTTTGTAATTGAATCTTGCAACTTCCCTATGAGAAAAATAATAAATGTTTAGTATTTATAATTTGACTAGTGTCTTACTCATTAGAAGTCACCTATTTATATCTGATTTAGTGACTACATTTCTCCTCTCTCACCAAATGCCTACCAAGAGTATTTTTAAAGCAGTTGCAAGCAAAAGCAACCATTTTCCTACTGTATGTGACTTTCTGTACTGTAAGAAAACCTGGCTTTGGAAGTAGTCGACGTGGGCTTGGACTGGAGGTATAGGGAAGGAGATTATTGAGATACCAGAAACAGTAAAGAGTTATTGGAAGTGACAGTCATCATTTCAGAGGAACAGAAGTAGTAAAAAGAAACAGCCTTCCCTTCACTGCCCTCCTTTCTCTCAGCCACCGATTTTAGTCACTGGTAGTTACAGGCCACCTCCTCTTATGTTTGTGTCAAGCTTATTTCTTAAATGACGAGGCACAGAAATGCAATAGTTGGCTAATGCTCTGCACGGTCTTTGCAAAGTGTTCGCATAGCTCTCTGCCCCCAAAGGGAAGGGATGGACTCTTTGTGCAGTTATGAAAGGAGCTTATAACCTTTGCTTCCTAGATAACAATATCAATGGTATGCTTATGCCTGCACATTTTAGATGTTTGGGCTTATCTGTGCCCCTCTCCTATTAAGAGGTATGTGCAAGCTGTGCCTGCATTAGTGTTGACCCTTTCTCTCCACAGATGCAGGAGACCAGAAGGGCACGTCTCATTTTTTTCACTTTGATGGTAAAGTTCCTTCTTGAGCACAGCAGCTGTAACCGGGGGCTGTAGGGTTTGCCACTGGGTGGTTTCCCACGGCAGTTGCCTGCTGTCTAGATGGAGGAGTAGACCTGCTGATGAGACTTTCTGCCTCTTGGGAAGCAGGGGCAGTTAGCCTGCTGCATTTAATAGCCTGCAGCTTCTGGGGTTTACCTTCCGGTTTCACACCGTTGTTACTTAGGGTTTTTGAATATTTTTTCATTCCCACTGTGCAATTGCTCTATCTTACCCTAATGTGAACCCAAGGAGGTAAATTCAACAAGGATCTATGAAGCTGTCTTAATTAGACCTCAGAGTCCTCCAAATTAGTGCCTAGCTAAACGTAGCATTATGCCAGAGACCTGGAAGAAGAAAAAAGTATCGTGCCTCCTTGCCCATCTTCAATGTCCAGTTTCTCCCAAGTTAACCCACGTAGCTGTGTAAAGAGTAGATATTCAGCTAGCATAAAGAGGAATACCAGTATACAACTACTTTCTTGGTGCCTGCCCCTTGAGAAGGTCAGTGCAAGAAACACCCATAAAGATCTGGAACCTTAGCTTTGAGCAAAGACAACTCTGATAACCGCCAGAAGACAGGAGTATCGGGGTCACAAGGGCAAAATTATATGGATAAAACTTCATTTGAAACACTGCCGCTGCAGATTTATATCTGCAGTCCCTATTCAGAGCATAAAAACTTAAAAGGTTCCTTACAGAAATGTACATTTGTCCTCCCTCTGTACCATCCTGGTTTTGTTCAGGAGGCAGAGCTTGACAACTGGAAGGGCTTGTGAACTTTCATGAGACACAAAATGGCAATGGTCTCTTCCTAGGCTGAGACGGGGCTTGAGAAAAGGTAAAAAACTCAAGAATCTCAGTCAGTTCTGCTGTATTTGCAGCATTTTTTTCTCCTCTTTTGCTGTTAGTCACTATCAGTTGGAACAGCAGCTTTTTATTATGGATATGCTATCCATGAAACCAGCCTGAGTTTTGATGGAAAGATGGGTCTGATTCTACCGACTGAGCCACAGTCTAGTAAAAGTTTACTTCTTACTTCTGCTGACGTGGCTTCAGGCTGCCCGGAAGCTTGGTTATTGATGTCTAAAGTATGGTTACACTGAAAATAGCCTTAGCCATGATCTTTTTAACTACTTTGCTAGTCCAGCCCTTGAGCTGTCTGAAATTGTGATGGCTTTATAACACGTGATCTCTTAACTGACAGTTGTTTTGGACTGGGTTGTTGTTGGGGTTTGGTTTGTTTGTTTTCTTTGTAGTTGTTTTGCATTTGAGGAGAAGTGAAATAACTTTCTAAAAGAACTGCTCTGTTACAGCTGCGTGTTTAGGTTGGGATTCTGAGATCCTTGTCTGCCTTCACGCCCCTTTGCACCCACCCAGGCCTTTTCCTTTACCCAAAGGCTATTTTCCCAAGTCTAAATCCTGGTGAGTCTTATTTGGATGCTGCTATCTTCAACCTGTTTTGGACTTCCTCGGTACTGCATCTTGGATCATGCTGTGGGCCATTAAGTTGCTTTTCTTGCTTTCAATGAGCTTATAGCATACGAGGGCCTCCCACCTACAGATGCTCTGACTCACATGAGAGCTTTGTTCCTGTGGGGTGTGTGCGCTGTCTTGCAAACTCATTTGCTAGGTCAAAGACAAGACGTTATGAAAGCATGACTAGAGGTTGGGTACTTGATTGGTTTGTTTCCATTTCTAAGAAACAGTAAGGTGCTGCTCAGATGGACAACAGTAAATAACTTCCTCCTCCTTCCGAGTGGACCCTGGCACTTTGGGATGTGGTTGAGCTAGGACCTGTTCTACCAGCTGGTGTTGTATTTGAGGTTCCTTTTGCTTCAGGTGAACTGAGATAATGGAATTTAATGCTTTTATTTAATCAGCAGAATTGGTGTCGTTTGGGAGCAGGCTTATACCTGCTCTGTCCTTACAGTGTGCATTAACCCTATTGTAGAGGCATTCCCATCATTTGGAAACGAGCCACGTTAAATCTGCATCCCGGCGGATGGCTGGCCGGCAAGCCTGTTGGAACAAAGCGTGGTGGTGACTGCTGTGCCATCGCTCTCCAGCCACCCGGAGTCGGATCTCGCCTGCCTTCCAGCCTCGTTGCATACCTGGCTGTCCTTGAATCTCTCTGATGATCTCTCAAAATTCTCATTCTAGTGCATATAAAAGCTAGTTACTACTTTCCTGTGTATTCATATAGATGCAATTTTCCTCCTTGTAGTTTATGGAGTAAGAACTTATTAATGGATGACTAACCTCTTGGTATCGGAGACTCCTCAGTATGGCTTTGACAAGATATCTGATTCTGCCTGCAGTACTCTTTGATGTTCTGCTCCTTGATCTCCATCCACAAACTGCTCTGGTCTGACTTGCCGGCATTAGCATTACCTGTGTTGGGTGCTACACGAGCACTCGGTGAGAGATGGTGTCTACCCTGAAAAACCTCTTGATTTGAAATAATGTGCAAAAAGTATCTGAAATAGCTGAGTCAAAGGTGCTTAAATATGAAGATCAGGGAAACGAGACAATGTGTAATGTCACAAATCTGCTCATAGCCAAGTTTGACAGGTTACCTGACAGTTAATGTCTCAGTAAGAATCAGGGATTAAAAAAAAACCAAAGCACCAACAAACCAACAGCCCTGTAACACCCCCTGCGCTGCAGGAGTCTTCTTGTGCAGTGACTAATGCTTGCTCTGTGGCAACAAGACTATCCTGCTGATTTCTTTTGAATAAAAGGAATGAATACATAGCAAATAAAAGCCCCATCTCTACTATCAATTTAATTTCAGCAAGACCCCTTTTGAGAGCATATTCCTTGAGCCCCTTGTTAACATATCTTTGTGAGTGGGAGCCAAGCTGAAATCTTGCCTCCTCTAGAACAAACAAATGTGCTCCCATTGAACTGGTTGACATCTAAGATGCAACCCCTGAGCTGTTGCGTTTTTCATACAAGCAGGCTTTGAATGCAGCTCCCTACAGGAGAAGGTCGTGTGCTCTATCGGTCAGTCTTTTTTGTCGTCTTATTTGTCATAGTTTAATCCTCTCTCTGTTTGGAAATGATGTCTCTGCTAGCATGAGGTGGATACTGGTGGAATTTCTGCTCATCAATTTCTATTTTAGGCCCCTGTATAATTTGTTCATCTGAGGGAAGCACTGAAGAATGCGGCATCGGAGTGGAGCTGGTGCCGTGGGATGAAAGGCACGATGGTGCCCTGTTCAATCTTCGTCTAGATGAGTCTGACTTTCCATCTTGCAGCTGTTCAGCTAAGCGGTTCAGCATCCAGCTAGGAGAAGGGAAATCATTCATGCAAGAACTCTTCAAGAGTCTCTTCTAGCTCGGTTGCCAGCAGTGGTGAAGAAAGTAGGTCACCTTGTGCTTCAGGGTTACAAGAGGATCAAAGGAATTTGTGATACCTCGGGAGTTTGTGGGGGCGGGATGGCTGTGGGCAGTCTAGCTCTCATGACTATGCTAACTAAAATAAATCTTTCACCTCTCTTCAGGGAATATTTGGGTTTGGAGAGTGCCTGGTGCTGCTAAAACAATGCTACTTTGCTGGAAAGCCACTAGTTGAAAAGGACTGAGAAATATTTTCTAGCCAGGAGAGATGGCCTTTGCCTCTGCTGCTGCTTGCTGTGGTTTGTGTGACTCTGCTTGTCAGCTGTGGCTCCCTTGAGCTGCACGGTGAATCTCTGCCTCTCTGTCTTCTGCTCCCAGCCCAGCCTTTTGCCTGGTTTATCAGTACTGACAGTACAACAAAATTCATCCCTGCAAATGGTTTGTTTAAAGGAAAAAAAAAAATATATCATTTAAGCTTGAGTGAGCTGCAAGGTGAGAGTCAGCTGCATTGCCCCACCAAGCCAACTACGGTGCAGGAGCTCGATCATTCCCTTTGCAACCTCCTGCCCCGCTGGCAGCTTCCCCTGATGCTTGAAGGGTTTTGCCTGGCCCTGCCTGCAGGAGCTCGCTGGCTGGTGGCTGCCGTGGTGTCACTGCCTGCCACTCTTGGTGCTGGCTGGAGAGGCCGAGAGGCAGACCTTGCTGGTACTCACCTCTAGATACGGGCACTTCACTGCCATCTTTGCCACTGCAATATCTCGTATCAGCCCTGAATTTAGCTCTGGTCTCCATGTCATAGCCACACCTGTGTCATTTTGTTGAAGATCACTTAAAAGTACTTGAAGTAGTTTCATCCTTCCTACTGAACATAGTTTCTAGGTCTGTAAATGTAGTAACAGCAGGAGATTTGATCTCATCAATAGGAAAAGTTCTCCTGCAAGTCTCTCATGGCGAGGAGCCTGTGATGTTGTTCCTCACTCTGTTGCTAATGGGTTGTGGAGCACCTGAAAAGTTGCATCTGTCCCTGTCCTCCTGCTCTGTTTCAACTGCAGCATGGGTAGTCAGGCTGTCCCTCCCGTGTGCCGTGCATTTGGAGAGGGTGGGTGAGATGGGACCTCCGGTGAGGACGACAGCCAGGCTGGCTGTGGCCCTCCGTGGGGCTTTGAAAGGAGGCTGACCTGGCAGCCCCAGGGTCTGGGGCGCGTGGCGGGGTGAGGGTCCTGCTGAAGGAGCTCTAGCAGGGAATGTGGGTAGTGGGAAGGGGCAGCCAGAGGAATTGTGTCTGGTCGTACTTGCTGTTCTTGAAGCAAGATGCTGTTAATCCTCTTTGCTTCTGCCTGTATATGTGGTTGTGAAGCATTTGCACAACAAGGATGCTGAGTCCAGTTGCCATGGCAAACCGAGGGAGTCGGAGCACGTGGTTCTTGCCTGCCTTTGAGATGCCTGTCACAAATTGTTCCCGACGGGTACAAGAAAATCCTCGTATCTGCTCCATGCTGAGTCTTGGATGTTGATCCTTGCTCTGTCCAAGCTTCAACCACAGTTTAGGTGATTACACTTTACTGTGCCTGTCTCCCAGCCAAGTGACCCACGCCTGAGCGTTGCCTACACATTCTTAAAAGATGGATAAAAGAAGTTCCCTTCTAGAAAATTATTTAGTTCCTTACAGGGATTATCCAGCTCTAGGAACTGAATGAAAAGCAGTTGTTAGCTTAGCACATAGCATTTCAGGCTTCTCTGAAGAGTTACCAGTTCCTCATTTCGTGCATACAAGATTTTTCAGGTCTCTGTGCTGCTGGGGCACAGGGAAACGCGGTTATTGAGGATGGAAGCTCACCGTTGTAGGCGGCCTTACAGGATAGTTGTGGGGAGACGAGTGTTAGGTAATTGCAGGGAAGGTGTGCACATGCGTATGCTGCATGGGACTAGGAGCATCCGTCTCTTCTTTGAGAGCTTGGTGGGTTTTGATGTTAAATATCAGAATTAAGGTCGAAGTGTGGCTTCATCCTACTGGTTATTTTCCCTTCTCAAAAACCAGTCTACTCTGCTTATGCAGAACCGACCCAAATCTGTCCCTGTTTTCCAACAGACTACGGTAAGTCTGTATTAAGAATCCTTGGAAATTTCCATCTGCACTCAAGCATTACGGTAGCAATTTGAAGTAAAGCTATTATGCAATATAGGATCTATAAATGGGCAGAGGTCAGCTAACCTGTGTTACTGCTACGAGCTGCAAACAATTCTGCAAGTTCTCATTCAGTAACAGTTGCATAATCATTAAGACTATCAGTCCAAGATAAATACCGTAAAGATAAGGCAGTGTCAAATGAGTTGCCTTTGCCTTCTTTATTGCTTTTTAAAAGAGCTGACCGTGGATGCTGGCTCTGCTGGGGTCTTTCCTTGCAGCCACGCCATTGTGCAGCACCGAAATACTTTGTTGTAACTTTTTTGTAGACATTCAGTCCGAAGTCTGTCCTATAAAGTGTACCTGCACTGATTCAACAGAGACTCCACGTATGCTCAAGTCCTGCATTTAAGCATTGTTAAATGTTAATGGCACTTGAACACGTTCTTAAGTGTGTGCTTAAGTGCTTTTTTGAGTTTGGGAGCTATGGTTTGCACAGAAAAGCAAACGAAAGGTTGCAGATCTGCATGATGAAGCAGGGAGAAACAGAGTGAAACATTGGCAGGGGCTGGATAAAGTAGAGGTGTTCTGACTTTTCTGTCCAGGTACATGGACATGGGAATGTTCTCCGTGGTTCCTAAAAAGGATCTTTCGAAGCTGTTGCTTGTTTTGTACCACCATTTCCTCTACTAATTGACACAGTTGCTGTTGTCACTTATTTAAAAATCGGTGCAAGCACAAACAAGGACAAAAATAAGTGTCTGCTAATATGAACAGATTTATCTGTTCTCATCCCCACAAGCGTAGCTTTTACGAAGCTTACTGAGCAAACCTTAGTGCCAAATATTTAATGTTATCCGTGAGGGCCAAAGGGTGCTAAGAGCAGGGTGGTTTTCTTTGCACATTAGTGGCGTCTCTAAACAAAAGACAAGTGCTGGAGCAGCCTCTTCTCAGAATGACACAGGAGGAATGTTGGATTGAGAGGTAGCTTAAAGTGGGTCTGTAGCAATCACTTATTACACGTTCTGGAAAATGTCTTATGCCAAAGAGTTGTAAGTGCAGGGAAGTCACAGTTCAGGGTAAACATAAGAAAAATCCAACACCACCTCTGCCAATTCAGGATGATGAATATAGATCATGTGTATTGCTGCCGTAAACCTTTGACTGCATGGGCGAGTCCAGGCAGCCCCAGGCGTGCTGAGGTGATGCTGTTCCCTTCGAGCCTCGGCTGACCCTTCGGTTTCTTGCGTTGCCCATGGTCATGTTGCTGGTGGTGTGACTTTCTGATCATGCTGAACGACCCTCCGTCCCTTTGTCTCGCACACTCTTCTGGCACTTCTCAGTGTCACGCAGCTGAAAACTTCAGATAATTCCTGCGTGACTAGTTTGTATTTTGCCCGCCTGCCCTCCCACGCTGCCCGGTCTGGTTCTGCCCCTTTGCCGCGTGCCGTTGCATGGAGCCAGAGGTGATTTGGGGACCAGCCAAGTGATCACTTGGCCTCATTTGTCTGTCAGAAGGTTCAGGCAGGTTTTATGTGCTTGAGAATGCTTTAGAAGCCATAGGTGACAGGTGCTGAAAAAATCATCGTTATTTTATTGTTTTGGTTTTGTCCCTGTTTTTAAGGTTAACTTGAATTACATTGTTTTCCCTTGTAGCCATCCTTACACTGAGGCAGTGGTCAGAACAGCAGCGTTTCTTGGACCCCAGGAAGAAAGGCAAGAAAATGCCAGCTGAACTGTTCTGCTAGTGGCACATCAGCCGCGGCCCTGCAAAAAATTCTTCCTTTTCCCTAATCTTCCAAAACAAGTCAGTCAGGGTTTTGCACAGTGCTGAGATTTCCCGAGCCAGTTTCCTCCAGCGATTTTTCCATCAGTCCCACACGGCAGACATGGGATGCCCAGGCAGTGCTGGCTGGCACTTGGAGCGGAGCCGCTTGGCTGGAGCTCCTACCGACGGGAGGGAAACACGCTCCCTCAAGATCACAATTCTGTTTTGTTGTTTCAGTCCTGTGCTTAGTAATAATTAATGCCTTTGTTGCCTGAACACGGAGCATTTCCTCTAGAAGGCTCAGACAAACATCTCTGCTCCCCGAATAATAATGGTAAATGTTTAAAAGCCAAGGACGCAGAGTTAATCTTCACTTTTGGGCTGTGACCTTCCAGCGCTCCGAAGCCATCACTCCTCTGGCAGACATCTGCAGCAGCCTGTACGGCCACCATCCAGGCGTGATGGCACTGCTATCGGCAGCGTTCCTGCACCATGTACGCGGCAGCAGCGTCTGGAAGGGGCTGTTCTGCTGCCTCTGCCCTGGCCCAGGAGCAGCAGAGCCGGGGTCTGGCTCCCAGGGCTTGCCCGCGCTGCCGGCGATCTGGGGCAGCTCAGCTGCCTCCTGGTTCACCGATGCGATGCCGGCATTGTTTGTACAGCGCTTTGAGAGCTGCTGGTAAGAAGCACCAGGTGAAATCTGGATATGTGCTACATTTATCTCTCATAATAAATACCCCCAAAAATAAATGAAATCTGGATTCGTTTTGCCCAAGGTAAAATCCCTCGTCTGGTTGCGCTGGGAGGCGTGGTGGCAGATGGATTCGAGGTACCTGTTGGAAACCTGCTCGAGGTCACCATACTCTGCGAGCTTTCCTCTTCCACAGGTCCATGCAGTGGGTTCAAAGAGGCGCCCCAAAACCAGCCAACCCCACCACTCACTCTCCATATTCCAGTGGTTTCTGTAACGTGTTGCCAAGACCTTTTGGTATAGGAAACAAGCTCTGGGGTGAGGAAATAAAGTGACAGAGGCTCATTTAGAGGTGCCTGAACTGGATTCCTTCATAGCTCTGGCTTGACCCTCGTCTGGTGTGTGGCCAGCAACAGCCCTCCCTGGGACAGGCAAGTGGAAATTTCCTTCCCATCCCCAGTGTCTTGTGAAAACATCATAAAACATCGCTGGCGTTCTTTACCCTTGCTTACGAGAGGAAAAAAAATACCTATAAACCCCAATCCTTAATTACCCACCACAAACATGAAACGCAGCAGGCGATTGCTCAAGGAGGTGCAATGCCGTGGCGGGTGGGTTGCATCCCTGCTCAGACGGCAGGCGCGTTCCTGCTGCTCGGTGCAAGCTGCGCTGCAGAGAGCTGCGTGCTTGCATCGCCAGGGCAATTTCTGCTGTGCCCATGGCTGCACGGGCGCTGCGGTGGTGCCAGCATCACCTGCCAGGCTGCAGCCTCCCGGCCGTCCCCGCTTGCCTGCCGGCTGCAGCTCCACGGCCTCTGCTGTGGCTTGAATCGAGCTTCCTAGGCGCTGATCCCTTACGGGCTGCGGTGGGGGTTTGGGGACGTTTTCTTTTAAGTATTGGATCAACGTCAACTTTCAAAGCTGCTGGTGGATCCCTAGGCACCCTCGCCAGCAATCTTTTATTTGAGAGCAGTGCAAGGGGGATACAGACCATCAGAGCTGGCTGAGCCTGCTTGAGGAGCTCTGGGCAGGACGCAGGCTGAGGTTTAGAGGAATCGGCTTTGACTGTGGTTCAGGCAGGCTCCTTTGGTAGTTCGAGGCAAATTGGTCATTTTACCTGCTCTCTGGGGTCTGTAGGAAGAGGTTCAGCAATAGGTCTCTCTGTTCTGATGCTATCTTTAAGGATTTAAAGCCCCTTCAATTGTAGCAACACGAAATGAATCCCATGTTTGCCACGTACAAAGGTACCAACATCTGGCAGTTTTTGAAGGAGGCGTCTGCCCTCCACGCCTAACCCTGGACACTGCTCCGAGTCCTGGGCTGGCTCCGAGGGGCTTCAGTTTGCCTCCCCCATGTCAGAGCAGCGACTCGGGAAGCCCTTTCCCGAGGTGCAGCCTTCCCCTTTGCTCCTCGTACATTCCCTTCCACACACGTTTTGGGGCTCTCGATTGCACCGTGCTGGGAAGGGTTCTGGTCTCTTGTGTTACACCTGGGCTGACTTAATTACAGAGAGCTAAGCCTTGGCCAGGAGTGATTTTTCACAAGGAGTGGTTTTTCCCTCCCCAGAGCTACATAAGCCATTTCCCAGGGCGCTGCTGGATCCGTGCATGCCCCCGTGCGTGCGACGTTGTGCTCCTTCTGGCACGTGCTACCTCTTGGCAGCACAAGCAGGTAAAAGCTGCCCAGTGAAGCAGGCCAGCTGGGCTTCGCACAGGTGCCGGCACTCTGGGTATCTACATGAAAGGAATCACGTCCTGAGCCTTGGCAGAAAACCCTAAAACAACAACAACAACAAAAAAAAAAAAACCCCAAAGCCTTGAACCAAGGAACGGCAGTGATAAAGAGCTTTTATATTCCTGTGGGCTGGCCTATCAGCTTTTATTGCCCCCCTTTTTTTTTTTTTTCTTAGCAATGCAAATCCAATCCGTTTTTTAGAGCCTCCCATCCACTACCTCTTCATACAGGTCAAGGGGAGCCTGCCAGCCTTTCCGTGGGACAAGCAGGGTGCTCCTCGAGGGTCCTCGTCCCTGCGCCAGGACCCCTCAGAGACCTGAGCGGGGTCTCCAGTTTCTCCAGCCCTCTGGTCCACAGCATCTCCTCGACCGTGCCCACAGGACCAGCTGCCACCAGGGCTCTGCCTGCTTTGTTCCAGCCCCACTCATGACCACTGCCAAGCGTGGTCACCCCGCGGCGAGCGAGGCGATGCTGGACATTGACATCAAGTCCAAGTCCTCAGAGCCTCACTGGTATGAGCGCTACGTCCAGCCCTGCGTGGCCGAGGTGCTGGGCAGCGCGCTCTTCATCTTCATCGGCTGCCTCTCCGTGGTCGAGGATGTGGAGGGCACAGGGAGGCTGCAGCCCGCCCTGGCGCACGGGCTGGCCCTGGGGCTCAGCATCGCCATCCTGGGAAACATCAGGTAAGGGGGGGCCGGCACCTGGGGCTGCATGTGCTCCCCCCCCACCTCCTCTGCACCCCCTCACCGGGGGCGGCACGGTCCCTGCTGCAGCACCCGCACGGTTTCCATGCGTGGACAGGAGGAGATGCTCGTGTCTCCCCACGCACTGCCTTTAGGATCTTTCCTGCCCAAATATTGGTGACCGCAGCAACGCTGCACTGCCATCGAGCCTCTCTGTTAACGGCATGGCTGCTTAGGTGGTGGTCATCCATAACGCCTTGGGTGTCGGGGAGTTCGCTTGGCTTCTGACTGCAGCGTTTTATTTCTAGCCCTTTAAATAAAAATGGTCAAAGCTGAAACAGAATCATTCCTCTGGAAAGCTGGGACCTTTCCTTTGAAAAGGATGTCAGAATGAAACATTTTGACCCGAGTATGCTATTCCCCTGTGTATTTTCAGGTGAAAAATTTGGATTCCATTTACAAATGGTTTCAATTCCTCAAAAGCAACATTTAGACAAACCTGCTTGTTGAAAATGGTGCTGTTTGACGCTAAGATATAGATTTATCGTGCAGGGAGAAGCTGAAACAGTCCCTGTGGAGTTTCATTCCCTTCCCTCCAGTCGGCTCTGTGCAGCCCAGGGATGGGATGGCTCCGGGCTGTCCCCCTCGATGTGCTGGGTCGGGACACAAACCTCCCCCAGCTGGGGAGGGTGGCTCGGCCAGGCTCACATGCAAGCCCTGGGGTCCAGAGCAAACTCCTGATGAGGAGGGATAACGCCACGGGGTGAGGCTTGTGCAGTCGGGACTCAGTGACCCAGGTGCGTGTGCCAGCGGAGCCGAGCTGGGTGCCCGCTGCACCCCAAGCCCTCGGCACAGTGAAGCCACAGGCCAGGGGAGCAGCACGGGGGGGCTTTGTGGTGAGGGGCTGCAGAGGCGCCTCGGGGCTCCTGGGGGTCCCCTGTTAGCTCTGAAGCCAGGAGGAGCCGGCTCAGGGTCCTGCACAGGGAGATGTTTTAGCCTAAAGTCCGGTTTTAGAGATTTGTGTCCAGAGAGGCTGGAGAGGAGCCTGGCTCGGGATGAGTGCTCGCTGGCACGGCTGCAGTCCACGCCGTGGGCGGGTGGGCGCTCCAGCCGGGGTTTATTTGCAGACAGGTCCTCCTTTAGCTCCTGGGCTCCCACCCTTCCCAGGGGCATTTGCAGCCAGAGCCCCGTCCCGCTGAGATGTTTGCTAGCCTAAACAACACAACCTCTTGCTCTCATATGATGGGTCTTTAATTACAGCTGAAGAATAAGATGTAATTATAGTTCCTAGACACTCTGAGTCATCGCCTTCACCAGCAATTATTATTAGGGCTGATTGGTTATGAAACTTGTTCATTAATGCGTGTCCCGTGGTAATCTGTTTTAATTAGAAGGTATCTGAGTTTGTCTTGCATGTGGTCTTCAAGATGAATGATTTAGGTCCTGTAACGAGGCGAGCATGGCTGCTGCCAGCCCTTCCCAGGGCTGTGGTGGGCAGCATGCGGGGATGCAGGGAGACCTGTGTGCCTTTGCGTTTGCATCGAGCGGAGGGAGATAAACCTTGACAATCCCAGCAGAGTCCAGCAGCGCTGGTGTGGCCGGGAGGTGGCCTCAGCCCTGCCTGACAGCACTTGTCCCGTTCCCTGCCTCCCCGGGGGATGTGTGTCCCGCCAGGCTGGGTCCCAGCTCTGTCAGCCCCTCTCCTTCCCCCGAGCAGCAGCAGGGATGGCCACCATCAGTATGTAAAGGCGGATGACTTTCCTCCCTGAGCCTTTGCCCCCGGAGGAGCTGCTCCAGAGAGCGCTGGTGGCCAGGCTGTGCTGCTGCCACAGGCAAAGCTCTTGCTGGGGGGTGGGCAGTGGTGTAACCCCCCTGTACCAGGGCCTTGGGCAGGGCTTCGGTGCACTCCACAGCCTGCAGCACCCCGCAACGCCGGGAGAGACCCCCTCTCCCCACACCTCCCCAGGCAGGGCTGTGGCAGCTCCTGGAAGCACCTGGGGGTCTCCAAAGACCCAGTCCCAAACCTTGTCCTTGGAATTGCACCAGGGCAGCTCTGGCCCCTGCCAGCACCGTAGGAGGGGTTGGGTATCCAGCACGAAGATGCTGCTGCTTCGAAGCAGTAACTGCAGAGGAAGGAAATGGCTGGATTCTGCTCTTCTGCAGTGCGTGGCACCTTCTCACGGGAAGGACTGAAAAACCATTTGTGGCTCCAGCCCATGGCGAACACAGCCAAGAGGGAACCCTGTGCTGGGGGTGAACGCCACGCCGGGGCTGAACCCCTCATTGATGCTCCGCTCTCCTTTGCAGCGGAGGCCACTTCAACCCCGCCGTGTCCTTGGGCGTGTACCTGATCGGTGGGCTGAACATCGTGATGCTCATTCCTTACTGGGTCTCCCAGCTCTGCGGAGGGATGATAGGAGCCAGCCTGGCAAAGGTACGGACACCCGGGGAGTCTCTTTAACGAGGGCTAACGCTGGGGTGCAGGGACTCCTCCTGCTCTGCCAGAGCTGGCCTGGCCAGCCCCAACCTGCTGCCGAGCCCCGGGGTCTCCAGCTGCAGCGAGTGTGATGGGGAGGGCGAGTGGGACTCGGTGCGTTGGTTCTGCATGTAATCTAGAGTGCTGATTTCTCACAAGGTGATACGGCTCAGAGGTTTGCTGCGTGGGCGTGGGGCTTGTCTGGTGCTCCAGGCCAGGGCGCCCGGTTCCTCCTCCCAGCTCTTTCACAGTCTGACTGCAGGACTCGGACGACTCGCCCCCGGCCACAGGCTCGGGTCTGGCAGTGCTGCACAGATGTGGGGGTGCCGCCTCCGCACGGCGCGCTGGGGCCCAGCTAATTAATTCTCAAGGGCAGCTGTTCTCCAGAGGTTTGCTATGGCGTGCTAATTAGGCACAGAATGATGCGTGCCACCTCTGCAGCTCCAGGCATTTTCATGCACGGTGTCTGCCAGTGCTTCTACTTAGGGCACTGTGCTGTGAGGTTAATTTACGTTTGGTGCTGCCCGTTCCCAGCATCCAGGCAGCCCGCACCCAGCAGCATGGTGCCATTTGGCCGCCGCCAACCCCTCGGTGGCTGGGTGAGGCTCATCCCACCGGGAGAGCAGTGGCTGGCTCATTATCTCAGGAGATGCTAAGAGCCTTCGCTAATGAGTTTATATTTGCCAGGTGCTTAGGGCTAGCTTTCAGGAGGAAAGTGATGAGATTAGCTCCTCTTTAACCTGATGCTACGCACGCCCACGCTGTCCTGACAGCGAGCACATATGCCCATTAAAGCCCACAATATGGAGCATGGACGGCACAAACAGGGCTCCCCCCACACAGGCCGTGTCGGCGAGCGACTGGTATGTGAACGCCAGCGGAGGAGCCTTCAGCAGCATCACAGATGACAAGCAGATCCCCTCCGTCCTCGTGGGCGAGATCGTCATGACCAGCTTCCTGATCCTCGCGGTCTGCATGGGCGCCATCAACGGGAAGACCAAGACCCCGCTGGCACCCTTCTGCATCGGCTTCACGGTCACGGTTGACATCCTGGCAGGGTGAGCTCGCAAGTCCTCTCCCTGTGCGTGTTCCATCTGCTCCAGCAGCCGCTGTCACCGGGCAGGGTGCCTCGAGCAGGAAGGGGCCGCGGGCTGCAGGGATGGAGCTGGTGCTCAGGGCTCCCTTCGGTGCTGGCTGAGGAAAACCCCAGGGGGCAGCTCCAAGCACTGGCTCCCTGCGACAAGGCTCCCTCCCTGACCAGCGCTGTGGCCGCTGTATCCTGCACCGGGGAGGCGAGCGTGCCCGTGCCTGGCATGGGGCGGGATGGGATGGGGTGGGATGGGATGTGCCCCCTCGCAGCCCAGCACAGGACCTGCTGGCCAGGACAACTGAGGAGAGCTGAGCACGCTGCAGAGGCTGGTGAATGAGCCCGCTGGCCCCTCTGATGTTTTTGGGGAGAGCTGCTGGGTGCAGCCCGGCCGGGTGCAGGAGACGCCGGTGGCTCGAGCCCAGCACGTGGGACTTCAGCCAGAGCAGCCTTTACAAGTACCTGTTACGGACTGATAAAACTGAAAGGCTGCACGGGCAGTGTTTGTTGTAGGAAGCCCTGAGCAAACAGGAGAGGGTTTATCTGGAGCTGTTCCTCGCCGTGTGTCCTCGTGGCTGCTGGAAACGCTGCCAAGCTCAGCCTCAGCACAGGCAAGCATTTCGGGCGAGCAGCCTGGGTCTTGTGCCACTGCAATCAGATAACGAGTGCACACGATTATGAATGTTAATAGGTTGTTTAGTTAAGGCAGTGCCCCCTCTAGCGGGATTCAGAGCTCTTATTTAAACATTGCACAAACCTCATGTGCAAATATTTATCTGTTGCAGTTTTCTTTAATCTGTAAACACTATTGTCTCTTCTGCCCCGCTCCGCTGCCTACGCGTGGCACAGAGCTTTCCCTGCTTAAAAGCCCAGCTCCAGTAAGCCCCAAAATAGATTTGGCACTCCTGCTTCCACCCCGCGCTAGGTTTTCCCCGATAGCTTGCAAGCACTCCTGAGCAAAGGCAGGTGTCTGCCGGTGAGCAGCCGCTGCGGGGCTGTCGGGGCCAGGCTGGTCCCTGTGCCGCAGCAGAGCAGCCGCTCGGGTCTGGGCTTCCTTGTGCTACCAGGGTGTCCCCGGGCACCGAGCAGCCGTGCCTGGATGTGGGCCGGGGTAGTCCAAGCCTGCCGCCCACCCGGAGCAGGGACAGACGCCCAGCGAGGAGCCCCAGGAGGAGTACGCTGCTGCCCCTTGCCCAGCACCCCCTCCCTGCCCTGTGCATCGCCCTGTCCTGGCAGCGAGGAAGACAAGTGCCAGTCTCATGTCCCGCAGGGCTGACGCAGCTGGTTTGTTCCTCTTTCAGGGGTGGCGTGTCCGGAGCCTGCATGAATCCTGCCAGAGCCTTTGGGCCAGCTGTGGTAGCAAACTACTGGGACTATCACTGGGTTTACTGGGTAGGGCCCATGGTTGCTGCCCTCTTTGTCGGCGCGCTGGTGAGGTACGTGATGCCCGTGGCGGTAAGGAGAGCGGAGCTGTGCAGGCTGAACCCCCTTTCCCACCCTGCCGCCTCCCAGGGGGCTCTGCCCTGCGCGCTGCCCAGCTGCTTCCCTGCTCCTGGGTCAAGGCTGCAAGCAGCCACTTTTCCAGAGAGGCGTCCAAGGGCTGGAGACTGCTTTCCCTTCTCCTTCTTATGAGGACAGGGCGACAGCAAAGATCCAACCTGTCTCCAAATCAATGCGTTTGCTCCATCCATGTCTTCTTGTGGGGCGAATCCAGGCTTGGGCTGGCGCTGGGCTGTTGCTGTTGCTGGGTTTCTGTTGCACGCTTGCAATAGCAAAAACACTAACCCCGAATTTCTCTCTCTTTTACCACCCCAAAGGCTCCTGATCGGCGACCAGACCACCCGCTTGTTCCTGAAGTAATGCCGGGCGCGGGGCCACATGCGTGCTGTTGCTGCTGGCCTGGCACAGGCAGCTGGTGCGGCTCAGCATAGCTGGCGTGAAGCCCCCTGCCCCTGTTCCTCACCATCCCACCTGCCCTCTGCGTGTCCCAGGCAGCCTGTGCTCTGGAGTTCGTTCACTTGATGCTGCAGGGATGATGGAAAGCATCCCGGCCGAACCAGGCAGCCTGGTGCTGGCAGCAGGGCTGGGCAGCACCACTCTCACCCCGGTCCCCAGGGCTCTGCCAGCCCTTGCCGCGGCTGCGGGACCGGCTCGCCAGGAGCATCCTCTGACCCGCACCAGTGCCCACGAGGTCGCAGCCTCCCCCAGCATCGGTCGTGCGCGGCGTCCATCCCACCAGGGCTGTGCCTGGGTGTCTGCGGTGCTGGGGAGCCCTGTGCCCTCCGGGGTGGGCACCACTGCCCCATGCTCAGGCGGTCCGGTCTGTGTGGCTGTGGCTGGCAGCCCAGTGCTGGGCTGCTCCCCAGGAGCCTCTCCAGCTGCCCGGGACAGGCGGTGAGAGCTGTCAGTTCCCAAATGCCCTGTGAGGAGCCTGCTGTAATCCTGCTAAGGTGGCAAGAAGCGGAGTCGAGCAGCCGTGCCTGGGGACTGCGCGGCATCGCTTGCCGGCGCTGACACTAATCGCTTTCCAACTTCTTCATGACATTATTAATTCCAAGGCCCGATGCAGCTAGCTCCCTCTGCCCTGGCACACACCCGCGGGAGGTCCCCAGCCCCGAATGCAGTGGTGCATGCTGCGAGGCTCCGTGCCCTGCACTACGCTGGCTGCTGCATTTGCCTCCCATTGAGCATCTCCACTCTCTCTCCACCAGCTCCCTCCTCAGCATCCAGCTGGCAGAGAGCCCGTGCTCCAGCATGGCAGGATGCTCCTCCATGGGAGCCTGCTCCCCAGCTTGTGCCGCGGTTTGGCTCCCGTCCCTCGCGCAGGTCCAGGACGATGCCACGCGGCTCTTGCCTGTGGCCTGCCACGTAGGAGGGTGATGGGAGAAGGGAGCTTTGGTGGCAGTCCGATTTCTGGCCCCTCTCAGTGTCAGGAGGGCCAGGGGGTGAAGCACCAGCTGAGAGCTCAGGGTGGGTCTGTCCCTCCCCTGCCAGAGGATGAGTGCTGGCAGTGAGGGGAGGGGGCTGCCTTGGCGGGGGGAGCTGCTGCCATAAGCAGGAGTCAGCAGAAGGAGAGCGATGGAGCTGTGTGGGCATGGGGAGAGGAGCCAGCGCAGCAGCTTTACGTCAGCTGGGTAGCCATCCCCTACGGCAGCTCTGCCCTGACTCATCATGCAGAGTCCCCAGCCTCCCCCATGGAGGGGGGGTTCTAGGGACCCCATCCCCACCCCTCGGAGGGCTTGTTGGGTGGTAAATGACAGGTGTCATTGCGAGTACTTCCAGCCCCAGCAGGGAACCCCTCAAGTTACCTGGGTTGAGTCACTCCTAGTTTTGCAGATGTTTAACTTGGGCAATGTCCGTTGCTTTCCCAGCCCCTACAGGTGTGGCTCTGAGGTGCCCCTGGGCTGGCCCTGGGGAGGGGGCTGTGCTGGGGGAGCTGTGCCCCCCGCACGGGGCTGCCCGCCCTGCCCAGCCCAGCACTGGGGGGGCACCAGTCCAGAGACTGGGCTGGAGGGCAGGGGGAGACGGGAGTGGGAAAGGGCCAGGCTGCTGCAAGCAGGAGCAGTAGCATCCTCCCAGGGCCAGGACCAGTGTGCAGGGCTCCGACTGCCAGCAGGTCCGGAGGAAACCCCTGGGCAAAGCAAGTGCTTCCTACCCCTCCTCCTGGGCTGCTCCATGCAGAGGCAGAAAAGCTGTTGCTGTGGCAGAGAGGAAGTTCCCGGCTTTCTGATGTCCCCGTGGGGCTGGCAGAGCCCTGCACAATGTCATCTTTCTATTTTCAGCTTGCTTTCTTTTTCTTCCAGCCCGGGAGGTGACCCACACACGCACGCACACATGCACAAAGATGTATTATTTTAGAGAAGGACAAGGCTGTAGAGATGCTGAAGCGAGGAAAAGCCAGAATTAAAGCATCCCTGACTCCAGGCATGCGTGTTTGCCTGCATCCCTTCCCGCGGGCAGCTCTCCCGGGGCTGGGCAGGGGGACACAGTACCCCACGGCGGGCTGTGTGGGCCCCAGGTGAGCCTGGGCACAGGCAGCTGCTCATTCAGGAAGGAAAATGATGCAAACCACAGAAGGAGACAAATAACATGAAGATGTCACTAGGACGGTCGTCATGGCAACGCCACAAAAAATGCCAAACCAAACAAGGAGCAAAGTCACTGCTTCCTCCCCAGAGGGACCCTGGGGGGGCACAGGAGCGGGTGCTGCTGGGAGCTGGGGGCCGTGGGGAGCCACCGGTGGGGCCCCAACCTGCCCCAGCCCCCGCTCGGGGCACAGACCTCTGCGGGAGCGGGGCTGCAGGCAGCTGCCGCGCTGGGGCACAACGGGCGCCCACCTTCCCCTTTCGAGAGGAAGCACGGCCCCGCGTCACTGCAGGAAACATGCTTATGGCTGCAGCTGCCTCGGCACGGGCCGGCTCCCTCCTGCACCCCAGCTCCGGGGCCCTTCTCCCGGCAGGTGTGGGCGAGGGGCGAGGGGCCGCGGTCCCACCGGGGCGGTGATGCTGCTCGTGGTCCCCGGGCGCAGGCGAGGAGGGCAGGAGGTGGGGGATGGCCCATGCACGGCCGCGTGCTTCCCTGTTTTGCTGTTGATGTGTTCAGCACATTCATTTTTAATTTGTCAGGGTGACTTTTAATAAAGTATCTGTAATACTGTGTTGTTTTTCCCCAAGTATTATTAAAAAGCTTAATTTATGCTAATTCAATACCAATTAACTTCCAAGCACTTAATGTGCTTTAAGGACATAAAATACTTCTCATTCCCATTCAATTAAATTTACATCATGCCTGGTCATGGGTCTGCACCATGTTTTTATCGGCACATGGATCTGCCACAGAGCTGGGACACTGCCAGCTGTTTTCCTGGTTCTTTGCACCCGTTGGGATGGAGATGCCACTCGGGAGCAGGGCAGGCGTGGGGCACTGATGCTGGGGGCACCTGTACCTAACGGGGCGGTAATCGCTGTGGTTTGGGGCTGGCGAGGACTCGGATGCTCCCACCTCTGCGTGATGAAAAGCCCCAGGGCACCGCCTGGTCCACAAGAGCCACCGAAGGCTCTGCAGATGCCGTGCACGTGCTCACCAGGTGCTATCGGCCGTGGCTGGCACCGGTGATTTGGGGACACAGGGAAAAAAATCAGGGTGTGCTCTGGGAACGGCATCAGAAGGATGTTTGTCTGCCCCTGTGTCTGCCCGAGCGTCTCCTGCTCTCACACTGCAGCTCTTTCACTCTGGATAAACACTCCGGTTAAACATTGACCGGGGGAAGAAAGCCGTGCTGCTGCCTGCGGTCGGGCTCCCGGTGCGGGCCCACCCGTGGGGAACAGCCGCGTGTTTGTCCAAGACGGGAGGCTCCCGCCAAAGCCCCGAGCGCTGGGGGATGGACACCGAGCCAGGCTGCTCGCTCATGGCCCACGTCCAGCAGCGCAGGAGCCCGGACCTGGGCTTGTGGCCCCGATTCGAGCTGGGACCCTGCCCAGCCTGTGCGACCCCCCTGGCCACGCAGGAGCCCTCGTTGTGTTTCGTACCTTGCCCTGCTCCCCGACCTGCAGCCAATCCCCCGGTCCCCGGCTCTGCCCGCCCCGGCTGGTGGCTGCGTGGGACACAGCCGCTGGCAGGAGCATCACGCTGGAAATAGCTGATATGCAGTGTGCAAATGTGCGAATTAATGAGTCGGTTAATTCGGCTGAGTCTCTCTCCTTCCACAGCTCCACTGTGCTGCAGCCCCCTGGGAACAGGGGCGTCACGGCCGGTCGGGCAGCGCACCGTGCTGCGATGGGGAGCTGGGGTGGCAGCGAGGTGCAGCACAGGATGCCCCCGGCCCTGGCACGGTGCTCGGTAAATGTCGCCCATGCACTGCCCATGCGCAGGGCGGCACAGCTCAGCCCTGAGCTCAGTGACAGGGTCTGCGGCCAGTCTGGGGGGATTCCCTGCCCCCCCCCCCCGGCTGTTACGCAGAGCTGGGGTGGGATGCAGCTCCGTACCCCGCCTGGGAACACCCCATGGCCGTGGTTGTGCGTGACCATAGCCGTCTGATTCCTGCTGGGGAGCGGCAGCTCATCCCTGCTGTCTGCAGGAGTCGGGGTGACTTCTCCGTTCTGCTGCATGTGAAGGGCTGACACCCCCCGGGTGGGCAAGGGATGAACCAGCTGGGAGGGAGCCGCCTTCTGGGATCCCAGACACCGATGCTGCAGGACTGAGTCCCTTATCACAGGAGACCTGGCTCCATCGCTGTGCCGATGCCCAAGCACCCCTGAGCTCGCCTCCAGGAGAGGGACAGTCCAGGCGGTAGGGAAAATCGGGCTGAAGAAGCAGTAACTCTGCACGTTAGCAATAATCAGACAACAGCGCTCGTAACAAGAAGAAATCACCGGGGCCGTGAGCTCAGCAAGGCGCCGAGCGGTGCTGGCCCCGTGGTGGCTATTTGCTCGGTGGTGGAGCCTCACCGGGTGATGTTTCCCTGGCAGTGCTGCTGCGCCGGGCTCACAAAAGGCTTTTCATCCGTGGGCAGAACAACGCCTCGCTGTTCCCTTCCGCCTGCTCGCCTGCCACCCCTGGCCCCCCGGTCCAGGAAAGGAGGAGCCCCCAGATTTTTTCCTTCCAAATCCTCCCTTGAGAAGGATTAGGGGTGTCTGGCAGTGTGCTCCCCCAAAGCCTCCTCTTAAAATAGCAGCAACCCCAAGCAGAGGCAGCACATCAAAATGCCAAGAGCGTGGCTGCGGCGAAGTATGATGGATGAATGCTTTTTGGAACATGTCCCATGAGAGCATCTGGGAATTCTCACTTTGCTCTGCTGTAAAGGTTTTCTTTGCCAGTCTACAGCTGGTAAAATCACAGCCTTAAGAATAAAAGGTGATTTAATTCTTTTAGTTAATTTTGTCCATCGGGCAGAACCGCAGTAGCTGTGGAGGGCAGATGCAGGTAGCAGCGAGGGGGAACGGCTCGGGGCACTAGGATGCTCTGCTCCTTGCCACTGCCCGCCAGTTGAGGCTGGACCCGCTGCCACGGCACTGACCTGCTCCTCGGCTCCCCAGCACTGTCTCGCCTGTGGGAGCAAACTGGGGGACTCTGACCCCAGCCCATATTAAAAAAAAAAACTTAAAAACCCATGAATTGCACTAAAATCCGGATGCAGGCAGGGCAGCGACAGCACCAGCACAGGGCCAGGGGAGGTTGCAGACCTTTCATGAAAAAGCCAAGGGATGTGCAGCCCCGGGGACTCCTCCGGTGCTCGTGGGTGTTACACGAGCCTTGCAAGGGAGGGTGCACCCAGGGGGGCACCTGCAGCAACGGCCCCGTGCGAGGGGCTGCGTGGGAGCGGGGAGCAGCGCAGCTCCTGCAGCCCTCGCACCGCCGGCAGCCCTGAGGGAGCGGGCAGGGCGGCTGCTGCGCCCACAAGCCTTCCACGGCAGCTCGTAATTTGGCTGGCACATCTCTTCCAGCCTACCCTGTACTCATCTCCCGGGTCTCTGCGTGAGCCCTCAGAGCACCCTGCTTGCCACCTTGGGTGCTGGTGCCACGGGGAGCTCCCATGGGTGCTCGCTGCCGGGTCGGGGCATCCCGGGGGCGAGTGCGGCGGTGGCTGCGTGGGCACCGGCATGGGGGCGCGAGGGACAGCGGAGGTGGGCGATGACGTGCGGAGCCGGTACTGCGCGTGAGCTGGCATCTGTATGTAGGAGACGGGGACCGAGGCGATGGTAAAGGGAGTGGGAGTCTAAATGTATTCTGGGGAAGCTCTTAAAGCCGTGCCATTAGCAGGGTCCAGGCAGCGCAGGTGTGGGGACGGGCTCATGCCCTCCTGTGCTTGGATGGTACCCGTGGGGTTGGGGAACACGCCCCGGGGCCGGGCAGCATCCCTTGCCGCTGTGCCACATCCCTCGCCGCCGTGCCGCCCCGGAGCGCTGCGCCAGCCTCCGCTGCTATATTTACTCTGCAGCCCGAGAACAAGGCACAAATGCCAGAGCAGCCTCCCCGCCCATTGGCAAAGAGCACTAACAAGCATCACCACCACAGGCAAAGCTCCGGGGGCTTCTGTGAACGATGGCAGCCAGAGAGCTGGGGGTGTTTCACGGCAGGCAGGCGGGGATGTCCCCAGCTCAGCTTTGGGGCCCTGACCAAGTGGCTGGAAGGGAAACGGGGTGGGGAGAGGGGCTTATCCCTCCGCTTCCCACCCTCTGCTTCTATTCCTCATTTTATTGATTTTTAATTTCTTTTCGTTGTCATCAGCACCCCACTAGGTCTCCCCAGAGAGGAGCCGGCACAGAAATGTGCCTCCTCCTCGGGAGCCCAGAGGATGGGGTGGCACGGGGACCCAGGACCCCCAGAGCCCCCCCCGCTTCCCCCCGGCTGTCGGGGGAGCCGAACCGCTCATGGCAGCAGGGGCTGCACCTCCTCTCTGCACACCCGGTGACGTTCAGCCTCGCTTCCCCCAGCACCAAAGTGTTTCTTTACCTGGCATCACTCGAGCTAGAAGGATTTACATTTTAAAGGGTTTTTAAAATGGATTTGGAAAGATGTTTATTTCCAAGGGGGGTGGGAGGGTTAAGCTTTTGCCAGTTTGAACGTTTGTGAGAGGAAATAACAAGCAGAAACCACACAAGGCAAAGCCTCAGATAACTAATTTGTGCTCATGCAAATGCGATGAGAGTGGAAGTCCAGGTTCAGACACGTAACTCCTGACCTTTGCTGTCAGGCTTGGTGTGAGTACCAGCGGTGGAGGGGCACGAGCAGCCTGTGGTCCCGCTCCCCAGGCCACAGGGCCCCTTTCCAGCCCACGGCGTGTCCCCAGCACCCTGTGGTCCCTAGTGAGAGAGCTGCTCCACTCCTGGGCAGCACGGCCACCGCCTGCCCTCCGCCCCTGCACCCAGCGCCGGAGCCGGCACAGGCTCCTGGTCACCACGGAGAACTGGGAGGAGGATTTTTAACCATCTTAGAGACATTTCTGACCCCCTGCAGCCATGCACAGCCTGTTCTCTCGCCGGGCTGCAGCTTTGTGCTGCCCAGCCCCATGCAGGGGCTGCAGGGCTGACTGCATGAGCCCACACGTGACCGTGTGTCCCGTCCCTGTCCCCATCCTCCTCCAAGCTCAGCCATGACGGAGGTCGCTGGTGCTGACCCATGGGCTCTGCTGGGAGCGGGCGGCACGGAGCCCACCGTTGCTGTGTGCCGGCCTTGGGACGGTGTCCCCTCGCTGAGACGCAGGTGTGTGTGCTCTTGAAACGGGCTAAAGCCACCTCCCATGGCGGGGCTGTGAGCCCAAGCGGGAGGGCAGCTCCCAGCAGGCTTGTCACCCCTTTCATGGGATGCTTCGGTCCCTTTCTGGGACTTCTGCCTGGATGTGCATCCTTCTACCTTACAGGTAGACATCGGGAGGGCACCTGCCGTCCCAGCACTGCAGGACCACCACAAGCCTTTGGGCAGGCGCCTTCCTCCCCGGGCCAAGCAGGGAGTGGGCAGGAACCCCCTAACCTGAGGTCAAAGCTGGCAAAGGGATCCCTGCCCCAGGGCACGGCCCTTCTCCTCCAGACCCTGTGTTATTCCATTGTCCCCAGCACGGAGATTTGCCCATAGCAGCTGATCCCGATGCTGCCAGCAAGACCCGAAGGAGCAGGTTTTGCTTCAGAAACAAGAGTTGCTATCGCTCTTTGCTGGGTTTCTCAGCTTTTGGAGGATATCACACCTCTTTTTGTTTTTCAGCAGTGAGGAATCAGAGCCGCAGGAGGTGCTTCGGCGGCATATCGCTGGCCGTGCCAACGTCGGAGCAAGAGGCACGAGGGCGAAGGAGCTCACCGGAGCGGCAGGATGGGCTGGAGCAAAGGCTCAGTGGAAGGGGGATGCTAATCAGGTTCTGTGGTGGCAGCAGCCAGAATGCTGCACAATAAATAGCCATTTTAATTACTGCACAATATTTACAAGATTGCTTCCTCATTTGGGAAATTAAAACAAATGCTCCATCAAAATGATCAACATTGTGCAGAGAAGCTCAGGGCCGGTAAAGAAATACGTTGGCTGCTAATGAAAGAGTAATTGGCACCTTGGTGCTGGCAGGGCTTCCTCCTCGTCTTTGCAACCATGGTGTAAATGATGGCAAAGGGCATCCCCAGCCTCGACGGCGCCCGGGCGACGTGGGGCAGCGGGTCCTGCAGCAGGGTCCCCGGCCGGCCGCCCAGGCCCGCGGTGAGAGGCGGCAGGACCGGGGGGCTTCGGCAGCTCGGACCCTGCAGAGGGAGGGCACGCGGTGGCTGGGCAGAGGACACTGAGCTGCAAAATGTCTTTCGCATCCACGGGTTTCTCCTGGCTGTGTCCGTCTGTCCTGGCCGCTGTTACTGCCAGCCAGGAGCTGCCCCAGCTCTGCCTGCTTTGCTGCCCATCCCCTGGCGGTGTTTCCCCAAGTTCCAGGTCCTGGGATCGTGGGGCCGTTTGGGACTCTCAGCTCTGATTTAAGAAAAAAATGGAGACATGGAGAAAAACCTCCGGAGCTGCAGGCGCGGGGGCTGGGGGGGTCCCGACCCGTGGCTTTGGGTTTGTGAGGGTCGGTGCGAGGGGAGGTGGCAGCAGCCGATGCTGCCGGCCCGGCGGGGACTGTCCCTGCGGGGCGGGGGTGGCCTCTGGGTGTCCCCCCCCGCCCCGGGCTGCCCTTCCCCTCCCCCCGCGCTTTCCTCAGCTCCTTTCCCTTTTTCTTCCTTTTTTTTTTTCTTTTTTTTTTTTTTTTTTTTGCAGCGCTCCCGTTGCCATGGGAACGGTGACATCCCGAGTCGGGCGGAGCTGCCCGGAGATGCGGAGGGAGCCGCGGACACGGGAGGGGACCCCCACGGGAGGGGAGCCCCATGGGAGGGGAGCCCCACGGGTGGGGGGTCCCACGGGTGGGGGGGTCCCACGGGTGGGGGGTCTCCCTGGGAATGCCCCCCCCGCAGGGGGCGGCGGGACCGGGCGCTGTCCCTCCCCTCCTCCCCGCACTAATTCCAGCCCGTGTCAGCAGCTTTCACCGTTTTCACGTTAAACCCGAGTGGGAGCAGCCCCGGCGGCCCCGGCAGAGGCCAGGCAGGCTGCCTGCGTGGGCAGCTTGGGGGGCAGGCAGGGCGCCCTGCGGGCGCTGTCCTTGCTGGGGTGCCTCCGAAATGGGTCAGGCAGCAGGCTTCCAAGGACATTTGAAAAAGCAGCGGGATTTAATTACATTCAGATACCTGCTGACAGTCCCGCAGCTCGTTTCAGTGGAGGAGATTCCACCTCGAATGAAGCGGGGCGGGAGGAAAGGGCAGGATGGCCCTGAATGTGCCCAATATTCATCTATAAAGGAGCACGCCGGACCCCGATGGATGTGGTCCAGTCTGAGCTGGGAATGCCGAGGATTTCGCCCTCTACTTGTTCCAGGAGCGGGCAGCCCTGAAGCAGGGAGGATGCTTGGGAAAGCCCAGGTGATATCTCACAGGTTGTCCTGAGGCCCTCGCGCCACCCCGGGGGGCTGCAGAAGCACCTGGGTTTCATGGAGAGGCTGGGAAGGGGACTAGAGAGGGAGAGCTGGGGAAAGCAGCTGGCTCAGGGACTGCCGGCGGAGCCCAGACCTTCCTCCTGTGTCACTGAAAATGTGACGACCGCGAGCGATGAGGATTATTTTCACCTGAGCGCACTACAGCAGCTCCAGGGCTGGGTGCAGTGAGCGCATTGGCCATGGCCTGACACCCCCCCCCACAGAAACAAGTAAAAATCCTCCTGAAGACAGGAGCTTCCATGGTACTTTACGCCCCCTGGACCAGTTGCTCCCAGGTCTCCGTGGCCCTTCCAGCTGCCGGCAGGCAGGGGCTGGGTCGTGCACTGAGGAGCTGATGTCCACCGCTCCCGGGTGCCGTCGAGCTCCTGGCTCCAAGAAGGGCAGGAAGGAGCTGGAGGAGCTGCGGTCGGTAGGGAAGAGCCAGAAAACAATTTACAGCTTCCTCCAGATGGCAACCGGTATGATCTGGCTAACAAACACAGATGAGCAAGCGTAAGGGAGGGATAAATAAACCTCGCAGCTCCTGGAGTAAAACAACCTGCTGCAATTTACAGCAGAAAAATCCCACTCAGCTGGTGCTGAGCTCCCTCCCCTTCCCCGCCCTGGGGCTGGTGGTGTGGGCTGCTGGGGCAGGACCCGGGACGCACCAGGGCAGCCTGGCACCCGCATCCCCCCAACCCACCGCCCGGGGGGATGCCCTTGGCGTAAACAGAACCCGAGAGCAGCTGAGCCGCTGCTGCCCCAAACGAGTCATTTAGTTCAAGAGGAGTGAAAACCTCATGCAAATGTTTTCCATTCAAAAATTCTTTTGATTTCTAAATTAGTGAAGCAGCAAGTCTTTCTGGGGGATTTTTTTTTCTTTTTTGATGAAACATTTTCAAATATTTCTGGAACTTCATCAGCAGGTAGGTTGTTCTCTGTTTTCAATTTTTTTTTCATTGCTTTTCCTCCCCAGCTGTGTCTGACTTTAAACGTTTGTGGTCTGAGTGGTACCGTGAGGTTCCACGATGCTCTGCACTGTGCAGAGCAGACCAGCTTGTCCGCAGCTCTGGCACTGGAGTCCCAAAGCCGTCACAAACAGGAGCTCGCTCGCCTGCAATGGTGCTGCTAGAGGGAACCCAGCTGGAGAGGAGTAACCGAACTTCAGAGACGTGGTGCCACGGCTGAAGATGGCACCAATGTCGGTGGTAAAGCTGTGGACAGGCTCCGGGGTCGCTGCTCCTCGGAGGGAAGGCGAGACGCCTGGGCCATGGCTATCGCAGCCCATCAGCGATGCTCCGGTGACACAAACCTGTGCGTAGGGATACGGAGCCCGGCAGCCGCCAGCGGCGGGGGGACGTGTCTCCTGGGGTGGGCTCAGCCAGGGTCCTCCACCCCGGTGGGGAAGGGGTTGGTGACATCTGAGCAGTGGCATCCACAGCCTTCGCTGGTAGCAGCGCTGAGTGGTGGAGGGTGTGTGTGCGTGGGCTTTCAAGGGTGAGGCCACTGAGAAGGCAGAAACACCAGACGGGAGAGTGCCACGGATGGGGGGGACGAGGAGGGAAACGCCTCCAGCTGCAAATCCTCTGCGAGCCTCCTCTGCACCTCTCCTCTGCCAGACCCACCCCAGCGCCCGGGCACGCACCTGCCAGCTGCGGGTCAGGGACAGCGGCCAGCGGGACATGGGGGTACAGCGAGGCAGGACCCCGGCACGCCTGGCCCGCAGCTCTCGCCTGCACACTTGCCTTCAAGCTGGAATAATCTCCAGTGGAAAATAACATGAGATAAAAGCGGTGAGAAAAGGCAACCCCCGCCCTGTGCTAAGGGGAGATCTGTGCTTTATCCCAGGCTTGTTTTTGCTGGGAAATGACCGGACCAGCTGGAGAGACGGCGGCCCCGGAGCAGAGCCGCTGGGGGAAGGGGAGCAGAGTATGAGCACAAGGAGTGCTCAGCCAAATAAGACCCGTGCTCACTTGGAGAGAACAAGAAGGGAAGAGCCGCCAGATTTTCTGTAAAGCATCTGTGTGAAGGGATTTATGTGTTCAGGGCATGCCAGCAGCGATGCCAGGGTAAGGCGGGGTGGACAAAGGCCACAGCCATTGTAGGAACATCTATCTGAGGATTTCCATCTCCTAGGATTTAAGGCACCCAGGTGAGAGCATTCTTGAAGGAACAGGCTCTGGAGCATCCCCCAGCGCAGCCCTGGCCCGCAGCAGGGCCCATTTGGGCTCTGTGGGCCCAGGGTTTGCTAGCTCAGAGAGAGTGGCTGTAAGGGAAGAGGTTAATGGCTCAGCTGTGAGGAAAGCCCTCCAAGGCAAAGCTTAATGAAGAAGTCATTGTGCACCGGGATCAGTCCTGCCGCCTGTAACCGAGCCTCATTGTTATTTAAATGGAGCTCCTTGCGGGGCTAGGTGAATAACTTCATGATCAGATGATTTTTCTGAGCAATGTGATGAAGCATGTATATAAAACCAGCCATCCATTACAAGGAGGAGTGCTGCAGAGAAATCTGGTTCCTGTGGGATGGCAGCTGGAGTTTGCCATAGCACAAGCAGAATTATTTTGCATCCCAGAGGAGGCAGGTGCTGCAGCCCTGTCCTGAGAGGTGGGAGAGGATTGCAGGGGCCTGGTGGCACCACTGACACTGGTGGGCGTGTGGCACCTCTGCTTCCCCACTGCTCTGCTTCCAAAGCTGGGCTTAGTCCCTGGACAAGACTGATCCTAAGAAAGGGAGAGGGTTGAACAGCTGCCTGGCCGGGAGTGTGCCAGGCACTTGGGGGCGCATGCGGGGGTGCAGGGGCTGCGTTAGTGCAGCTGGATGGGAAAGTGGCCGTGCATCAGCTCGAGCCCATCCCTTACAGCTTGGTCTTGCTGTTCAGTTTGGGTCCTGCTTTTATAATCCAGCAGAAAATTTAAGAGCTGTCCTTAACTCTGCATGCTGCTGCCTTGCCACCCTGAGCGCAGAGCTCCCCTCTGCACACAGGTGAGACCAGCGGAGGTGGCAGTGCTGCTCTGGCTCCTGCCACCACACTGAATTCACCTGTGTGCTAAGCCGGCTTGGAAGGCAGCGGGAAATCCCCAGGGGTTTGGATCAATAGTAAGAAGTAATGACCAATGCCTACCTTACCGTCATAGGACATGAAAGCCACTTATTGATCAAATGGGTTTGGAAACAAGCAGCAAAACCCCAAGGATTTTACCACTAATTTTGTTTAACCAACTGTGCAGGAAGGCGGTTTGATGTGGGCCATTTCTGGGTACATGAAACAGAATTAATTTGTTCTCCCTGAAAGCCAGCAGACAGGAATATGAAATATTTAAATAGCCTAACCGTGTTTGAGATGTGCCGAACCACGCAAGCACCCGATGTGTGACTGCTCTTTCCGTGCATGCAGGTTTGGAGAACTCGGTTCCTGCAGCTTTTTGGCAGGTTTGGTGCCTGTGCCCCTTGCCGGAGTGGGTAGAGGGTGTATCGCCGCAGGGCGGCGAAAGACACAGGCTCCTTGTCTCATTTATTCATCTGCAGCATGCTTTGCCTTGAGGAGGGATGGAAGAAACGTTGGTGGGCCTGAAAAATAGCGATGCATTTACACAAACACTGAACACCAGGCACTGCAAGCTCGCACGCTGAGCCAGGCTTGCTTCTCTAGCTCTGCCCCGCTGCCCCTCACAGCCTGGCAGCTCCTCGCTGGGAGCTGCACCCCCAGGCCGTCCTTGTGCTCCATCTTGCTCTTGGGTGCCCATGAGTCCTGGGCAAAGGAGCACAGACCGGCCAGGAGCCTGGAAACAGGGCACAAGCTCTGCCTCTGGAGCCTGGAAACAGGGCACAAGCTCTGCCTCTGTAGGAAACTGGGTTCTCCAGCGTGATGGAAAGATGCTGTCCTGACTGCTCTTACCATTTTTTATTACAGTCCCTTCCCTTGCTCGTGCCCTCCTGCCCCCCGGATGGCTCGGTGGAGGGTCAGCATGTGCCAGCTCTCAGCTGGCTGAATAACCCGCTCCCTGGGGACTGATGGGAATAGCATTTCCTTGCTTTCTTTGCCCAGGGTTCTTCCTCTCTGCCCAACATACCCGGGTGTCTCTGCTCCCTGTGTTTGAAACCTCCCCGGGATGAGCAGAGGCGCTCTGCGGGGCCACAGCCGGCCGGAGCCCACAGCATCCCCCTGGCATCCCCGCCACCGCGGGCAGCGGTCCCGATGCCCTCAGCGACAGCCCTGTTGGATTCCCCACCAGCACATCCACGCAGACCCAGAGCAGACAGCCATTCGGCATCTGCATGGCCGGATCAAAAGAAGGCTGCTAAAAAAGTCGGGTGGAGGTAAATGAAAACGATTGCTTTTCACATCTGAGATTGGAGCAGCGGCTGTTCCAGCCGAGCATCGCTGCCCGGCCGTGCCTCTGCGGCTCTCCCTGTTGCCCTCCCCGCCGCCGGCCACTCGTGAGGGTTTATGTAACGCTCGGGCGCTAACATTTGGGCTGCTTTGTTTTCACACAGCGGCTGGCTGCGAAGGATGCGCTTGCCTCCGGTGGGTGTGTAACTAGGTCTCTCCTCACATGAACGCAGCTTCGCTCTTCCTCGCTCCGTCCTCTCTGCACGGAGGACGTGAAACATGCAAAAACTGTGAAAGCAGAAAGGGAAAAACCAGCGCAGCTGACGTTGCCCCGCTGGGTGGGGGGGGCTGCCCCTCGCCCCCTCCATCCCCTGTGTCCCCACGGGGCTTGGGGCAGAACCCCCCTCCCCAGGGGGTGCCCGGTGGGGACAGCGGTGCCCAGGGCAGCAGCACGGCCGGGGATGCCCCAGCCTGTGGCTCCAGCTGCGGCTCTGCCCCAGGGGCCCTTTGCTCTGTGCGGTGTTACTGCGGCCACGCTCCCCTCCGGGAACTGCCCCGGCACTGTTCTGAGCAGAATCAACTGCTGTGAGCAGCAAGAAGCAGCTTTTCCAAAGTTCGGTAGCAGCAGGGCTTTCCTCCAAAGAAAGAAGAAAATGTGTGTGTGTGCGCGCGCGCGCATATGGATCTGCCCTTTCTTGGCAAGAACATTTTGGGTGAAAGCTTTTAAAATCTTACTTACATCTTCTGGACCCAAAGAAGCAGCGCTGCTGCCTCAGCGTGCACCCCCAAGCACTGGGAGACCCCTCCCACGACCACACCAGCCGGCATCCATCCAGCCTGCAGCTCCTGTGAGGTTTAAGTGCGCTCAGACGCGTCCTCAGAAAGCCTCACACGAGCTCTGCAGAGCTGCAGGGAGGCACGGGGAGCTGCACGGCGTAAGGGCCAGAGCTGCTCACGGAGAGATTGCTGCTTGGCTGCACCCACAGGGAGGGCGCAGCAGGTCCCTGCTCCAGGGTCCCCCATCCCTGCCTCGGCCCTCCCGGCACGCTGTGGGGGCGAGACGGCATCCGCAAACGGAGGCGGAGGCCGCTGAGCGCCGCTGAGACACCTTTATATTTAATTAGAGTTTGACTCTTCCTCCACCTGTTTCCTGTGGCGGATTTAGGTCCCTAAGAAACAAATGCTGAAAAAAAAGAGAAAATCTGTTCTCCAGCTTCTTTGAGTTGTTTCGAGAAAGCCAATGTGGGCACCAAGGGAGCAGCATCTCTACATCAATGCAAGGCTGGAGGCTGCAGCACGCGTGCCAGGAGCTCACCTGCGCTCCCACGCAAGCCGCTGCCCCAGGACAGCAGCTCCTGCACATGTCCCAGCCGTGCCAGCACCATGAGGGGCTCCTGCACGTGTGGAGGCAGAACTGGCTTAGGAAACGGGGAGAATTTACTTTGTCTTTTGGGATTCTGCCTCTTTGCTGGACTTTGGGGCTGGGTCTCCCCATCCCGGTGCAGAGCGGGGCTGCAGGGCTAGAGCCGGCCGGCACCGTGGGCACGTTGCAGCGTGCCTTGGTGCAACACACCGGGTTGAGGGATTGCAGCGGGTTTCTGACCTGAACCCCTGCAATTTGTTAGTTGTTGTTGGGGCTTTTTGTTGGAAAGGGCTTGTGTTACTTGCCTCCTGCGAGCCCGACCCTGCAGCCTCACGCCAGGCTCTTCTGCTCACACGTTTCCTGGCGCGAGCAGCAGCCCTGCGGTGCACTCGGCGCCTTCCCTTCCACAAAGCAGCTCCTCCGTTGCCTGGTGGGAGGATGAGGTCCCTTCCTCAGGATGTGAATCATGTCTCTATGGGAGCCTGCTCCTGCACCCGTTGTCTCCGTGTCTCCCGCGGGGCGGCTCTCCCACCCCCCCGGCAGCGGAGGGAGGCCGCAGAGCCCGCGGGTAAAGGCGAGCCTGGATTTTAGAGCGCTGTGCTCCACGGCGGTGCTCTGCAGCTGCCGGCAGGGAAAGCAGACCCCGTTTGCCCATATCACTGGTTGGGCACCAGTGCCCTGCTCTGTCTGACGGCGGGAGCCGATGGAGAGGAAAGTGTGATACAAAACCTGCACTTTTATGGAAACAGGAGTGAATTGGGCTGATTTCCCCTCTGCTCCACGCACCGCGCTCCCCTGAGAGTGGTGGTTCAGGGTTGTTTGCGTGCTAGTCCTTTCATCGCACCTGTGGGGACTTTACTTGCATTAAAAAATATAACAATTTCCTTAGAGGAAGGAGCTGCTGGGATGTTCAGCCTGACATTTCAAAGTGCTGAGGGGATCTGGATACCAGGGCCCATGAAAATTAGCGTGGTTTTGAAAATCCTGCCTTTAATATGAGTGTGCTAAATAATGAAAACGTTAAAATAAGGAAAAAAGAAAACAACCTCCCAAGAGCAGGAACCGTACCTGGCTTTTGTACTTCTTGGCCCAGCAGCGCGAAAAAAGCTTGCGCAGTGTTTTCTGCTGCCGCTGGGTTTCTTATGCAGCAGCTACACGGGCTGTGTTTGGGAAATGGGTACGTACAGTAAAAGAACAACAAAGAAGAAAGAGGCGAAGCCCAGAGTTTACAGTTAAAATGAGAAGAATTCAGCCTAGCAAGGCTACATGTGAAGTGCAGCATGCACTTAGGGTAATATACCACTTTCCTTTGCAAAAGTACACAGGAAAGGCATCAAAATGACCTGCTATTATTTTCATTATTACTCTCATTCCTTTGCATGCAGAAGGAGTTATTTCTGTTGCGAAGATTTCTATGTGCACACCAGCAGTGAATAGGGCCTCGCACCCAAGGCAGGAGACACCCCGCAGCACCGGCTGGCGTGATGGCGGGGAGGAAAGGCACCACCTTCGGCCCCCGCGTTCTCTGGCACGCCGCGGGAGGCCTCGGGAAGGTTCCCATTCGAGGAGGGATGCCTGCAATTTATTTCTGCTTCTTAGCATTAAAATCACATGGTGCTGTGTGTTAGTAACAAGCCTCTCTTTTTATGGAAAGACGACATCAGCAGGACAGGTCAGCTATGTTTTATTATTGTAATGAACCTTTGAAAGCAGCTGCACAATAACAGCTCTGGGCCTATTTCTGGGAAGCCTCCTGGGCATTTAATTCCAGAGAGCTCAAGGGGCATTCTTCAGAGAAAGAGCTTGTAGGATGGAGGGCTGGATCCCGGTGGAGCAGGGACGGTCTCGGGCCACAGAAGGAAAACGATCACATGGCTGCACAGCCAGAATTAAATCCCACAAATGAGAATTTAGAAAGGCTTGTTGTTCACAGGAATATTTTCATGATTACCTTTCAATTAAAGTTGTCTCCGGTTTTGATTTGAATTTTCATTGCCTGAGCTCCCACACCAGGCACGACGCAGCACGGGCTGGCACAGGGAGCCCTGGACGTCAGAGTGGGACCCCGAGGAGGAGGCGGGCACATCTGGTTTTCCGTGTCCGTGGATGCTGGCGGGTAGCAAGAAAGATGAATGGCAAATGTGGTTTGAAAAGTCTTCTGTGCTGGTCAGCCGAGGCGTTTCCAGTGAGCTGGGTAAAAGAAAGTCTGAAGGTATTTGAAATGCAAGTCTAAAAACACATTCTGAGAGGACCCCTGCGCTGGTCGGCTTTGCATCCCTTGTGCCTGTGTGCGAGCCTCGGCCTGCCTCCGGCGGGGTGGCCGTGCCCGGGCCGTTCATGGCCATGCTCCTGCTCCCCCGAGCCGCTGCCACCCCGTCACCCCCCGGGCCGTGCCCCTCTGCTGCGTCCGCCGGCGCTCCAGCCTGCGTCCCCTCTAAGCCTACGGCTCCTGCTGCTGACTTGTGTTGCACAGAGAGTCAGGGCAGAGCAAAATAATTTTGGCCTTGATGCTCGGAGTCCGGAGGGGGTTTGGGGAAAGCCACCATGCTCACCGCCAGTCCTGCAGTGGGCACCTCCCGTCCGGCGCAGACGCCCCCCGCGACCGACTTGAAGACGGGATTTCCCTGTCGGTTTTTTTTTTTTTTACTGTTATTTCTGCCGTCACTATTACTACTTACTCACCCCCAACCCGCGCTCGCCCTCCCGCCCTGCCCGCTCTCGGTCACCCCGCAGCCCCCCGACACGCGTGGGGTCCCCGCGGGGCCGGGCCGCCATCGGCCGGGGGATGCAGGTGCTGTATGCAAATGAGGCGCGGCGGGGGGGGCGGAGCCTCTCCAGGCACCGCCCACCGCTCCCCACGGCGCCCGCCGCGCGGCGCTATGCAAATCAGCATGCAAAGCGGGGGGCGGGGCTCTGGGCGAGTGGCGCGAAGGGAGGGCGGGGCTCTATATGCAGATGAGGGGCGGGGCGGAAGCGTTATGTAGATGAGGGGGCGGGGCGCCGCGGGTGTGTGTCGGTGCCTCCCGCCAGCTGCACCCAGCGGTGCCGCGCGCAGCCCAGCCCAGCCCCGCTGCAGCGGACGGACCGGACCGAGCCGGGCCCAGCTAGGCCGGGCCGAACCGAACCGGGCCGAACCGAACCGGGCCGGGCCGGACCCAGGCGGCGGCCGGCAGCCCGCGCAGAGCATGGCCGAGCCGCCGGCGGCGCCGGGCCCCGAGGGCGAGGAGGGCCCGGTGCGCTTCGCCCGCAAGGGCGCCCTGCGGCAGAAGAACGTGCACGAGGTGAAGAACCACAAGTTCACGGCGCGGTTCTTCAAGCAGCCCACCTTCTGCAGCCATTGCACCGACTTCATCTGGTGAGCATCACCCCACCCCCTCCCATCCCCCCCGGGCCCCCGCCGGACGGCACCGCCACCGCAAGCCCCCGGGGCGACCCCCTTCACCCGCTCCGGGACCCCCCCATACCGGCTCCGGGACCCCCGGGCCGGCGGGACCCCCCCATACCGGCTCCGGGACCCCCGGGCCGGCGGGACCCCCCCCCTTCGCTCGCTCCGGGACCCCCCCATACCCGCTCCGGGACCCCCGGGCCGGCGGGACCCCCCCATACCCGCTCCGGCACCCCCGGGCCGGCGGGACCCCCCCCTTCGCTCGCTCCGGGATCCCCCCATACCCGCTCCGGCACCCCCGGGCCGGCGGGACCCCCCCCATCGCTCGCTCCGGGACCCCCCCATACCGGCTCCGGGACCCCCGGGCCGGCGGGACCCCCCCCTTCGCTCGCTCCGGGACCCCCCCATACCGGCTCCGGGACCCCCGGGCCGGCGGGACTCCCCCCCCCGCTTCACCCGCTCCGGGACCCCCACCCTTCACTCGTTCCGGGACCCCCGGGCCGGCGGGACCCCCGGCTCACCCGCTCCGGGACCCCCCCTCACCCAGCGCCCATTCCGGCGGGACCCCCCCGTCCCGTCCCGGTGCCCCCCGCTCCCCCCCGAGCCTCCGCCGGCGGCGCCGGGCAGGGCGGTCGCGGTGCGGGGCCGGTGCGGGGCCGGTGCGGTGCCTCACGCCGCTTCTCTCCCCGCAGGGGCTTCGGCAAGCAGGGCTTCCAGTGTCAAGGTGAGTGTCGCGCTGCCGGGGGGGCCTGGGGGGCTTGGGGGGGCTCCCGGGACCGGCCCCGGCCGCGGAGCATCGCTGGTGGGCAGCATCCCCGTGGGAACCGCCGTGCCCAAGCCGGGGAAGCAGCTTAGTCATTTTTTTTAATCAACCGAGCAACTGGTCGGTGCTTTTAAACCGGTCGGGTTTCGTTACCAGAGATAAGCGCCCCAGACTTCAGAGAAATCCCCCCGAAAAAGGCAAAGGGAAGTTTATTGTTTTTAACGTGCTTAACATGAAAACATGTGTTTTAACGGCAAACAGGCTGCACGCCGGCTTGGTGGCAGTCCGACGCTGTAACTATGCAGTCTGGAAGAACTTGAATGGCTTAGTTGTGTTGCTGAGGAAAAATGAGGCTTTATAACAAAATATGTCGCAATAGCTTCTGGGTTACTACAACCCGAATTCCTTGTTCTGATAAGGCTGGGATTCTGGAGGGGCTCTTCGGGGATTTATGATGTCCCTTCAGGAAATGAGGATGAATTAACTGGGCTTTATCTGGCTGCTTGGTGCTCTTTCAGCTAGCCTAACCGCAGGTTGCACATGCTCACAGATAGACTAGCTAATCCTGGCAGCGGTGGTGTGAGTTTAAGTCTGCGCTTGGGATTCAAGCCGGGCTGGTGCTTGCAGTTGCTGGCAGTGAAATTTTGCTCTTATGAGTATTTGGGGCAGAGTTTTATTTTGCCGGGTGGCTGAACCCCAAGCGTGAGAATAAAACCGCTGTGTAGCTCTAAACAGCTCGTCTTGGCAGCCTTTGTTTGTATCCGAAGCAGAAAACTGACGCCCCGGGGTTGCTTTGTGGCACGGAATCAAAACCCGAGGTGCCGCGGTGGGTCCAAGCCCGGCAGCTCTGCCTGTGCTGCGCCTGCCAGCTGGAGCGGCTGCAGGCAGGAGGGCTTTGTCTTGGGCGCTCTCAGGAGCGTCTCTGCAGACGCTTGTACAAGCAGTGTAAGTCTAGCCCAATCGAACTGGTGCTGCTACTCATCCTTAACGCTTGCCTTAGGAGTGTAACCTTAAAATACCAAAAGCATCTCCCTCCTGCTTCCCACCCCCCCACCTCAAGGCCTGGGCTGGTGTTGGCAAGCAGAGGAAAGCAGATGTAGAGACTAAAACATGTCCTAGTGGTGTTACTCAAGGTCACAGCTTCCCCTGGTACCTGAGGTTTCATACATGGGCAGTTCAGTCACGTTACTCAGAGTTTTGTGCAGCTTATGCGTCTTATTGTGGGTCTTCCCAGGTCCACCCGGCCGTCAATTCTCTGACTTTCCTTATGGTGCAGGCAGCGTTGCGCCAGGCCTATTTGTGCAAACACGATGCCCCTGAAATTTGAAGCGTGCTAGGAAAGCTGGTGGGGATCATCTGCTAGTGGGGCAGGGTTTTTCTTTCCTCCTGTATCATTTCTAGTGCTTTGCTCAGTTCTCCCTATAGCATTCAGTATCAGATAATTTGAGCCTTTTGAAGTCTCTCTCCCAGCCATTAGGAACTATTGCCCAAACCTGTAATTGTGCACTTGCTTCAAGCTTTATCCTTAAATGTTTTTAACCAGTATTAAACCACTCTTCAGTGCGAGGTCAGTAAATGGGACCCAGGAAGGTGGTCTCAGACTTGCTAACGCACAGCAATTGGTCTCCAAAGAGGGAGACCCTCTGCCAACAAGTAGATGTTAAAGAGCGCAATCCTGCCCTGTGGTTCTTGGAGCAGGAGCCCTTCTGTGGCTACAGTAACAGCAGCGGGATTTCCAGTAGCACACTGTACTTAGTGATGTCTCCAAAGGTGTGTGACCGGGCTATAACAGACCTTTCTGCCTTAAGAAACCACTTTCCAGGTTATTCTGGTATTACAGACATGAAAACTGCATTACTGTATTGCAACAGGAAATTTTGCGGACTGCAACGTGAGGAACAGGCCAATCTTTACCCCAAATACCTTCCCCAAATCAATGATCTTCTGTGGATTTTCTCATGCCTCCCCTTCTGCGAGGTTCTGAGGTCCCCAGGTGAAAGCGCTCCCGTTAGTGAGGTAGCTGCAACTCAGATGGTGAGTGTGATCCTCATTACAGCGAAAGCATTGTGCAGTTGGTGCCCCGCGATGGAAGGCACGCCGTGTCTCCATGCAGAACGCTTCCAGGTTGGAAAGTCAAGCATGAGCTAGAAGTCGTTACCGCCTGCCATCTGCTTCGAAATCACAGCTACCCCGGGAGGCTGCGGGAGGGAGAGCGGCGGTTCTGCGGCAGGAGGAAGAGCTCGGGGTGCCAGGGCTGGCACTGTGTGCCGCTCCTGCCCCCGGAGCAGGTCGTGCTGGGTACGTGCTATCGCACCAGAGCCGTTGTAGTGCCGGGTCGTGCTGGGTACCGCTCCTCTTGGCGAGAAGCACTAGGCTTTGGGTTTGTGCCCCCCAGGTTGTGCTGCAGCTGCTGTTGAACTTGGTAAATACGACTTACCGTGGAAGGAAAAAACTCTCAGGGTTAGTTTTTGTTTAGGGGTTCTTTTTTCTTCAGCTCTACGGGGCTTGCAGTGAGCTTTGATTGTAGTGTTTAGCTCTCCCTTTACTGAATGCAGCTTTAATTCAACTTTAACAACTTCCCCAATTATTTCATCCTGTTGTTCAGTGGGGATGGCTGGAAATGTAGCTAAGGCACATACCTGTCTCATTTCTGAGCTGTTTCCTACTGCCATGCTTGCTTTAAGTAGGTTTTCACCTGTGCCCTGGTTTCTTTCTGGGGCATTTGCAATAATTAGATTGTTAATTAGCTCATTACTTGTGACTTTTGGCAGGAAGTTAGCAGAAACTGACTCTTCGTAGCTTGAAATACTAATGGATACCACAAATGCCACTTAATTGCTTGCTAATCTGCTTCTTATCCTGGTGTACAATCTCCTTCTTATCCTTCTATGCATCTTAAGACTTCCTGGGCTAATGTCTTTCTTCAGAGCCAAAAAGCATCACTGTGCTGGGCAGCAGGAGGTCTGTGTGCAGGCGGCTCTGAGGAGCGGGGCTTGTTCTCGGAGGTTAACAAAAAATACCATTCTCTTGTGGGTGTTGGAAGACTGAAGTGCTGTGGATGTGCCCGAAATGCCAGAAAGACGAACTCTTCCTGGGGGCAGCTCGACGTGCACGGGCTGCGTGTCAGTTCAGGGTTCAGAGGGGGCTTTCTGACTCCGTTATAACAATCTGCTGTAGCTGGAAGGTATGCAACCTCTCCTGTGGACTCATAAATAACAAAGAAAAAGGGGTGTATGTGTTCTCCCCTTCCCAGGTTTCGAGATCCATCTGTCCGATACCATTGCCAGGGAATACATGAGGAGGGAGAGAGCAGCATCTCGTTACTGCAGGCTGCCTTGGTGAAGGAATGACGTGTGGCTAAGTTACAGCTGATGGCTTTGCTGTCTTGGTTCTAACTTAAGAAGTGCTTGGAGGATGGTAAAGGAAAGGGAACTGGTTTGAAAGCTGCTGAGAGTGAAATTCTTGGTCTCGTTCTCGGAATGTGCCACTTCTGGGAACTGGCAGCTTTCTCTTTGTCTTTTCTGCTCGTGTTCCCTCTGCGCCATCCTTGGCGTATCGTTCTCCTGTTGTCCAAGCAGCTCTCAGTCCCTCTGCAGATCAGGGCACCGGCTGCGTTGGAGGTTTTGGGAGGGGGGCCCCTCCCTGAGAGCCGGCTTTGTTTAACCTGGAATTGCCATTGCAGCGGCCGGGCTTTCACCTTGGGAAGAGCAGGGGAAGAGGTGCTCACAGAGAGGTGAAGAGCCATGTAACGTGATTCTCACTTAGGAGCAAAAAATAACCTGCATCTGTTACTGCTTTCATGTGTACAGAGTAAGTAGAAAAGATCTTGGAAAGAAGAATCTTGATTCCTTAAGAGGAGAAGGAAAAAGAAAGTAAAGCATCATTTAGTAACGGGTGCTTAGATCTCATGCAGTAACTTTTCTGGAGAAAAGGTTTATTTCTTATCCCTGGTTATGAATCAGTAAGCAAAGAAACTCTTCAGATTTAATCTTGTTCCCAACTTCATACCAAATACAATTCCTTCTTCCAGGTTTTCTTCTCCCCGTCCCGCAAATCTCGTTCGTTTGTTGTCAGACAACTCAGTGTCTGATACCAAAACTGAGCAGCCGGGAAATGTCAGACAGGCCTTACCTTTCAACCAAGTATTTCTCTCTTGCTATCTGCCTTCAAAACCCACCCTTCCTTCCCCCACCTCTTCGCTGCCCTCCAGACGGAAGTGAAACCCATAACAGCTCTGGTCTTAACTGCAGCTCGTGCTGCTGCTATGGGTTTTGGTTTGTCGCCATTAGCTTCATGCAGGCGTTCAGTGCGCGCTTTCATTGACAGTATTAAGCAAGTGAGAAACAAAAGCAAAACAAACTCCAATCATTCAGAGTTGCCTCAAACCCCGTAATTTCGTGTCAACATATTATGCACACTGGAGAAATGTTAGTGTTCAAATAGACTAATTAAAAATGTTACTGCAATTACTTTTGCAACACAAATGATGCTAATTATATAATGCTGCAGAAACTGGAAACATAATTTTCGAGGATTTTTGTGTGCCCTGCAGTGGCAAAACAATCCTCGATACCGTAGCCGTGGAGCCTGGGGCGGTGGGAGCCCGGTTCTCCGGCCGCTGGGGCAGCGCGTTGGAGCAGGTAGAAATAGAAAGGGGAAGTTGGTCTGGTCCCCCGCGCTGCACCAGATGGTCTGTGGTTCTGCAGAACTGTGAATAAAAACAGAGTTGACAGGGAAAATGGGAAGACGTGGCACTTCGCATTTTGGTCGAAGGATCAAGTCTCCTTCAAAGACTAGTTTTAAAGCCTGTAGCCTGAGCTGGTTTCCCTAACCCTCCCCTTTCCTGCGCTAGACGCCTGCAGCTCAGGGGAGCAGCTGGGGAAGGAGATCTGTTTGGGAAGGAAATCTGGACGTGCAGAAGCCTCGTGCAGCGCAGGGTCTGTGGCTGTCGGGTCCAGCGGGGATCACTTGATGAGTTAAGCCCTGTTTAGTGTCTCCTTACAGTGCAAAAGCGTTCATTTGAGTTTCTCAGTGGAAGTGGTTTCTCTTTTCCCTCCCCCTTTGCAGTTAGCGTGGTAGATTTTTCTTTCTTATCTCCCGAGATAGCTGTCATCCTAACATGATCTTAGACGTCGGTAGTGAAGTAGTCTGTTTCCATCCCGGGGTATCTGTTGCTGACCAGTGTCAGCACTAGGAAGGTGGGCAGAGGGTCTCGGAGCTGGCCCCGGGGGGTTTGGGCGCCTTGGGGGCGGCAGGAAGGTTTGCATCATGTCTAGCTGGTGTCTGTCAGCTGTGACTCCGCTGCAGAGTTTAAACCATGCTGGTATATGAGCCTCTGCCGTGATTATTCTCTGGGTATTGAGTCTTCCAGGGGAATTTAATGCCTGGGCTGTCTCTAAGGAGACTTCTCAGCAAAGAGTACAGGCATTTCTCTGTCTGCTAGCTCACTCGCATGCGATCCTACAAATTCCTACAGCACGTGGGCTCATGGAAGGATGCGTCGGGCATCTTTGCACCAGCAGTAAGTTGTGGGCGAGTGCTCACCTGTCTCAGCACCAGCAGAAGATGCTGGGGCTGCAAAGCAGAGCAAGACCTTGAGGGTTTGATACATGGTGTAAAACAGGAGGCGGGGTTGAATCTTCTCTCAAAACTTGGTGTGAATTCTGTTAACTGACAGGGGATAACCTAGAAACTCAAGCTAGAGGAGTTACACCAGCCCTTCTGGTGGGCTGCTGCCCTCCCGACCAGCAGGCACGGCTCCTCGTTCTTCTGGCTGCGTTTGAAAAGGCAAAAACCTGAAAACGTTTGAGATGCTTGTTAGTGCTGTCCAGTCCCCCTTTGGATTTATCAGCAAATAAGTCGCATGATCACAGCGCCTAAGAAATTAACTTCTGGCTGTGCCCATAATTTAGTTCAGGGCAGAACTGCTTGGAACATGCCACTATAAAGCGTACAGTCGGAAGGGGAATGTTCAAGTGTCGTCCCCTGGTCTGAACCGAATGTGTGTGGTAAGGAGAAGGGATGCTTATAATGGTGGGTGAGATGGGATTTTGCCCAAGAGAAATGTTTGGGTGGATTTTTCCTGCAGAAGCCAGCTGTGCGGAGGATTAGTGCTGTACATTAACACAGAGCTGTGGACCTGCCAGAGCCCGACTGTGGACTCGTTGCCTTTTTATGCATGTGGTAAGGCTCCAGCATGAAGGACAGCACAGAGCAGCGGTGGAGGGCATTTGCAGTGCTGAGCGATTAATTCCTCTAGCGTGGCTTCGTGAATCATTATTCTGAAAAGTCCGTAAATTAGAGCCATTTAGAAAAGGTGAGTAACAAGCTCCCTGTAGGAGAGGGGTAACTGTAGGTCTTCTGGGCAGTGTGTTCCTCACGTTCTTCAAGGGCTGCAACCCAAGACGGGTTGCTCAGAGCAAGCCCTGTGAAAAAGGCAATAGAAACAAAACCAGAAAAGCAGGAGTCCTTGTGCAGTGATCCTGGATGCAGCCTGGGGTTTCCATTGCCCTGTTCTCATGTCACCTTGTGTATTCCCGGCACAAATGCCCTTCACTCTGCCGACGACCGATGTGCACGCTGTCCCTGATAGCTGGGCAACGGGAAGAGGGAGGAGAGAGTGCCAAGGGCTCTACAGACCCTCCAGGCTTTTTAAACGATGCTGTAGAAACCAAAGCACGGCAGAGGACTTGTTCGTCCCGTGGCTTGGCATTGCCCCGTACCTCACGTTTTAGCAGAAACTCTTACTGGAGCCAGAGCCGCTGCGCTCCGCAGAGCGGGACCCCTGCAAGGACTCCCTGGAGCGAGGCACTGCGCTGAAATCTTGTACCTGAACTGAGACACGGGGTTAGGGTACCTAGAAACGAGGGCTGTCCCTTGGGTTTTGCGTTCCCCAGGGCAAGGACAGCCGCGGGCTGCTGCTTCCCCCACTGCGAGCCATGGGGGTTTCTCTCCTCTGGAGGCAGGCATGGCAGCTCAAGGCTGCTTTCCCCATCCCGCGATCCAGCCAGCCAGGGCTGGGCTGGTGTTGGTGACCCCTGTGCCTTGGCCAGGAGCCCCCTGCGGCAGAGGCGTGATAGTACCGGCAGAGATGTAAAATGGATGCGGTAAATGCTGTGGTCCTCCAGACAGTGACCCGATGGATGAAGGTGAAAATCTCACCGGAACTTTTCAGCCCATCAGCGTGAGCGTTAGGGGGTGCCTCCCAAGCACAGAGGCTATTGCCCTGGCAGAGAAGGGGCTCGCACCGGCAGAGACTTGACCCTGGCTGGCCCTGTCCTGCCAGCCTGGAGCAGCTGTCGCAGAGAAGTCAGTTTTTCCACAAAAGCCACCGGAGGGGTGGGGAAGATGATAAGAAAGCTCCAGTTGCATGGTGCTTGGTAGCAGCCAAATGCTTTGTATTAAGCAGAAGCAATTCCCAGAAGTAGCTGTGCCGGCTGTAACTCTTCCCGGGAAGGCAGTGTTCCCAGCCACGAGCTGCTCCTTGTGAGAGTCGCACCCGATGCCGTGCAGGGATGGAAGCTGCCGAGCGCTTGGCTCGCTTTACCGGGATGATAAGGATTCCTGCGGGCACCAGGCAGAGCGGTAGCCACGGGGTCTCTCCCAGGGGATTGCTCTGCTCCCTCAGTGTGTCTCATCCCAAGGAGCTGAGGGCTGCGGGGCAGCAACGGCTTCGGCTGCGGTGAGCTACTGCCGCAGCTTCCAGGGCTGGCTGTCGAGCTGAACAGGGAGCTGAGCTGGGGGAGCTGCCTGCGCTGCGGACCCCGAGTGCTCGCTCCCCTGCACGTGGCCAAGGCTCGGCTGAAACGGCCAAGGAATGGCTCCGGCCAAGCAGCTTCCTTGGCTTTTCTGTGTCGGTCCCAGTCGGCCCCAGTGCTGTGCACAGAGAGATGGCTGGATGCCGTTGCTTCCTAAAACAGCTGCTGCCTTGTGAGAAATACTTCTGCAGGTTTTTCTGCTGGTGAGGGGAAGGGGGATGAGCAAAAAAACTTCCCTTCCTCAGGGAGCAGCAGGAATTGGGGATGCCCGGCACGGTGCGGTGCTGGGGCGGGTGCATGGCCCTGGTGTGCTGCAGCTGCAGGGGCTGAGGCAGGTTGTGCCTGGAGGAGAGGGGAATCTCCATGGTTCACGGCTGTTTTGTGTTAGCAGTGCTCTGCTCTCAGATCTGATTACCGTAATATAGGCTGTGAGCGATTTGTCCGTCCTGTTCTTGGACCAGCCTCCGTTGGAAAAATAAAATAAATTAAAATGTTCTCCTTCTGAGTAGGCCACCTGAATTCTGTATAATTAAAACAATAACTTGCAAACAGCAGTCCATTTTTTTCCTTTTCAGGATTATTTAACTGTTCATTGACATGGCAGGAAGCAAGACAAGCCCTTACAGGGTCCCACTTCGTACAGTAAGCCAGCCCTTGCCATCGCTTCCAACAGCTGAACCCGGTTCCCTGTAAAAGGAAATGCATTTCATGAAACACGACAGCTCTGCTCCTGCAGCATCACTGTGCAGATGAAGCTGCATGCTGCCACTGCTGTTCAGCTCAGCATCTGCTGGCAGCGACGGGCATCCGTCTGCTGGCCGCACGCTGGCCCGCAGCGCATAAATCGCTTCAGGACCGTTCCCCCTGCGCTTGAAGGCTTGTTGCAAACTGGAATAGGACTCGTTGTCGTCTTCCTGTGAAGAGGTTACTGGAAGTTACTTTCTCTTGTTTACAAAATGCGTCTCTTTCTGGAAGCTGTCCAAGGCTGGGCAGACCTGGGCTGTGGCAGTCACTGCTCTGCTGTTAGGTGCTGATTAAATGCTGTTTAGTTGAAGACATGATTCTTTCCCTTGCTGCTCCTCCGGCATGCCCGAGTTGCCTGCACAGTGTATCTGCTGGCGTGGGGCAGCTGAGCGGGGGATGCTCGCGGGCTGACGGGGATGGCGTGCGCACTCAGAAACCGGGCGGGTTGGCTGGCCGGCTCTTCGTGGCTCATAGTTGATGTGAGGCATAATTGCGGCTCTGCTCAAGCTGTTTGCTTTTGAGGGATTTGGGCTGATGACTTCAGCTGTTTATAGCTGTCCTGCTCTTTCCGTCATCTGAAAAAAAAAAAAAAAAAACCCACCCAAAAAAACCCAAATCCAAACCCAAAACAGTTCTAGCATGATACTTGAATCAGCAAGTGTTCGGGGTGAACACCTGTAACCTCATTAACCTCTTGCTTTCAGAGTTTAACTTCTGTAGCACAGGAGCACAAGTCTTCCTGCCCCAGCTGATGTGCTTTGATAGCTGAATATCTAATGCCTTTGAGTTACATCTTGCTCGTTTAAATAATTTGCTTCCATATTTGGTCTTGCTTTTGTGCCAGATTTATACATCTTGTTTAAATATGACAAGCAGAATATACTCACTGCTAATCCTAGCTGGACAGGCACTGCCTGCCAAAAGACCTGGTATTTGTAGGCTCTAGTACACGCAAGTTACTGGACTTGCTAACCTGAGACTTGTTACAGTATGACTCTCCTTAAATTGACTCTCTTGCATCCAGTTAAATCTGTGTTTTTCCAGAGAGTCCGTCTACTGTGAGCTTTCCTCCTTGGGTGGGAGTGCTTGCTCCTCAGAGCAATCTTCTGAGCAAGAAAATCTTTCTAGCTCCAAGCAGGAGAAAAAAAACCAGGTGAATTGAATGTTGTTGGGGGTGGTTGGGGAGATGGGGGATAATTAGTGGCTCTGCAGGGAGGTCTTGGGAGCAGCTGGGCTTGAGCGGGGTGCATAGCTGCTGGTGCAGGCAGCTTCAGCGGGGAGGTGTGCGGCGGGCAGGGTGAGCTCGGCGAGTACGCGTGCTCTCGAGGACAGTGGCAGCAGCTGGCTGCTCGGGGGGGCTCTGCCTCTGCTGTCGGGTGGGGGTCATGTTTAAAAACTTCAGTCTCCTGTGGTTCTGATCTGGTCTTCCTACATTCGGTATTGAGTCAGCAGCAGGGAAACTAAAAAAGATTCTGATGCCTGAATCTCAGCCTTCAGCCGCTCCTCTTCCTCACGCTGTGATGCTGGTGCGTTTTAGCTGATCATGCTGGTAGATTCCTCCCCCGTCTTCTGTTGCCATGTGAAATGATGCAACAGTAATAGCCTCACCTTTGGAGAGAACAGCTAAATACCTTTATTCTGACAGTCTGAACAGCAAGCACATTTAATAGTTGACACTCTTAGCACATGAACAAATGCATTTTCATGACTTCCAATTATAGCAGAAGAATGAGAAAGTGAGGTTGTGAAGAGGAGTGAAAGTCGTCTTGGCTCTCCTGAATGGCTGAATGCAACTTTGCTCAGTGACAGAGCTATGAAGTCAGGAGTCAGTACCAAGATTGTTTTATAATATCAGTAAGAAGCTGGAGTGAGGGGGAAGTGGCCCACGAATTTAATTAGCATCACTGAGTGGATTAGCTCCTGACGCAGTGCAAAGTCATTATTTACCACGTCTCCAGATCTGTTGCCTTTATCAGTGCAATGGTTCGGAGAGAGGCTGATTCAGAGATCATTACTTCTGGGTGTTTTACTTGGCGGGGACTGTTAACACTTGCCTTGTAAGCAAAATGATGGTGCTTGTCAAGATAGTTAATATTGTGCCTATCCCAAGAGGCTGACTAATTTGTTTTTAGGTTTTTTTCTTTCTTTGCATTCGTTACACTAAATACTTCTGCTTTAGCTTGCTTTAGGAAAAATATTTGGAAATACTCCATAACTTGCCATTAACCTAGAGTAGCCAAGAGGAGAAAGATTGCCTAAGCGATAAAAGCGGTGCGACCTGCGTCCCTGGTCTCGGAGACCGATGCATCTTCCCCACCAAGCAGCAGAAGGCATAGCCGAGTCGTGCCGGCGAGCCTGCGGGAGCCGCAGCGTGGCCTCTGCTGTGCTTGTTGCTTTCAGCCTTGGGCATGGTGCTGGAGCCCCTCTGTCCCCAGCAGTTGCTATTGCTCAGGATAAGTCAATGCATTGTCACCTTTCCCCGACGGATGGAAGATTTAAGCACAGCTTGAAATAATCCCCCAAACGGTTATTTATGTCAGGGCTTGACACTGTCTTTGCTGTGGAGCAACCTTTGCCATGTCGTCATGATGGAGATTAGCTTTGTTACAGGCTTCATTTTTCAATGCTTTATGGGCTGCTTTGGGAAAACAGCCTTTAAGGGAGAGACTAAAATTCTCCATGTTCGCTTGGGTTCTGATGAGTTCGATGCTTTTGGGGGGGGACGGGGGCGACGCTGGTCAAAGCGCTCTCATGCAACAGCTGTAACTGCCAGTGGACAGAGTTTCTGAGGATGGTAGAGCTGCCAAGAGGGGACACGTCTGCATGTGAGGGGAGAGAAGGGCTGAGCCGGACACCGCTGCTGCCTGCCTGCCTGCCTGCCCGCCCCCCGCCGCAGGAGATTCTGCTGCTTTCAGCTTGCTGCCCCCCCAGGAATGGCTGTAAAACTGAAGTAATTCACATCTGTGTGATCATGCGTCTAAGGACCGTCTCCAATAGCTCAGTCCATTAACTTCCAAATTTGTCTTATTCATTTCTCTTTGATGGAGAGGTGCCTCAGGGCCAGGCTCTTCTGGAAATGAGGCTTGTAGGTCTGTAACAGCAGCGAGTTATTCTCCTGGGTAAAACAAAGTGACCTTCGTGGCAGCTGAGAAGCTGATTTCAGGGTTTGCTTCTGGGGGTTTTGCCTGCCTCGAACATCCATATCTACACGCTCCTGGCCTGGCAGCTCGTCCTGCAAGCCGTCCTCTTCGGAGGTGGGCACGTCTCTGTCCCAGAAGCCTTCTACCATTGGGTCGCCATCTGGATGCCATCTCCTCCCAGTCGGAGGAGCTGGCTGGCGGAAGAGAACTTGTGCTGCAACAGCGAAGCTCTTGCTTCGCCATCAAGTCTCCTGGGGCTGCCCCTTGTCCTCCAGGTGCCTGGAGCCGCTCTGCGCCACCACGCGTGGCGTGGGCTGAAGGATGCGCGTCAGCCTGGGGAGCGTCTCTGGAGGGCTGGCGCTGGGGGCTGCGGCTGTAAGGGCGGCTGGGGACAGAGAGCCGGCTCTGTGGTACAGGCAGTGGTGGCCCGCAGGCGATGTGGGGGACTGGCCGCCTTCGGAGCTGCCTCGGACCTGCGGTGAGGTCCATACGCAGCGGGGCGAGCTGCGCCAGCAGCGAGGTCTGCACTGGGGAGAGGTGTCCACTCTGTCCACAGCCTTTACCGGGCTTGTAGGAAAAACTGCAGAAGGTGGGATGCTGGTTGGAGAGTTGTCTTTGAACCCGTGCTCTTGCACCACGTGGCTAGGAGCAGCAGGGAGAGGAGCTGGGTATCAGTCCGTGTTACCTCTGTCCTCGACACCGTCGGTGGGTAGGGCACGGCAGATGCACAGCCGCAGCGGTGGTAAGGGCATAGCTTCTGACCTAGAGCCTCCTAGGGCTCCTGAGGTGGAAAAAGTCTCACTTACTGGGTCATTTAGAGACTCTGAATCTGGGGTTTTGGCAGGAGGAAAGGTTTTAATTAGCTGCTGCTCAGTAGGGCTGCTATTACATCTTCAGAGCAAGATGCTGCTGGACTGGAAAAAATGTAACAATAGCTCATTTGCTTAGGAAACCATGATGGTGATTTGCATTTTGGTTGAGTACTAAACCCTTGTAGAGAATTTTTCTAAAATAACTTCAAACCATGGTTCAAATTTCTTCCTTCTCTGAAACTGTACGAATATCTGTCTTGGTGCCAAACAGTTTGGAGTTTGAACTCCTTTGTTTGCTGCTCTCTCTCCGCTGTAAGGGAAGCGAATGCTTTTCTGGGTTGTGGACAAGTACTGTCATCAAATACTGCATGACAAATGGCTTGCTTCTCTCAACCTTGGAGCAGAATTAAATTCTCCCTTATTATATACCTAAAAGGATTTTTTTCTTTTCTCTAACAGCAGTCCCTCTATTGACCTGAATACTCAGGAGACATGTACCGGGGTAGGAAGCTTTGCAGCATGTCTTCTGAATCTCAGCTCTGCTGCCAGTTGAAAATAAGGCGCTTTGAAATACATTCCGGGAACTCTTGTTTCTGCCTGCGTTGCCCGCTTGCACAAGACGATGCTGAGCATTGCCAATACAAAAAGAGAACAAACCTCTGTAACCGTGGGCTGGCTGTTGCTCCAGTCCCTCTTATCTGTATTACCCAACAGATGAGGACAGCGGCTGACTTGCACAGGTTGGGTGTTTGAAGGCAATGGCTCTATCGCCAGGGGTTTACACAGGGCAGAAGTGGCCGTCTCTCCAGCCACGTGCCGCTCCCTCTTGGGAGAGCAGCAGAAGCGGGCGGGGGGCTCGCAGGCCGTCCCCGGGACCCCCTGCTCATCTGGGCTGTGGAGAGCCTGGGGCTGGTTTTCCCCGTGAGCAGCTCCTCGGCTTGCTGGGGAGGCTTTCTACGTGGATCTTTCTGGTCTGCATCACTGGCGGATTGTTTTTCTTTGATTTGCTAAGGCTTCGCTGCAAGCGGTTGTCGTTCCTTTCCCAAATGCAAGTTAGAAATCTCCAGCTGTCCTGGCCTCGGTGTGCCATGCTGCAGAAGACAAAACCCATTCTGCCTTCGCCTGGCTACAGGATGGCCCAAATAGCAAATTACTAGGCAAGGGGCTTACCTTTACATGGGTTTTAGCCCTTTCCGCAAGCTGGTATGAGTCACTCGCTTGCGTGGATAGGAGAAATGGGATAGTAGCGCTGTGACATGATGTGCTGCCTGCACCTCCTTGCCGTTGGGGGGGGGGGGGGGCAGGTCTTGCAGGGGGTGGGATGGAGGGGAACCCCCTCCCCGCCTCCCACTGCGCCTGCCTGGATGGGGACGGAAACCAAGGCACGGCATCCCCGGCCGGCGGCTATTCCCGGTGCTGCCGATGGTCCGCGGCACGGCGGAGTTCCCTTCCAAAACCGCCTCCCCCGTTCTGGTTTCTGTAAATTTGGAAGAAACTTAATTTCTCTGGTGTTACTATTAACTGAGTCCAAGCGGATGAAAATAAACGACTGTTGGGAAGGGCAGACTGACTCACTTTCTCATTCTCCTGTAAATTTCCATTTAAGTTTCGGTTTAAGCTCAGGTTTGAGGGGAGTGAAAGCTAGTAATTTGTGACAAAATCTTCTATTTTAGATCACGGTAGAAGAACTCCCTTTCTAATTGCAGAAATTATAAGGCCGCGATTCTTGTAAAGGCACACCGAATGCAGTGGCTACCTGTGAATTGCCTTTCAGATGCTCCGCTTCAGAGCCACCAAAATGAACTTTACACCCTACAGCTCGTGCTTTGGTGGCCTGGTGCTGCTTGCGCCGTCAGTCTGCTGTTACCAGACCCAAGGGCTGCAGAGGTAACCTGCACAAGCGAGGCGTTCTCGGCTCTCCCACAGCCTGAACAAGCTCTTTACCCTCTCTTGTTTGCTTTTGCCCTTGCTATTGCTGGTTTCGTTTGACAGTCTCTAGCACTCACCCTGGAAGAGGCAGAACAGCCAGCCCTCACCCCTGCAACGCCAGCTAGGATTTTGTAGGCTTTATTGTGTCCTCCATCATCTGTCCCACCTCCAGGTTGTGGGGTTGCAGCCCACTCCATCATTCCTCATACGCAAGCAACTTTAATTTTGATCATCTTGCCCTTTTCTAGGCCTTTCCCTGGTCCGTGGGGATTTGAAGGCAGCAAGCCGTTTCTGATACGGGTGGAGAGGCTGCCCTGCATGCCCCCGGCCCCGGCGCAGCCCCAGGACCGGGCTGTCTGGCAGCAGTGGGGGCCCCTTCCTAGCTGTGGGGCACAGGGACTTTATCTTATTCCTGAATCGGGTGCCTCGGCAGCTGGGTGCTTCAGCCTCTGCAGCTCTGCTGCAAGTTCCTCCCTTATCGCTGCCTGCTTGGCTGTAATTTTTCTTCCACCATGTCAGAGTGAAACAAGAATACTTCTTTAAAAAGCAAGAGGAAAATCATGTGAGTAAGCAGTGGTATGTCAGCATCTAGAGAGGGTTCAAAATAACGTGGCGGATCTGGTCACTTCTGAAGGGGGAAGCAAAGGGCTGCCAGGTGTCGGGCTGTGCCGCCGTCCTCGCCCCTGCGCTGGGATGCTCGGGAAAACACAGCGGGCCCAGTCGGATGGTGGTGCTGGCTGCGGCTGGTTAGTGCATAAAGCGGGGCTGGGGCAGGGGGATGGAGGCTGGTGTCCCCGAGGAGCCCACAGGCACGCTGACTGGTGTGGGTGACAGCAGGAGCAGAACCCAGTCCCCATGGCATCGCAGTGGGACCAGTTTGCATCGCTTGCTGCTCAGCACTGCTGAAGCAGGGCAAGGCGGTGCCGTCGGATGTCTCTTGGGTTTGACAGTGTTACTGGCGAGCTCCTCAGGCGTGTTTGGCTGCCTGGGTGGCTGATGCTCTTTGGAGCAGGATCCCTTCTCAACATCAAGTGGCGAGAGATGTTTGCCCCTTGCTGACCAGCGTCCTTGGTGTAGGATGGCTGATGCGAGCCTGTACAGGGGGACTCGAGCCGAGGTCTCAGCTGCTGCAGCGGTACCCGCATGCTGCATCTCCGCACTGCCTGGGCGTGCACGGGTGGCGGAGCTGCTCTGGGCTGTGGGGACGCAATGGGCTCAAAGCTCTCGGTCTGCTCATGGTGCTTCTCCCTCTGCACGTGCATGGCTGCGGAGGGGGGACCTTCCCACTGTACAGGGAGCACTTGTGCAGTGCCAGTGCCCTTTCTCTTGCCCTTCTTGCCTTTGGGATGGGCGATGTGTGTGACTCTGCAGAACTGCATTACATGTAGGAGAAAGAAGCGCTTTCTCCCTTTGAAAGGGCACCACAGTCCCGTGTGGGTGCTGAAGGCAGGCTCCCCGGGACGGTCCCCTCAACCCTCCTTGGCAGCACAGGGGGAAGAGTATTCCCCCCCCTCTCTAAAGAAACTCATTCCTTGAATATATTTTTGGGATGCATGTTGTTGGCTGGTGTTTTTTCTTTTCATCTTACATTTCTGCAGCTGCCTGCATTTAACGAACGGGGCAAGCAGGGTCCGGGGCATCGCAGCACCACACTGCTGGAGCCGGCTGGGAGATGCTCTGTTGTTCAACGGGCCTGGGGGTTGGAAACAACCATCCACTCCAAGCCAGTCTGTGCCCTAAATTAGAGCTGCAAGATGCTGCAATGGGCCCATATGGAGACTCTGAAAATAATAGCTGTCAGCTCACTGCTGACTGGTGTGGGGTGCTAAAGCTTTTGGCTTTAGGAATGACAGTCAGCAAATGAAAATGCTGGTGGGCTTTAGCCAGACCTGAGGTGCACGCGTCTTGGTCCCACAGGGCACGTGCTTTGAGATGCTCGCTCTCAGGACCATGATCTCCTAGTTGTTAGAATATCCCATGATTATTGAGGAGCTGTTATTGGTTGTCCACTTATTACAAGGCCAAAAACTGAACTTGCAGGAGAGCCAGGGTCAAACAGTTCCTTTTAACACTTCTATTCATAAAATTTCTGAGACGGGTACATGACCCTGAAACGTGGAAGAGCTCACAAGTGTGTGCCTCTATGCTGGAAATGCTGGGGCAGTTGCTGCGTAATTGCTTGATTTTTTTTTTAGTAATGGAGGTGTCTGTAAATGGATCCCTGCTGTTCACATTTAAATTCCTGTTTATTGGCTTTCATGTGCTTTTCCTCTAATGAGCGAGGGCCGATGGATGTCTAATAAAGAACTCGTATCTCATCTTTCTGCCGCTGCAGAGACCATTGGACTCCTAATTGCTCTGCAGTGGCCTTCTGGAGGTGGCTGCCTGTCAGGACAGCTGTTCCCCTTTGATGGGGTTATTGCACATTCAGGTCTCGTCCTGTTGAGGTTTTATTTGCTGTCCAGGCCCTGCTGTATGTGAACTGCCAAGCCATTACACTGAAACAAGCAGCTTAATTGTGGAGGCTTGTGGCTCGGCATCGCTGCGAGCGGGAGCCACGTGTGTCCTCCAGCAGAGCTGGCTGGGAGCATCGGTGCCGCTGCTAAACCAGGGAGCAGTGCTTGTGTCCAAGGAGACTGTAGCAAACCCATGCTGAAACAGCTGAGGAAAGTGGCAGTTTGTGATGTCCTGAAAAAAACCCACTTTACTGTTGTTGAAGCTGTTAATGTTTGTTTGGGGCGTGCGGCTAGCAACCCTCCCTCTGCAGCAGTGGAGGGAAGCAGATGCTGGAGGGGATGTACGCTGGGTGGGAGCGAGCAGGGCAGCCTGCGGCGGGGCTGATACTCTGTAAGGACAGTTGGATCCGATGGCAAGGTCCCCTCAGCCAGCAGAGGCAGACCACAAAAATCCACACACTTGCTTTGTATTCAGTGATAGGGAAGCTTGGCTGGAACCTCTGGCCTCTGCATGGCAGAACCCGGGCTCCTCGGCTGATGCTGGGCTGTGCACCGTGATGCTGTTCCCATGATGTCTCCCTTCCCGAGGAGCGGCGCTCAGCTGTGCTGTCAAATAACATCCCACCACTGCCTTATAACTGTTTTCAGAGGGGAAAGGAAGGACATGATAATTACCCTGTCTCATGCGGAAGAGCTGGGGGAGCGGTTCAGGATGCTGCTTGTCTCCTACGAAGCCTCTGGCTCCCGCGCTGCTGTAACACTGCCCGTCCTTTCAAAACTGCCAGCCCTGGTGCCGCTGGCCATGGGGTGCCTGTACCCTCTCCCCAAAACTCGATAACGCTTTGCATGGTGGGGGGCTGTGCTGGGGAAGCACAACCCCCTGCGAGGGAAATGGTCCCCATTTCTCTTTATTTTTCTGGTCTATGCTGTTACTGCTGCCACTGACGGCGGTGAAAGCATCAGTCCGGGGGCTCTTCTGTACAGCCACAACTGGGAGCAGGACTGGGAGTTGTGGTACAGGGCTTGCGGGTACACTGGTGAACTGGACAGGAGATGGCAAATCCTGGCAGGCTAATTTTATTGGCGTCAGTCCCTTCCTTGGGTGCATCTTAGAGCTCCCTGGCCCAGGCAGAGGTTTCGTAAGTAGGGCTATGTTGAAGTAACACGGAAACCATAGAGTAATTTCCTTTAAATGACTTTCTCTCACTAGCAGAGGAATGAAAATTATTAGCAGAAAGGTTAAAGGACAGGACCTGGGAGAGCTTTCAGGTTCAGGAGTGCTGGAGGAGCCTTGGAAGAGCAGCTTAAAAGTCTCTCTGCAGAACTGGGGCATTCCTGATCTAGTTTGTCTGGATAAGGGGTCGACTCTGGCACCCCGCGAGCAGCGTTCGTGTGCTTTGGATGGGTCCCTGGAGCTGCTGACACCAGGAAAAGGGGCATTGCTGTGCATGGCTCCTGGGGTGCTGGTGGGAGGATGGCATGAGTGCTTTGTCCATGGGATGCACCAGCAAAACGTTCACTTGTCACCAGCACTCTCCGCTTCTGGGTGCGATGGGGACCATGCTCCCTCTGCCCTGGCAGCACCGGTACGCTGGGAGGCTGAGCAGAGCCCCGCACCGCGGTGGCTGGGCACTCCGGGGCATCCTCTGATGGACAGCGTGTTTGCTTGGGTGGCCGGGGAGCTCTTGAACCTTGTCCCTGGGCTGCGGTGGCTGGAGGCTTTGCCATGCAGCCCCTGCTCCCTGCAGTGTTATGCTCAATCAGATCAAGCACCTGAGTTTTCAACCTTCATTCTTCACCCTTTAGGCTTTAGAGCAGTCTTTGGAAAAAAACCCAAAAGACAAGTGAAGAATCAAACCACACGTTTCAGATGTTTGTATGCTAGGTGTATAAAATGGTAATTTTTTGGAAGTTTATTTGCATGTATGTGACTGATTCAGGAGCCTGCTCTGTTGGCTGGCCAGTTGGGGCATGGCGTAACCTACCCGTGTCTCTGGGGAAGGTGACATCCTGCCTGCCTGGTGTCATCATACCCAGATAAAAACTTTTCCCGCATAGCTTAGCTTGCTTCCATGGAGCGCCCTGCCTTCCCGCAGGAATGCCCTTCATGGCAGGCTGTGCTAGCCCAGCGTGATTGCGCACCTGCCTTCACGTGGTGCTGCTGTCGGCTCTTCTGAAACGAGGAGAACGTGTGCTTCTTCAGGCTCGGTCTTCACCTCTGTTTTCAGAAAAGCTAGAGGACCAGAGAAGTCGTAGCCAGTCTTCTGGCTGAAGCAACGCGGCACAGAAATTACAAAACCTGAGATGAGAACGCCCGTTGCGTGGTGGCGCAGAGCCGACCTCGCTCCTCAACAGCCTGCAGAGCAAGAGCGATGCCACTCGTCAGCGTGAAACACGGCGCTCCCGTAACCGCGCTCGAAATGGGGAGCCTGCGGGGCGGCTGCAGGCAAAGCCCCGCTTGCCCGTGCAGGCAGCGAGTCCGTGCTGCACGGTCAGGGCTGCGCTGCACGGTGTTTGCGTGCACTGGTGTTGGTGGGCTGACAAAAAGGAACGGGAAGCGCCAACAGATGAACTTCGAAGCCTTTGAACTCCTCGTTTCTTAGCAAACCTCCTGAAGGGCGGCTTGAGCTCGCTAGCGACCATGTTGATGCCCGCGCCTTGCCTGCTCCTTCCCCATCGCCGACTTCTCAAGATGCGAGTGCCTCTCGCTGTGAAGCCCCAGCTGGCTGCAGCCCTGTTTTTTGCAACCTTTTCCACAGCTTTTGTTGTTACTGCAATCAATATCTGTCTCTCTCTGCTTCTGCCTTGACACACAGTGATTTTTCTTCCTGTGAAAGTTTCCGAGTGATCTAAATTGAGGAAGGGGTGGATCGCTTACAGACACAGCACCGTTTCAGATGCGAGGACAACTATTTTGAAGCAGTATTTTGAGGTTTGACTCAACTTTAGCAGCTTCTCTGCAGGGAAGGCTGGATTGATAGTCAGAAGTGGTAGCAGGTCAGGTGGTCTATTTTTAGAAGTGCCGTTTAATTGTCTGATATTATTCTTGCTGTGCTCATAGCTGGATGCTTAGTTATCTTCTGTCAAAGTTTGTTAGCGTAAGCCAGGTCTTATTGCATACTTCTATTTATTAAATAATAGATCCATTATTGGGTCTTGGATCTTTGTTTTCTCTTGGCTGGGAGGGAGACAAGTGGTATGATAAAGCGCTCAGCATCTCTGCATTTTAATGCCAAAGAAATGTTACAGAGTTCTCGTAAATCAGTCTTCTGCGCTTCTCCCCCCCCGTTATCGTGTGTGCGCTGCTGGGTTCCGATAGCATCTCTGTGCTGGGGAGGCTGCGCTGAGGACCTGGTGCAGCTGATGCTTGCTGGCAGGCTCTGCCCACCTCGCCCGCTGCACCTCCGTTGCACTTACTGGATTCGGTTTCATGCTCTCATACTCCATCTCCAATTGCGTAAAGGAAACGCTCTCTGCAGCGGAGAGGACTTTAACTAAGTGCTTTTTATTTGTGTAAGCTAGTGATTTAAAATGCTTTCGTTCTGCCTTGCTCCCGTGCTCCGTAACAGGCGGTTTTGGGGTAGAAGGAGCCAGTAGACTGGCCCGGCAGCCTGCGTGGATGTCTGCGGGCGTACGGAAGGTGCCTTCTCAACTCCTCTTGCGATGTTCATGGTGGGAGGGTCTCCCTGGGTTGCGTGCCCGCAGCGGGGAGGACCGAAGCAGCCCTGTTCCTGCAGGCTGCTGTGCATGTGGGATGCCCATGTACGCTTACAACAACGCACTCTTCTCTTTCTAGCCTTTGAGACCTGTCCCTGTGGGTATTACTCTGCAAATGGATGTCCCAGCATTTATTTGCATAGCATTTCCATAACACCAGCAGCGTCGTTCAGTGGCAGCGAAGCGTTTAGGCCCTTCCGGTCGGTGGGAGCTGCAGCAGACCTGGCTAACACGTTGCTTCGGGACCTGGGAAATGCTGTGGGCTCAGATCCCTCTTCTGCCGTAATCTGCCTGTGTGACCTCAGTGTCTCTTAGTCTTGGTGAGCAAATTACGCTCCTACCTCTACGGAAGAGAGTGGGAGGATAAACATATTAAAGGTAGGAAGGTATTTGGCTGACCCACTCCTCCTTGCTCATCCTGCACAGACTGGGGATGAGTTACGCTTCATTTCTGTTGCTGGTTTGACTTGCTGTGTACAAGTCACCGTTTGTTCAGTCTTGTGCAAACGCTGCTCTTTGCCCTCCGCCCCTTGGTGGGTTGGTAATGGGTTCAGATGTTCCCTCAACCGAAGCATGACTTCTGTAGTCTACGAGGCTGAAGTAAAGCTCTCAAAATTCATCTCCTGATCTCTGTTGAGGAATGCCGTCCCCGGGTAGCGAAGCCCTGACTTTTGCGTTGGTGTACGACTCATTCTTAGTACAATCTGCTGCAGAAGACGGGAGCCAACATACTGGGGTTGTGTGCTGCGTCCCACTGATGCGATTGGCTTTGTTTAGGGTCTTGAGTATGTTGGAACATGCTGGCTTGAGTGAATAGTTTTAATTAGTTAGATTCTTAGGCTGTGGTTCACTGTGCTGACTCATTTCCAGCTCTTTGATAACTTCAACACATGACTTCATATCAAGACAGAAGAACAGAAATTAAAACAAGGGAAGATGGCAGTGCACAGGCCTGGGACAGGCTGTTCCTGTGGGCTTGGTTTTGGGGAAGCCAAGGTCAGGTTGTGCTTGGGGCAGAGGGCAAGCGGGACCGGGCAGGAGGTGAAGGAGGTCCAGCGACAGCAGACGTCCGCTCCCCAGACTTGCAGGGCGATGGAGAAAAGGTCTCCAGCCTCTATCCGGTCCAGAAGTGCGGTCTTCAGCTTGCCCTTGGTTTTCCCCAGTCCCTGGGGCAAATGCAGCGCTGTGGCTTGGCGAGGCCTTCGGGAGCCGAGCTGCTCGTCGAGTGCGTGCCCTCCTGGGGCCGTGGTCCTGCCGCCGCCCGTGGGAGAGCAGGAAGCCGCCCCAGCAGAGCAGTGCCGGGCCCCGCACCCCAAGAAGTCCCCGCGTGTGCCCTGAAGCATCATCTGTAGTATCGCTTCCCCAAAGCTATTTCTGAAGCCTGGAGGTTCTCACTAACCAGCCTGAACTTGTCTTGCTTCGTGGCTGGCAGAGCTCCAGCACTAATGCCGTGGTGTGACAGTGCATCCTTTGCAGGGTCCTGCTCATCCTTGCTCCGAGGAGGAGTTTTTGGAGGCAGGAGTAGTGGCTGTGCTGGTGGTTGCAGGCAAGGTGTCAAAACGGCTGCAGTCGGCGAGCACGGTGAAGCCTGGACACCCCATGCCCAGCTGCTCTCGGGTCTTGCTCCTAGAAATCCTGCAATAAAAGGGAAGTGGCTGGCATATGCTCACTCTTTGGTGACCTTCTGAGGTTTGAAGCCCTTAGTTATTCCCCTGGCAAGCAGTCAGGGTCCTTCCTTTTGCAGAGGCCATCTGTGCTGTGCTCAGCATCTCCTTGCTGCCACGTGCAGTTTCTGGCTCTGAGTTGTCTGGCTCTTCTTTCCGTGCTGGAGCACCGTTCTCCTGGATCCTCCCTGTTGGTGCCATGGGCGTTCTCCACCTTTGCTTTCCAAACTGGGCCGTCAGGGCCAAATTAGACTTACCCTGTTGTGATAAATCTTCCTGTAAGAGGGGTTCAGGATTTGGAAGCCAAGACTGTACGTCTCTGTAAGGCCTTGGTGATGGCTGGTACCCCGGGAGCAGCCTGCAGGAGCTCCCCGCCTTCCCCGTCCTGCGCTCTTCTGCCATCTCCACATGCTGCTGTACAGCCTTTCCTCTTTGCTCTACACTTGCTCAGTTTAAAACCAAGATGTTGACTGCAGTGCTGACCCCCAGCTTGCAGCCAGGGCTGGAGAGCTGCTTTGCTGGTGTCACTGTGCCACTTTTCTGTTGGCAGCAAGAGCTTTCCAGTAGCCCATCTCTGGCCACGGGTGAGACAAGGCAGCAGCTCCATCCCCAGCCCTTCTGCAACCTCATGAAGTCTTTGACTGTCGTCTCTTGTGTTGCTCAAAGGAGCAAGTCCCCCCAAGCCGGCATTGGCGTGGAGGGTCGGGGCTGCGCTGCTGGGAGGCGTGGGGGGCCCCGCTGCGGCGGGGAGCCGTTCTCCGGCACTGCGGCACGATGGAGGGTGTTTGCGAGTGGGAAGGCTGGAACGGGGAGAAGCTCGTTGCTGTTCCTCCTAATTGCTCTCCCACTTCTGTACTCGAGCGAGCGAAGAGCTGTCTTGAGCTGCGTCCCTGGGGACGCTGCCTGGTTCTGTCATCCCCGGCAGCTACACTGGGACCCTCCCCGCAATCGGTCAATTTAAAAGACATCCTTCCATGTTTTGACTCGGTCCGTCTTTCCTTTGATGTGAGAGCGATCCATCTGCCTTTTGATGTGGTGGAGGCTGCAAGGGCTGTAGTGATACCTCCCGAGCGGGGGCGAGAAGCGCTCAGGACTGTTCCCATCGGCGCCGATGAGCAGCGGGATGGTGTAGGAGCAGCACTCGGTCCCCAGGCGTCGGGTCGCTCTGCTTGCCCGTGCGGGAGGCTGGGCTGCCCACCCCGGCCTCTCCCCTGCAGCCGGGGGTCCGCGCGCGGGCTGGGCTGGGAGCACTGGCTGCTGCGTTTCTCTCTGCTCCCGTGAGGCTGCACTTCTCAAACGGGAATCTGATGTAGCAGCTGAAGTTTGAAGTGCTGAGGACAGGACAACTGTCCATGCTTGGCAAGAGAAGTTTGTTTTCTAGAGCTTCTGCATGTCAGCTGAGCAGCAGTAGTTTGTTGTGAGCCCTTTTTAGGCAAGGAAGGTCAAAATGCTGCCCTTGAGGGGAAATTTTTGCTGCAGCCCCCAGAAAGATGGCAACTTTGGCTATTGCTTGCTCTTTTGAGGTTTGCTGTGTTTTTTTCCCTTAAAGAAATCCTTGCTCCTGACTTGCTACTAGAAACTGGTAATAGAATTTGCAGGTTTGTCTGGTAGAAGGTGGGGGGGTGTGCAGGAAGAGCTCCCTTGATCTGCGTGGGTGGATGTACGTGGTCTGGGCTTGCATAAAGCCTCTTGCACTGCAGTCTTGAGGCCGGGCTTTTGAGGTGGAAACTCAGCTTTCACTGAGGCGCAATGGTTTGGGGCTGCCCTGTAACGAAGCTGCATGGCAGCATGCAAATCCACGTGGGCTCTGCTAATGCTGAGGCTTGTCAGGTCCCAGAGGTGGGTACGGTGGAGCGAGGGCTTTCCACGGGCACGCCTCTCGCCGTGCGCAAGCACTTCCATCGAGGCAGGTGAAGGTTGTGCCAATGGTAATGTGATGCCGTTGCATGCAGGAGCCGGGTCAGTCCTTTCAAAATCAGCGTTGTCTAACCTGCCTGTAGCTCTTAAAATCTGCTGCATCTTTCCTGTCCAGTGCGCTGGGCTGATTGGTGCTCGCTTGCTTTTGTATGAACCTGGAGGCCTGAACCTGCTAAAGGTGATCCTCGAAGCAGGGTTTCAGCGGCCTCTTTGGCAGCTGAAGGTGGATGGTGAGGTGTTGTCTCCCGAGGTGCCTTGTCTTCGCAGAGCTGCAGGTAGCACAGCAGAACTGTGCTCCTGTCTCTTTGCAATCAGACATGCCTAAACCCAAACCTCTAAGGCACAACCTTTTGAATCTTTTTTCAACGAGCTCAGTCCATGCTTGCGTGGAAATCGTTTGCAAGGAGCAGGGGTCCTGAAGGAAGAAAAGCTACCGAGTCCTTAGACATCAGATTGCTCGTCACACTTGGCACTTCTATGCGAGCAACTCCAGCGGGACGTTGGCGTATCAGTTTGGTGCTGGTGCCACCACCTCTCCGGTCGCTGGTACGGTTCTTGCTCTGCGGCCCTGCAGAGGCGAAACTCCCGTGACCGTGTTTGAGAAGCGCGTGCTAAAATTATGGCAAGCTCTTGCCCTCATTGCACGTACAGCAGCTTGTCTTCTGATGCACGTAACTCCCCTGTGCCATATGGATGCTGCTGTAAACCCTTATAGCACTCATCCCTTATTATGTGGGGACAACCAAGCTCTTTGTTCTTAACTCTGTTAGAACCTTTTTGGTGGCTTTACCAGATCTGCTCCGTATGACTGAGAGAGAAATTGGCCAGAATTGCTTATTTGTATGTCAGGCTTTGAAAGAATGAGTGTGGTGGGAGCATATTTGTTGGTTTTTTCAGTGTCGCTGTGTGATGATGTCGGGTCACTCTCAGTACTGAGCTGGTTGAAAAATGAATACCTTAATGTAAGAAGAGTGGTGAGACCGAAGAGTTGCCTTGCATTCTCATGATTACTTTGGATTACAAGGAGCTTTTTTCTGCTCCAGAGTCACCTGGCAAATTTAACCTGAAAGTTGACTTGAGGCTGATTCTGCTGAAGATTAAGGTTGGCTTTTTTTCTGGTCTTTATATCTGTAGGAATAATGATGGCTAAGCACCGTCTTACTGGCTGGTGAGGAATTCACTGGAGAGTTGATAATTCCCCAGAGGAAATGTTGGTACGCTGGTTATGCTTGCTTCTTGTATGCCCACTTGGATGCTTTTTCCCCTGGAGAAAATTACCGGTTCAGCGGTGGTTAAACACTTTCTCCTCTTTGCAGGTGCCACCGGCCCCTCTGTTTATTCTGAGCTATCAGAGCACATCTTTAAAAACTAGCTTGTTTGTACGCTGAAATTCCTGCAAGACCAGGCTGTGCTTTTTCTTGGAGACTTCTGCTACGTCCTGGCCTCCCCCAAGCATCGGTGCGCGCCACCGCTGCCGGATGCAGCCTCCCCATCAGGGCAGCTTCCCGGGCCCTCTGGGTGATCGGCTATTAGCAAAAATCTGCATGCGGCATACCCATCCGCCCGTGCTCCGCCAGAGCCATCGCAAATGCTGCCGTTGCTACGGGAACGGGCGTTCTTGGGTTAGAAACCTGATTTAATTCGTTCTTCTCCTCCCCGCTCCCTGCTAGTTAAGACACTCAGATGGATTTTAAGTTGTGAATATAATAGTTTTTCAGGTTGTGCAGGAATTCAAGAATATCCTTCGCTAATGAAAGAGCTGCCTGAACTCTCAAGGGGTTGAATGAGATCTTTTTTTCCTCAATACCTACTATCAAAAGCAAAGTTTACAAGCTCCGTGTGCCTCGGGGCTGCTTGCTATGCCACCTGCATGGTTAATTAAGACCTTTCAGGTTGCCATAGAGAGTAGTTTGGCTCCCAATGTAGCATCAATTGATATTTGGGATATTTTTCTCTGAAACTGCAAGAGCTGGGAATGCTGTTCTTGTAAGGTGCACTGGTGGCAGGTACAGAAGGGGAGGGCTTTAGCAAGCCCTGTAATTTGCAGGATGGAGGCGATGATCAAAACTCTAGCTATTTCTTTACCTTTCGGGGTTTTAACAAATATTGTCCAGAACGTTCCTTTCTCGCTAGAGGGACTTCAGCAGCCTGCTCAAGGAGTAACGGGATTTTATGTAGGCCAAATCCTGGTCTTGTAACGGAGCAAGCAACTTCAGAGGAATTGTTCCTCAGTTACATCAGCCCAACTGAAAATAATCTGGCCTCTTCTCGAACTTGGCACACATGAGCAGGCACTGCAACTTTAGAAGAATAATACTGTAAGAGGAATTAAGCTTCAGTGCCGAGAAGTTGTTTTGTTCTGCTCCTGGGTGCTTGTTTTCCTCCTCTTGCTTTCCAGCCCCCCTCGGTAGTGGTGTTGGCTCATTTAGGTGGTGAAGAAAACCACACGTGTGTGTTGGGACCCCAGCTCCGGAGCCCTGCCCCGTGTCCTGCTGCACTTGACAGGGCTTAGCCACTTGCTCTGGCTGGTCTGGGGACTTGCAGCACTGAAAAGAGCAGCAGCACAAAGTGTTTTTGTTGAGGTATAACTTCATAGCAAACAGCTTCTCTCAAATGACACTCCCTGCACGTTGATGTTTTCCTTGCAGTACATCCCGGGATGCAAGCTGGGACAGCAGTAGGAGCAGCGCGGGGCTGTAGCGGTCAGGGGGTCTGGCAGGGAACGGGGGCTGTGGGCATGTGAGCACCGACCTTGGAGGAGAAAAGGCTCAGGCAGCATCGAAGCCTTGGTTTAGTTGCCTCCTTTTTGCTTTTGGGTACTACTGGGTGATCCTGTAAGCCTTGTAGCTCTCTAAAGCTGTAGCCTGTCTACTGGGGGATCGGTGGGTGGTTAAATGCGTGCTGGGCGAGCTTGGCTGCGAGCTCGTGCAACGCAGCCGTAGGGACTGCGCCGGCGCCGAGGGGCGCGAGAGCTCCCGTCCGCAGGTCGAAGTTAGGAGCCCGGAGCGAGCCGGTGCGGGTGGGAATAGCTGCTTGCTCAGCAAAGACAAAGCCTCTTGAGCCTGCAGTCTCTCATCCCCCGCCCCAGCTCTCGAAGGTGGATCTGCAGCAGGTTGCGCAGTCGGGGCCTCTCTTGCACAAGAGTCACGCAGCTCCCGCTCGCCTGTCTGCCTGCTCCCAGGGCGCTCGGGGCTGCAGGAGGAGAGGTAATTCCATTAGCAATATGAATATGCTGGGTTCAGCCTTTGCCATCCAAAATAATGTTAAAATGAAATAGAATTATAATGTAATTATTATTAATGGCACTGAAGTTGGAATAGGGCTGATGCAGGCAAATGTCATGTTGGGCCATGGCTGAGCGGCAGTGCCTCGGTGATGATGGAAGGGGAGGAAGATCCTGTAGCTGCTGAAGGAGGAGGGATGATGTAACACAGGAAAACATGCAGTAAAGAAGGGGATTCAACCATCTAAATATGCTGTATTTGAGAACCACATTTGCAGTGAATTAGAATCCAGGCAGGGTGTAAAACAGTTTAATTTTTTTTGGGAAACACCTTTTGTGGGTGTGCGTTTGATGTTCCCGGAGTCTGAAGGGCAGAGAAGTGCTTCCCTGGGGGCGGCTGGCAAATGAGTTTGCTGTCCTAGGCTGAACCTGCTTCCTCTTCTGTAGCTCCAGTCCCCATAAATCCCAAGATAAATAGCCTGCCTGGTATGCAGCATTTATGGAGGGACCCTATTTATTCTAGCTTGAAGGGCTGCGTGCGGGGGTCTCTGGGGTCTTTTACAAATTTGACAGGCTGCCCGGTGTTTAGAGATGGGAGCAGCCAGGAGATGGAGGAGGAAGGCGAGAGGAGCCTGAGGTCTCCTGCGTTACAGGGCTCCGGTGACAAGGGGAAGGCTGGGAGAGGTGGTGGGAGATGTGCTCCCACGCCGTGCTCTGGCGGAACTTCAGGGGGGCTTCAGAGAGACTGTTTGCAGCCGGGAGATCCGGAGCAAAGAACCGGGAGCCTCTGCAGCTCGGGATGAGCGAGTCCTGTGTCTGGCATCCCTCGCCATTCCCTCTCGGGTGCTGAGACACAGGCACAAGGGTGGCCCGGGGCAGCGGGTTGCTCCCGGGGCTGGTGCGGGTCGGAGCCACGCTGCGAACTCCCGGAGAGCTTCGCAGCGAGGAGCAGGCTCTTTAACGGGGCCTCTGCAATGTGTTGTTACTGTTTATATAAAAATAACAAACCTTTCCAAATATTTGTTACTATATCATGTGCTGAGGAGCGGGTGCCGTGCATTCAGAAATGGAAAGCCGCCCCCAAGCAGCTGCCAATCTCAAATGATGCTCCATCTGAGATGCGGTTGACGTGGCGGGGCAGGAGCCAGCAGCTGGGTGCCGGGAGCGGTGCTGCCCCGGGAGCTGCCGGCGTGAGCCCGGCCCCGCTGGGGCTGTCGGTGCTCGTCCAGCCCGGCCCCGCAGGGTGCTGGGGAGCAGGGTGGGCTGGTGAGGACCCTCGGGACGGCTGAGCATGGCAGTGCGGTGCAGGTGCGAGGGGGAGACTGGGAGGCGGTGTGAAGGGGGGAATTTTAAAACGAGATCTGATTGGAAAAGCACCTCTCTTTAGGGGTTTTCTCACCCCAAACTCCAAACGGACACAAGCTGGTGTTTGCAATAGCATTTGGGTGGCTTTGCAGGGAGCTTCGAAGGCAGCGCGGTGGGAGAGCATCCCTTGGCTGGAGGGAGCATCCCTCGCTGCGGGGCCACGTGCAGCAGCTCCCTCTGCTTAACGACCCCAAGGTGGGTCTCTGCCCACCAGCTCTGAGCCTGACCAGCGACCGGGCGCTGCGTATCTGCCTCCTCGTTCGGCACCAACGATTCTGGGCGGCCTTTAAGCTCACAGGAACGTTATTCTTCCTGCAGGGGTATGCAAGAGGCTGCTGGATGAAGCAGTTTTGGGGACACTTTGTGGCTTTCCCTGGGCTTTGCAGGTGCTGGGAGGCGTTGCAGGATGTCTGAGGCGGCTTGGTGGGGTGACGCTGCACCGTACTGCTGCAAGAAGGGAAAACTGCAGATGACTCAAGGAAAGATTACCTGGAGGTGGGGTGGGATTTTTGGTCCAGCTGCTGCAGCTCATTCTCCTGCCCGGGTGAGGTGGCCTGGCCCTATAGCATGTAAGCATGTCACAGGGAAAGGGTGAGCATCTCTTCTTCTGCTGAAGGTCAGGTTTTTATTCCAAAAACCAAACCAAAGGACAGCACGGCAGATCGCAGCGTGCAGCCGTGGAAGTGCCAGCTGAGCGTGGTGGAGGAGCCGCGTGTGTCTGCCAGGCTGGCGAAGGCGGGCACGCAGGCTGGGGGCTGCTGCTTGCTGTACGAGCTGGTACTGCAACTTCCAGTGAGTTACTAGAAGCTTCTGTTCATTCTCCCCCAGCTCTGCAGACAGCTTCTTACGGCTCAGCAGAGAGGTTTCTCTCTTTTTATCCTGTGTAGCAACGGGAAAGCAGGTGAAGAGGCCAGTGTGAACTGGAGAGACTTGCTGGGGATACACAACTCAGCCCAGTATTTCTGAAATTTGCCCTATTTCACTTCTATAAAGTACTACAGAACAGCTGGGAGAAATTTCAGGCGAGCTTGAACATTTTTATTGTTCCATTTTGTATCTTACGTAGGGCGCCTTTCCCTTCATGGCTTTATTAAAATAAACTGAATGTAAAGCTGCCTTTGGGCTAGCCGGTGACGGCCCGCATTTATCGTGCTGAGGATGGTGTGGATGCTGTGCCAGCTGCAGCAGCACAAACTCTGTGTAAAATGACACCCCTCAGCAAAGAGGTTGCTCTGTAAAACACCTGGACTTCCAGAGGACAAGCCACGGCAGTCTGCGTGGCGGGGCTGGCAGTACATAGGCTGTGTGCGCGGGTTATGGAGGCCGGTGTGCTGGGGGATAGGCTAAATTACTTATCCAAATTTCATTAAAAATGCAAATGGATTCTTTCACTGGGACAGAGGCGCATTAAAAAGTAGGCCATATCGTAAACATTAATAAAGGCATATTGGCCAGCAGGGACGTGGATGTGGAAAGTGAACCAAGAAAGCTTTTTGCAGAGCTCCGTGTAAATAAAATGACTCTTCTCTTTTTCTCTTCTCCCCTGAAAGCTGGCAGCCTAGATAATGTTTTAATTGAGCACAGTGGCATGTAATTGTACAGGACTGTTGCCCAAGAAGAGCAAATTTAATCCATGGCTTGAAGTTTTTTTAGTGAAGCCGAAGCCAAGCATATTGGCCTCTTAGAGCTAAAGCAAAATTCACCTGAACAGTAGTTGCTTTTTTAAAAAAAAAAACAAAAAAACAAAAAAAAACCCCAAAACCCCCAAACCACCCAAAAAAAACAACCAACCCAACAAAAAAAACCCCAAAATACTAAGCAGGTCTGATTTCTTCCTCCCCTGCAATCTGTTGAGACTCTTCCCTTAACGTGATACTGCAGGTACTGTCTGATTCATGCTTCCTCTGCTGACCTTGGTCGAGTGCTGGTGCACCTCTGCGCTGTCGGCTCTCCCTGGCCGCCGTGTCTAACAGGTTTCTGAGTGCATCCTACCTGGTGCTGAATCCTGGACCTTCCCTTGGGAAACCTGGGGCAGGGACAGATGGGACAGAGCTGCCCTGCTCCCTTCCGTAGCAAGGTGACTCCTCCAGCCCGTGCTGCACTGTGCACCGCCTGTCTCGCAGCATCAATAAAAATCTTGCTTTAAATGGCTTTGGCTGGAGAGAGAGAGAGGAGCGAGCAGACACAGTAAATCTACATGTTGGAAATGTTATTTTAATATCTTATCTGTATAGCATCAAAAGGAGTGCCAAGTACACTAGAGATCTTGCCAGCTGCAGCCCTTTGAATGTCTTAAAGGCAGTAATGTTGCTGTATAATAACATACAGTGCTCCAAACTGTCGTGAGATAATGGCCTGTTTTCAAGGGAAGAAAAACAACAAAACCCCGTGTAATCTCTATCCTTTCCTGCAGCAGTGTAGCTGTGGCATGTGGGGGCTGGAGTGTGGTAGCGCTTGTCTTGCGAGGGTCAGCACTGAGGGATTTTGCCGTTTGCAGCGCTGCTGGCAAGCCTCTGCTGAGAAGTGAGCATTCATCTCCCGGCTGCAGCCAAGGCAAGCCTCGGAAAGCGCTCGACACCGTGGCGAGCATCCTCCCTCGGGTGAGGCTCAGCTTCACGCCCCGCGTGCCGCTCTGCGTTAGCGAGGTGCCAGGTGGTCCCAAAGCCCCGCGGGGTCCGATGCTGGGCGGCTTGCTGTGGGCAAACCCTCGCGCCCCGCTGGACCCGCGGTCGGCATTAACCCCGTCCTGCCGTGCCACCCCTGCTGCCCCAGCTCAGCCGGGATCTGTCTCGCTGCAGGACGAGCACGAGTGGCACCGAGGAGAACCAAAGCCTGGGCAGGAGTCAGGGCGGAGCGTCCTCCCGGGTGGCAAAAGACTTTCTGCCCCTGGCTCCGTGTGCTGCTGGACCTGCTGTGCTCTCGCCCTCTGTTCACTAAAGCTGGTTTTTTTTTCCCTGCAGAGGAAGCGGCTGGATTTCTTATCAGCAGTCCCCATTGGCAGTACACGGCACAGGAAGCCTACGAGACCTCCCAAAATTCCCCCGTGGAGCCTGGGGACTGAGCAGGCTTGTAATAAGGCGGAGGGCGGGTTACGGATGCACCAGCCATCATTACTGGGGTGCTCCATCCCTCGGTCTCCGCTCTCCGCAGCCCGCGGTGCCAGTCCTCGTGCAGGGGCTGTGTTTTGGAGAGGTCTGACAGCAGGGAGGGTGAGGTAGTTGCTGGAGCCAAATTGGGGTTTTGCAGCTCTGTGCCTAGCTGTGTCTGTGCCTGATTTATGCCAGAACTGGGTAAATCACTGTGTTCTTTGTGGCGAGACCTGTCTGGGAGGCTGCCCGGTACCAGTGGGTCCCCCTGAGAGCTCCTGCTCCACCAAACTCAGCTTCCCCATCCCAGGAGCCCCCGTGGGCATCCGTCTTGTCTCTTGGACTTTGGCTCTGCTTAGGCAGCCCTTGACCCCCGGTGCTGTTTGCTTTTGTGTGAAAAGGCCTGCATTTGATAAATGGCACTTTTCCTTGATCGGAAGTTTTCTAAATTATTAGTTTTCTTTTTGTGGCATTTGCACTCCTTGCCAGCTTGCCTCTTGACTCCTGATGGGGGGAAAGGGTTTAAGGTCAGCAGCGCTCTGAGGCTTTCCGAGGAAATCGGCTGTCCCAGGACAAACCCTGTGGGAGTTTCTCCATTTCACAATATGAAATGGAACTCGAAGTGTTGCGGGGAGAGGGAAGAGCGGTGCGGGGAGAGGCTGCAACTTCAGCAAGGGGTTGACGTGGTCTTGTGTCCCATTTCTACGGGCATATTCGGGAAATGTGGCTTAGGTGATCGTGTGAAATATTTTCCAGTATGATGCTTTTGGTGGGATTTCTCCTGATGCATGAGGAGTCGGTAGGAGACTGGAAGTCTGTGTGGCTGGGAAGGGCTCTTGAAGGAGGCTGCTAACAGCTGGCATCCCTTCCCTCGCTCCTCTTCCCTGACAGCTTGGCACATGCACTGAAGGATCAGCCTTGTGCGATGGGGTTAACGGAGCGCCTGGTGCAGGCAACGTGTTTCCAAAACAGCAAACTGCCCCTGCGGACGGTCTGACGGCGACCCACTGTGCCGGGGATGCTGTCCTATCCCATGGCACGTCCCCTGGCAGGCTGTGGCTCCAGCGGGTTTGGCACAGGCACCGCGGTGCTGCCGCCGGGCTCTGGAACCTTCAGCAGGGCCGTTTTGTGGGAGCCTTGTCCATGGTGTCTCATACCCCCAGCGTGTCCTTTCTTGTTAACATCCAATTCGTGTGTCTGTTACGTAGAGTCAGAGCTGCTCGCTGCTTCGTGTCTGCCGGGGTGCTGGCTGGTGGCCACGTCCTTTTCGTGCTCTCCCCTCCTGGCTCACAGGGTTTGGGGTACGGGCTGGGAGCCGAGCCTGGGCTCGCAGAGGGCTCCCGGGCGCATTGACCCCGGCGATGCACAGGGGATGCTGCTCAGAGGTCGGAGCCCACCGGGTGCGTCACCGGGACGAGCCTGCAGCCGACCTGGTGGGCAGGTTTGACAGCAGCCCTTGGTTTGAACAGGATTTGGAAAATAAGAACAACTTGTTCCTAACGAGCTTCCCGTGAAGGATTCCTGAGCAGGTTCCGAGCAGCGAACACGCCTCTGCTCTCTGCAGGATCGTGGGGTGTCTGTGGTCAGTCCCGTGCAGCACCAGGCCAGCCAAGCTCCGTCCCTTGCTTGGCCACAGACTTGACGTGTGGCTCAGGACAAATCCTGTCCCCAGACTGACAGTGACAGCACAGACTGACAAGACGAGCAACCTCCCGGTGTGCGTAGCAGGGCCTCGACTGCCGCCGGAGACCCTGGCTGTGGCTCTGCTGCTGCGTTTGCTAATTATAACCTGACCCAGGGGCTGGCCCCAGGGCTCCATTGCCCACCCTGGGGAGATGCCCCATGGCATCTAGCTAGCGGCAGCCCCGGGGGATGCTGGTGGGTGGGAGGGGGGGGCTGGGGTGCAGGTCAGAGCCCCCTCTGCGTGGAGAACGTGAGAGGAGTGGAAATTGGGTCCCGTCTGGAGCACCTGGGTGGCCGTGTGCTGTGTGGACCTGCGGGACGTGGCTGTGCCTGGAGGAACCCGGGCAGGGGCTCCTTGCTCCGCCACCTTGTCCAGCATTCATTGCAAGGAGGTTTGCTTTCTCTGCTTCCCCTGCTGCAGCACAAGAGAGGGCTTGAAAGTGGCCTCAGAGAATTAAGCTCATCAAATTAGCAGTGTCCGCTGGGGTGAGCGGGTAAGGTGTGACAGCAAGCAAAAGTGAAATGAGGCTGCAGAGCTCAGGCTTTGCTCTTTCCTTGTTGTGTTCTCTCAGTGCACCATGTGGCTTTCACTTGCTGCAGGTGGAGTAGCTACAGCCGGAGCCCACTTGTTAGCCTTAATAAGGCAATTGCTAATTGATCAGTGACTGGAGCTGCCAGCTGCTGCACAGCGCTTCAGCGCTCTCTCCTTTGCCAGCCGAAAACCTGGCCGCTGGCTTAGGGCAGGGCCACGCGTCCTCCAGCTTTGGGTTGGCAGCCTGCGACCTTGCTTCAGTCTGGTGCATCTGCAGAGAGACGCCTCGGTGGGGGCAGCCCCGCGTGTCACCGCAGCCGGCGTTGCGCCAACGCAGCGTCCCCGGGTCCCGAGAGGGGCGGCTGCCTGCGAGCACCTGGGGGGCTTGCCCGGCGTTCCTCCCCTCTTCGCCATGGTGCAAAGCCCTGGGCTGCTGCTTTCTTACTGGGGACCAGGTGTCTCCTGGAGCTGCCTGTTCGTGATGATGGGCATTCATTCGCCTGTTTGAAGATGCTGCGGTGAGGGGGAATAGCTGCTGGTGGCTGTTTGGGGAGGACCTTCGGTGGGAGCTGCTGATGGAGAGTATCCCTGCTATCGCAGGACGCCCTGCCCCTGCCTGCGGCTTCCTGGGGCATTTGATGCTCCTGCCCGTGGTAGCAGTGATCTTTTTAAAGCAGAGAGAGTGAGGACCAAATAATGCTTGATTTCCCCCACCCCCCTCCCCCTTTTAAAATAGACTTAATGAACGTGGAACAACTTCTTGACGAGTCTGTTGCTCGCGGAGGGCGGCTGCTGGCCGCCAAGCCCCGCTCGGCCCCTCGGACTCTCCTCCCCGGCTGGGTGCTGGTACTGTGGTGGTGGCGTGGGAGGGTGCAGAGCGTGGGGGGGCCGGGGTAGAGCGTGAGGGAAATGTGAGTGAGTCAGCAGCCGCCCGTGCGGATGGAGCTGCTGCCTCGATAACGCCGCTGGAGGCTCGGCAGCGCAGAGGTTAGCGCACGCTGCCGTGCTCGGACCTCAGCCCCCCGGGGTCCCCCCCGTGAACCTCCTCTTTGCCGTCAGCTGCAGAGGTTTGGGACGTACGCTGCTCTTGTGGGAGGGCCTGTGAGAAGCAAAAACTAAAGGAAACCCTTACTCTGCTTCAGAGCTGGTGAAGATGAGCCTGCTTTCTGCGGCTGTGTTGCAGGAGGAAGTGGTTGAAATAACAAGATAAAGTCCAGTTGGCTGCTCTCCTCTGGCTGGGGCGCCGGGGGGAGAGCAGCACCATCCCACGTCCCCCGGGGGCTCCGGGACCCTGCCTGGCCACGGCCAGCCACGCGGGGGGAGCAGACCCGGCCCGCAGGAGCGGTTTCCGTCTTCCCACCGTGCATGAGCTGGGATGGGGCTTCACCTCCTGCCGTCTGGCAGGTCCTGTAGCTGTCTCATGGGCTTGCAAGCTCCAAAACGTGCTGGCTAGTGTTGGTCTGGATGAGTTGGTGGGGAGACCTGCATGTTGATGAGGTACAAGTGGAAGAGCTGAAGGACACCCTGTGCTGCGGTCTGACCCTCTGGCTGGAGGCTCCGGTGCCCAGCAGCAAGCTGGTGGCTTGCACAGCTGGGGCAGAATGTGGCACACAAGAGTCTGCGGAAGAGAAAGGCCAGAGATGAACTGAAAAGTGTCTCGAGAGCGTCTTGAACGCTCCCGTTTGCTTTTTGATAGGTCGCGTGCATGGGAGGCACGTTAATGCCGGGAGCTGCCTGTACCTGTGTTTAAAGTGCTGTCAGGGCAAATTGGTGCCTTGGGTTCCTGCCCTCTGCGATGGGCTGGTGTTGGTGAGGACTTGGTTATTTGGGGAAACGCTTCGCTGGTGGTGAGGCAGCAGAGTAAATGGTTAGTGTTTTGCTGTAGGAAACCCGGGACTGTGGCACAATTACGTGACACAATTACAACAATTAGTAAGTCCTATGTAGGAAGCTTCACCTTACGAGGACCCTGGCTAACTGCTGCTTTCAGTTGTACTTAAATTGATCTGTTACTGTTTCTGGGTGTTCAAAAACCCTTCAAACATCACTTTGTATGCAGAGAACAAAAACTCCCAGGATGCAGCGTGCTCAAAATAAGCCAGAGGCAGCAGCAGGGAAGTCATTACTCTTCATATCGGGCAAAAAAAAAAAAAAAAGAAAGTTGTATTCATGATTGATTTTTTTTTTCCTGTACTTCCTGAAAAGCAAAGGGACCGTGCAGCAGCTCCGGCGCTTCAGCGCGAGTCACAGGGGTCACCCGGTGCTTCACCACAGCGTTACCAAAATCACCGCGTTAGGCACTCGCCGCGGGAGCTCGCCTGCGCGGCGGCACCGGTGCGTTATGCCCGCGCTACGTTAAGCCCTGTGCGGATGTAGAAGGGATCCCACCCGGTGTGAGCCTCTCCGGAACGCGGCGCTGGGGCTTGCGGATCGGGTGGTGTGGCGGGTGCGCGGCTGGACGGGACGTGGTCCTGGCTGGTGGAGCGAGCCCTGCTGCGAACCACGAAAGCGTGTCGGGTCTGGATGCTCGGTGGTGTATGTGATTAACACATAGAAAATTAGCTCCTTAAATGAGGTGAGAAGTAAACACCTGCACCATTCTGTTGTTCTGGAGAGGTTTACTGTACAAACCTCCCCAAATTTGGATTAGCCTTGATTGGTTTAAAGCCTGTTTTTTAGAAATACCCAGGGACAGAGGGGAACAAGATTGGACTGTGCTGTCTTTTTAGCAGTATATAAATGCCTCCCAAACTTTGCTGTGCGGTAGCTCTGTGCTTGTGGTCTACCCTTGACGTTATCTGGGTCGAAGACCTTAAATTCCGCACCTTTGTAGGGCCAGTTTTGAGCTCCAGCCCTCGACTCACCTGGTTACAAGTTTCTGGAGGTAACAAGTGCTCCTGGAGGGTAACTGGGAAGGGAGAAATGATACTTCTGCGCAAGGGTGCTTGAGAAATTTCTCACCCATGTACGGGCCTAGCTCTGTACCCTAAATAGGCTGTCTAAAGGAAACGAGTGCTTTATCTTGCAATGTGTGCTCAGCGTAAATTCCTCTTGCTGTGGTCTTCAGGAACAAAAAGCAGCTCAGTCTCCCTCTGGATCTCCAGTGCCATGGAAACTTAATTTGGGTATCAGAATTATGAAGCCTCTTGGCCAGAGGCTTACAGGCACAGTGAAATTCTTGCTCTGCTTTGACTTCCATCGCTAGGGTTCAATGTGCTGCAGGTTCCGGAGGAGGACGTGGTCCGTTTGGAGCACACCTGCACCCCGAGGCACCGTGGTGCCTTGGGACAGTTGGTGTGGTGGGGGTACGGGTGGGAGAGGGTGGTTGCGGGTCAGCTACTGAATCTTCATCATAGGCACGGGGCTGGCACCTGATCCCATCACACTGCGATGCTCTGAATGTACGCAAAGTCCATGATCTGTAAGCAGGAAACTGGTTTAATGCTTGCATTTGTAGATAAGGCTCCTTAATCCGCTTGCCTTAGCGAGCTGTCCCTCTCCCCAGGCTGGAAGCACCTGTGTGGTTGCTCGCCCATGGCTTCTAGTGCACCGCCGAGGCTTATGTGACACCAGCTCTTTCAGGCAGATTAAACCGTAACGTTCCTGAAACGGATCTACGCAGATCCTGTTGCCTTCGCGGGACTTCGAGTAGCAGCCGCCCCTGCAGATCCTGCTCAGGTTCATGAAGGGAACGTACAGCCCACGTCTCCCTCCAGCAGTTGTGGGAGTCTCCTGATCCTCTCCGCGCAGTCTGACACCCTGGTACTCCCAACAGGCTAATCCTGGGTCTGTGGCGTTTGAAAGACATCTTTTGAGAAACTGTCATTAATTTTAAATCCCATCTGCGAAAGCATCACTGGGGGTTACCCTGGTTATGTCAGACAAGCCTGACAAAGCCGCTGCTGGAGTGAGCGTCTTGAAATGCTGGTGGGGCAGAGAGACAAAAAACAGCGTTGTGGCCAAATGCAGAGATTTTAAAATAACCATCTGGTTGACGTGGGGCAGATGGACCAGTGGTGGAACCGGAGGGCGGTCGGTAGCGGGTACAGAGGTTGGAGTGGCTTTGGCTTGATGCCGCAGAGGTTGCGACGGCGCTCGCTGCGGGCACAGGGGCTGGTGCCCGCCGTGCCGCCAGCCGTGCCTGGCAGCACCAGCGCCGGGAGAGCCGGGCGGGCACCAGGCTTCAGGCAGAGCTGGAACCGGGACGCGATGCAACGAGCCGGGGGAGGCGGTGGGACGTGGCCGCGGGGCGGCGGTGCGCCGGGTGGGGATGCGTGCGCCGTGAGCTGTTCGAATGCCGAAAGATCCTCCGCCAGCTTGGCGTCCCTGAAGCCTCCTGGCTCGTTTGGAGGTGAAGGTAGCGTTACCTGAGCATCGCTACTTCATAGTTACCTTGGTGTCTGGTTTGGGAAATAAGATAATGTTCAGAATATTAAAATTTAAGGGGGGAGGGGTGCAAGGAAGAAAATGGGAGTGAAGTTCCCCTCTGTTTTGGAGACAAGTGACAAAATTCAGCTTTAACTGAGTTATATTATTAGCACTTTGGGGACTGGGCTTTTCTCTTCCTCAAATAGGATTAATACGCTGTGACAAAAAGAAATGCGTCTTTAAAGCAAGCTAGCAGCCATCTTCTAGGGCTCCGAGATGCAAGTATAATGATTGGGATGATGGTGGGTTATCTGCACCTGGGACTGCCCTCTTCTTAATGTTTGGCCTGTTCTCTGGGCAGGACTGATCCTGCACAGATACCTTTCCATATTTCTACCTCCTCTCAAGAGGCTGACCCGGAGTTTCAATTACAATATTAAATTACCAGGTCACCAGAGTTAAAGTAGGCTGCCAAGTTTTTAATGATCTTCTTTCTTGTCATGTGCATATTTTTTTTTCCAAGCCTCCTTTCCATCTATACGCTTTTAATTGAGACCATCTGTAATTTAACACATCACAACAGCGAGCCCGAGGAGCAGGCGAGCGTGAGTTGTGTAACTGGTGCAGGCGAGGCAGGGTTTTAAGAGGACTCAACGTTCATCCTCCAGAGACTGCTGCAGCTTCCCACTGTCTTCCAGCGCCTTTGTAAGAAATCGAGAACTAATTGCCAAGACTGTTTAATCCGGTCCCTCAGGGCCTTGATTAATCGCAGAGGATTTATTTTTCACCTCTCGCTGGTGGAGATGCGAAGGTGTCACTGCGGGGCTGGGGCGGGTCCTGGGGCTGTTGTGCGGGTGTGCGTGAGCGGAGCTGGCCACGGGCACCGCGGTGTCCCCAGGGACCCAGACCCCGTCCCCTTGCAAAGGGACCAGGCTCACGGGGAGGGGGGCGGCGGTTTCCCCGATGCTGCCTGTCCTGTTTGTCTAAGGTAGAAACCGAGTTTGTCCATCAGTCCTGCATCTCGAGAAACCTCTGCCTAGCCTCAGCCAGCACCTGCGTGCTCTTCCTCCGCCGCCTGCGATCCCCAGGGGAGCCGCTGGAACGTCAGCGTCCCCGCTTGCCTCGGCCGCCGCAGGACGGCTCCGCGGTCAGGGACCTGGGGCTGTCCTGCTCCAGCCCAGCACCGTCCTTCTTGCTGCCGGAGGCCGTGACAAACTCCTCTGCACGCAATATCGTGAGGCTCGTAATTTGGGCTTTTAAGAAACAGGTTAGAGGGGATGTTAACATGGAAAGAAACAAATTCCAACTTGAAAAATTACCTGTTAGTGTTTCTGCGACGTGTCACCTGGCTATAATTAAAGATTGGAGAATGGAATGTTTCCCTCCCAGTTCATTCAGGGCATCCGTCAGGGCCGGTGTGTGGGCAGTTTCACGGCTGGTGCGGTTCCCCCTGCTTCTGTGCGTGGGTCTCTGCAACGGCACCTGGCACAGGGAAAAGGAGCAGAGAAGAAAGGTGTCTGCGATTCCTGTGCGCTGCGTGCAGGGAAACATATTGGTGGCTTCGTTCTCATTGCTTTGAACTTCTCTGCTGGCCCGTGGCTGGGTTCGGAGAGCGGGCGAGTGGTTCAGCGTGGTGTCTGCGTGCTGCGTGGTCTGTGTGGCCGCCCCCGTTCAAGCGCTGGGGCGTGCAAACAGCCTCTCGCGAAGGGTCCCCGCAGGCAAGCCGTTCTGCCAGGGGCTTTTGTTGGTCCCTTAATAGCGTGCTTCGTGGTGGGACTCAGGCGTGTACCTGCGCGGCCGTCCCTACCTGCGTGGTTGGGGGACAGGCGTGCGGAGCGGGGAGCAAGGAGCAGTTCCCGCGGGATTTCTTTGGGATGCCAGGGATGAATGAGGCTGCTGGGGTGCTCTGCTCGCTGCTCCGGAGCAGCTTTTTTGGCCCAAGCAATTTGGAGAGGAAGCAGGAGCTGAGCTTTTGCCATGTTCTGGGTGGAGGGACCCACCTTCTGCTGCGTCCAACAAACCCTGCGCCAGCACGAGCTGCAGAAGCAGGGCCCGCTGCCTTAGCCGTGCTGCTTCCCGGAGCAGCATCTCTGCCTGGGCAGCCCCTCTTCCCTTGCAGCCTGGATGCGGCTTTAGGTGTTCCTCTGGCACATGCAGTGGGAAAAATTAAGATCTTTCCCCAATCTGAGCTCTAATGCTGTCATTACCCCCTTCCCTGCCCACACCTATTATACTGCCATGGATGATTGATGTTCCTCATCCTGCCTGGCTTCAGTACATTCATTGTCATGCAGAGGATGTTGTCAATTCATTACTGGTATTTCATATAAAAGCTGCAGACTTTTTTGAATGTTTTGTTCGTATGTACTCAAATCCTTCCAAAAGTGCATGGCTGGGCTCAAAATATTTAACCCCTTTGAAAAAAAAAACAAACCAAAAACAAACCTTGAAGATGTCTCTTTTAGAAGTGAACAGCAGAGTAGTCTTCCTCCCCCTGCTCTTCAGCGCAGCTGCTGTGGACACTGCAGGCACGGGATTCACTTGATTTTTGGTGACAGGCTCTTACCCTGAGAAGGCACAAATGCCAGTTGTACCCCCCAGCTGTAGCACCTGAATGCTGCTGCTGCTGCAGCTTGGTGCCGGATGGTGATTTTGCCCCGGCGCTGTGCTGGGATCGTGCGCTCCCGCGCTCCCTGGGCAGCCCCGGGAGGAGGGGGCAGCACGGGGTGTTTGACCCCACATCTCCTGTAGGGTCTCTCTGCCCTCCAGGTGCAGAGGGAGCCGCAAAGCTTCATTTTACAGCTCTGCAAGCCTGTATTTTTCTGTTGTATTTTTGTATTCTTTGCATTTTCTGAAGTCCCTGAATTATGCAGGGAAATGAGCACCCAGAAGCGTTGCTTGCACCGAGTGGGGCGACAGGCTTCTGCTTTACAGATGTGTGTTGGGGGGATCTGAACCGCAGGTGCCTTTCAGGGGGTGGAACTGGAGCATGAGGAAAAGTCAGTTGCTCCAGGGGCACCCGTGTGCGATTCCCTGGGGGAGCAATGGGTGCTGCCGCGACCGGCCGGGGACGTTGCTGGGGGTCAGAGCAGCGGAGGGGGGACCGTGGACAGCTGAGCGTGCTTTGAACCCCCGCTTTGCCCACCACGTCCTCTCCTTCCTGAGGACTGAGGGTGGGTGCCACCACCGAAGCTCAGGGCAAAATTTGTTTTGGGGCGCGTTGAGTTCATCTGGCCCTCGAGCGTGAGAAACTGGAGTTGCTCAAAGAGCAGACGAGTCATAACTGGCTTACAGGGAAAGAGCACTGATAAATGGTAGCCGCGCAGCGAGCGCACGGTACGTGGGAGGGATGGGGATAGTTACGCTGCTACCCGGACCTGTCGAGAGCTGTCTGGGGCGTCCTGCCCGTGTTGCGGCAGCGCGGGCGGTGGTGTGGCGGGGGACACGGGCAGCAGAGAGTCTCGTCTGCCGGAGGTGGGGAAGGGCTCGGCGGCTGCATCGAGCCAGGCGGGTCTTGGAAATTAGGTGCGTGTTGCCATGCTGAGCCGTGGGTGGGAGACGCTGTGGAAATGTGGATGAGGACCAGAGCGTGGAGACAGTGCAAGCTGAAAGGCTCGGTCATCCGTGAACTGCAGGAGGAGAGCGGGGAGGAGGAGACGATGGTGTCTGCAGGAGCCTTCCAAAATACCCAGCGTGAGGAGCAGCCCAGATCCTGCCCACAAAACCCCTCGTCACCTGAATGCATTTTCCTCCCCATCCCAGGGCATCAGTAACACAGGAACGTTCCTTGGGAGTCCTCAGACTTTTGCAGTTCCTGGGGGAATCGGGGACGGGGTAAAGCCGAGCTATCCCAGCCTGGGCTCTTGCCCAGCTTTGGAGGTTGCAGCAAGTCCTGCTGCCCGTGCCAGAGCCCAGTGTGAGCCGAGCTCTGCTGCTGAGAAGTGCCTCCTTCCTGAGCCGCCTCGGGCTCTGGCCGTGCGGTCGGGGCTGGGGGGGCTCGGGGGGGCTCACCGAGCTGCTGCTGGCACAGCTGGTTCCTGCTGGCACAGCTGGCAGAGCTGCGGCTGCCGCGTCGTGCGTCGCGCCGGCCAGGAGCGTGCACGGGGCTAAATTATTCAGTCTGAAAGTGAATCTCTGTTATAGCTTGGTATGGGAGAAATGCTGATGAAGTATTTAAAGTCTAAGCTGGGATGAGGCTCTCTAATGTAAAATTAATGTCTTTGTGTCTCCGGAAATAGCTGCCAGCCCTGGTGTGGGTGTGCAGAGCGGCGGGCGCTGCCACCCGGTTGGTGCCGCGGGCTCTGGGAGACGGGCCCTGGAGAGGGGGTCTTCCTGCAGGACCTTGGATCTCTTCGGACTCAGCCTGTTCAAAAGCTGACGTTGCCCCTCTTCCCAAAGAGCAAGCAAGCAGAAGAGTGAGGGGTTGGTTTTCCTGGAGAACTGGGAACTCTCCCTCTGGGGTGAATGGGAGATGTGAGCAAAAACCTTGGAGCTGGTACCGGGTGTATGGGCAGACAAGGAGCCTAAATAAGTGAGGATGCTTCAGTCTGCCCTTCCCCTGACAAGGATTTGCACACAAGAGAGGATTCCTGCTCTTCAGGCATGTAATCCCCATCGCCGAGCTCCTCGTCCGGAAGGCTCAGCCTTCCCCGCGGTGCTGGGGAAGGACCTTGAGGGGCCGGGAGGAGCAGGAGCATCCTCCTCGCCCTGCAAAAGGGGGAAACGGCGTCAGCCGAGGGGCTGCTCGGTGAGGCACGGCTCGTGGAGCCCGTGGCAGGCCCTGATCCTGCGCGTGTTTGTGTCCATGCTCCATCCCTTCCCAGAAGCCAGCCTGGGATGAGTAACGATGGGCAAAAGTCCTGCCTGTGGTGTAGGGTCTTACGTGGTCCCTGCTTCGGGAACTGCTGACGGGGTCTGCCAGAGAGCAGAATGGACAGTGCTGATTGTTTTTATAATGGCTGGAAGATTGTATAGCTTTAAAAAAATACATCCTGCTGCTTTTAGTTCAGAAATACCAGGAAATGCAGTTTTATCTTCCTGGCACTGAATGACAGCTTTCTCAGCACTAATTTGCAAAGCTGGGTCTCTTCAAATCTATAATGAAGGTTTCTTTGTACTGTTAGTGCAGAATTAACTGGTCTGAATAAGAATCGCTTTCTTGGATTGAAAATCTTTGTAGCTGTTCAGGCAATCAGAGTCTTCTAGAGAAATAGGGCTGGTGAGACCTGGCAGAAGAGAAGCCTGCTGTCTCACTTGCTCTTTTTCTTTTCCCCCTTCTTCCTTCAGGAAAACAGCTCTCCTTTTCTGTAAGAAACCCAAACCATACAGAAATGCCTTCTTGCACGCCTTACCTCCTGCACCCCTCTTGATCTTTTGCCCGAATCAGCGGTGCCTCCCCCTCTCCCTCTGTTAACCCTCCTGCTCGCCCCGACTCCGGGATGCTGCTGTGCAGGTTGCCTTGCCGGGGCTGCGCGCCCAACGGTGCAAATCGGCAAACCCCCAGTGGCTTCCAAGGGATGAAAGTTGCTCATCATTCCTTGGGGTTGCTGTCCCGCGGTGGGGGCAGGCACGGCCGTCCTCGGAGGGTCCGACGAGCAAACGAACACGCACGACAAGTGTGTCAGCCTGGACTCGCCGTAACCCCCCGACGTCCCAGTCCCCGGAGCTGTTTCCCGGTAGGTTTCCGTAGAGGAGAACTGCAGCCCGAAAATCCCAGAGCACCGTCATTTTTACTGTGTCTCTCTGGAGCTGACAACGGGGAAGACCGCTGAAGTCTGATGGGGAGCTGAAGATATTTGTGTTGTGAGAACGCCAGAAAGCTTTTAACCAAAGCTGGGGATTAAAGCCAAATAGCACAAATTTTAGCTCAGCTTCTCTCTGTGTGCTGTAAGTGATTAAAAGCTGTAAAGTGCTATTAGAAATTCAGGACTTCCCCTCCTGGAAACCTTCTTTCCCCTTACTTTATGATTACCATGCTTCACTGACTTTGTTTGATGTAACAGGCCTTATTATTTTAACGTGGCAATGGAAAATTGTGGGCAACTGCTGGCTGTGGTGCATTTCCGTACATCATCGGGGCAAAGCCGGGCTAGTGCCTCTGACCCTGTGGGTTTGCCCAGCGTAGGTGGATCAACACGAAGCACCTTTAAAAGTCTTTTTCGTTGTTGTTTTTGTTTTCTCCGGTTTTGATAATCCGAATTCCAAGCTGTTTCCTGAATCTTGTGTTACTTAGGAAGTGGAAACGTTATCCAAATGAGAATTTCCACAGGTTGTAAGGGAGCAGCTACACACTGAGATATGCTTGAAATAATCTTTGAGCTTCAAGATATTAGAACCATCTGCTAAAGCACGGCTCCGTCAGCTCTCTGGGAGGTTTTAACTCCTCCCTGGGTTTGATTTTTAGATGAATCTTACTTGATCCTTCTTCTGGCTCTGTTAACTCTCCATCTGTCTGCCTTATTTGACGTACCGTATGAGACTGTTCTTGGTGCCTCCAGACCTCTCCCTTGCCCAGCGGAGGTGGACAGAGGGCTTCCCTACAGCGGGGATCTTTATTCTGGGAAGAGATGTACTCGAGGGGAAGCATTAGAAGTGACTTCCCTGAATTATTCATTTCACGAAGGACTTGGGGAAAATTGATTAGCCCCTTCTTCAGAACATCAGGACAGGGAGTTCATGCAATGAAATTAGAGCAACAAATGGAGATCAAATAAAAGGCAATGCTGCTTTATGCAGCCTGGAGTTGCTGGGTAGGGTTCATTCCTGCAGGAAGGCATTTGTCACAGTGTCTGGGTTTTTGAGGAGGGCTGGGTACCTTCCTGCCAGCTAACAACATTTCGTGTGGGAGATGAGGCTAATCAGATCTCATGTGGCAGCTCCTAGCCGATAGTGTGCAGGGGTCAGGAAATGGTTTATCATCTCGAGCCAGCCTTGCTCTGCTTGCCAGGTACGTTGCAGGTTTGTGCTCTCCTGGCATTTTTAAGCCCTCAGCTGCGGGCCAGTGCCAGGGCCCCGTGCAGATGGCCAAGAGCTTGTGTCGGGGTTGCTGTGGCCTGGAGGCAGCTTTGGGGCTCTCCTGGCTTCTCTGGGCCATGTGGAGCTGTGGTGCTTCGGGTGGCACAATGCCACTGCTTTCCCTCCAGCATCTGCGGCTCTTCGCAGTCAGCCAGCTCCTTGCACGGAGTGGATCCGTGCAGCGTCACCGGGGAATGGGGCGAGGCAGGTTTCCCTCTAGAGCGTGCTTCTAGCATCCCAAAAATCTGATCCAGAGCAAGGTCAAAGTATGCTGGAGAAATGGGGCCCCAAAAGACCACTCTGAGCAGGACTGGCCGCTGCGTTGGACAAAACGTGTGTGCTGGCAGTAACGGCACGGACGGAGACGCAGCTCCAGCGCTTGGGTCTGCTGCTGCCGTGCTGCTGTCCAGGACGGCCTCAGCAGCCTCAGACACTTGGAGTTTGCAGATAAAACGCTAACCCTGAGACTTTTCTGGACTTCCATGGCTTGCAGGGAATACCTGCGCTCACGTTGGGCTGGGTCCCCGGGCCGCCCGAGGCCAGTGTAAGGAGCTTAAAGCTTTCATAAAGGGCCTTTCCTGGGCAGAAGCCACTGGACTGGGAAGGATTTTGTATGCTCAGAGCAAATCTTTTCAGCACTCTTGTTTCTTTGGGCAAACTGCCCAACTGTCTGCTTCTGGGAAAGCATCTGAATGGAGACGGAGCATGCGAGGTGAGCTATGGTGCATATGGCGGGGAAACTTTTTTGCATTTGTTTACATTTTGTAAACAGAAGAAAATACTCTGAAGGAGGGGGAAGGTGTGCGTGCAGGCGACAGAGAGCAAACAAGCTTTGTCTTTGCCATAAACCCGGTGAGAGACAAAGGCAGCGATACCTGCGTCGCTCCTCGACAGGGGAAGTCGGCGTGGCCGGGTCTGCTCCCGCTCCTCCCCGCGCTGCTGCGAGGGAGAAGAGCTGAGCGCGGGGCTATCGGCTCTGGGAGCCCCTCGCACGGGTGGGCTTCAGCGTCGTGCGCTGGGGCTGCTCCCTGCGCGGCGTAGGCAGGAACAGGGGGGACCGTGCTCCTTCCGCAGCCCCCGAGAGCACGGGGTGGACGGGTGCATCCCCCTGCCCAGCGCTGCCGGCTGCCCAGCCTGTCCTGGCAAGCCCTGAGGGGTGTAAATGCTGGCCCTGTCACGCTGCAACGTCTCTCCCTGTCCCCTCTGACAAAGAGGTTTTTTGCCTCTTTTCCTGGGAGGATGGGAGGGACGAGGGAACTCTCCGTTCCCGCAGGACTGGCTACACCATAGTGACAAGCTGCGCTGGCTGCAAGGAAATTCCTTATTTAGCGTCTCTGCCCGCTGCTTTACTAACTCGGGTACTCGTGATGCATCCCTGTGCGTTAAGTTATCAGCCGAGGACTGCTCGCCGTGCCGGAGCCCTACGCAGCTCTCCGAGAGCCCGGCGCCGGGGGCTGGCCGTTCCCGTCAGCTCTCCCACACATCGAGCTGGTGTACCTTAAAACCTGCCTGGCTGCTCTTCTCTAATTGCTCTTCGGTTAACGTCGAGGTCTTATCTTGTTTTTCACTTTCGCTGAAGGTTTTGCTCTTCGCTCTGTCCTGTTGACTCACGGGACAACTGCTGGGGTCCAGGCGCGGGGCGAGACCTTGCCCGACAGCGGGGGCACACGCAGCAGCCGCGAGGCAGGCGGTGCTGGAGGGGACTCATCTCCAAGATCGGCGTTCAGCTTGCAGCTCATCCTGGTCACCAGCCGTGGGTCAATGATGACAGAAGTCCTCAGCAATTGGGGGACTCCCACCCGGCTTCTTGCAGCAATATTTCCATGCAGTGCAGTCAAGTGCTGGATTTGTCCCTCCTGCCATTTGCCAAGGACTTACCAGGGGCTTCTGTCTGCTGCAATAATTTGCAGCATTGTTCCAAAACATTGCAAACGTACGACTGCTCCCGACTGCACGCTGTTAAATAAAGCTTTAATTTGCTGGCCTGTCTCCCTGCGTTCAGCAGCCTGGTTTGGCTGGCTGTCAGCAGCCTGGAGCTGATGGATGCTCTGCCTACTGCTGAGCTGCAGTAGCAGCCCTCGCTTCCCCAGGAGGTCCCTTCCCGTGCTGGAGGTGCAGCCGGACACGTGCTCTGCAATGTTCATGCTCTTGGAACGCATGTTGATGAGGTTTTTCTGGTTGGCAGGTTCTGTGATCAGTTTGGGAAGGTGCTTTATCGTTTTTCTTGAGGATTTTTGAGCAGTGGTTTAGGCCAAGAAGCCTTTAAGTATGTGTATGTGTGTGTGTATATATATATTTTTTTAAGCAACGCCGCTAGCATTTTCTCTCTTTATCATCCTTCAAAATAAGGGTAGTTCCTAGGGTGTGAAAATACGCTGTTGCCCTGTTGCTGTTTTGGTTTCTTAGCTCTGAAAACCAACCTTCTAGGAGACCTTTCTTCCCAAAGCTGCATCAGGATCACAGGGAATGGAGGTGCGTGATCTTGCCCTGACGCTTTGGTGTAAGTCTCCCCAGATCTGAGAAACAGTGCCGGGGCCACTATTAAAAACGTGCGTTGCAGCAAGTCTCGTAAACCTGCGGAGAGTCACTGAGCTCCAGGGCTCTACCTCTTGTCTTTTGTTGGGTTTTGTGTCCTCTGCTTCCTCCGAGACACAGATGCCTCCCCAGATGCCTGCAGTGGAGATAGCTCTAAAGAAGAATTTAGGGCCAGTAAGCATTCTTGCATTATGCAATAACAAATGGTAAAGGTTAATGTTTCATTTTTCTGTATATAAATGACTCAGGATGTTTGTAGCTCACCAGTGGGATTTGATAACTTTATTATCCTTATAATAAGATTTACAAATTAACTGTCTAATTAGCAACCTGGGAAAACTGCTGCTTGTCCTGTAGTTTCTAAACTGACAAAGATACAGGCTTAAAATGCTGAAGTGCGATGAAACCAGGAGCGGCACGGCAGCGCTCGTCCCGGCAGACCTGCCGTAGCTGCCTCGCTGCCTGCCCTGGTACCGTGCTCGTGCAGAGCCGGCGCCCGGCTCCTGCTCGGCAGGGTGGAAAGCGAGCAATCTCCTCCCAGCGTAACGCGCAGGATTAGTCACGGGAGGAAAGATCTGTCAAATCTTTCCGCATCTCTTGGTTAGGATGCACGTTTAGGAGTTAAGGCAGGATTACTGGCCTAAGCTCCTACACCCGATTAATTCTATTGGCCGTTTTTTTGCATGGATTGACTGTTCACCTGAGCACGCGTGAAATGTTTGGATCTTTCCAAGGCTTGCAGAGCTTCCTTCGAAGCGTTGGATGCGAAGCCTACGCCGCTGCAGTCGGCAGGGAGCCTCTTGTTTGCTTCGGATGCATAGGGAAGCGTTACGCTTCACCATCTTCCAACGGGTTGTCCTTACAATCCATATTAATGTTGATCGCTGGAGAACCTGCTATTCTTGCTAAAGATTCAGTTGCCACAAAGATGACTTGCAGTGACTCGGGTATCGTTTACTTAATTGAACTGTAACATGAACGTTTTGAACACACAGCAATTATTTTGCCGATTGAAGAGAAAATACTGCATTTCTAGTGTATTCTTCAGGTCCCTGCTCAGAGGGCGGGAGGTGTTACCTGTGTGTATATATTTAACGCCATCTTTAATTATTAAACTCTTCAGTGAAACCTTAAAAGAATAGGGGGGAGAGGCTGCAATAAAAATCTGGGATGGTTTTGAGCTTCTCAGACATTGGCTTTCTAGTGTCTCTTGCTGCTAGAAATGGGCGTTTAACCTCTTCTGCTTATGCAAGTGAAAACGTAAAACGAATGTCTTTGGAGGGGCAAGAGCGAGCAGCTCGCCCAGACACGCGTGCTTTGCTCGCTCCGGTCATCCTCTCGCACGTCTGTGAGGATCAGTCGCTTGGCTCTGTGTTCTCCTTTCCCTTGCTGCTTAAAATTCCCTTTGTTTCTCCTTATCGCCTAAGTTCCGCCTGTCAAATTAAATGTGTAATGAGCAGAGTGTAGAAAGGCACTGCAGATTCTTCTCATGCGCAGCAGAACTGAAGACTTTTTTTTTTTAAAAAAAATTTTATTTTTCAAATCAAATGCGTTTGAAACCCACAGCTCTGCTGATGTGCTGCGTCTCCTGTCTGTGCAACGCAGATTCCGGGGAGCGATGCATCCCTGTTGGTGCGCGGGCAGAGCAGGGCCCTGGTCCTGTCTGCCTGGTGCAGAGGGGATCCAGGAGAGTTGCTTGTGAAAGCAAAGCACCGCAGCTTTCTGTGAGAGAAAAAACAGAAAGGTCAGATTTCTGACCTCCCGTAAAGCAAAGCCAAACTGACAGCCTGCCCTTGCCGCGTTCAGGGGAGGTACACGTGGAAGGTAAAGCAGTGAGCGCACGCAGAAATAGCTAAGGTGGGGAAGCCGCTGTTACGAGGGACAGAAACGAACCGTTTTTAATTCCCATCGTAACCTGAGCGCTGTGCGGAGCCGGTAGCGGTGTTTTGGGAGGCTGCTTTCCTCTGCCTGCTCCTGACCTGCAAGAAATTTGTCATCGCACCCAGCGCCGCTTCGGTGGGGCGCGCTCAGCCGGCCGAGCGCGGCTGGCAGGGCTGGCATCGCGCGGGTGCTGCCGGCACTGCCCTGCCTTCAGAAGGGCTTTCCACGGAGCTGCCGTGGGGATCGGCTCGGCAAGCGGGCAGCGCAGCGCGTTACGTGGGTCCGTGGAGAGAAGGAAGGCGGTGGAAAGAGCGGGGCGAGGCAGTCTGTAGTGATGCCGGGCAGGTCGCCGTGGTGGAAGAGGCAGGTTGGTCGGCGGTCGTGCCTTTCGGAAGAGATTGGCGGTGGCTTCGTTCTCCAAAGCCTCGGGGAGCGGAGCCCAGCCCGCGGGCGCATCCAGCCGGAGGAAGGCTCCAGCCCGGGCAGAGCTGGCGGGGCGCTTGGTGCCAGGCGAGGGGTGGGAGGCTGCTGCTGCCAGCACCTGCTTCGTGCCGTGCAAAGCAGAACCAGGCGTTCTCCTGCGACCGGGTGTCACCTCTGGGTGAGCCATGACTGGTGGGAACACCAGTACGGACAATTCTGGCTTTTTCCCTTCCCCAGCTTCTGTCACCCCAAAGGCAGGAAGGTTATTTTCCCCAAGCAAGAACAAATATCACTGTCCCCAAAGTGCAAAAGCTTCTTAGGAGCTGGGGGAGCACCAAAGAACCTGCTTTTCTTTCTTTACCTACCCTTCAGAGTCAGGTTTGCATTGAACAGCCTGTTTATATGGCGTGGAGGAGTGGCATTAGGAAGTTCAGCCTCGCAACCATCTTGTTTCTTCTGTTGAACTGAAATCATTCTGGCTCCGCCGGGAACCCGTCACCGCAGCCTTAGATGTTGGCATCAGCATGCAACCTCCCGGCGGCGCCTGTGCTCCAGCGTGTCGCGGAGCCTTATTGAGTTTATACGCACACTTCAGGACAAATCTTTGCTAATAAAGTTCTAATTTCTTCCTTCCTGTTTCCCAGATGCTTCTGTCTCTGTATACAAATGACAGAAATGATGAACAATGTTTTCAACGAGGTGTTTATTTGTTAGACTCAGAAAAGCAAGTGAGAGGTCCTATGAGTAGAGAGTTTGTGGCAGCTGTTGTGCCTCTCAAACCCTCTGGGTTTGTTTGGGTTTTTTTTTGTAATAAAAAATATGAAAAGGAAAATGAGTTTAAAGCTGGATGTGGCAGGGCACAGTACGGGGATTGTGAGTTTAATGGCAACTGTCACTTGCCTTTTCCTTGTTCCTTAGGAGAAGTCTGATATTGATGCAACTGAAACCTGTTTCATTTTTGCACTGCTCAATTTGTTTTATGTGCTCAGTTTCTCTGAACCCTGGTAGACTGCTTCTCATCTTCCGGTTGCTCTTTCATTCAGTGTAGCTACAGCTCTTGGGAGGGAAAAGGATGAGGCAAATAAGAGACCCCTGAGACAGAGCTGAGTTTGGTGCCCAGGTTTCCCCCAGACAAAGGCCATCTTTGCACAGCTTTGCTTTGTTCACGAAATCAGCGCTTGTCCCCTTCGCTCCGTCCCTGCACGGGCTCCCTTCGTGCGTGGTGTTGCCTCGGAGCTGAGCTCCCATCCCTCGGGGTGGGGCGCGGTGTGGATGTCGTGATGGGGTGCAGACGCGCTGCGGCGCGCCGTTGGTCCTGGGGGGCCGGCACCCAGGAGGAGGTGACGTGGGCTGCGAGGCGGTGCCTCCATTCCCCAGACCTGGGGCACCCTGGCTTCTCAAAGCAGTAGTGCCACCTCCAGCTGCAGGGTGAGGTGGGCTGAGACCCGCAGAGAAGGGCCTGGCCCATCAGTTGAAGGTTATCTACAGTGCCGAGTGGCCTTTTTAAGGTCTGTCGCTGAAAGTAAGGTGCTTATTTGCAGTTTAGGGGAAAAAAATTAGCCTTTAAGTACAGCGCTTTGACTGCACAGACTGCAAAAATACTGCCGGCAGCTTCCGATTAGCACGTGCCGTAAGGGTTTGGTGGTTTAAGGGATGCGGGTTTAGCTCTGGATACTCGTGTTTGAAAGTCTGGGTAATGGCACGTTGGGATTAATTCTCCTGTGCTGTTCCCAGAAGGGTGACTTTGTCATCGACATGCGTGCGTGAGGAGAGGAAGACGTACGTGTCTTCTGGTCTGGCAAATGGAGGCTCTGGAGTTGCTGAAGAAAAGCAGAGCTGTGGGAGGAAAATTGCCCACCTGTTCCCATCGGTACAATCTTCCATTTTTGGACACATGCACTTTTCAGCTCAGATACCCGCAAATGCCAGATTCTCCCTCTTTTTATACCCGGCGGTGACCTCAGAGCGTGTGCAGCGAGTGACAATGAGCTCAAGCGAACATAAGGGTGCCCAGCCCTCCTCTGATGTTCGTTAAACATTTTGCTTCCGCTTAGTTTTACTGAAATGCCTGGTCCAGTTAACAATATTCAGTAAGGTTTAAAAATCTGCCGTAGGCTTACTTAAAGAAACCTGCTTAGAGTCCCGGATGTCTCTTCTCATAAATCAGATATAATAGGTTTTTATTTTTTTTAAGCTCTGGATTCACGTGGTGCAAATGCCTTAACGTGCCCCTGACGCTGTCGCTGTCTTCTCTTTGCAGTTTGCTGCTTCGTCGTGCACAAGCGGTGCCATGAGTTCGTTACCTTCTCCTGCCCCGGTGCCGATAAAGGCCCTGCCTCGGACGTAAGTACCTGCTCCAGCACCTCCAGTGAAGCCACAGCGCAGTGTTTTGTGGATCACTCTGTTCCACAGCGGTTTGGAGAAGACGTTCCTCCAGCTTTCTTGGCTGGTGACACTTCTGTGCCGTTATTTCACGGGCATCTCTAATCGTTATTCATAGCTGTGTGGGCTCTCATATATTTTTGAGACACTTAAAACACTTCCAAATCATCCGACGAGTTGCTCTCAGCAGAGCGGGGGGAGCGTATGGCAATGCAGAGACGTTTCAGCTTGGGGCTAAGTCTGCAGCCTTGCCCCGTCTCCCTTTTGTCCCCTGAGTCACAACCTCAGTTTCCCCGTCGGTAGAATGGCGTTTCCAGGGTCTGCCACCTGAACCGAGGTTTTAGGTGTGGGCTTAATTGACATGTATGGAGCACTAAGTGCTAAAAAGCTGCTTTAAGACTTTGGCCAGCACGCCCTGAGCTGAAGACGACTCTTCTGTCGGGGCTTGGTTCAACGCCTTGATCGATGCCTTTTGTCACAAGTGAAATACCTGAAAGAACGAGCTGGCCTTTAACAGATGCCCCCACCGTGTTGCTAGACTAGAGCCAGCCCCGGGGAACGTGCCTGTTCTTGTTCCTCCTCAGCTCATTACTTTTTTCAAAGGCATCACTGCCCCGCGTGGTTATATCAGTGTCAGTCCTGTGTTGGCCCGCGGCTGTTCGGCGTTGCCAGGGGTCGGGGCTCTCGGCCGCTCGCCTGCAGCATCCTTGCTCCTCGCCCCGCGGGCTTCTTGCTAAAAGCAGGCACAGTTTTTTCAGTTCTGTTTCGTATCACCTTGCAGGGTTAATTAAACCAATACATATGTTTGGTCTTCCCAAGGAAAAAAAAAAAAAAGCAAAACAAAACCCGCAGGCACATTTCATGCTTGCCTGGGATTTGCATGCTCAGCGTGGCTGTGTTTGCTCCGACTCCCTCAGAAGACACAGACCTGACCGGGCAGCATCATCGAGGACGACAAAATTACTGGGGAATACCAGTTGAGGTGTGGCTTTTGGAAAACAATATTGCTGGTCTTTAAAAACCAGAAAACCACCTAAAATGCCCACTGACTAAGTCCCCATCCTTATTTTCACAAGGACTTAATTTCCTGGTGAATCCCCGGGCTTTCGGGGGCGAGTGGGAGAGCTGGAGCCGCGGAGCGGAGCTGGCTTAGGCTCCTCGGCGCGGTTCTGCCAGCGCCTTTCAGGTCTGTCTGGCAGTTTTTGTGTTTTACCGTGGAAACTAGCTAATTTGGGGAACTGCTAGGAGAAGAGAGATCGAATTGGGGAAATGACAGTGCACCACAACTCTCACCCTTAAAAATAGAACCAGTGGGAGCAGGCAGTGTAACAGGCAGCTGAAGGTGGAGGCTAAACACACGTTGTCAGTCGCCCTGCCCGAAATGGGGCTGTGTGCCGTGATTGTGATAAATGGGAGCTTTTGGGGACGGGGGTGAGGCTCGCGGGGAAGGGCCGTGACGGCCCGGAGCGGGGCAGAGCTGGGGTTCAGCCCCTTTCGGGTACGGCGTTGGGCAGGGAGTTGTGGGCAGGGGCTGCCTGTGCTCCTCGGGCTGTGCGGGGACGTGGAGGGGAAGGGCTCAGCCTGGGTCACGGTGGTCTGGGATCCTTCACCAGACCTGCCTTTCTTTTCCAGCCAAACCAGAGGGCAGGCTTGCTGGCTTCCCTTTTTGTCTGGTTTCTCCTCCTGTATGAGTGTGCTGGGTTTGGGGCATTTCTGGGCTGGATCTGAGAGATCTGGCTGGGCTTTGGTCCCAAAGAACCGCGGGGCAGCTCCACCGCAGAGCTGCTGGGGACCCCGGGCAGGGGGATGGGGTGGGATGGTACCTGACACCCCCCCGTGTCCCCAGAACTGCCCTCGAACCTGGTCACCGCTCTGCCTCTGGCAAAGCGATGACTTTATCCCTGTGCCCAGCTTGTGGCTGATCGAGGGACCTGCCTGTGCAAAACCCTGTTTTGACCTGGAGCCCCTGACGTCCGACTTCTCAGGGCACGTGCGCTTGCAGCCCTGCAGCACCCCAGCCCCGGCTGCACAGCGTGGTGCCTCCAGCATGCTGAAGCCTACTTGACAGCCCTCCTCCACCCCAGGAGAGGGTGCCTGGCAGAGCATTAATTGTAATGAGCTGGTAATGAAGCTTTTGGCTGCCTCCCACAGGCTGAGCTGCCCTGCTAGGTGTCTTCCAGCTTGCCCAGGTCGCTGCAGCAGCAGTCTGGGTCCTGCTCCTGTGTGCTCCCAGTGTGGCTGCTGGGGGTGCTGCAGGAGCAGCCCCGAAAAAGGCTGCTTTCAGACTTGGGCTTGTGCATGCTTTGATACGCTCAGTTTTATATCTACTTCCCACCAGACAATTAGTCAAGATATTACGTGGGTTTTTTTTTAACCCCCACCCCAGGCACTTTGTGTATGACTATCACATTCCTCACGGAAGGCTTTCTTCTCCACAGGGGTTACTGCTAATTGCGGTGTGTTGGTGGCTATTGAACCTTAAAAATTCGTTAGTGGAGGAGAAAAGGAGATGCAATAGAGATGCCAACCCAAGAGAGACTAATGCATCCACGAATACTCTGGTCCTGCAGACTGTCAGTCTGTAACACAACTTTATGAACCTGAAGGTCGGGAGAGGCTGCCGGCGTCCTGTCTGAACACCCTGACCCCAAAGCAGGCGGCGGGGTTTGCTCCTGGGCCCGGGTGACGGCCGTACCCTCTGCCTGAACCGTGGCAGCTGGGCGTTTGCAGCTCCATCCTGCACAGCCTCCGTGGGAGCCGCTGCGGCACCGATGGCCCTCTTTCTGGTGGTGCAGCAAACCCGAGGGGAGGGTGGCAGGGTGGCCTGGGTGTCGGGCTGCAGGACACAAGGCCCCGGGGTCTTTGCTGTGCCTGGAGCAAGCAGGGTCTTCAAGTGGAGGCGTGGGCAGGAGCTGCTGCCCGCTGGGTGCGTTGCTCGCAGGGAGTGAGGCGGAGGTGGTCGAGGACAGGGCTCCATTGCTCTGCTTCTGGGACGGGGCCTGACCTGGGATAAAAGCATCCTTCTGCCTCCGTCTCTGGACGCTTTGGGCCTGTGCCAAAGGGGCACAGTCAGGATCCGTGCAGGGGAGCAGCGGTAAGGTCTGTGTGTGAGCGTGCCCGCACGGCACGTGTCCCAGCGTGCTTGTCCGGAGAGGGTCACGCGAGGAGGTGGAGTTGCATGAGGGGGAAGCGATGGCTTTGCACCACTCGCCTTCATGCCTCTGTCTTTTTCTGGGTAGTTTCACTCTTTGCCTCTGCTGCTGCTCCTCTGCAGCGGGCGCCTGCTGTAACAGGGCGAGGAGAACTGGAGAAGGCATGGGGAAATGAGGTAAGGGTGGTAGAAGGTGATCTTACCTTTGCTCTTCCCTTAGAGTTGAGTTTGGCCATCCAGGCAAGCTAAGAAGCTTGCATGCACGTGTCCGGGTCCCTCTGCACAGTGCCAGCGCTCAGGATGTGGGTAAGGTGGCAGAGCCCCTGCCACCCGCGCTGCCTGCCCTGTGCCGCCCGGGCAGCGAGGCGCGTGTCGGGCTCCCTCCGTCGTGCAGCCAGCCGTGCTGGAGGTTGTACGACGACCTCTGCTGCTAAGTAATGTCACGCTGTGAGATTCCTTCTGGCCGTGTGGATTTAGCCCTGACAGTCACGCTTTCTCTCCTCTAATCTCTGTCATCTAAAACACGTAAAGAAAATGGCAGCAAGACCCACTTGCAGGTCTAGCACCCTGCAGACCTGATTCACGCTACAAGAGGTATATGTCATATATCCAAAAATATATACGTTTAGATATGTATTTAGATATTTGTGCATGCAGAGGTGAAATGCAACCAGAGGAGGAGCTGCTGGCTGAGCAGAGCCCCCAGGCTCCCGTCCCTGGCTGGGCTGGCGGTGGGGCTGGGTGGCTGTGGGCACTGAGAGAGGGTGACAGCAGCGGGCGAGGGGGCTGCTGGCCCCACGGCTGCGAGTGGCCCCTTGCTGCGGCAGCCCTGGGAGCAGCTGGGTGGGTGCTCCGGGGCGCTGCGGGCGGCTCTTGGGCGGCAGAGCTGGAAGCCCTCCCTGGTGTGGTGCAAAAAACGCAGAAAGGTGGCAGCGAAGGCGATGAGGGCGGAGGGAGATGAAAACGCTGAAACCACTTAACCTTGCTCAAGGAAAATGAGGTTGACAGTGGGAGAGGAGGGACAGCTGTGATCCAGATGCCACCTCCGGAGCTTTGCTCAGGCGTTGGGCAGCCTGCCCGCCCAGGCACCGCTTTCTCATCCTTGCTCATCATCTGGATAGCAGCTCGCAGCAGGCAGGAAAGGCAGCAGGTACCGGGGAGATGCTTCACCTGTTTCTGCATGGCCAAAGGTGGACGCAGTGCTTTTCTTCTTTCTCCTCACCAGCCCTGTCCAAGCTGGGGCAAGCAAGGAGTAGCGGGGAGCTCTTGGACAGCCTGGTCCCGCTCCCCAGCGCGGCCCCTTGGCCCCTGGGCAGCAGGTCTTTCCCACGCGTGCCTCCTGCCCTGCGGCTGTCCGTCCGGCTGTAGGTTACTGTGGGCAGCCTCTGCCCGAGAAGGGAAAGGTCTAAATTAAATCTCAGTTGTCACATTTTAAGAGGCGCCACTTGATACCAGGACACGCATAAGGGCCCTTGATCAAATTCTCTATCGCTTGCTATTATTGCTGGGTGAGTGTTGCCACTGTGGCTCATTGAGCAGATGGGTAAAAGCTGCCTAGTTGGTGTTAATTAATTTTTAATACATTATTACTGAAAATGAAGAGAGGAATGCAGATGCTTAGGACTTAAAGCAGGGAGCAAAAATGGCCCTTCTGTAGCTGCATTTTTGTGCTATTTAGCAAAGGCCTCTGGGCGACCCTCGGGTTTGTTACCCCTGCGCAACTGGCAGCTGGGGCGTAACTGGGGGGTGCACGCAGGGCAAACTCTGTTCCTTCTGCACTGGCAATCGAGCTTCTTACAGCAATGTAATCCTTAAGGAGCTTTGAATCCGGAGACAGAAAAACTACTTCAGCTAACAGCAACGTCCTGTCTACTTTGGGAATGAGCCGAGGACAGGGGCTTCATTTTGAACTGATGCAAAGCTCGAGTTTTTTTCTGTGCTGTTGTTGCTAATAACCATGGCTTGAATCCAGAGGGACCTATAATTATGTCAGATGCTGGTAGCGTCTAGGTTGTAATAATTATAGCTATGCATTTTTTCAGTCGGTGCAGCAATCTGGTCTTCCCTTTCACAGATATTAATATCCAATGAAATCTTGCAGAAAGACTGAGTTTACTTGATTGCATTTGTTTAAACCTTGCAGTGTGTTCAGCCTTACAGTGGGCCACGTGATTTTGCTGAGCTGGAGAGGGAAGAGGTTCATTCAGTGAGATGGCATCCCCTCCTCGGCATCTGCAGGGGCAGTGCAGAGCGGCGGCTGGAAGAGGCTGCTCTGGCTGGGGCTGCAAACGAGAGACGCTGCAGTTCCAGCCAGATCCTTGCCTGGGCTGGAGCTTTTAATGCCAGCTGGCTGCTGGTTTTCATCCCCAGAGCTGCTCTATTCTAGTACGCTAGTCATGGAGCCCAGGGGAAGAAAATGTATTAAAAAAAATTTCCAACTTTGCTCCTTGATCTCTGTATCTCGTAGTACTTCATAGTTACTTGAGAATCAAGGAGGAAAACATTTTGCATCCTGTAAAGTGCTTATGGTATATATGGATGCTTAATTTTAAGCACCTGAGTAATGCTAGTTATCTAAATGAAACTCTTCGGTTTAAAGTTAAGTATGTACTTAAGTGCTTTATGGGACGGTGGCTTGTGCGCGTATCCAGCGGATAACCCTGGGGAGAGGCTGACATTTTACACTTTTCAGAGCATAACAAAATAACTGGAGAGCAGTGAAATGTCAGAGTCTCCTTCTGTTACCATTGCCTAGTCCTACTCTGGAGCAGTTTTCTGTTTGATCCGGTTGTGTTTGAACCTCCTTGAGGAGAGAGGGAGCGTGTGTGTGTTTAACCTTGCAAAGGCTACCAAACAGGAATCTCCCACCTGAGGAGAGGAGGACTAATTATATGGTGATGATAGGGCCTCTAAGTAAAAAAAAAAAAAAAAAAAAATAAAAATTAATTGCTTCTTGCAATAGAGAATGAAGCTGTAGCTGTAAATGCTGGTACTGAAGACGCCAGGGCTGCTTTCATGCTAGATTGCCCTTAAGTGATGGCAGGATATTTTTTTTTGATGGCTGAAGATGCGGTAGTGGGTCTGTGTTTTGGGCAGCGGCATTGCTGAGGACCGCGTGTCTGTTACGCAGTACTGGCTAGCTGAAGGCACTGGCATTTTTACCATTTCCTTCTCCAACTTGGTCCGAACGTGTGCTGTGCTGAGCTTTGAAGGGCTGGTGGTGAGGGCTGCAGGCTGTACCTGCGCTGCACCGCTGGGCTGGGCTCCCACGCTGCGTGGGCGTGCATTCCTCCGAAAGGTCGGAGCTTCGCCACAGCTTTCACGTGACCGGGCTCTCAGGTTGTGGCCTCTCTCCTGCATCCCCGAAGTTAAAAACTGGTGGGCTGTTCTGGAGAGGATGGCCAGCCCAAACCCACCAATTCCCGTGTTGAACTCTGCTATTTTTCGTTACAAGCGCCGACACTCCTGCGCTCTCCGGTTCGCAGGAGGCAGAGCTAGCGTGACCGTTCCGGCTGAAGTTTTCTGAAATATGGCAAGGTCTTCAGGAGCTGAAGTCGGGCATGTGTAATGTAATGCAGTTAGCAAACCTAATTATAGTCAGAGCTATTAGTAGGATGCATAATTATTTAAATTGTAGGCAAAATAATCATTAAAATGACCTTCTTTGCTTTATCCTGTTAAAGGTCATCTAATCAGGATGCATTAATACATATCAGAGTTTCTCTAGGAAGGTAACAGGCCAATGTAGCTTCCTTTTGATTTTGCATTTAATTTTTCCACCATTTGCAGCTTTAGGGAAGGGTTCCTGTAATGCTATCGCAACAGCACCTTTGGTCTTTCCATGCTTTGTTTGGTGATTGCAGAATCATTTCAACTTTGTTTTGGGCTCCTCCTTTCTTGGAAAGCTCTGGAGTTGAGTGTTCGTACTGACAAAAGTATTGCTGCCGCTCTCCTTTAGAACAAGAGAGAAACTTGGCAGGGTGTGGGTCATACAGGTGGAACTGGAGCCAGAAGCTGTCTTCGCAGCGTCGGTACGTGGTCGCCCGTGCACAGCATCGCCAGATCCCGAGCTGACACTTGTGGCAGGGTGCAGAGGGTCACTCTCACTCCACTTTCCCAAGTTTGGTTTATTCTCTAAAGCGTTTGGGCAAACGTGGGCTGGCAACAATTAGCAAAGAGACTCCAGCAGCAGAACTAATGAAGATGCCATTTGTACTACCTGAAAACTAGCAGCTGCTTCGAGCTTCTCCTTTCTGGGATTATCTCCGGTGGGAAGGGACGCCGGCTGCGGGGTAGCCCCTTTGCGCAGGGTAGCGTCACGGGGTTCTCCGCAGGCTCTGCCGGTCGGAGGGTGGAGGCGGGATGCGCGGCTGCCTTCCCTTCCTCCAGCCGTGCCCGTTGAGCCAGGACCTTCCTGAAGCACCCTCTTGCCCAGGTCCTGCCCTAGAGAGCAGGACCCCGATCTCTCCTCACATCTCTGGTGCATAAACAGATCTTCACGGCCTCGCTGCTTTCTTTTGTCTTGCTAATTAACTTCTCCAGCTCTCGTGGTGTGCCATCTGCCCCTTGCACGAGGGCACATGCTCGCTGCTCCTGCCAGCGCAGGCAGCCAGTGACGGTTCCCGTGGGATGAAGATGTATCTGCCTTGCTCCCTCCCAGCACCTTCTGGTGCTTCTCTGGCTCTGCCGGAGCCCAGCTCTTTCTCCTGCCAACCTGCACGTGTCTTCAGCCTTGTAATTGAAAACCTCTTCTCTCCTTTTCTCAGGGTGTGTGTCTAGTTACGCCTGTTAAGATCGCAGCTTCTCTGGTTAAAGGAGGGGACTGGAGAGGGTGCTTGGGTCTGTTCCCTGCCTGTGGCTCCGGAGACCTGGTGGCTGGGTCTGCGCTGGGTTTGTGCAGAGCGTAACTATGGGGAGGGCGATGAGGTGGGTGGTGCAGCCTGTGCCCACCCGGGTGGCACCCGTGGCGAAGCGTCCTGCAGGCAGGAGGTGTCGCGGGGGGGGTCTCTGTGCTGTTTCAGGCAACCCAGAGGCTGCAGGGTGCAGGGCAAGAGCTGTGGGAGCCCCGTTCTCACGGAGAGCTTAGGCGATAATAAAATGACTCTCAAGGCATGTGAAAGATAACAGGCATTTCTAAGTGATGTCGAGACGCTAACGCTGCTCAGGGAAAAAAAAGCTGAGTTTGGCTTTATTTTTGCTGCTCGGTAAGGGAGTGCATTTTATTCAGTGTTGGCAGCAGCAAGAGAAGAATAACTGTCATCCATATCCCTCTGCAGTTGTCTGACTAGCAGATGAGATCTTTTGTCAATAAAAACGTATTAACTTGCTGGAAGCTGTCAAGGAAAGCTGTCAAGGGCAGGTTTTATCTGTGGCTACAGGTCTGACATGGAAGCAGCCCAAGCCGCGATGCTCGTGCCCACAGACACGTTAGCTGCTGGTGTGCCTCTGGCCGTGCTCGGGGACCGCTTGCCCTTCCGCAGCCGAGGTCCGGGCAGAGGAGCTGCCTGCATCCCGCTGCCTGTGCTGCCATGCCCTCAGGCCCTGCGCTCTGCAAGGTTTTCTGTGGCTCTAATACTGTAAATGATAGAAAAATAGTTTTGGCATCACTTACTGGTGCAGCAGTGTCAATCATCTTTAAAATGTGGCATGCTGAAGCAATCTTCCATGGAATTACAATATTGATAGAAAAGGTAGTGCAAGCCTTCGCCATCTTGCCTTGAACGGGACCTGTGTTTTCCTCTTGTGTGTAACCTTCTTTCACTGGAGTCTCTACGGTTTATCATGGCTCTTTTCATCGAAGCGAAGACCCATCGCTCTTGTTCACTTGTTCCTTAACTTCCTTGCTTGGTTTTATGCTGGGACTTGGAGCTATTTCTCACCAAAGGCATTTTTCCAGCCCTGTGTGAGCAGGTGGGAAGATGCAGGAGGTGCATCCCCAGGGCAGCAGGTCCTGAACAGGACAGGGCGGGTGAGTGCTGCCAAGAGCCTGTCCTCTCCAAAAGCAGGGGGTCCCTGTCGCTGGTCACAGTTGCCTTCACGTCATCCTTCCCCTGCCACCTCCTGGCTTTGGAGAGAAGAATTTGCACATAAGAGGCCGCTGCCCGGAGCTGTCTCATTCATGTCCCTGACCCAGCCTCTTACAAATCATTACTTCCCTGGAGGGAATGACAGGCTTTTCTTTCCAGCGTCACCTTTCGAGACACTGTTAGGCCACTTCTGTCTCTCCGCTGGGAGTTGTTCCTTATGTTGCTCCTAATGTACTGGGGGGGGGGGATTTTCCCCAGGGGAAATGTGGGAACAAAACGCAAGCGTTTTGGTTTTACGTCCCCTGCCTGGGTTTCATTAGGTGCAGACAGTAAGCTGTCACTGTGTTGTATTTGCTCTGCTATCATGCTGCTTAAATTGCTATGAAATTCATTTAAAAATAGTCTCTTCACATGAACTGCGTTAATTATTCTTGGGAAGGGATAATTAAGAGGTTTCTCTGCAGTGAGGTAGAGAGAGCAGGGGTGCATAATTTTGAATCAAACCTCCGTGGCTGTTCTGTAGAGTCCAGGAAACTTTGACAGTACAAAGGATTAAAATAGCATCAGCCCCATGGGTGTAGGTCTGGGCTGCCCGCTCCCCCGGGCTCTGCAAGGACAAACGGGGCGGTGCTCCGGGAGAGCGATGGGAGCTGGGGCTTGCAGAAGAAACCTAAGTGCCCTTCATATGTGACTTATTTTGGAGATGAACCCGAGTGAGTTAGATGTTTTACGGCTCAGACTGCTGGGCCTGAGGAAGGCTCTGGTCCTCCCTCTGCCTCCCACCTCCTCCCTGCCCCAGGGAGAGGCGATGCCTGCACTCCCTCTGAGCCGGGCAAAGCTGAATTTAGTGCAGAAGTAAATAAAAGCCCCGACGGCATCCAGCGCAGCTTTTGCAACTCTGGGCACGACAGAGGACTGCTGCCCTTGCCAGGGCATGGACTTTGCATGAGAAATAGCTGAAGCAAAACGCCCTTGCTTGCCAGTCAGTGCTGCGCTGCCCTGCCGCCCTGCTCGCCCCGCTCTGCTCTCGCGCCTCGGCTTGCTGCTGTCTGACGAGCCTCTGCCCAGTGCCATCCTGACAGACCGCCGCAAAAGAGCAAACGGACTCCTGACCACTAGAAGCGGTGAATAAATTGTCAATCTGATCAATGCTAGCGGCCGCCTGCCTGCACGTACTTGGTAAGCAGTGGCTCCTGCATCAGCATCTCCATCAGGGTTCAGCGGGAAAGCGTACGTTACATCGATGTGGTCATTCAGCAAGCTCGGTGGTGGGTTTGACCCTGAAGAAAGGCACAGGTGATTGCTGAGGCTGAATAAGGGTCCAGCTGGGCTGTGCTCGGAGTGCCTCGAAGGCCACAACTCGATTACTTGTTATGAATCAAATTTCTGGTGTTCCTGGGAGAGCAGGAGAGCCCGCAGAGCCGCAGGCTGCGCACAGCCGCCTGTGCCCGCGGAGGGACGGCCGGAGCCAGCTTGGGTAGGAGCAGCGAGAGGTGTGTGTGGTTCTGGGGGAAGCCAGGGGCTGCGAGTTTTGCCCTGCAAGTCAGGCGTGCCATAAGTCAGGGATGCAATATTGCCCTGGCTCGTTTCAGACCAGAACCCTGCTGTCAAGTTGAGAAGCAGAAGCCGGCCGCCTCATGGGTCGGTGCTTGCAGGGTACCAGTTCAAAGTCAACAGCTGCTCCTCTCCTTCCCTGGCGCGCGTTCTGACTCCCTTGTTTGGGCTCACATCCTCAGGACACGCACGCGTCCCTCCGCTCGGAGGATGACAGATCTGCGGCAGCGCTGATTAGAAAGGTCAGAGCCTCCCAGTGCAGTAAAACACTCTTAATGGCATTTTTCAATTCTGCTCCAAAGAAAGCTTTTTCTGCCCTGTTCTTCAGGGACGGCTCTGCGCTGGTAGAGTGGAGGAGGAGCCTTTTCTTTTCTTGGCAAACTTCTTTTTAACCGTTCTTGTTTTAAGTCTCTCAGCATCTGCATACGCAGTGATTTCATCACCCCTGTCTCTGTGGTACAAAAATAGTCTCTTTGTAAAACGACTTCAGCCTTGTTCAAAAACGATATCCAGAATTTCCAGTTTCTGGCACCTTCTAAAGCACCGGTCAAGGTGAAATGGGCCCCCCTCTACGCCCCGGCAGCCGGAGAAGCGGCTCTGCCTCCCCACACGGGGCTGCCTCCATCACCCTCGCGCCCTTGGGGCTCCGGGTGCCGGGTCTCTCCAAAACCTTGGGGGTGGGAGCAGAAGGCGAAGCCTGAAATGCCCCCGTGATGGACCCGGCTCCCCCCGAGCGGAGGGTCCCTGCTCGCGGGGCTGGGATGCTGAGGGGGCGGTTTGGAAGCCTGCGGCCGTTCCTGTGCCAGCTCGCTCTTGTCGCCGCAGCGCTGCTCGGTGCACGCTTTGCTTTTCTCGCTCTGGCGTTCTTAACGCTCAGTTCCAGTGGGAATTTAACATCCTTCGCATGAAGTGGAAATTGTCTCATTTTGTATTAAGCTTGTGTTTTTTATGAATGACTAAAGCTTTCATTTGCCTAAACAGGAATATCTCTTTCTAGAAGGGAACACAGAAACTGGAGCACTCGGGGGCGATTCCTTCCCCGCGTTCACACGCTGGCGTTTGACTGGCACGTGGCTTCTGCTAGAGCTGCCCCCGTGTCCTCCTCCCCACCGCCCTCGTCCTGCTGCCCGGAGGGTCGGCGGTGGTGGGCCGATGCCCGAGCATCCCCGGGGATGCCCTCCTCTGCGGCGTGCTGGGGGGGGGGATGTGGGCGCTGTGCCCGGGGGGCTCTGCAGGGTGCGTGGGTCAGTGTCCGACTGGCTGGCCGGAGGCCTCCTTTCTCCTGGGGCGGTGGCAAAAGAAAGCTTTTTGTTTTCTTGGGTGCCTCGTGTCCAGCCCAAGCCATTCCTGCGCGAGTCCTGGTGGGCTTGTGGGCATTGCCCCCGTGCTTGCAGGCATTCGGCTGCCAGAGCCCGTCCCCGGGAGGTGCAGGGGGTTGGTTCACGCCGATTAAAGAGCTCCACGTTGTACAGGCAAAAGCTGCTTACGGAGATGGTCCGGAGCTGCTGTACAAACAGAGCTCAGGTCGTAAAATCAAGCAGGGTAAGTTTTCAAGGGCTTACAGCGCGTCCAGTGGAAGGATCTGACTAAACCTGTAAGCCTCTTTAAACGGCGCATGTGTTTCTCGTGGCGCCTGTGGGCGCTTTGGGCAGCGGTGCTGGGTGTTACCCTGCCTGCAGCACCGTGCGTGCCGTCGGCTGCCCGGCTCGAGCCACAGCTGCCAGCGGTCTGCCTGCCCGAAGCTTTCACGGGGGGGAAATTCCCCCGCTACCTCCTCCTCTAGCCTGAAATCCAGATTTAAGTTTTCTGTGCTCTCACATTTCTGGGGAATGCAAAAGGCTTTCAGATGCACGGGGTCACTTAACGGACTGTCTTTCTGGGAGCAGAGAACAGGTTATCAGTGAACCCTCGTCCTCTCAGGCTTCCTGTGACACAGCTGACACACGAGCTACCTGACAGAGACGTGTTGCGCTCTGTATCTAGAAGTGGTTTGCTTAGGGTGAAATGTGAGATGTTTCCAGTTTCACGTACGATAAATTTGCTGAAGCGTGTACCTAATCCCTTGCATTTAACAGATTGAATTAAATGAAGCTCGATTACTTTTCCACCTTTTCTGGTATCACTCAAGTTATCTGAGGTGCTGTGAAATAATGCGCAATATTAGCAATTAACGCAACTGAAAGCTTCAATGCAAGAGCATAAGGAAATTAATTTCGGGGGAAGGTAATGTATTGGCAGCTATGTTATAGCTCGGTTTTGACTCCACTCTTTCTTTATTTACTTAGCTTACAGTGCCCTGAAAAGGTGTCTTTCCTAATGCCCAGGCACTCTTCCAGGCCATTAAAAAGCCAGTCAGCTCAAATGACCGCGCCAGGAGCTCTACCTCATCCCTAACCCTTAAACAATTAACCTGAGGTGAAGTTAAGCCAGCTGCTACCTGCCGTATTCTTCCCCCTTGCCTGTGTGTGTGTGCCACTATCGAGCGTGCTGAGCGCCCGGGCAGGCTGCCCCAGCACCCTCCTCTGCAGAGCGGTGCTGCTTTGGGCTCTCCTTGCAGGAACAACGCTGCCCACCCCGGCATCGGCCTTGGCTGTGCCCCGGCGTGCCCGTGGTCCCCGCGTGGTCCCGGCGGTGACGTCCCTGCCCCTCTGCTGGGGTTTCTCCAGCTCCCGGGGCAGGGCAGGGAGTAGCAGGCTGCTGCTGGGGCTCTGCGTTTGCTGCCCCAGCTTCTGCAGTAACCACAGCAACTTAAACCAATGCTGTCCGTGCTGCTCTGGGGCCAGCAGGAGACATTCTGTTGCTTAGTCCCATTTCCTGCCTAACTTTGTGTTGTCTTAGAGTTGCTTTTCATTGGGCTGAATAACTGAGGTGTGATCAGGGCTTCCAGAATTGTCTTGTCTTGCATGGAAGAAAGATACTGAGAAATACCTCGGTCTGCCTCAGTCATTTGTTCCAGTGCTTGATCCTATCTCCCTGTTCAGAAGCTGTTTCTCATTTGGATTTCTTTGGCTTTAACTTCTGTAGGCCCTTGTTGGAGTCCAGGAGCCCCGTTCGCAAGGTGCCTGTGCGAGACGGCAAACAGTGTCCGGGATAAACCGGGCTCTCCTGGTTTTGCATGCTCTTCTGTTGCAGAAAAGTCTGCCGTTGGTTTTAAGAAAGCTCAAAATATTGAAGTGTACCCTAAGCAGCTTGATTCCCCAGGAGCATGCTGGGGAGGGGTTGGCACCGGAGCACAATGTTTACTGGGTAGTCTTAATGGAGATGGAAATCACGGGTGTGTGTTTTCTGCTTTACCCCGCTGGGTTGACGCGGAGGTTGAGTAGTGTCCAGCCCTTATGTTGGTTCTTACGTACCAATTTCCCCTGGTGTTTTCTATGTTTTCTAAGACCAAGTTATTTCAAAACAATAAATCCCCGGACAAGCCAATGTGTTGCTTTTCCATTGTTATGGCAACGCATATAAAGAGTAATAAAGCTGGATCTTGGCGAGTGTTGGAAAAGGTCCACATCAGTCGGTGGCAGTTGAGTGAAGTCCATTAACAGCACCTCCGAAGCCAGCTGGCACGTGAAATGCGGAGAGCGGTGGTGCCTTGCCAATATTTGATGCAAGTTTATAATCTTCATCTTTTATTTTCCTCCTAGGATCCCCGGAGCAAACACAAATTTAAAATCCACACGTACTCCAGCCCCACCTTCTGTGACCACTGCGGGTCGTTGCTGTACGGGCTCATTCACCAGGGGATGAAATGTGACAGTAAGTGACGTAACTGGTGGCTGCGGTTGCAGCAGTGGGGGGCTCTGGCACCCAACGGGGGGCTCTGGCACCCAGTGGGGGGCTCTGGCACCCTGAGGTCCCGGGCAGGGGCTCCCAGCCCGCCTGAGCTGCGGCGGGGAGCTCATCCCTTCTGCCGCTGGTGTGGAGCACGCTGCAGGGCTGCCCGGCGCCCGAGGGGCTGGGCACGAGTGGGCACCTTCTCACCTCTCGTGGGGAGCCCTCATGAGTCCTGCAGGGAGAGGGAAAGGCATCGGGCCAGGGGGCATCCTGCCCACATCCCCCCCACCCCGCAGCATCCCCCCCGCAGCATCCCCCTTGCATCCCCCCCCGCAGCATCGCCCGCATCCCCCCCCGCATCCCCCCCGCAGCATCGCCCGCATCCCCCCTGCAGCATCCCCATCTCCAGTTCTTGGTTCTCTGCAGCACCGGCTCCGACTGACACCCTGTGGCCGTGGCGGTGCCTGCTGCAGTGACACAGCCTCTCCAGAGCGCTTGGGTCTGCACAGGCCTGACCTGGGGCACAGGAGTACCTGGGGAATTATTGTACAGAGAGGAGAAAATGGGGGATGACAGAAGAGGGAGAGGATGGAGAGAGAGATCCGTTATTTTCCAAGTTAATCGTGTATGTTCCTATTCAAAAGGACTGTGAATTTACAGCGTCTGCTTACATGCTTACACCGTCTGCGGGGAACAGCATACTCTGCTGCTCACCATGTGCTGGCTTTCTCATAAATAGAGAAGCTTGCTGACTTTTGTGGGAACAGTGTATTCATTATCACCTTTAAAATGTTGCCAAGTGGAAATGAATTTAAAACACAATTTTTTATCTATATTTTTTGTATTTTATATATAAAAATTTTTATACATGTATATATGTATACACATAAGCAAGTAGTTTCTCATGCCCCTTATCAGTTCCTGGTGAGTCCAGCTGAATACCCAGCGTTGCACCATGGGTGTGATGGAAGAGAAGTTTGATAAATCAGCAAAACTTGAGTAATTAGACTAAGGGCTATAAAAGCCTTGTAATCTCTGTAGGCAAGACCCAAAACTGCTGATGGTGGCAGGTCCCTGTGTCCGTGCAGGGCTCTGCCAGAGCCTCTGGCTGCGTTTGAAGGTCCTTTTGCTCACGTTTATCCCAGAATTGCTCACGTTTACCCCAGAATTCCTCACAAACATCCTCACTGAAAAGGAGAACAAGTCCTTCCTCCCCCCGCATCCCTTCTGAACACCCCGAGAGCTTTGGCAGAGGTGACAGGAGTGCCGAGTGTCCCTTTCTTTCTCTCCGCCCCGCAGCCTGTATGATGAACGTGCACAAGCGCTGCGTGATGAACGTCCCCAGCCTGTGCGGGACGGACCACACCGAGCGTCGGGGACGGATATACATCAGGGCTGACATCGAGAAGGATGTGCTCACTGTCGTAGGTAGGTGTGTGACCCAGGTACAAACCCCGCACGCGGCGGCGCCCGGTTGCCCCTCGCTGCTGGCGTGCGCCGTGCTGACAGCGGTGCCGGCCACGGCGGGTCCGGGGAGTGCCGTGCCCAGCGTCTGACTGGTCAGGAGCAGGCGCCTGGCAAGGCAGGACGAGGCTTTGAGCCTTCTCCGGGCACGCTCCTGCCCTCTGGCAAGCACTGGCTGGCGCTCCAGGGGCTGTCTGTACTAAAGAGCTTTTCCAGTTATAGACTTTTCAAACTGCTTTTTGAATCACGTAAAATTTCAGCATCCGCAGCATCGTGGGAAAGGGTGGCAGAAAGTTCCTCCGTTTAGCTACGCCGTGTGAAAAAATACGTTGTTTGTATTGTGCTGCCTGTCTGATGAACAGCCATTTCCTGCTGTTCTCTCGATGCCTTTAATGGTACCTGGGCCCGTACAGGTCTTGGTGGGAATCTCAGATGGTCCTCTTATCTGAGTAGAGCTTTGCAACCTTCTTCCACTGATTTGGAGACTCCACGGCCTCCCCCTCTGCCTTCCCGCTGGGTGCTCGGAGGCTGCTGGGGCAGGCTGTCCCTGCCGTGGGGTTGTACGCTGCAGGGCGCAGAGGGACATCAGCCCCTCCGCGCTGGCGGGGTGAAGGTAACTGTTGTTCTTCGCGTTGCCTCGTTGTTTCCCAGCCGCGATGAAGAGCTGGAGCACGGCGTAGTGCTCGCAGCGGGGCTGGCGTGGATCCGACCACCCCGGTGATGGGTGGCGGGCAGGAGCCATCCCGCACGGGTGCATCCCCAGGGGAGGTGCGGAGCGGCAGTGCCATCTCACGGTGTCCGTCTCCGGGGATCGCCAGGCAGTGGGAAACGGGACCGGAGGAGGCTGCAGGCAGCCGCGCAGTGCCGGGCTCAGCAGAGGCCCCTGCCATGAGTCTCCCAGCGACCCGACGGCCACCTGTGGGGAAACCCCTTGTCCCCCATCCCGGTTTCCTCTGTCCTGGAACTCCTCCATTCTCGGTTTGTGGCAGGAAACAGGATTATCCCGTCTCTCAAGGCTTTTGCCACGCAGGTTTTGAGTTCCCAGAAGATACAGCTTCCCCCGTGACCTGTAAGCGTCTTACGAAATGTAAGCTGTATTCTTGTAAAGCCTCTTGTCCCCTGCGAGGAGGGATCAGACCGAAGATGTGACTCTCTCTGTCGGGTGCTGGTGGTGGCATCTCATGGTGTGGGTGCTGGCAGGGGGTTGGAGGCAGGGAGAGCTCTCCGCGGGCAAGGCAGGCAGCTTGCAGAAGAGCTGGGGTTTGTCTCCCGAAGGCTGAGCCCAGTTCTGCTCTGGGGAAGGAGGTTTCTGCCCACGCTGAGTAACCAGGCAGCTCCGGGCGGTTTCAGTCTCTGCAGGGGGCTGCTGAGCTGCGCGCGGTTATTCGCAGGATGATTTAAGACTTTCGGGTGTTAAATGCCACCTACCTGCCCACGCTGCAAAGGTCAGCTGCCCCTGGGGGTGCCGGGCTAATGACACCGGTAGCAAGGACTGGATCCTTCTCTGTCGTCCCACCAGCTTTGGCTGGCTCCTCCTGGAGAAGTCTGGTTTCCAGCATCCTGCAGGGCGGCTGGGCTGGCAGCTGGAGATGCCGCGGCATCCACAGGGTTTGCTTCGGTGGGATGGGGTCAGCGCTGAGGCGTCCCGCTGTGCTCAGCGACTCTAACGGGCGCTTTATCCCCCAGGGAGAGTGTGCGGCTGTGGGGCTGTCGAGGTCTCGCTGCTCTGGGCTGACTCCTCCTTGCTTGGGAGGGCAGGCTCAGCAGAGCGGATCCGAACACAGACAGCTACGACGCGGGTGATCCCGCCGGGGGGGTCCAGCCCTCCCAAACCAGCCCCACCTGCCTATTCTCTGCTTCGGTGAGGGGTGGCCCGAGCCAGGCCCCCCGGGGCGATGGGAGACCCAGGGGAGCGTCGGTCCGCGCTGGGCACAGCAGCTCCCGCGCCTCGTGGAGGGGCCTGAGGGTGGGGGCGGGGGGCACGGGTGGCCTCAGCCGCGCTTAAGGAGATGTGATCTGGGAGTGCAGGGAAGAGCCAGGATCCTTTCTGGCCTAGAGAGCTGTCAGAAACGTTTTCGAAAAAAATACCAACTTACTGAAAATATTAATGAAAAAAATTGAAAAAAATTGTGCGTTGTTTGGGGTTTTTTTTTAAATTTTCTTTTTAATTTTATTTGTCCTTAAAGGAGAGCTTCAATGAACCACACAACTTTCTTTCACAGAAGTCCTGCTTCCCAGGCATCTTCCCTCCAGGGGATGAGGCAGGACTGGTACCCAGCCTCCCGTCAGAGGCCGGGCGGAGGCCGATGGGGCGCAGAGCTCGCCCTCCCACTGGCACCGAGGGCTCCCTGGCACCGGAGCCGTGTTCCCACAGCTCCGAAGGCAGGGGAGAAACTCCCCCGGCCCCTTTCTGTGCAGCTGGATTTTCTTTTCTTCAGCTGAGTTTGAAAGACTGTTTTATTTCTGGCCGTTTATGGAGGTGTTGGTGAAAACATGTCATCTGTTGGCTTTTCTAGAAAGGCAGGGAAACGTACTGTGCTCTCCAGCTCTGCCGCATAGCTAATGAAGGAGTGGGAGCACTTTGAGAGAGGAGAGACTGTGCGCTGGCTGCCGAGGTGGGGAGCCCTGCCTTCCCTCCTGCCCCTCCTCCGGGCAGGTGAGGGGCTCCGGATTTTTGCTCCAGAAGTTGGAGGGGAGGTGGAAAGGTCTGCTTGGACGCAAAGCAAATGTGATCACCCAGCCTTTAGGAGACGTGGGAGCCACGTGCTGTGCAGACCACAGGCTCTGCTGCAAAGCCAGCTGTGGTTGTTGGCTCCTCTCCAGTGGGTCAGCAGAGATTTCCATTCCCCCAGTGACTGTTTGCTTCAAAAAAGCAAAGCCCTCAAATAATGACTGGGTTTCTCTTGCCAGGTTTTTGGCAGGGAGAGGCCAGATCCTGAAAAACTGGCCCTTGAGTTGTGGCCAGGGCTTGTTGCAGAGGTGGCAAAAAGCGTGGCGGAGGGGTGGTCTGGGTGGGAGCGGGCTTCGCGTGCGGAGTGGCACGGGGGTCCGGCTGGGCTGGAAGAGCCGTGGCGTGGCACGGCATGGCTGGCGGCTGCGCGGGGAGGCAGCTACTCTGCAGACGTGGCCAGGGCGTTGGGCCGCTCGGAGGGGTCTGTGCCGCTGACTGCGAGTGCCAAAAAAGCCACCGGTGTCTCTTCCTGCAGGACCTGCCTCAGCCAGGAACAGATTTCTGGTGGAACAGATTTCTGGTGGAAAATGCCCTTTACACATTTTCTGCAGAAATTTCGGTTTGGGGCAGGGAGGGGGTGGGTTTCTGCCAAGGCTGGGAGCGACAGCGTGGCGATGGATGCGTGGGTGGTGGAGCACCCCAAGCCTGGCAGGGCTGGGGAGGCAGTGGTGGCTGGGGGGGCGAGCCCCGCTGCCGGGGTGCTTGGGCTGGGGGCGCTGAGGGGTTGCGGGTGGAAGCCCGGTTGCTCGCCCGCCCGCCTGCCCTTCCAGTGGGTGCCGTGGGGCTGGAAGCAGTTTGGGATGGAGAAGACGTACGGCAACTAATTGTTGAGGTGCAAACGAGCGCAGAGGTTAGCAGGAAAGGAGGAGGAGGTTTCTACAAAGCAAGATCAGGTCTGAGCAGCAGGATCAGAAACCAACCTGAAGATGGCCCTTGTCCAGCTTGCGGACGGGGTTTCACGGCTCGGCGGCCAGCCGCACTAAGGGACGGATGAGCCGCCGTTCCCACCACCCGCTGTGGTCAATCCCAAATATTTGTCAGCATTTTCACACACTGCACACGCTCTCCCCGTCTCGGCACGGAGCCGGCAGAGGCTCAGCTCCAGGCACCCGTGCAGCCAAGCGCAGGCAGCGTTGCCCGTCGTGGCAGGCTGAGCCCAGGCAGCGGGATTGCGGTGCTGGGCTCCCTGCTTTCCCTAAACAGACCTGTCGGCTGGTTTAAGCAGGCAGAGCAGGATGCTGTAGCGGGCTGAAGCTGTCGGGGTGGTGGAGGCAGGGGGCTGTTTCATGGCACCCGGGCACCTTTGGTCCCAGCTGCGCGGTAAAATGCAGGTTCTGGTGTTGGGGCAGGATCCGTCCCACCAGGTGTGGAGACCCTTGCTCAGGAATCTAGGAAGCTCTCCCATGGCAGAGAGCATCGCAACTGTAGTGTCACAACGTGAAAGGTCCCGCAGTGCGGGGCTGTTCGGCTGGGCAGGGGCGAGTGCCTGCAGGTGGCAGCACAGGCATGGCCAATGATGAACTCAATGCTTTTTATTTTTTTCATTGGCTTGACAAATTTGACAGAAATTTGCCCTTTGCTTTTCGGCAGTGTGTTTTTCTTTTCTCTCTCTTTCTCTGATTTTTTTCTTTTTCTTTTTTTTTTTAAATTTTGTGAAGATAACCTTTTACTCCCAACAGAAAACACAGCTTTTTAGTTAAACAAAATGCGTTGTTTGACTTAGAATGACTTGTTTGGTTAACGAGCGACCTGAAAAATTGCATGTATTTGCATCTCCCTTTTCGAAGATGACCGCGACTCGCCCCAGCAGCATTTCCCCCCTTTTGCACTCCGTTATCTGAGCCCTCCTCTGCGCGACGGCAGCAGGGAGGAGAGGCTGCTGCTACCAGCGCGGCGAACGCTCACCATCTTCAGCTCACAACGTGAAGATCAGGAAAGGAGGAGACGTGTTTAGACGTAACACAAACTCGCGCTGTGAAGCTCGCTGCCCCGAGGTGCGGTTTTGTACCGCGGTGCAGGGAAGGAGCAGCGGGTGTTTGCGGGGACCGAGCAGTCCCAGGGCGGGCTGTAGGCTGTGCTTCCCTTCACCAAGGGCTGTGCTTGCGCTTTCCTTTTTTGCAGCACTTGGCACAGCACGGGCCTGCCTACGGCGTGGTCTACCAGATACTAGGATGCTAAAAAAATTGTAATAATAACATGAGAAAGATCCAAATTTCAATACTTTTAACCCATTCTTAGTTCTGAAGAACCAGGATGAACCTCAGAGCTGTAGAGTAGGAGACTGGTGAGAGCGTCTGTATCTGTTCTGGGGGGGTTGGTGAGGCTTCGGGCAGTGGCCCCTGTAGATGCAGAGGATTGAAATTCAGTAGCCAAGCCCCCAGATTTCTCAAAATCTACAAAATATGCACAGAACAGCCCTGGCTGGCTCCTAATGAGGTTGACTTCCACCAGCCGCATGTGATTTAATAAGGCAGTGGTGTTGTCCCTGGCTGATGCCCCTGGGAGGGCAGGAGGGGAGAAGCCCGGCGCGGCTCTGCAAGACCGAGCGTGGCCGCCCGGGGCCGGCGGGGATGGAACCGGGGTGACCGGGGCTGGGGTCCGGCGCAGCCGCAGCTTCGCCAGTCTGCAGGGCTGTGCCCAGAGCAGCAGCAGCGGGAACCTATAGAGCTGTCCCTCCTAATTAGCTTCCCAGCTCTTGGGTCTGTGGTGTTAATCACTCCTTTATGTTCGGAGAGCGGGTCTGTTACAGCTCCTTCCATGCTATACATTGAATGTAATTGTATAATGGGTACACCCGGGAGTGCAGCTTTGCACGCTGCAATCAGAGCCCTGCATTGCCATTGTCTGCTGCTGCTCGGGGGTTGCCGAAGCACTGGGATTTATTGGTGTTCCCGGTGATTAAAAATGTGTGCCTTTGTCTAATAATAGGATCGGTAGTAGCCAAAGTAGCCTTGGCTCAGCGAGGTGAGGCTGTGGAGCATGTCCCCCCCAGCTCCGTGCTGGGGACAGGGCTCGCAGCTCCACCAGCCAAAGGCGGTTTCTAAAACACAGGAGGCTTCCGAGGGCCTTGTTAATTAGGGCACAAAACAATCCGCATCTCATCCAGCAAAGCACTTAGATGGGTGCTTTTGGCGAGCGCTTCTCTTTAGAAGCATCAACGCGTGCTGCGTGGGGACTGTGCGATCATCGAAAGCCCCGGGGTGCGAGCGAAGCCCCCGAGATGGAGCCGGCTGGGTCGGCCCCGAACCACGCGCCGCCTCCCCTCACCGGGACGTGCTCTCCGTGTCGGGACACTCGGGGGTTTTGCTTTGTGCGAAGGGGAACCAGCTGCAGGTGACGTCCCTGGCTCGGGCACGCTCCTTCTGTGGGGCTTGGTTTGGCTGTTGGTCCCCGGCACAGACCGGCTCCGGCTATGCTAGGCGTCCTGGTAGGAGGCAGGCTTTGGCTCGGAGCCTAATTAGAAAAGATGGATTTGAGCAGCAGGAGGAAGGTGTTTGGATGTCTGGCATTTCTGTGTGTTTGGGCTGGCTGGAGTTAAAAGCACTCACCTTCAGGGCTGGACAGACTGGACCCAGGGAACAACGTGTGCATGAGGCTGGAAAACCCCAAGCAGCTGGGCTCGATAGCTGATTGATTGTGTTAGCAGCTCCGCTTGCTAAATGTGTTGTTTTAAATCATGATAATGCATCCTACTGATCGGTGCTGTGCACGGCACCACCGGGAGAGGGTCCCATGAGCGTCCTCAGAAGCGAGTGACCTGAGCCGTGGTGGGCTCAGCCTCCTGGGAGGCCATTCGGGGAGAAGTCTCTCCGGCTCTTTGCCTTCCTTACCTCGATACTGTGATTTTCATAATACAGTAGTTAGAGTCTCTTTCACTTTTGGAAAGGTTGGATGCAAGTCGTGTGGTGTTTTCCAGCGGCAGCTTTGGAGGCCAGCAGGGCTGAGCATCGCCGTGCAGCCGCTGGAGAGTCGGCCGGTGCTGGACGCGGCAGCGGGCTGGGGAGCGAGGGCAGCCCAGCCTGGGGACGGCTCTGTTGCTTCTCCTCGAGTGGCGAGATGAGATGATGAGATCTCTGCTTCTCTCACCCACTGCGTAAACCACGGCAAACTCCCGCTCGCAGTTTGTCATACGAAGTAGGTAGTGCGGGCTGGGTTATTTAGCTTGAGCTGCTTGACAAAAGAGAAGTCATCTTTTGAGGCTGGTAAACAAAATTTGGGGACCCAGCAGTGCTCCGAGACATGCCAATTCCCACAGCAAGTTAATTCCCTTCGGGTGTCACTTAAAGGCACTTCATTGACTTGGGCAGTTTTTACCCCAGTCACTCAGGGAATCTGGTCCTTTGCACCCAGCGAGTCTGCAGATACTTGTCATTATTTCCTGCTCCAAGATTGTTACAGCTCTTGGCTTTGAAATATAAAGAGAGGATTCCCTGGAGCCGGTACGTATGTGTCTGTGTCCGCAAGTTGGATCCTGCCGGCTCCAAGGGCAGCAATGCAGCGAGGATGGGGCTGCTCTCCTCTGACCCTGGCGTCAACGGTAACACACGGTTTCTTCTGAAGGAAACAAGAAAAAGGAGACTTGTGAACATAACAGCAATCCCAGCCCGCGGGGCGGCACATCCGCACCCGCTGGTGCCTGAGATCTGGCTAGGACGTGGCGTCAGGATGCTGTGGAGTGGGATCGATGTGGGGCGCGTGTCTGAACCACGTCGTGTGGGAGGCAGACGTGATGGAGTGTGGCAGGGCATCGTTTGGCTGATGCTGGGCAAGAGCAAATGTATATTCGCAGCCTGTGTTCTGGTCTGGGCTTTGATCAAGTATCTTATTAGCGGGAAAAGAGCGCTGAATAAAGCGGGAAATTGTAGCAAATTAAAATGTCATCAAGGCGTTGCACAGTTTTGCTTCCATAATAGAAGAGCTTCCCAATGCAGATTATTCTGAGCCTCTTGTATTGAGATGCGAATATCTGAGTTTGGGAAATGGAGGAGAGAGGGAATATGAAGGCTGGGTTTGGAGGCCGTTAAATCTATTGCTTCTCCAAGATGGTGAGACAGCGAGTTGCATGGAGGATTCTGCTTGTGCATTGCTCCTCCGCTGCGGCCGAGAGCTGGCTGCTTCTGCTGCTCTGTTCAGGCAGGAGTTGCAGCCTGTCGTGTGTCCGTGTGTCCCGGCGGGGAGCTCCCTGTGCCGAGCTGGGGGTTGGGCAGTTTGTTGCTTATCTCCGGGAAACGGTGGTCTGCAGGGACTAAGACGCAGAAAAAACACGACAGGTTTATGCTGCGAGGTCCAGGGTGTATATGGGAGGTGGAGACTAGTCCGCACGTTTGGGTGCCTTTGACCTGTGTGCCTGTGAAAGCGGAGCATGCCCTGTCCTTGTGCAAGGGCTGCCGGAGCGTGGGGACAATGTCGGGTTCCTTCCCCTCTCGAGTGTCCCAGCAAGGTGCTGGTGTCCCTGGTGGGTCCTGCGAAGCTGAGACCCCCGTTAGGAGCCGTGGGAACGCGGTGCCAGCTCGGGGTTACAGCCGACATCCCTGTTGCGCCTGCAGCGTTGGCAGAGGCTGCCGCGACCAGAGCCCTGCTATTTACTGAGCTGATGAAGTAAAACATTGACCAAAACTGAAACCAATTACGCTGTGATTAGATAAACAAGCTGGAAGTACGTTAATTAATAATCACCGGCCCAGGAAGATGCAGCCATAACAAGCCCTGTGCCTTTTCTGTTGTATAAGCATGTGCAAATATATTCTTCTGCAAAGCATCAATTAAATGTTTCAACGCACGAGGGTGTTAATCCAAGCGCTGGGTGCTCGCTGGAATGCGGCTGCTCCCAGCCAGGGATGGTGCATGCTGCTGGAGGGAGGAAGATGAGTGCTGCAGGTCAGCCCAAGAGCCTTCCCCTCTCCAAAACCCTGTCCAAGAGGTGTGAAATAAAAGGTGCCACTGGCACGGCACAGCGCTTTGCTGGGCAAGGCCGTGGTGAGGTGATGGGGCTGGGATGAGATGGCTGAGCTCTGACCTCTCCTTCCCAATGAGCAGGGCTTTCAGAAGGGTTTTTTTTCTTCGGTGGGCAATGGGAAGCAGAATAATCTGCACTGAATATGTTTTAATGGCCTTGCTTTCTCAGAGATGAAGGTAAAGATTTAGTAGCAGCCGGTTTAAGCTGTCTTTAAGAGCCGGGTAGGAGTGGGTTTTGTTGTAGGCGCTTTTTTTTTTTTCAACATAAAAGTGAACCCCCATATGGTACTGCATATTTAGCAAAGAACTTTCTGGTCTTTATTTATCCAGCATATTAATCTTGCCTTCCCATGGAAACCTGGGTACCAGCCGCCAGCAGACACACGACCCCAGGCAGGTGATGGGGCCAGCTGCGGCCCTTCCGTGTAGGGCTGTGCAGCATCTCCCGTGCCCCCAGGTGCGAGGCCAGCCCAGCCCTTTTGGGCAGGGTGGGCTGCTCTGGGGCGCAGGGGAGCAGCGTCCCTTTGGAACCACCCCGGTGGTGGGAGCAGACGTGGAGCCGGGCTGTGGTCTGCCTCAGCCGCTGCCTTCCCCAGGGAGCTGCTCATGGGGCACCGTCACCCTTTGCTTGATGTGGGGCTGGTTTTACCCCAGGTGAAACCCAGTCCCGGGAGCAGAGTCAGAAACTATCCTCTCGTCCCTGCCACCCCTTTGGCTGGCAGCAGGACTGTGCCGCGCGGTGGTGGGACTGGTGGTGAACTGGCGTCCAGGGGGGCTTTCCCGGTGGAGACCTGCCGGAGTCCTCCCCATCGCTGGGTCAGGCGGGGAGGGGGATGCCATGCACTCCCGAGCACTGCATCCATCCCCGATCCTGCGGCCGCTCTGGAGCTGCCTGGCCCGCTTCTCCAGGGCACAGCTCTCGGTGGAGCTGGAGGAAGGACCTTGCCTTGCTCTTGCAGCCGCTGGCAGCTTCTGGCTGTGAGCTCCACGGCCAGAACAAGCTGCCTGAAAAGGCTGTGTTCCCTCCTGCTGTAGGCATTCGTTACAGCGATATTTCTCCCCATGTTTTCCATTGGAGATGTGGGTGTCTGAAATAAGTGTCTCTTCCCAAGCCTGTTCCTGCAGTTATGGCTGGCTGAGTAATTAAAACATGTTGTCTGAATAATTTATTTGGAAACTATTGCAGATTTTGCAGAACAAATTATTCAAATATCATTCAACCAGCTCTACCTGCCCTGGCCCTACAAGCCGGAGCGGGTGGCATCTCATTCCCATGGCAGTCAAGCGGTGTCCCCGGGCCAGCACTACACCTCCCTGCAGTGCCCTCGGGCAGGGGAGAGGCTCTTCCTCGCAGAAATTCCTCCCCGAGCATCATCGCTGTCCCTGCAGAGCCTCGGCTGAGCAGCCGGCACTGCGGAGCTGTGGCTGCTCTGGGTCTGCCCAGGCTTCAGCGGGGCGCTGGGTCCCAGGGAGCATGTTCTGCAAATGCATCCAGAGGGGGAGAGGGGGAAGGAACTGGTGTGAAATCCGGGTGACTCGTCCAGGGTGCCCGGGCCAGCCCTGGCACGCAGCAGTGGGGGCATCCCGGCGGTGCGGTGATGCTCCCTGCACCCGTGGTGCTGCCGAGCCGGCAGCGGAGCCGCAGCCTGCGCCAAGCTCTCGCTTGCACAGTGCACCCCGTGTCCCGAGGAGGATGTGGGCACTGCCAGCACTGCCCGAACCCCTCCCCGCGCCGGGGAAGACCAGGGCTTACCCATGCATCTTCCTGCCCGGAGCCCGAAACCAGGGCAGCTTCTCCTCAACAGGCACCAGGAGCTGTAGCTGGGCTTGGTACCCAAAGTGATTTAAGACCGGCCGCTTTAAATGGGATTGTAATATTCTTACTCATCGCTATTAATAATGTTACTGCCTCTTAATGATGCACAAAACTGTCAGAATATGACAGATGTAAAACTATTTTACATCAAATTTAACTGTCAAAGAAATGCCATAAACGGTTGGAGAGCAGGACGTTTCCCCCAACACGAGGTATCACTACTACACTTCTTGAGGTTTTTATTTTTCTTTCACTTAATTGTTGATTTCTGCTTGAAAAGTCAGAAAGTTACTTAAGGTCAAGCAGAAGCATTTTTGGTTTTTAAATGAATAGATAAATTTATTCCCATTAATGAAATTTTTAGGTCTGTATGCTTGGATAATAACATGAGGTAATCAAATCTCATGCTTCAGGGCATAAACTGATTGACTGTGAGGGTCAGGAATTATTTTTCCTGCTCCTTAAAGCAGTGAACAATGGCCTGATAAATGATGAAGGCTCATTCATTTATCTCCAGAGGACGTTACGCTGGCCATTCGGACGGTGAAACGTGAAGCAGAGTCAGAGCGTTGATTCAGCGTGACATAATTTTGCATCCTCTTTCTCTAAGGGGACATTGTCCGGTTTGAGTCCTGAGAGCAAGCGGCTCCTTCCAGCTCTCGGGTTAGTTCCGCTGGTCGCTCAGCCGCTGTTGCCATCTGTTTTGGGGGGGAGTGGGGGGGGGGGGTGGGGGGGGTGAGGAGTCCCCGGGGATTTCTGCTGACCCCCGGGGCACGTGAAGAGCGATGGTCACCAGCGTGGACCGTGCCTGCCCCAGATGCTTGGTACGGGACCTGCGCTGGGGCTGGGGCGGGCACCGATCAGTGCCCAGTGCCGCGACACCCCCGGTTTAAGTGGTCCTGCACGACAGCGAGTGTCGGCGGGCCGTCCGCTTTTGGCGTGGAGATGAGATCTTCCCGCAAGGCGCTCGCTCTCCCCTAGCTGCAGGTGGTCAGAGTCATTGAAGACAGTTTTTCATAATAATTTTAAAGCCAGGAAGGTAATAAAAGGTAGCAAAATCTCAGCAGAGTTGCAGGGGGCGGGTGTTAGGAGGCCCTGGTTCAGCAGGGCGCTCGGGAGCATCGCTGGCCGTGCCATGGCAGAGCAGCGGGCTGCGGGCAGGCAGCCCCGGACCCCCGGCTCGGGTGAAGGCAGGAGCCTGCGGGGAAGCGCTGGGGAGCGGGGCGGTTGCCTGCGGCTGCGAGGGCTGCGCTCGGACAGACCAAGAGTTAAGGATGGAGCCGTGCGGGGTTGGGGAAGGTCTGGCAGAGCTGTGGGCTGGAGGCAGGGGTACCGGAGCACCAGGCTCCACATCCGAGGCAACTCCCATCCCTGCTAAAGGCAAAAGCAATTCCTGCTGTTCGCTTACAAACCCTGCGAAGACTGCTTCCCCCGCGGGCTCATTGCCAGTCAGGTAGTGCCTTGGCAGGACCTGTGGTGGGACTTTTCGCTCATACACTTTGTGTTCTATAATTCCAGAACGTGGTTGTAAAGATTGCCTTTTTTCCTATCAAAAAGACACAGATAAAAGCTTCTAACGGTGATGAGAAAATATGTATTCTCCTCTGATAAGGGGTGAGGGAGAGGAAGGGATTTTGGCTGTATCAGCGCAGAGCCTTGGCGGGGTCCTTGGAAATTAAACTCATTACTTAGAGATTTCACAGAGCAGATTGCAAGTCTTTCTGCTTCAATGGTACAAAGCTTTCCGCAGAAGATTTTGACCGAGAGTCCAAATTAAGCCACAAAATAAACTGCTGTGCCTCCTCTGAAGTGCAGAGCTGGTACTTATGTCCAAACTTAAAAAAAAGAAAGAAAATTAATTTATTAAATGGCACATGAAAATAATTGTCAGGACATTACAGACACGGAGTCACGCTGCTTGCATCACAGCAAGCAGTTTTAGGCAGAAGAAGGCGCGACTGTTGGGCTGCTCCCACAAGGCACGGGGCTGTGCAGGTTCGGTATGTGGATGGGGCTGTTGCTGAGCAGGTAATGCCCGTCGGGTGCTGTTGCTTCACCAGCCCTGGTGCTGCCGCGGATTTCTTACTCATATGGGGTCTGTGGGGGGATGGCCCGGTGCTTCTGCAAAGCTGGCCCTAACCCGGAGAGCAGCCTCTGCGATACGTAACGAGTTGGCAATAACCAGAGAGGCTTGAAAGCTGCTTGGGTCTGATATTTTACTGTCCTCTGGAGATGCCTGTTGTCTGTTTAAAGAAATTTCAAGCCTCGGTCCTCTCCGCTACGGGAAGGGTGAATCCTCCTCCTCGAGCATCGTCTCACAAGTGGTTTTAGGGTGCTCTGTTGCCCCCAGGAGTGGCGCAGTACGCAGGGTCCCCAGGTCACGGCGTTTATTCCTGCTGGGAAAGCAAGGCAGCTGCTGCCTAAACAACCTGTGGGATGGAACTGCCCCAGGGACCGGAGAGCCGTGTCCGCTGGCTGCAGCGCAGGGGAGGGGAGATTCTGCTCTAGACTTTCTTGCAGGCAGCTTTCCCCCTGGTTACAGCTGTGCTCCATCGTGTCCCGTTGGACTTTCCATCTCTGATATCTTTGCTCAGGCTGAAGGGAAGATAAGACCCTTCTCTCAGAAGACAGACCCTTTTAGACTTTAATCTAGGGAAAGAGACTTAGATCAGCCTGATTGTATTTAATTTGTCAAAGCTGCAATCCGATTACAAGCAGTCAAGGTTGCCCGCAGCTTTGCTCTCCCCTCTTCTGCTCCTTGTTCTGCTCCTGCTCCCCGAGGAGACGCTCCAGTTCCCGGACCTGGGGTGATGCTGCCGAGCCCGGCGGCCGCACCGGCTCTCCATGGAAAGCATCATTCCCGTGCTCTTGCCTCTCCCAAAAGAAAGATGCAAATCAGTGCAGTTCTGCTTGCTAAGGTGCAAGAGGAAATAAAGCAGCTTTAAACTGTTTAAACCTGAGAGTAAACAACAAACCATCCTATCAGAAGGTGCAAATAATCTCTTGAATTGATCCTTCAGCCTCCCTTGTCCGTTAGAGCTGTATTTGCTTCACATCAATAACGGTGTGATGTTTCTCATGTAACGTCTGTGTCTGCGCGTATTCGGTTTTAATTCTGTTTTTAATCACTAGTTTCACGCTTACTCTTGGCACACAGGGAAGTTGTCAGTTGTTGGGTTTTTATAGTTTGAATGCTGAATTTAATCCTTTTTCTCTTCCCCAGTAAGAGATGCTAAAAACCTAGTTCCTATGGATCCTAATGGCTTGTCAGATCCCTACGTGAAGCTTAAACTAATCCCTGATCCCAAAAACGAAAGCAAACAGAAGACCAAAACTATCAAGTGCTCCCTGAATCCTGAGTGGAACGAGACATTTAAATTGTAAGTACAGGAAAATGTTTAAACTTGTAAACTATTTTTTCTCACCCCTAAGAATTAATGTGATTGTATTTGCTCTGATTTAATTATTCAGAGACATTAAGCTGGTTCAACTGAGAAATAATTCTTTTTGGTGCTGTAAGCGGGACTCAAACGCTCAAACCTCTGCCCTGACCCCTGATCAAAGCCAGGCGTTTCAGAGCAGGAGCTCTGCATTCTCCGTTTGAAACAGATGTGGTCGGGAAATTAAATATGAGAGCGCCAAACCGTCACTGAAGACCATCCCTTCATTTTGCATCCATGTTCCTATGGAGTGTGGAGGGCAGAGTGGTGTAGCAACGGCTGCCAGAGTAAAACCATCCCGTTTTCTTCCTTCTCTTCCAGCCAACTGAAGGAGGCGGACAAAGACAGGCGGTTGTCTGTGGAGATTTGGGACTGGGATCTGACCAGCAGGAATGATTTCATGGGCTCCTTGTCCTTCGGGATTTCTGAGCTGCAGAAGTCAGGAGTTGATGGATGGTAAGAGTTGCAATTGTTTTAAAAATACTACAGGCAAAAAGCAGTCCCAATCGTTTTGTACGCGACGGAAGATGTGGCAGCCCGTTGTACTTTACCGGCACCCTTCTGCTCAAGGACCACCGGCCGTGTTGGCTCCCGTGTAAGGTGCCGCCCCACCTCTCAGACTGGTGAGAACCGCTGGTGCTGTGGTGGGCCGTGGGGTGTCCCACGGGACGGCCGGAGGCGCCAGGACATGGTCCGAGCGCCCCGCGTGGGCTGCCGGCGCGCCATCTCCTCTGTCCTCCTGCTCCTTGCAGGGCTGCTCGGCGAGCCTGGGGAGCTCTTCCCTCCCACGGGCACGCACAGAGACGGGGCTGCTCCGCCTGGCATTCGCGGCCAGCGGGGCCGGTGCTCCCCGTGGGCTCTCGCTAGGTTGGCTTCAGGAGGGGGGCGCATCGCCTGCCAGGAGAGCAAGCACTTCCCAGCATTTTCTGGTTGGATTCCCTTAGTTTCCGTACTGGGGAGGCAACGTGGCTTCGTCAGGCGTGCAGGAGAGCAAGGCTGCGAGCAGGTGAAGGCTGAGGGGACGCACGTTGAATTGTGATTTGCAGAGGGGACAGCCGTTTTGTAGCAGGGCAGACTAGCAGAACCAGTGCTGAGGGGCACTGCTCAATAACAGGAGGGATGCTACCAAAGTGTGTAATTACCGTCGCTCGTTACCATACGAAAGATGAACACAGTGGGTCTGTAACACCCGAGCGCTGAATGGGTCTCTTCATTTCCATTTTATCTCCCCCAGCAGGACACATGCTGCCTTATTTCCCTTTTTTCCCCCCAGCCACTAATGCCTGAGAGCTGTATTACCTTTCCATGTCAAGTGTAATAATTGAAAATAGATATTATATGTCTTTTGGAAACCAAACCCTGCATGCTATTAATTTGCATTCCGTGAGCTGAGCAAACACCCTGGACTCTCTTTTCCACCATGGAAGTTGTACGTGTCTCGCTTAAAGCAAAGGACGGAGAGGAGGAATTAGCCGACGGGCTAGCCTGCCCGCTCAGAGCCGGGTCGTGCCTCCGGGCACGCGGAGGTGGGCTGGAGGGCTGGCACCGTGCGGGGCACCCGCTGCCTCCCCAGCACTCCAGGGCTTGAGGGGCAGAGCTGGGGATGCTCCCTGCCGCCGTCCCCCTCGTCCTGCCCGGCGGGAGCCCGCAGCAAGGCAGGCAGCCTGTGGAAAAACCAGGGCAAACCGACCCGGCGTGGGGCTGCAGGCAGAGTCTGGCTGTGTTATCGCTGGGCGGCGTGCGGCAGGGCTCAGCCTGTGAGCCTCGCTTGCCACGAAGCAGACCCTGACCGAGCCACGGCTCCTCTTCTGGAAAAAAGAAGAAAACTGTCACTTCCCCCCAAATTTCCAGTCACCTGTAAGGATTGCGTGTGTGTCGGCTGGGGCTGGAGCGCTGCTGGCTTCTCATGCAGCCCAAAGTCTGATCTTTTTCCCAGCCTTTTAAAAATCCTGTAAATGGAGATCTAAGTCATTTTCCTTGTCACAGCATTTGGCTAGAATAAACTCTAGAAGGAGCTCTGATGTGTATTTCATATCTAAACAACTGCAGTTAATGGAGAAAACAAGCTCAAAGGAAGAGTCTGTCCCTATATTATGCAAATAGCACTTTGTTGGTTCAGTGCAGCCTCTGTAGATAACACCCAGCTGATAACTGCCCTCCGGCTGCCGGGAGGGCTTTGCCGAGGGAGCCGAGGCTTTGCCTGTGGCTGTGCGAAATGCCTCAGATCTAAACCACGTTTCCATGATTTCTGATGATTGCCACTTAAACTTTTTCCCCTTCTTTTGGTGAGTGTCTTGGCTTTGTGCTCCAGATTGCCAGCGCCAGCCCGGCACCGGCAGGCTCCGCGTGCTGTCCCCGTGGAGCCCGGCTTGCCTTGGCACCTGGGGCAGCTGGCAGGGAAGGAGCTTGTCCACGCATGTGCCTGTGGCTGCCACGAGAAAGACGCGCTTTGTCTGTGGGTTTTTGGGTCAGGCTTGTGTTTTGGAAGAGAAATCAGTGCTTTGTGGTATCCACCGCAGCCGGTAGCAGATGTGCTTCCCAGGCTGTGGTGGCTGGGGTCCCCAGTAGAGCGAGTGACCCCAGAAACAACCCTCCACTTGGGTATGTGTCTGGGAGCTTGGGGGTGTGAGGTTTGGGGGGTCTTCTAACCTTGGGGAAGGGTCACCTGGATGCCGGTACGGCGGAGGCAGAGCTGTGGTCAGAGCGGGAGGTGCGGTCCTGCCTGCCGTCCTGACCTGACGGTCTCGCTGTGTCCCTCCAGGTTTAAGCTGCTGAGCCAGGAGGAGGGGGAGTATTTCAACGTCCCGGTGCCTCCTGAGGGAGAAGAAGGAAATGAGGAACTGAGGCAGAAATTTGAGGTGAATTGATTTTTCTTGGGAACCCCGGGTTTTTCCTTGCTGCCTGCCTGCCATGCCCTCGGCAAGGGGCTTTCCCTGCCGGCTCTTTCCCCGGCAGCACAGGGAGCACGGAGCAGGGTACGGCCCGCCACTCCTCCCTCGCCCTGCTTTGCACCCACGCCTGGGGACCCGTGCCCTTGGCTCCTTCCCGAGGCTCTCCATGGCACGAGCCTCAAGTGGTGTTTCCAGAAGGTAAGTTGTTCTGTTATATTTAACAAAAAAAGTCGCTCTGAAGGTGTGGAGCTTTCCAGCAATGGTTTGGCTGTGTTAAATAATAAACAAGGACTTTGCTGGATCCATTTGGGAATGGCAAGTTTGTGATGCATCCGCAAGCGGTTCCTGCCTCGCTGGTGCGGTGCTGGGTCGTGTCACCACGCCAGGCTGGTGCTTCCAGCGCAGGGGAGACCGGAGGGACGGCGGGTGCTTCGAGCCGGGACCTGGTCACTCCTTGGATCGCTGCAGCTGCGCGGCTCCTCCAGCACGGGGCACACGGCGGGCCAGGAGCAGCTGTGCAGCGGTCCGAGGAATGGCGAGGAGCTGGGATCGATGAGCCAAAGGGGGTCATTTTGTGGAGGTTTGCAACAGGGCAAGTTAAGGCAAAAGGGTTCAGGTACACCAGGAGCTGGAAGCGTGGGCTTCATTTGTACGCAATTTTCTGACGGGTTTGACGGGATGGTTTTTGATCGTAGCACACGGAATGAGCCATCCATCTCGACCCTCTGGAATACGCTCTTCTAATTTGAAAATATAGTGACCTCCCTGCACGTACGTGTCTGTGACTGTGCGTGTGGTAGAAGCAGGCAGTGGATTAGCTGGGAAGGGGAACAGCCGTTTCTGCTGGATGAGGAGATGAGAGATATGAAAATGACTCTTTGGCGCTTAAGTCAAAAATACAACAGAGGATATTGCACAATGCACAGATTTGTGTGATGTTTGCTTTGTGCCTTGTGCTTCGCTAAGAGTGTGCTTGATCCCGTGTCTCTGCTACCTGCATGAAGGAAGGACTCTGAAATCCCATCATTTTTAAGAAGTTATTTCTTCTCATTGCAAAGAAAGCAGCATTGCAAACACCCCCCTTTCATTTGCGTTGTTTCAAGCGATGTCCGTCTTTCTGTTAGGGTTACGTAATTCACAATTTGTGTTTGCCAAAGTGAGTATAGCATAGCTAAATAAGGAGATACTTTATTTAATGCATTTCCAACATTCTATGCCAATTAAAGAGGGACGAAGATCCTGGATATCCCAGGATGACCTGATGTAACCGTGCACGTGTTGTTGGTGCAGCAGCTCTACCCTCGTTCTGAGGTGCCATATAATAGGATTTGTTCGTCTGTTTTTTCTGTCATGCTGCTGATTATGAATTAATGTAATTAACTAAGATAAATTAAGATAGTAATATAATTGGATTTGGAGCTAATCTCAGAAAGAAACCCTTTCTTAGCCGCTAAATGTCGTGGCAGCCTCTATACCCTGCCTTGTGCACAGAGACGGGGCTGGGTTTTCGAGAGGGTGACGGCGGGGTGAGCCGGCACGTGGTGTCAGCGATCCCTGATGGCGCTTTGCACCGAGGTGCTACTGACAAACACTGCTGGGGCTGCTGGAGGTGTACGCCTGGAACACTAGCAATACGTACGAGCCAGTGATTTAGTTTTCAATACCCTAAGTAATCCGTCCTTCCCATGGCTGGACGGCTCTTCCCAAAGCTGCCGGCTCTGGCCCGTGCGGATGGAAGTGCAGAATACTCACTCGGGGAGAGCGATGGTGGTGCCTGTGAAAAGCAAAGGACATAAAAGCGATGGGCTTTTCTGAGTGAATGTGGGTATGGGATTTCAGGGAGCCAGAAAGGCTCTGCAGAGCCTTCTCACGCCTGGGCTTCCCTGAGGAGCTGGCCCAGCTAAGCTGCTGTCAGCATCAGAGAGCATCAGGGCTTTGCACTGGCACTTTGATCCTGGCAGCACCAAGGATCTGCACGGAGGTGATCTGAAGCTGGTGAGGTTTCCATGCCAGTCTCTGAAAGATTTCAGTGATGCTTGGGTCCAACTCCCCAAAGAGGCTTCAAGAAGAAATGTCTATTTACTACTCAATAAGCCATGGAAGGTCTTGCCGAATGATTGATCCAGACGTTACTGAATTAATAGGTCATTGCCATTTTTCAGTGTAGCTAAAGTCTTCCCAGAACCCTAAGAATGAACGTGGTGCATCTGGAGACTTACGTGAAATGAGCCATGCATAAAATAAAATAGTTATGCCCTTATGGTTGTCAGTGTGAGCTCCATAATTGAAGCACAGGACTGGAGAGTTAGTTCCTTTTCCTCCTTTCTTTTCTTAATCTCACATTTATCTCATTTATACATAACTTCCCTGAATATCCAAGAAAATAAGACGGTTCTAATCCAACAGTTGGCGTACAACAATGGTCGTCAGCTCTATAAAGAGCTAACTACCTGCTTTTATTGCATTTCTTCATGTTCCAGTGGTGTTAACTGTGTATGTGTGGTGGAAGGCAGATGATGAGCTGTCTACAGATCAGAAAACACAGTGCCTGGAGGTGTCATTCCACTCTGCCAGGCTACCTCTGTGCCCCCTCACCTTGCCACGTCTTCCCCCATTGCATCCTCCTTTGTGAGCAAGTCAGTGTTACAACGAAAAAAAAAAACCCCGTCCAGCTTGAGCGATGGCTTGTGCCGGCGTCCCGAGGGGCGAGGAGTGCACTGGAGCCTGGCTGCGATGCAGCCAGGGTGCTGTCGCGGCGTTTCGGACTATAAGAACTAAAAAGAAGCCTCCAATCAATCTGCATTAGCGCTGCTTGATCCTGCCTGTTCCTGGGCAGCGGGAATCGATAGGACAAAGTTGAGACGCATATGAAGGGTTTATATTTTGAGCGGACTGAACATTGCAGAGGACCCAGCTGAAAGGACCGAGGTGTCAGCCTGGACGACGCAGAAGACGCACGGATGCTCGCAGAGCTGCCGGCTGGAGAAATGCCCCTTTCTGGCAGCCTGCGGTGCCGTTCTTGGCCGAGGTCCTGCTGCTGCACTTCTTTCAGCTTTCTGTCTGCAGCGGGCACGTCCTGGGCTTGACAAGAAAGCGTCCTGAGACAAAAGCACAGCGTGAAGCCTTACACTACATCCCCTGCCAATTCTGCTTGGTCTTTATCAGCCACTTGCTGGGACAGCTTGATAGATGTGAACGTCAGCTGCTGTTGCATAAATTCAGATGTAGTAAATTAACTATGACAAATGGAGTTGGATAACGAAGGTCAAGTGCTTTTTTTAAAAAATTTTGTGAGTAATATTTGGCACACTTCAGCCGTAAACCTTAAAGAGGTCTGGAGATTGTGTGAGCATCCGGAGTGCATTAAAAACAGGTTAAAGGGCTTTTGTGCTCACTTAGAGATAGACATTAGAGACACTCGATAGCAAAAGTAAGACACTTCACTCGGGGATGACGATCTTTACATCTCCCTGACTCTTATTTTGGGCTCTTTTCTGGAAAGACCTTTCCCCCTCCTGGCCAAGCGACACGCTGAGCCCGTTTTATCAGGGAAGTCGCGTTGTGTTTATATCCTCATCTCGTCTCCTGTGAACACACCGCGCTGCTGCAGATTCAGGTCAAGCGCAAGGCTGACTGCGACTGAAGCAGCCCCTCTTCAAACGCAGGCTCGGGAGCCGCCGTAGGCAGCAGCGGGGACCTGAAGTCGCGCTCACGCTTGGGTACCGGGTGCTCGCCCGGGCGTCTGCCGGCGCTGCTGGGAACCCCGTGCCTGAAGCTGGCCAGTTTGCTGGGCTGAAGCAAACGAAAATCCTCTTCTTTCCGCCCTCTTCGCGTTGCTCTTTTCCGCTCTGCTCTGGACTGAAAGCCTCCCCCGGCTTTGGTCGGGGTTTCAGCGAGTCCCGTGGCCAGCCCCAGCACCGCTGGGCTGCAGACGGGCGGGAGAGCAGGGGCTCCTCTGAAACAGAGGTGTGCTCTCGGGTGTCATTTAATGGAAACGTAATATCGCCCTTGAATTTTATTACAGCTTGTTTTCGCAGAGGTTAATTTAGTGTCAAATCTGATCTGACAAGATTGCTTTTCAGCTGTGATAGAGTATTTAGGAAGCCTTCACAGAACATGACTATTTTCCCTGCTGATAAGTGCACCTTTCTTTTGGAGACAGCTTTGAAATACAATAGGGTGAGGGCTGCCGAAGGCAAAGTTACACAACACAGGGCTGGCTTCCAGGAGACGCAGAGGCTGCTCTGGTTCGGTTGCCCGCGTTCGGGTCCCTCTTTGGCCGAGTTCAGCGGGCAGCTTTCGGCTGGCGCCAGAGCTGCTGTTTGTCACCTGAGCTGATCTGAAGTAAAATGCGCTGGCTGGGCATCCCCTTCCTTTGGGGATGTTGCAAAAGCGTAAAGATTGCAGTGAGGGAAAACCCTCGTACTTCGGGAGAGGCGACTTCGTTTCCTTTTCAATGTATGCCCTTTTTCCCCTTGGCCAGCAGGCGTGCTGCAGGGCCAGCAAGTACTGGGCTGTTGGGTGATTTCAGCCTCCTCCCTGGGGCAGAGCTGCACTAGCCATTATGACATTTGCCAAGTCTGGAGGCCATTCCTTTAGTTTTCAGTGCAGGAGTTTTTCAGATGTTCGTAGGTGCTGCAGGTGACCTTGAATGGAGAATTTTTACGGCACGGAGAACCTTGCAAGAACCAATTAGCAGCAGCAAAGGCTTGGAGATTACTTGTGAGGCTCCTATCTGGAGGAGCTGTGAGCAGCAGCCAAATTGAACTGCTGGAATCGGGTTAATGGAATTTCATGCTAGACTGAGCTCAGTGCAAGCCTTACACTGTCACATATTTCTAAAAATTAAAACCGAATAAATTGTGAGATAGCTTTTACAAACTGTGGTTCAGCAAATTAGATAGCCCCTGGACCAATGACAAGGTGCCGAGCCACTGATGAGATTTTGTGTTTAAAAACATGGGGGTTTGTGAGGCTCCTTAATAAGCAATTGTGATTGCAGCAGCTCACGTGATATGCTTGGGGATGCAGGAGGAGTGCTTTCTGTTCTGGTTTGTTCAAAATAGATTTGTAGTTTCCTGCGTTCAGCCTGAACTGGCACGGGAGTGCAATTCTCTTCAATATCAGATAGTAACAGAGGTGGAGCTGGATAAAAAGTCCTGTATTTTACCTCAATATATTTATATCCACCTGTCGTTTTCTGGTGAGGTGAGAGACAGAAGTCAGCTTTGAGAAGAAAAAGCTTATTTCAGCCTCTGTTTTATACTTTGGAAGACCTAGAGCACGTTACGGGGTAGCTCCCCGGGCACGCAGGCTGCCGTGTCCCGCTGGCTGCAGGGCGAGGGGTAACGGGGTAACGGGCAGATGCGGTTCCCAGTTGCTCTTGTAGAGATTGACTGGGAACCAGCTGAACAGTGCAATGTGTTGAAGCTGGTAATGTCTCCAGTGCCCTTCTTGGTGCTGTCCCTGTCATGCTTAAGGAGAACGTTCCTGTAGCTCAGGGTAGGGTTTGACCTGGAAAAGAGCTCATTGAGGTGGAAATTTCAGGAGCGTTGGCCGGTTTATAATGACCTTTCTCCACACTGTTCTCAGTAATTTTTTCTCTTTTCTCCCCGTCCCATCTCCATCTTTGCAGAGAGCCAAGATTGGAACAGGGTCCAAGGCTGCGGATGAGAAGACAACAAATGCCATTTCTAAATTCGACAACAACGGGAGCAGAGATCGGATGAAACTTTCAGATTTCAATTTCCTGATGGTGCTGGGAAAAGGAAGCTTTGGGAAGGTGTGGTACAACATACGCCCTTGCGCTTTGTGTTTAACACATGTGTTTCTAGCGTTTCTGAGCTGCGGCCGCGTGTGTACGCCAGTGCGATCTGTCCCTGCTCTGCCTGGGAGCACTGGTGTCGCGGTAATGGGAGCCCAGTTCGTTGGCTCCCTTCCAGACTGTGGGACGGCTGTGTCACAGTGATGAAGACCTGAGATGTCTGATCAGACCGGCACAAAAATCAGACGCTCTTTTGGGAAGCAGGGTGTGTACTGTGTCTTTAAAGCTCTTTTTTATTTGACCATTTTTTTCTTTAATAATTACAAACGTACATGAACATTTTAATTAACTTTCCAAGCCGGTTATGAGTGGTAACAGAATTTTATTCTTCTGGTAATTATGTGACTTGGAGCCTTGATTTTTCTTGGGGTCTTGCCAGCTTTGTCATGATTTCCATTAGAAATTCCAGTCCTCGGGTGGCTGCTTGGGCTTCACAGCCCGGAGCGGGCAGGAAGGTGGGCTGCTGTTGCCGTGCACCAGCGCGGTGTTTGCCGATGTGCTGGATGGCCTGCTGCTGCTCTGATTAGTGAATTGCCTTAATTGCAGGGAATATTGCTCTGCCTTTGGGCACATCTCTTGGGCGGGCAGAGGAGGCAAGGAGAGAACGCCAGGGGAGTGATGCTCGCGCATCGCCTGCTGCGCACGAGGGGTGAACCTGCCTTTCCAAGCTGGCACCCGCTCCCTCCCCCAGCCTTTTGCCGCTGGCGTTTGAGCTCTGGGAGGTCCCAGCCTCTCTAGACGGGTGTTTTGCTCCGTTTCTGGAGGCGGAGAGCTTTGAGATCCACTGAAACATCTGTGACAGGAGGAGAACAGGGAGTTCCTGATGGTCCCCAGCATCCAGAGCATCAGCCTGCGGTTCCCCTGCCAGCGATGCCGACGGGGAGCAGGCTGCCGTTACGCTGTGTTTTACACCTTTGCTGCGGGTTGGCGATGTAGGGGAGCGGGAAAGCCCCGTGCGTTGTGCTCGTGCTGCTCTCAGTAACGTATACGTATCCCCGTTTCCGCATCGCTTTTGCCCCCTTTTCGCTCCCTCCCAACACCTAATTCCTTTTAAAGTCTGAGCTTGGCATCTGGAAACTCTGTAGTTGTGTTCCCCCCCCCCCCTTCTTTCTTTTAATTTGAGAAACATTAGCAAACTCTTCAGTCGGCATCAGGGCTTATATAAGGGAATGTGTGACAGAAACTGTTCCCTGGAACAGAATGTTATAAATATGCTAATTAGCGCTTATTAAAACAGCACGTTGGTTTCTACGGTTAGATGCAGCCTCACCCTCACGTGTGCCTGCGCCTCGCCGGCGAGCACTCCCCCGCGCTCCCCTCCGGCCTCCCCGGCATCGCGCTGCCCGTCCCCCGGCACGGGGACACCGGGGCGGCACGGCGGAGGGTGCCCGGCTGCAGAGGACACTTCGCTACCTGCTCGGTTTGCACGTACACGGAGGTGCCGGCTGTTTCGGAAGGAGCCGGGCAGAGGTGCACAGATCCGTGCCATGCCGGCGCTTCGCTGACGAGGAGGGGAGCCCGGCGCTCCGGTCTCGGCTCCCGGCAGGTTCCCTGCCCTTGGCGTGCCGAGCAGCCGGTCGTGTCCGTGGCAGCAGCGTCCTTCTCCTGCTCCTGTGCTTGGCTGTGTGCTGCCAGCCTCCCTCCTCCCAGTCCTTGCTGCCAAGCAGGCTGTGAGAGCTCTTTGAGTATAATCACACTGGTTTAGTCAGTCTTTGTCTCAGGCATAAGCTTATTAACCCTTTGGCATCAGTAGCTTGGATTTACTGCTTAGTATTTTTTTCCCTCCACCGCTATGGCTGTCCAGCATCAGAAGTACCTGCATGTTGGCCTTGGTGGAGTTTAATAAACTTGCTTTCTCTACGTTCAGCACCAGAGTATCTCCAGTTATTATGCTGGAGCATTCCCAAACATATACTCTATATTACAGGAATAAATCAAGTTAAATATCAGATTTTCTGCACCAATTAAAAAAGAAAAGAGTGCAGTCTACTTTCCAGAGAGTGAGCTGGCAGATGGAGGTCCCCACAGAGCCAGGCATCGAGGTTTAGGGGATGGAAAATAGCTCTGGTTTGGAAGAGAGCTCAGGGACAGGGCTTTGGGCATGCGTAGTCCTGGCTCGCTGTGCTTAGCCCCGGGACGCAGGGCCACCCTCGGTGCTCCTTGGCGGTCTCGGGTCTTCTTGGGCTGCCCCCAGCCCTGGCCGTGGGGTCTGTCGGAGCCCCCGGGAGCTGTAGGTGGTGGCAGTCGGGGACGGGAGGCGTTCCTGACTGAAGAAGGCAGCACTTGGCACAGCCCGCCCTGGGCTTGCTTTGCTGTAATATAAATAGAGGAAAGTGAAATTATGTGGCTTGCTCATATTTTTGCAGCTAATCAATCTGTCATGCTATCAATCTGTCAATCTCTTCTGGGGGTTTTATGGTGTTTTTCCGAGTGGGGCTGATTCCTTTGCCTCTGCAGTTATGGATTAGAGTGCAATGGGAGAAAATTTTCATGTCCTATGATAATCTTCAAGCTGTAAAAAGCTTTCCTCTCCTCTCTTGGTATGAAACGTGGCAGAAGGGCTGGTAGTTGGCGCACTGGGGCGGGGACTCGGTCTCTGGCTTGCAGGGTTGTGCTCTGGCCCCTGGGCACGTGGCGAGGTTTAGGTGCACGCTCGCGCCTTTACCAGCGTGCCTCTTGTGCACAGCTCCGTTCAGGGCGTTACCGAGCTGCGCTGGGTGCATTCGCTTGTCTGAATCCTTTTGTATTTATAGTGCAATGGGTCCCAATCTTTTTCTTGACTTGCTGGGTCATTATCGGCCGTTGCTGAAGCCCGCTCATCAGTGGCTGTCCTTCTCCTGAGACCTTAGCTGTACCCGCGCTGCAGTCACCATAGGAACTGCGATGCCAGCGTGCTGGAGCCAGCTTGGAGCCAGCCCTTGGTGCACCGAGCTCGGAGCAGGCTCCCCTGCGCAGCTGGACGGGCTGCAGCTCCACGCTGCAAGCTGTCACGCTGGCACTGCACCACCGAGCTGCCGCGGGCAGGGTCGGAGCGAGACGGAGCCGGAGACGGTCGCATAAGCCCCACAGGCTGCGAGCAGCCCTGCCTCCTGCTCGGAGAACAGGCCAAGTCTGCTAATGCTTGTGCAGACTTTGTGCCTGTCACTCAGGGCGCAGAAGGTATTTTCTTGATTGGCCGTAGACCAGATCCTGCAATCTCTTCTGCATATGCAAATTGACAGCAATTAGAGCATCCTGAACGGTATTAGTCTCGATGTGCACTTCTGGAGCTGCTCGCTCTGCCAGCCCAGATGTGAGAGAGAAATACAGTAACGTGTGGCTATCAGCATCCCTCTGTGCTCACCCAGACACACGCTCCCACGCTTGGCCCCTTCGCTGTGGGTGTGATGCAGCTGACTTCTGGGCAGCTGCAAAGTCCTTTTTGCCTTTCACATTTCAGTAGAGCAGAGCTGGTCGGCTCAGCTGTGGCTCGGGATTGCCATGTCATTGGGAAGCTACCGCGTGAAACATTTACGGTCCATATAAGCCCTAGAGCAGGTTTTTGCATTTAGCGTGGTACGCCAGCCAACCTCTGCCTCTGGCTGCGCTGCAGAGCCCGAGCGCGCTGGTGGTAGCCGCGTCCCTGGCCGGGTGGGAATCGCGCACGGACATCGTGGTGGCACCCACCGCTCTCTCTGGGGTTTTCTGCTGCGCAGGGCAGGCTCCGATCGCCCCGGCAGAGCTCGGCTCCCCTATGGTGTTATTTACTACACCCGAACCCTGTTTGCCTGCAGCTGATTTTACCTTTACATTTGATCTGCGTGTACCCCCAGGGAAGTCTCCTGGTGTGTTTATCCCCAAACATGCTCTGTTACCAACAACAGCACTCTCTCCCCGAGAGTCTCCAAGGAAGATGTCTGGAGAAGCACCAGGATGCTTTCCGAGCCCTGCCTGGGGCTGCAATCTCTGCTTCCGAAGGGGGCTCCTGCTGCCAACCCCCCGCCCTGGCACGGTCCCTTCGGGGCAGCAGCTGATGCCAGGCTCAGAGGTTCTCTGGTTTAGTTACTTTTTCTCTGAAACGGTTATGGATAGCAAGGTAGGTCTGCATGTAATTGATATTGCACATAAGTCACTTACCCCCAGGTAACAGGCTTCATCTGACCACAAACTGTGTTCTTGGAGCGGTGGCTTCTCTTTTCCACCAACTTAGAGCTGCCAAAGCCCATCTGCTTTTATGACTTAAAAATCAGCCCTGTTTTTTAGCACCTGTGCACGGTGACTTGTAAATCTCAACTCGCGTAAAAAACGGCGAAGGTGAACGGAGGCAATGAACTGACACGGTTCAGTCTGTGCAGAATTGCAGGGGAGGGCAGAGGTGCAGAAGCCATGTGAAGCCACTGTGCTGCCCTGGCACCGTGTCCCGCGGCTGCAGGCAGGGCACCGGTCTGTCCGTGCCCGTGGGCGCTCGTGCGAGGAGACCTCCTCGATTTGGTGCAAAGGGCCGTTGCAAGGCACCTTGAGGAGCTGGTGCCAGGGAAGCACAAGTCTAGTCCCGGTGCCTGTGCCTTGCTGGGCTGCATCGCAGCGGCACACCGAGCTGCTCCAGGTTCTCATCTTTCTTCAGTCGTCGGCGAGTAAATAAATTAGTTACTGAAGTCGCTGACACGCTGTCAGTCTGCTTTTTAGCACTGCCGACGGGTGAGTGCGGCGTGCGGTCGCTGCAGCCCTGGCCCTGCTGATGAAAATGTAAATGTCAGTGGCTTCTCCAAAGCACTTGGCGCTGAGGAGCCCCGATGCCTTTCCTGGCTAAGCCTGACAAGCAGCGTGTCAAGGACAGCCAGCCTCTCCGGCACCGCAGCCAAGCGCCTGAAATGAGCCAGAGCCACGTGCTTTCAAAAAGTACTCTTCCCAATTGTACTGTTATTTTTCACCCTAACAAGCGGGTGGGCACTAAAGACCTCCCTCCTCGGGCTGTGTCCCCCGCCTTGTCCCCAGTCCTCGGGCTGTGTCCCCTGCCTGGCCGCCCCTGGGCTGGCACGCTGCTGCCTTCTCCCCAAACCCCAAAGGGAGCTGCTCTGCCCACGAAGGAGCCCCGGGACCGGCTCTGCCCCAGCTCCAGCTCCCTGGGGAGGCTCGGGGCTCTGTGCGGGAGCCGGGCACGTTGCGGTGGGGAGCGCGGGGCTCCTGCCCTGTGTCGTCTGCCTCGGGCCAGCAAGGGTTAATTCTGCTGTCCTTAGTGTCTCAAAAATCATCTGTGAGGCCCACTCGTGTTTCCTCTGCCAGTCTGCTACACTCTGAAATGCACTTCAGTTCCACCCTATTGATGCTGACTTCTCATAATTTATTTTCAAAACATCCAAGCTCCTGTTGCTGATGCGACTGGAGGATTTCTGCAGACTCTTTCAAATGGAAAGCAATTCATTTCCACTGAGCACTCGGATCTAACGTGATGAGAGAGTGCGAGGGGGGAAAATGGGAAGCAAAGTGTGGTTTCAGAGTCCGTTTATTTTGCCGGCAGCCCAAGGAGCAGCTTACACTGATGGAGCGTGGTGGATCAGTCTGGGGATCCTCACTGGGACTGCTGTGATTAATGAGGGAAATTTGCACCAGCAGAAGCAGTGCATCCCATTTATTGTGATAAATAAACCCGCAAATGGCTGAAACTGGTTTAAAATGGAAGGTTGCATGGATTCTTCTGCATGAGAGGGGCTTTGGCTGGGTGATGGACCAGCACGTAATGGGGTTTTGATCACTGTGCATGTTGGGGAGGGGGTATGCGAGGCAGAGAAAACCTTGCTGGCTTTTTCTTACTATCAGCTGTACAGTAACTTTTTTTCCACTTTAATTTTTTACCACTTTGTAACCTGATGGACTCTGTGTTCAAGCTCTTGACGCCCTCCCCCGATGCTGCTTGCACCCTGAGGGTGCCGAGCCGGGGCCTGACTCGGGGCTGGAAGGTGATGAAGGGTGATCTGTGACTCAGGCATCAGCAAACCCCTTGGACTGGGTGCCTCGAGGTGATTAGGTGGCGAGCAAGTAGATGTGTTTCTTGTTAGGCTTAGGGTTCCTAAATAATTTTGGAAATACCACTGGTAGCTTTCTGCATCATTCGGCACCTGAATCTCTTTTCAGGGCTATAATGGGAGCCGCAAGCCATTACTTTTAACTAGTGGCCGTGGCAAGCTAGAAGCATTGCAGATCCACATTTTCCTTTATCCTGTGCGTGTCCTCTCCCTCGTGCAGGTGATGCTGGCAGAGAGGAAGGGCACCGATGAGCTCTATGCCGTTAAGATCTTGAAGAAGGACGTCGTTATCCAGGACGACGACGTAGAGTGCACGATGGTTGAAAAACGCGTCCTGGCTCTCTCTGGGAAGCCTCCGTTCCTGACCCAGCTCCACTCCTGCTTTCAGACGATGGTAAGTGCCGGTGCCGCCGCAGCCTGTCCCTGGGCACAGGGCAGAGTGGACTGGGGACGCTGCTGGACCCTGAACACGGAGCTGGGGGAGCCTGACACTTTGCAAAATGGATTTTAGTCACTTGGCTTCAGTGGTGAGTTTGTGGGCAGAAACCCTCTTCTAGAGACCCAGTGTCACCAGTTATCCAGGACCAGTGCCTTTCGGGGCGGCTGCAGGGCACCCGGGAGCGGTGTGGATGGAGCTGTAGGGATTTCTGCTCTGCTTCTCGAAAACATGCCTTTGCTTTTATTGATGTTTCTTTTCTGGATATACATCACTATACTTGCAAAAGCAGCCGTGTATTTTCTGCCTTGGCAACCACACAACTTGTCTGATTTGCTTGCAGAAATGCCTCCATGAACAAAATGTGTGTGTGTTCAACTGGAGGCTGTAATGGAGAATATGTGCACCCCCGAGATTTTTTTCATCAGGGAGCTGTTGATGGCTTTAGACGTGATTTCTCAGCCCCTCCGGTGCCCCCCCCCCCCCCCCCCCCCCATGATGTCTGTTATGATTCGATAGCAAAGTGCTGCGCTTCTCCTCGGGATTCATTCTTGTGGTCAAAAATTGGAGTAGAGAGTGAAACCTAATACAAACCGCAGGAAATTCAGTTTGAAATGGGCTTGTGATTGAGTTTGTACAAATCAGGAGCAGGGAGAGGGAGTGGGGAAGGGGACAGGGGACCTTTAAAGCAATCCCTGGCCAGCTGTCGAGCAACCTGTGAATGAAAATGTCCAGGTACGTGTCAGCAGGAGCAGGGGGAGGGAATCAGCAGAGTCCTTTACAACGATGACAATGCTATCCAGGAGGATTACACTTTAATATTATCCCAGAAATTTCATTTACCAAACACATTCAGTGTATTTAAAGCCTGCGGACCGGCTTTGCAGCACAGTAATCAAAATGTGGTAGGAGAAGCTATTTCACACAGCATCTCTCTGGCATCTGAAGTGAGTCAGCGCAGGATTATTCCTGGCAGACCTATAGTAGCTTAATAGTAATCGTATTTGTAATGTAATCAAAATGTATAGCAGGGTGTATTATCAAATGCTGGCACAAAGCGCTTTGATTTCTGGGAGCACCGTCCGGAGCGCACTTCTCAGCCAGGGCTGTTAGTTCGGTGACTGGTGGGAGACAGGAAAGCCCTAAATCTGCGTTTTAGAGAATAAGTGAAGATGAGCAGTGGGAGATCAGCTCCTGCCTGGGTCTGAAGGACAAGGGAAGCCCACACTGGTCTGGCTGAGGGATCTTGGGGTGCTCTGCCCCGAAAAGGTCGTGGGTCTGAGCCTGGGCTCCCGGGAGGAGGGGGTGAGCCGGGTGAGCCATGCCTCTCCCTTCCCTCCGGGGCTCAGCAGCAAAGGGCACAGCAGCAGCAGTGACACTGAGAAATGATAAATAACGGGTGGATGGGGAACCCGGCTGTTGTCCTGGCTCTGACTCTCGTTCCCAGAGGAGAGTCGGGCAGGAGGAGGACCCAACGAGTGGTTAATTAGAAGGAGGGCATTGGAAGGAGCCCCGGGAGTTGCACCTTGGCTGCCCGAGGAAGGGGCGTGCGTGTTTTACCAGCTCCATGCAAGCCTCTGCTGCAGGGGGTGTTTATGTATCTGTAACTCGCTGTTGCTCAGTGAGTTCGGATGCTCCAGACTTGGACAGACCCCGTCCTTTTCTGCCATAGACAAGAGCCAGGACAGCTTTCCATTTCCATCCCTCTCTTCCAGCCTGTAGGCTGGCCAGCCATCTGGCTGCTTTATTCATGACAATTTTTTTTCTCTGAAGCACCAGCATTCTCTTCTCCACCCAAATGAGGAAAGCTCAAATCCTGCTTTTAGAGCTCAGCTGGCTGTTTCAAGAGACCATCTTTTTAATATTCTTCCTTCTTGAAGCTGATCGATATATTTAGGAAACAGCTGCAAATGAGCACAATATTGCTTTCCTTCCCAGTTACTGTCACAGGATGACTAGTGTGACAGTGCCTGCTGAAGGTGACTTTGCCCCATGCCCAACTGCTGAACTGTATTGACGCCTTGGCAGAGGCAGTCATTTACAGAGGGGCATGCACTGAAATCCTCAGTCATCTGATAAGCTGAAATCTCTTTTCTATCCCATCAGTGCCACGTTTTACATAGCCTGATTGCCCCTTTGGTACCGTATTTAATTACCCTTGAGGCCGCGCCGCTGTTGGGGTGGGCTGTGCATCGCCAGGCTCTGCTGCGCCCTGGGTGGAAGAGCTGATTGCCCGAGTTACTCCAAAACCCGTATTACGGTAACGCTCACATTTGCGTATCTTCTGGGCTCCTTGTCCTTACTGTGTTAAAAGCATGGCAAGGTTTATTTCAGGAGGAAATGAAGAATGGGAAATACTATGAATTATTATGTAATACTGCGAACCCGAAGCTCTCGCAGTGCTCCAGCCTTTGTGTCTTTCCTTCCGTGGAGCGGGGCTGGGGCGAGCCGGGCGATGCCTTTGGGCTCCTGTGCGTCCCACGCCGACTGCGTTTTGAAGGCTGCAGGAAGTTGCTTGTTGTAAGAAGGGTGAGTCAGGCCTGATGTTACACAGCACTTTGCTGTTCTCGTCCGTACCTGACTCGTGCACGGGTCGGAGCGCGGATGTCTGCTGGCGGGGAAGATCCACTCGGACGGCAGTCTGTGCCCCGCTCCTGCAGGCACTCCGGAGCTGTCGCTGTTCCCTGCCTGAGAAACGTTCTGAGCTCTTGGCAGGTTTAGGTTGGTGGTTTTGGCAGTCTTGTGCGATTTCTTCACAGCCATTTCCCATTTTAGAAAAAAAAGAGCTGCGAAACGTAGAGGAAAGTGGTGTTTCAAGGGCAGGGATTCCCCAAGGTAAAGGAGTCGCTGGTACGGGGCTCTCACTTGCCCAAACCTCCTCTGCCTCCCATGACTTACAGGGCTCTTGCTAGAGCTCTGTTCGGGATGCGGCGTGGTAAGATCCAGCTGCTTTTGTTTTATTAAACCGCTGTTCTGAGCTTTGCGGGAATGCTTGGGTCTTGTTTCTTGCCTTGTTGCTCCCCTCGAGGTTGATCGTGGCCCACGCTTTCTCAAATTTCTAGCAGTGTTCAGAGGACTGGGCTTACATCCAGCAAGACTAACGCTAGCAACGAGTGCAGGAGCCGTGCTGTGTATACAACACCCGCACCAGCTCACCGCAGTCACCGTGGCTCCAGGGCAGTGCACGGTGCAAGCCCGAGCCTGCCCCTGCACACAGCTTGGCTTTCCCTGGGGACAGCGCGGTGCGGAGCAAAACCCATCGCTTCAGAAGCTAACTCGGGTGTTTCCTAGGTCTGTACCTATGTGGCTGCCACACTGTGGAAGAGGAGGGGTGCTTTAATCTGGAGAGTCTTAATTAATGAAAGCAAAGCGCGTGGTGCACGTTAGAGGCAAAGTCAGTGTGTGCTTATGGGTGGCTGTGATCGCACCTATTAGCAAGTATTTTAATTGATTCCGAGTCACTGATTGACCTGTTTGTTCTACTCTTAACAATTAATTAATTAACCATGTGTGAACATTAAGTGTACCCTCAGACCAGGCTGGGAGGAGCGAGGAGAGGGGCGTACTGAGGCTGCCAGGAGCGGGGGGGGCTCTGCAGCCTCCTCCTGCCTGCCCGGCTTGAGCGGGGGCTGCTGGGACCCCTGCAGGCATGTGCCGCTGGCTGCTCCGGGGGAGAGGGCGAGACTGGTGAGCTGGGAACGTCACACGTCCCTCGTGGTGCCTGGCCAAATCGTGCTGGTCACTGCCCGCACACGGAGGCTGGTCCCCGTAGGAACTGCTCATGGCTCTTGTGCGTCTCTTAACTGAAGCCGTGCAGTGCCTGGGGAGATGCCGGCGAGGAGCTGTTTGATCAAACACCCTGCAAAATGGACTCAGTGATGAATGAGAGCAAATTTATTAATGGGAAGTGAAAAACCTCTGTTATAGGAATTCCTCCACTTGCCTTCTCCATCGGGTCTGTCTGCAACGGTGCAGAGCTTAAGTCCAGGGCATTAGAAAGGAATTAGTACATCTGTCTTATGGGCTCCGTATGAACACGAACTCCACCTGCGCCCCGGGGGAGTGCAATGGTGATAACTGTATTGCCATGAAAAATACAGACTGGAGCTGTCAGTTGCCGCGGTCCTTACTGCTGAGCCCTGCAGATTCCCTGCTCTAATAATTCTGCTGCTAATTGTTTGCTTTTTTTCTTTAGGATCGCTTGTATTTTGTGATGGAATACGTGAATGGTGGGGACTTAATGTACCAGATCCAGCAGGTTGGGAGGTTTAAAGAGCCACATGCCGTGTAAGTTCAGTAGCCCTAGTTTGGCACCTTCAGGGTAGGTATTTGATGTACTTTTGTCATATAGCTGGAAATATAGTCCAAGACACAGGCTTTCGTGGTGCAAGTCCTGGGCAGAAAGGGAGGGGAAAGGAAGGACAGCAGGAATCAGGAGATGCAGGATGATTCTTTGCCAGGTGCCAAGGATGCTCGTGCCTCCAGATCATTTCTGGGATGTGTTGCCCTTGTTGATAGGTAAATAATTGACCTTCATAAAAGCACCAGGCAGGGAGGTTTGGAGGCTTCCTGGGAGACACCGGCAGCTGCTGGTGAGCTCCCAGCCCGCTGTGCTGCCAGCACGCCTCTGTTCTGCCCCGTGCCCTTCCCCAGGATTTAAGAGGGACGGTGGGTCTTTGGCTCCTCTGCTGGGATTGCCAACCCGAGTGCTAACTGGTGGCTTTTGGCTCCTGCTCCCTGTCATCTGGAGAGTGCAGAATGTGCTCGTGAAAGCCTTCATATGCTTAAATAAAAGACACAAACAGTGAGCAGAGCCCGGGTGGGTTTGAACCAGTGTTTTGCACTCCAGCAGAGTCCTCTGAGACCCAGAATATTCTTTAAAGAAAGCGTTGGCAGTGCGTGTTATCTCCTTGGCCTCCCTGAGATGACAGATAACTTTTCGAGCCACATTGCCAGCACACAGTAACGAACAGCCGTAGATCCCAGCTCTCGCTTAATGAGAATTTATGTAACAAGGAGTGACGGCCCCCTGCTAGCCCACAGCAACCTGATCGCATCCCTACCCGATACGAGCAGAGGGTGGGTTGTGCCATTCTCGTGTCATACTTGTCTGGTATTTTTATGTTGTGTCTGTCTTTATCCTTTGGTCATGTATGCCCCGTGTGTTTTATTTAGTGTGATTGGATTTGAAAGGTTTTCATTTTGATTCATCTCTTTTAATTATCAGTCTTCCTTTTAAATTTTTCATTTCAGATTCTACGCAGCAGAAATAGCCATTGGCCTCTTCTTTTTGCAGAGCAAAGGCATCATTTATCGGTAGGTGAGCAAGTTCCTCCTTCCTCTCTTCCCCCGAGAACTCCAGCCACAGCCGGAGCGATGCGGCGACTGCGATGCTCTGCAGGGCTCCCACAGCCCCGCTGCCGGCTCTGCGATACAGCGACCGGCCGCGGGGCTCTCCTCCCTGCTCGTGCCCCAGAGGGGGTCCAGCAGCTGCCCGTCGGGTACGCACACCCGAAACGGAGCCGGGAGCCTCGTGGTGTCGCTGGTTTTTGAGAAGGTTCTCGTCTTTGTCCCCGTTTTATAGGAAGGCACCTTTGGTTTCTCTCGTGCCTCCGATTCATGCGTTTCTCTCCATATGACACAAATGCTCCCTGGCAGCGTGGACCAATTCTGAGCCACGTATTTTGCTGTGGGGCACTATTTTCTTACCATTAACACTAGAGTAAGTGCTTATGAATGGCTTATTCTGAGATCTGGAGTGCAAGCCTGTCGCTTCTGGTTCGGGCACTAAAACTTCTTTTCCATTCACAATATGATTATAGCGTCCAGAGTTAGCTAGGTTACGGCCAAGTGCCGGACGGGGCTCTGAGCCTGCTGGTTAAGCACTGAAACTAGCGTACCGCTGCTCTTCCCTGCTGGGGAGTATTCCCAGAGCCCAAGGTAGAGCAGAGCATCCTAATGAGTGTCAGATACCATTAACTGCTTTGCAAAAAGAAATGCCAGCTGTGCTGCTGAAGTTAAGAGATGCTGAAGACTGTTCCAAAGATGAAAGAAGTGGAGCAAACCTGATGTGAGGCATGTTTTTTGCCATCAGCCGCTACAGAGAGATTCTAGGTCTGCCGGTCCCCAGTGCCCCTTCTTCCTTCCTTCCTCTGAATCCAGGCTCGTGTCCGTCTGCCTTTGGCCTGGCAGGGTTCTAAGCACTGACACAATAATTGGAAAAAACAGTCTTAAAAAAACGGCAAGATGATGTAAATTACGCTGTTCCTTTTATTGGGCTCTTACTTAACGAAGTTAAGCCTCAGGCACTGTGCAGCCCCACGGCTCTGCTGAGCAGGCTGTCCCAAGTCCCCCTGTTTCAGCGGGGGGGGCTCCAGGCAGAGGCCTCGCACAGCCACGGTGTGCCCTTCGTGCCAGCTCTGCGATGCACGGTGGGCGTTTGCTCTGCACCTGCAGACGAGGTGTGCGGCTGGGCGCAGCTGCAGAGACCTGGCCGGCCGAGCCGATGGGCGGGCAGGGCTCAGCTTGTGCCTGCACCGATGTGCCGCTCTGTCACCTGCCTTGTCACTTAATGTCGCCCTCGGGCAAGGGAAATCTTGCAGACATGCTCCGATATTGAAATGGAGACCTTTGAGTAATGCCTCACTGTATAGAACGTACGGCAGGAATGGCACGGATCACAGAACTGCATGGTAATTACATGGCTGGTAATGCAGAAATTGCACCGGAGATAGTTTGCTGCAAAACTGTCCTTCAGGCTGGAGCAGCCACCTCTGGAGGGGTCAGGGCTGGGAGTCGGGTCGGGTGCTCTACAGCTGAAACTGTCTCTACGATTTGTGCTGAAGGGCAAAACTCCTGCAGGGTTGGATATAACTAACAGATATTCTGTGGGCACGGACCAGAGAGAAACACGGTTGATGTGTATTTTCACGGGGGAGCACAGCATAGGTGATGCCGGGGCTTCTGCTGAGTAGGTACTTCTCCATTGCTGGTGAGCTTTAAGTACACTTGGATTTTTCATAGGCACAAAAAAAAAAATTCTATTAAACCTGTCTCCCTGCTAGAGAGTGTTCTCCGTCGTACACTTAAAAGCGATTTGCCCAGCATGGTGTTCCTGTGGGTTAAAAGTGAACTAAACACTTCATCCTGACAGAGCTCTGACTTATTTTTACCCATTTCCCCAAACGTTTTCCTACAAAGAGTCTGGGTGTGAGTCGAGGCCAGAGCTCACTGGCCAGAGAGCACTTGGGCTCAGGAAACTTGTTTCTTTGCTGGGTGGCTTCACGGGTCGTCTTTTGTATAATTGTTTCGCTTTCACTTTGTAGAGACCTGAAGCTGGACAACGTGATGCTGGATAGCGAGGGGCACATAAAGATCGCAGACTTCGGCATGTGCAAGGAGAACATCTGGGACGGGGTGACTACCAAGACCTTCTGCGGCACTCCAGACTACATTGCACCTGAGGTAGGAGATGCAGAAAGGCAGCGGATGCTCCGTACGTGTTTCCGCAGCCTGTCTGATGCTCTTTTCCATGGGATGGCTTTGCTTTGGGCAGCTTTCTGATTGAAACAGGGACATCGGTGAATTCACCGTCAGCCTGGAAAGTTCATCCTCTCAGCACTGTCCGTTCCCCCAAAGGCTACAGCTGGAAGCAGCGGTGCTGGATCTGCCTCTCCGTTTGGCTGCGTGCCCTGCTTCGGCCTCGAAGTACAGAAAATCCTTCGTGCTGGTCTCCCTGCAGTGTTTTCCCTCTCTGGGTGTTTTTCCCGCGTCTGTGGCACTGGTGTCCCCGTGCCTGTCTGACCCTTGGCACGCTCAAACCCGCCAAAGGCTGCTCCTCGCACGCTTCCTCGCTCCTGGAGAAGCTGAGCTCAGGAGCTCAGCTTTGCCCCTCGCCGCGTGTAACAGCCGCTTCCAGCACAACATGACCGTTGGGGAAAAATGGAATTATCAGTGGATAGTATTTCCATGTGAAGTGGAAATCCTTAGATCTCTCCAGCTTGCTACTTGCAGCAAAGGGCTGTGTGCCTGATGAGGAGAGGCTCCCTATATACAGCTCTAGGTCACTCCAAAATTATTTTGCATTTGGTTATTACTTATGTGACGGAGTCACGTATGATGCTTGCATGAAGTGCAGTAGGGGTGCAATTTCATGTCAGACGTGAAATTCAGGTAGGTAATTATTCCCAAATGCCTGTTCTCTTAACATAAAAATATCCCCCTAAAATCTTGTCACTCTGCTGAATTTTCAATGAGGAGATGAATATTTATTCCTTTAAATATTTTAGAGAAGGAGATTCTCTTTGCTAGGACATAGTTAGATGTGCTTGTATGCTAAACTACATTGTGTTTTGCTGCAGCCAGCGCGGTCTTTAGTTACTCGTTCAAATGTGTATTACATATCCTCATCCTACCAAGTTTAATATTGGTGCCCTGTTAGTACATAGCTCAGTTGCTGTGTGTGAGTAATACTCTCTCAAAACAGGACAAGTGATCAGTTCTCTTGGTATTTGCTTGAGCATTATCACTTAAACTTTTATTTTCTTCTGCTTGCTATAATTTTTTTTTTTTTTTTTTGGCTAAAAGGAAAACAGAAGATGGGAAATTAGGGTGCAAATCACTACGGTACCCTGGAATGGTATTAAAGCCTGCTACCAGTGGGTCTCAAAAGAAAGAATATACCATCCCCTACTTTGTAAATAGAAGTAGGGGGTATTCAGTTCTGGCGCGGTCTCCAGCTGGGTGGCTAAGCCTGCAGCAGCGCTGTGGTCCCTGCGTGTCGCTCCGCTCCAGGGCCCTTCTGCTGGACCGTGCTTCCTCCCGTTAGGAAGCTGCAATGTTCTCAAGCCAACATGTCTGCAGGGTAAAAACGTCCTGTGATTTGCTTGACCCATTTTTAGGGCTTTTTCTGTTCTAAGATACAGCTCTGCGTGCCAAGGTGACAGGTACTGAGTGCAAGTGACCCCGCGTGTATGATCTCCTCTGAACGAAACGTGTTCTTCAGCTGTTGGGCTTTGACCGTCCCTAACGCGCAGTCGGCAACCTCAGTTTACAGAGACTGCTTTTCTGCAAGGATTTCTTCTAAGTACTATTTTCTTTTAAAGGTCTTTTATGGTGTGAACAGTTCACACCTAAATTTCCCAGAACGCTCGTAAGTCATCTAAAAAGCAAGTGGGAGGAACTTCAAGTGCGCTTGGTCGAGGAATTTCAGAGCTGAAACTCGGCGTCTGATCCCAGTGGGAAGGGTCTGGCCAGACTTGCAGGATGCTGTCAAGGCATTCAGGGTCGTGTCACCGCGTTTGGACGTGTGGCTGGTCCAGGACCAGGACAGAAGGGAAGATTGGCATCCGTCTTGTTCTCCAGTCGTGGCTCGGTGCTGATGCTTTCACAGGGTGGAACTCATCTCTTCCTAGGTGGGGTGGCAGCACCTGACCTGCATCTTGACGTACCTCCTGGTCGGATCCCGTTGGATGCTGCGGAGGTCTTTTGCAAGGACGGGGCAACTGAACATGAGGACTCTGGAGGTTGCAGGCGTTGCCCGCAGCCACGGAGCCGCGGGACTGGAGCCTTGCTCGGGAGCAGGGGTAGCAACGGCAGGAGCAGACCTCTGGGGCTGGATTGCTGTGTACATTCTCCCGTGATTAGCATACCATTTGCATTTGTACTCAAGTATAGGAATCTTTGCAGAATAGAATTCTGTAATTAGGATGAAAAAAGTGCATAATTGTTTTGCACTAAGTAACAGATGGCAAAGCCCAAGGCCTGTCAAACCCCAAACGCTGAGATGATGCCCAGCAGCAGCAACCCAGCAAACAAACTGGAGCTTGAAAGACCCTTCAAAGCAGAAAGGTGCCCGTGGGAGCCCGGCTCCTTCTGCAGTCCCTGGGCCAGACCTGCCACTGCTGCAGCCCGGGCGTGCTGGAGCGCGGAGGGACCCCCGTGCTGAAGGGAGGGAAGGAGGGGGCTCGCCAACGGTGCGGACCCGGCGTCTCGCTGCGCGCCGGAGCCGGGGGACACGGAGAGCCGAGCAGCAGAGGTGCCGTGGGAAGGTGCCGCGGGGCTCTCCCAGGGCTGGGCCTGTTTCTCCACCAGCGGCTTGCCTTGTTTGCATGTGGGGTCTTGCTAGTGAGGGACTGACCCCCTCGCTGGGCTCAGCTGTAGGTCCCCCAAGCCACCGACACGCACGGGTGAGGTCACCCCCTCTGCGGAGGCAGGTTCGCTGGGCGGCTTTGCTGCAGGCTTGTATGATAATGAAATTGAGGGTCGTTCAGATTTTGCAGAGTAAATAATGGAAAAATACAAAAATTCATGTTCTGGTACCTTATCCACAATAAATGTTGATATTTTTAAATTAAAAAAAAAAAACAAAAAACCAAAAAACAAAAAACCGCAAACCCCAAAGTTATATGCTAACTCCAAAAACAACTACATTGCTCAGGGAAGGGTAGGGCCGTTGGTTATTAGCTTATTTTGTGAGGGATGTTCTGCAGTAAATAACAGAAAGCAAACTGGCAGCCTGGAATACAGAGGGTTTTGACTACCCGTACGCTGCAAGTCTGTTTTAAAGGGCCACGTACCATCCACGGAGGGCCAAACTCTGTGTTGTTTTTTCAAACCAACCGCACTGAAGTCAGCGGAAAAAAATCCCAAAGTGCAGGAACGGCTGCTGCTCCTGCTCCAACGCTGTGATGAGTCTGCAAGGGCACAACAAATGTGCTGAAGTTTTGTTTGGATCAGAATGAATCTGTCTGAAATCACAGTGAATACTCTTTTTTTCTACTATTTAGTGCACATCTGCAGGCTGATGATTTTTTTCAAAGTTACTGAACCCTTTGCCTATCGTGTGTTCTGTTCATAATTGCAATTTCCCACCGTTCAGGGACTGGTGTCTCAGTAAATAACCTTGTCCATTTGACCTGGACTACAGCTTGAAATTAGTTTGCATTGTGCCAACAGGTTAAAAATGGGAGTGTAATCCTGCTGTTTGTGTTGTTTTCAGATAATTGCTTATCAGCCCTATGGGAAGTCCGTGGATTGGTGGGCATTTGGAGTCCTGCTCTATGAAATGTTAGCTGGCCAGGTAATTGAATTTTAATTGATTCCTATGGGATTGAGTTAAATTCCGTTGTGAGCATATGCTGATGTGTAATTTGTTTTGTTGCTGGCACGCGGCGGGAGGCCATCTCCTCGGTGCTGGAGATGAAGCCGTGGATGCAGCCCCGGGGACTGCGAGGCGGAGACACGCGGCGCAGCCGGGGCTGGCGCTGGGGCTGAGGATCACAGCAGCAAATGGAAGCTCAAAGATCAAGAAAAGCCGCTGAACCTCTGTTTGCTTTGCTCTAGGCTCCCTTTGAGGGAGAAGATGAAGACGAGCTCTTCCAGTCCATCATGGAGCACAACGTAGCCTACCCCAAGTCCATGTCCAAGGAGGCAGTGGCAATCTGCAAAGGGGTAAGGGCTGGCCTTCGATTTCTGGGAGGAGGGAGAAGTGGAGCCGGTGGGCACGGTGTTGTCTGTGCACCCCCGGCAGCCCCCCACGCGCGGGGGGCCCCAGCCCCTCCTTGCCCGGCTCCAGGCTCCCAGCGCGAGGGGAGCCTCACAAAACTCGATCGTCTTCTGGTGCCCGTGCTCTCTGCTCCTGGAACCACAACTTGTGCTGCTTCATTTATACGTACTAAAACCAATGAAAAATTACACCTAGATCCTTTCTGTGCCGTTACGCTACGCGGAGCAGAAACGCACGTAGGGCTTGAGGGCTGGCCTGTCGTTGCTCAGGCGAAGGTCAGGAGAAAATCGGCGCGTTGGGTGGGAGGTGGGAGTTGAGGGCATTTGCCCGGAGACCCTCCTCCCCGTTAGGTAACAGCAGGGGAGCTTTGTGCATATCTGCCTGCAAAGAAAAATGATGCCTAGACAAAATCAATGTGATTTCTAAATAGTTTTCCTAAGCTCAGATACAAAGCTTTCATCCTGCAGAGGTTTCCACTTGACTGTGATGAGCTGCCTTTTAGGGGCACGTCAAGTTCAGTGCTGGTGTGCGGCTCTGTTGGGTCAGAGCAGTATTTTCATTATCGTATCTCTTGAATTGCAGTGAAGCTCTGCATTGCCCAGTGTCCTGAGCTCTCTGTGGACTGGGTCTGGGCAAGACTTTCATGCAGTCTGAATTAATTTGGGTTGTGATGAATAACGGCTGGCTAGGTCCTGATGCATATGGTTATTGCTTGGGACTGAGCCTCATCTCAGCCAGCCAGTGTCAAAAAGTGCTATAAATATGTGTTTGTGTAGGAACTTAAAATATGTTTGCTTTTAATAGTTAATATTTAAAATATCTGAATGTTCTAGATCTCAAAATAGTGTTTCTACCTACAAATGACACATCTTGCGCTTAACGCTCCCACTGTGGCATTTCAAAGCCTCTTTCCAGCGTTGCCAGCATTCAGAGCTGGTGGTAAAGAGGAGCATTTGCTTGTCCCGTGGGGAAAAGCTGCTGCAGGTGTTCCCTGCCTGGAGCCGGGCACAGGGAGGGGATGCTCTCCAGGCCACCTGGCACTCGCCTTCAGCAGAATGTAGTAAAATCAAGTCCTTAATTCAGAAACCACAGTGGTGATCGAAGGGGCAGCTTCCACAAACTTTCTCGCCCTCTCTCATTCCTCTTGCTGTTGTTGAGTGGGACGTAAGGGGAAAGTCCACCGTGCCCCTGGCTGGGCAGGAGGGAGGGAAGATGCTTTGTGATGCTTTGTGATGCTGAACATCGTTATCCCCGTGGTGCCCGAGGGAGCGGAGGCTGGAACAGGGATGAATCTCACTGTCGGCTCTGTTTGCTGTTGCATCAGTCAAAATGTGAATGCCGTAAATAGATGAGAAGAGACCATGACTGAAACGTCTGCTGGGTGTAGCTGTAATGGCTTTTCTCACTTCTGGAAATGTGAGGCTGCATGGGAGGACATTCAGCCATGCATGGAGAGCTTTGTTCTTTATAAATTCTTGGGTTGTTTTTTTTTTTGCAGTGAAGCGGTGGTTCCCTTTGTACAGGTGTTGTTTCAGGGACGTGCACAAAAACTCCTGACATTCTTTGCCACCGCCAAACTGCTACACCAGACAGTTTAATTAAAACTATGTGTGGTATTTACCGTCAGTAAACTGGAAACAAAGAATTTATGTTTTCCCCTGGAATACCATGGCTCAATTAACCCCAGGGGCATTGGAGCCATGCTGTTTGTTTTGGTACCTGGTAGGTCTTCCAGGAGGGCACAAAACCAGCCTTATATCAGTTCAGAGGACAAGCAATTGGGTAAGCGTCTGCTCCTAAATGTGAAGGGTTTGGTATTTCGCTCTCCAAAACAATTTTGTTGTTCCCACGCGGTTTCACTCCGGCATGCCGGTGCCAGTCATCACTTACTGTTGCACAGCTCAGAGATGAAAAGCATTTGATCCTGAAAGCCTTGTATCGGCCCAAGCCAAGAAACAAGCGTTAATCACAGATAGTTGGCTGGGAAGCAAAATGGAGAGTTAACCAGAACACAGCTCCTTGACTCAACAGTCAGCATGAATTAGCAGATCAAATGGAGCATTTCCCTCCTCTGCTGTCAACTTGGATTTTCTTCTGAAGGCTGATGTCGGAACTGCTGTTTCCGTGGTGCAAGTAGCTTAGCTTTGCTCTCTTGAGCTCTGGTTTGGTTATCAGGGGCCGGGCTCCCATTTCAGACCCGCGGAGCGGCGTGCGTGTGCGTGCACACGGGCACTGCCACAAACCATCAGCCATTTTCCGTCCCATATGGAGGGGTTTGACTGTTCCTGAGCAAAGCAGCCCTTTCCAGGTGAACAGATTGCCTGTGAATATAAGCTCCCTCTTTAATCTCTGCCTGGTAGCAAAGGCATAAAACGGCATGTTTTCCGCAGTAAAATTTACAGGTATTTTGAGTGGTATTTCCACCGGTGGTGCTGGGAAAAGCACATAATGGCTGCTTAGCGCCACGCTGCAGCCCTCTCAGGGGTGCAGGGGTGGCCGTGGGTATGCAAAGGGCGGCTGGAAGGTGGGAGCGTGGCGGGCGCTCCCGGCTGCAGAGGGGTTTGCTGCCTCTGGCTCCGGCTGAAACACTGGGCTGCGGTTGGGATGGGGCCGGGATGCGCTGCCGCGGTGGCACGGCTGTGCCGCGCAGACGGGTGCCCAGGCTGTGTGCCGGGATGGCGGAGGGACCGGTGCCCTGGTGGGAAGGTCCTGGCAGCGGCTGCTACCCGTAAGCTGTGCGGTCTCGTCAAACGTGGACGAAGATTGTCTGGATCAGCTTTGCCTCCTGGTGCAAAATGTGCCACTGTTAAGTGAAGCCCCTGAACACGCAGCATCCGTTTGCCTTCCAGAGGCAAAAAATAAAGCTGCAGTTTAGCAAAGCCGTTGTGTCCAGACTTGGGCTTTCCTGTATCCGAGCTCCAAACATCAGACGTACCATTACAGATGATTTGGTCTAAAGCATCCTTCCTTATCTGCAGAAGCCTGAAGGGTTTTCACTGCATTAGTGTGGGGATTAAATCAACCTGTTCCTGTATAATACAAACAAAGCTAAATGATTATCCTATGTAAGCCAGGAGAATCAATCTGCATGTTTATGGGGTCCTATATATCAATAACAGATGGCGCCTTCATGCTCACATGCATAAAAGCACAATAGGAAAACAAGAAAATTTGACTTCTGGACACATATATTGAAAATACTGAATAACTGCACTGTAGCACAGCTCTGTTCAGCTTTACAGGCAGGTACATGAAGTAGAAAATCTTTTACAATTCATTAGTCGCCTGAGCTGCTCTGAATTTGGTGTGCATTTGTGTTAGGCTGAGGAAGCGGAGGGGTTTAACCACAACGCTTCAGTCTGGGGGGCGGGTGTGCGTCAAACGGTTTCCAGCACAAGGCAGCAGGTACGAACCTGGGCTCTGGCTGGAAAAGCTAATTAGTAAAAGAGCATAGGCTGGATTTAGCGGGGTGTGTGTAGGAGGTGTCTGCAGGGCAGCGTGGTGGCTGAGGTTCAGCAGATGCGAGCAGAGTCGTAGACGTTTTCACTGGGTGCACGCGGGGGAATGAGACTCTCCTGGAGGAGAGGGTCTGCTCGGGGGGAGCCCCGGCACGGCGCAGCCTCGGCAGCTTTGCTGCCCTCCGGGATGGAGCCGGAGCCGGGAAGCGGGCCGGGGTGCGTAGGGACGGGGCAGCGAGCTGCCTGCCCAGCAGCACCGCCGACCTTGAAAGGCTCCATGGGCTGCAGCCCACCCCCTTGCTAACACCTCCTTTGCAGATGAGTGACCACACATCTGTCCAGCTCGCACTGGCTGATGCTTTCACAGCTGCGTTTTATGCACAGGCATCTGTGAGCTTTAGTGTCGACGGAGGCACAGATCCTGCAGACACAGACCTGCTTTCCCTCCTCGCCCCAGTTGATCTCTGGCAGTAAAAGCTAGAGGTGTGTCAGCGTGTTCAGGATCAGCACTTAACAGAAAAGACCCGTGAACAGATTTCTCTTCACGTTTGCTGAAAGCAAACTAAGCTATTTGACGCAACAGCGTCAAACTAAATGAGTTTATTAGCACATTTCAGGCTCTTACATTGTTGTTGGGGACTTGCTTTAGGAAAACCTTATTGAGTCACAGGATGCTTTTTATTCTCTTTCTTTAGCATGGCTAAGCAGGACCTGATGGAATTGTCAGGATGCTGTCCGGAGCGTGCTGAGGAGATGCAAAGATCCTCTTGTTTAGCTGAACCCAAGTCAGCTTGAAGTGGATGTAGTGAAAGCCGAGGGACAGCGAGGTTCAGCAGGGCATGGCATCGCCCTGCCCGCTGCCGGGACAGACGGACCGCAGCCGGAGCAGACAGATGCCTGTCCATGTACCGAGGGTGATGTGAAAGCTGCCCAGCAGCACCGAGGGGCTGGCGGGTCGCCCGCCTCCCTGTGCTGCCTTGGCAGAAGGAGGACGATAAGCCGGGTGGCACCGCTCCTCTCTCCTGGCAGGGGACAGCGGCGCTGGATCCAGCCCCGCCGGCTTGTCCGTGCTGCTGCCACGCTCATTCAAGAGACCAAGACACGTAACATCTTCCACCTTGCCAGGCTTCTTACGCTGGGGTTTGTTTTATTTATAAGGGGCTGTGTGCTGCGATACCGAGGGAAACTATATTATTTACAAAAAAAAAAAGTAAAACATGGGTTAGAAGAAAATCTTGCTTTTGTTCTTGCTGCCACCTCGCAGCCCCATGGCCCTCCCTCTCCAGCCTGCTGGCGGCAGCTCCAGCGGGATTCCTTGCATGGGGACGGGCTCTGCAAGACCGATGCTGATGCCAGTCACGTCCTTGCCCTGGGGAGAGGCAGGTCTCACCATCTGGAAAAATCACTTGTCCAGCTTGCAAAGGCTGGTGGGTTCTTGCTGTTTGCAGATGGGCTTTGCAGGGGGTGATGCTGGCTCGAGGAAGCCTTGCTCCATCAGTCTTTCAGCTGCAGGTTGCCTTCGCAGCTGGCTGGCCATGGATGTAGTGCTGTTTGCTAGCAGAGCAGTTAGTGGCTCCACGCTTACTCCACATTCATTGGATTTTTTTACTCTTGGGTTTTTTTGGGTTTTGCAGGCTTTTCTTTGCTTTCAGCTCCCTGTTGTAGCATTACTTTTAAAGATTAGCTTCCCTGAGCAAGCGCGTTTTGCGCAATCACGGATGGCAGGGCTGGCTTGTGTCCAAACACTTACACCTCGGGGCAGAGGAGCTCTGCCTGGGGCGGGGGCTCATTAGCTCCCCGGCGGCACGGCGGGCTGCCTCCTGCCCGGGTGCTTGGGCTGATGTGTTTATTTTTGTCAGAAGATGCTTGCTTATAAAAACCTTTTCTTTCAGGGGTGGGTCAGTCTCAACAGAAAGGCGGGGAGGTTTCTCGGCTCTCCGGCTGGAGCGTTAGTGCCTCCCTGCAGAGCTGCGGGTGCCCTGTCCGGGGGGCTCGCGGGAGGGCAGCGGGGGTCTCTTGTAGACCCACGGCCCCAAGAGACGAAGTCAGGCTTGCTGCAGTCTCTGCACAGCTCTGGGATCAGTTTTAACTGCCCTGCTTTTAATAAAGTAGTCCTTTTGTTGCAGGCGTAGGGCTCATATTCTCCGTGCTTATCAACGTCTTACAAATCTCTGGAATCTCCATCTGATCTCCGAACGCAGCTCAGACAATGCCCCCAGGATATTAATGTTTGTACAGCTGCCCTTAACTCCCGTGGCCCATTTCACTTCCTTTATTGAGCCAGTGAAGAGGAGAAGTTTAGATGATAAATAACATTAATGGACTGTTTGTGCTTTTTCTTCTCCAAATTGACTCTTTCATTAGAAGTGTGCCTCTCATCTGTGCTGCCGCGGCTCCGGAGAAGTGGGGGTTCTGCTTCTAGGGCTGATGAAAGTTTCCGAGGGCAGATTGTTCATCTTAGATGGGCAGTGGCCTTTAAAATTAGTTATGCAGATGCTGAGGGGTTTGCTACCCGGCAAAGGGACTGCTAAGCAGCTTTGCACGCACCCTGCACCCCACCTTGTAGCAGGCTGGTGAGACTGCGGCGGCGTGGGGGGTCTGCCAGCACCCTGACATTATTTCTTGGGGAACCAGTTTCATTCCCAGAGGAAAAGGGGAGGTGCTCATCCCACCCAGTTCTCATGTACCTGCGATCTGCTTAGTCTGCTGTCATAAGCCATTGTCAACCTTCCCTGTCCCTGGAGCTGCTCCTGTTTCTCCCTCTGTCCTTTGCTTCGAGCACCGAAAGCTGGGAGAGGAGAGAGGAACCCCTCTCGGGGCCCGGGCACTGATGCGGGGCGTCCCGGGGCAGCCGCGGGGTGCGGGCTGCCCAGCCAGGCATTGCAGCACCCTGGGGACGTCTCAAAGCAGGCATGTTGTGAAGCACTTGGCTGCTCTGTGAGTGACTGTTTCTTCTCTTCCTCTCCCCAAGCTGATGACCAAGCACCCTGCCAAGCGACTGGGATGTGGCCCGGAAGGGGAGCGGGACATCAAGGAGCACGCGTTCTTCCGCTACATCGACTGGGATAAGCTGGAGCGCAAGGAGATCCAGCCTCCCTTCAAGCCAAAGGCTGTAAGTGTGGCTGCGTTAAGCGTGTTTCTCCCCTCCCGCTCTCCCACCCGCCGATTCTCTCTTGCACAGTCTCCCACTCGTGCCTGCGGGTGCACACGCACGGGTGTACGCGCAGGCGCTGCTCGTCCTGCCCGCAGCGTGGAGGTACCATTTCTCTGTCTGCTTAGAAGGTCGCGTCTCCTCGGATGGGGCACGTGTTAAACCACTGCTGTGGAAGGATAACTCTCGGACGCCTTGTCTCGCTTTGGCTTGCAGGGGTAGAAACACCACGAGTTTAGCTCATGGAATTAATTGCGCTGCAATACTGCCTGTGTGCTATCCCAGGGGTCAGTCTTTCTGCTGGTTTTTTTCCTCCCTTCCTCTTAAGCTGAACAGGTCTCTCTCTCTCTCTCTCTCTTTTTTTTTTTTTTAAAATCTAAACTTTATTTCAATATCTAGCTCAGCACCATAGTCTGTCCGAATTGGCAACGGAGCTGTATTTCACTCGACAGTTTCTCTCCAAGGTAAAGCGGTGGAAGGCTGGAGCCTGCCTCGCATGTGGGCGCTGATGCGGGTGGAGAGGAGAACCTGCCTGCTCTCTCGTCTCTGCCTTGCTTTAAGACGGGCTCTACCAGCGAGAGAGGTGCTGCGTGTGCTGGGAGTGCGAGGCTGTAGGGGGAGATAAGCTGCCAGCAGCGAAACTGGGGTGGAGGCATGAGTAATCTGAAGGCTATTTGTCAAAAAAGACGAGACTACTTGACTGCTCCTTGGTCCAGCCATCTTTGCAGTGACCTCTGTCCGGGTAACGCCGGTGCAGGGCTGCAGCCTGAGCCACGAAGCGGGTTTCATCACCCGCTGCCTATGGGGTTCGTGCTGAAGCAGCGTGAGGGCACGAGCCTGCAAGCGGCGGTGCTCAGGCTTCTCTGTATGAGCCCGAGCACGCTGGTTTGCTGCATCGCTCCGCCTGTGGTCTCTGCCCTTCCCAAGAGAGGATGCACAGGCAGCAGTGACCACGTAGGCTCGGGGACAGGGGCATCGCGCCCTGGATTTCTCTGTTTCTCTTGCCACTGTTGGGACTGGCAGGGTCACAGCTATGAGTCTCCCCGGGGTGGTCCAGGTCCTTAAAGTATGGGGTTATTCATATGTTTCCACCTCCTGCATGCCTGATAGCTGCTGTGCCCTAGTTGGGCACTGGTATTTTACAGAAAACTGTGAATCCAAAGTTCGGTCTGATTAACGTGGCTGATATGGACTGATATTTATGCCCAGTGATCAAGCTGGGGACGTCGCGTGCTCTCTTAATCCATCGTCCTGGATCCCAACTTGAAGTCCAGAGGTGCTTCGTGTATTTAACTGAGCCTTCCTCTACCCCACTGCCCTTAACAACCTCGGACATGTCTGCTTTTCCTCTGCTTTACAGTAAACCTGTTCTTCTGAAGGGACCCCTTGGCTTGGAAAACATCTGCTTTCAGGGAAAACACGGAGTCCATTTGGTGTAGGGTGCTTGGTTCCTTTGGCTCTCCTCCCTCTAAATGCCTCTCTGCTCTAGCAGCCTTTTCCCTTCTACAGGTCCTTGCCTGACTGACCAAATGTGAATAAACCGCCCGTTAGCTGGGCCTGGCAGGAGCATCCGCAGCCTCGTCTCCCTGCCGGCATGCAGCATTGATGGCGGAGCTGCTGCCGGCCGGGAGGTCTGCTCCTCGCCCCAGGTCTGCCAGCGATGCCCTGCGTGCGCTTGGCGCCGCGTATTTAAATTTCAGACAAACGCTTTTACAAAGTTAACTCCTGTGCAGCGATGCCTTTGCAGGAGCTATGGGGTGCTGTCCTCAGAGCTTTTCGCTTCCACGGCTGAGAGCTGCTTCTGTGCAGTGCAGTCTTGGGCTGCCATCTGCATCAGCAAAGGGAAAAATGTCCCTTTCTCCTTATCTGTCTCAGAAATGTGGAGACCCGGCTTGCTGGTAAGCGGCTGGCGATGGTTAGCACAGAGGTCTGAATTGCTGCCTGCTTTGCTTTCCCTCGGAAGGAATGGCATCTTTAAGCTATTAGACCGTGTAGGAAAGGCGTTACTGGGAAGTAATGGCATGTACGATATTAAAGTATAATAGCGCAAAAGTGTTTGGCGCTGTTTGTACACACCGTGATTTGTTGGCGTAGGGTGGGATCTGACCTTTGTGCAAAGGATGCTGAGAGACCGGGCGGGGTGGTCTGTGAGCTCCAGCCGTGGCGGGGACGCGGCTCCGCACCCGAGCCCGTCGGGAAGGCTGAGCAGGCACCCGGGGCTTTGGGGGTCTTATTCTGCAAGAGCCCATTTCTCCTGAAATCTCTAACTCCTGCTGTTTCGCACCCCTGTGTTCATTTGCTAATGAAGCTGTTGCTGCGTCCCTCCTTTCTTCCCAAGCAGATCCCCAGTGATGCTCTTTGCCATGGATTGCGGCATAGCGTTATTGTTCCGTGTTTTACAGTTGAAAACAGTTGAATTCTGTTAAAAGTGCTTTCTTACTGTTTTAAAATGTGCAATTTTTGTCCTGCTTTAAATGTCTTCTTTCTTTGAAAATCCTTTTGACGCTGGACCTTGGAGGGGGGACGGTAAGCTGCCGTCTGTCGCGTCTCGCCTAACGGCTGGTGCTGGGGAAAATTCACCATTTGATAGGACAGGAAGATTAGTAGGAAGGTAGGCGCAGTTGATTTAGGATTTAGGTAGGATTAAGACAACTCAGGTACCTGCTGATAGTTGATATTTCAACAGCAGTGCATCTGTGCTGGAAAATGTCTCTCCTTTCATGCCAGCTGTGAGCGCAGATCAGAGCAGCACAGAAATGAAAATCCGGGTTTGGGCACCTTCACCATGTATTTGGGTGGGTCACGAGGAAAGATGTTGCTTAGTGCTTCTGACCGTCAGCTGTTCATGCAGGGCTCGGAGCGCTTGCTGGAGCAGGGGATTTGTGCTAGCCTGGCTCTTCGCCTTGGCTTAAGTCTATTTTTTTTTTTTTTTGAAAAAAATTTTTTTTTTTAAATTAGCTTCTATAAAGATAAGGTTACAGAGATTGTCTGAAAGCCAAAGTTTCAAAATACAGAATAATACGCAGATGTGGGTATCGGTGTCTGCCCACAAATGCCCACAGCCTTCCTGTGCTCCGGCACCGTGTAGTGCCTGAGCGCTTCAGCCCCGTGAGCAGAAGCTGGGGGTGAGCAGAGCCCGGTCCAAATTGTCTTTAGCATCACGTCAACAAATTCTGCTTCTCGGAAGTTATCATTAATTCACGTTTGCTCATTGCTCAAGTAGCACAAAACCTCCTCTTGCGCGTGTGAGTGCTGTGGCCAGGTGGGTGCAGGGGGTGAAATGGAAGCACTGGGGAAGGTCCCGTTCCGGGGTACCCGGGCGGGCGGCTTGCGCGCTGCCTCCGCACCGCTCCCCGCCAGGGTGGTCCCCTCTCCGCAGGAGCTTCTTTGCTAGTTATCTCTTCTGTAGCCCCCGCATTTTTTTGCCAGGTTTCTATGATTTTGTAACACCGCTGCAGGTAGCGAGCGTGGGTACGAGCGAGGGCTCCCTGTGCCTCCCCGGCGTCTGCTTGCCGGGAAGGGCTTCACATCACTTCCCAAAAACTTGCATCATTTTACACCAAACGGGAAAATGGACGCTTCAGCCCTCTGCCTGAAAATAAATTCCCAAGAGCTCGTGTGTTGCTTTGTGCTTGATTAACCTTTATCACAGAGACGGTAACGAGACAGATCAGGGTCTGGGTTGTCTTTGGTGTGCAGAAACTCGTCGGTTTTGACATGGGGCTGTGCTTGGCTGCTCCGGGGTTTGGCTTGTGCATAACAATTCCTTTCCTGGGTCTGCATTTACCCTGGGAAGTGTATTTACACTTGCCTGCTTTCTCTGTCTCTCATTGAGATAATTATTGGTTTTGGTATCTAATTACTCCTTTACTTTACATAAAGCCTAGTTATTTGAAAAGTCTCATTTTGAAAGCGTTGAAATCACACGGCAGAGCACAGGATTACTCACAACAGGACAGTGGTTTAAAAAAAATTGCTTTTAATCTAATAATTTTTAATTGCATAAATTAATTTTCCTCTAACTGCATTAAATTAATTAATATTGAAATGCCATTTATAAACCCAAATTTGCAAAAACGCCAGTTCCCCTGTGTATGCGTTTTTGTAGCCTTGTTTTCAGTCTTTACAAGGTGAGTTCAGATGTTTGTGTAAGTAATTTCCTAATTAGGTGAGATTTAAGGATTGAGGGGGCCAGCAGTGGGCAAGGAGCATGCCGTGGGGAGGCGGCCGAATGCATTAAGGTTAAACGTCTCCTCTTGTAATCGAGACAAGATTTTGCTCTGGTAGCCTCAGGGTCCTGTAAAGGCTTTCTCTGAGATTGCTCTCTGATTATTCAGCCAATATTTTCAGGATATTGGGCAGAAACTTGGCTTTGTTTATAGGGGAGAGATGAAAGCCAGGGTCCTACATCAGAAAACCCTCGCAGCGAATGTCCCAGCCTTTGCCTGGAGCAAGGATGAAGGTGCGCTGGAGCATCCTGCGCTGGGGTTTGGGATCCTTAGCCAGACACGAATGAAAAGCACTATTGTTCCCCCTGACCAGCACAAAGGGGCCCTTGGTGTGGCCCCAGGTTCATGCTGTGACCCAAATTGCCCCAAACATGACGCAGAAGTGTCCCAGAGCCCTGATCCTCCCTCGGGTGGCGAGGAGCCAGGTTTCTAACCTGGAGCAGCACCAGGAAGGTCAGACTTGGCCCAAGAGACGCTTGCGAGGCTGGTGGGATCGTGGCTGTACCGCTGCTTTGGGCCGAAACACTGGGCAGTCGAGGGCGCGTTCAGCCCACCGCTTCTCCTCGGCGCTGGGAGCGCGGGCTTCGTCACAGGAGGAGAACAGCCGTCCTCAGCTTTTTATGATCTTTGATTGCATCTCAGGGATCAATGGAAAATATTTTATTATGCCTTTTGTCTCTATTTGAAATCAAGCTAGAAACTGATAAAATAAAAAGGCTATCTCTAAGCTGACAGTTTTATTTCTGCAGCTTGAAAAAAAAGTCATTCTGTGCTGGCTATAAATATTAGGCAGGACACATTGGGGATTTATGTAAGATAAATTCCCACCCTCCCCCTTTCTCCATTCAGGATGGAGTGGTGCCTGTACATTAATATGGTACTAAAATGAGGCAGGTTTTTCACAGTGTGGCTTTAGCTAAATGTACAAATTCATCCAGCACGCCGCCCGTCCCTTAAAGAGGAACTTAATTTCAGAAGCTTTAAAGATGGTGTTCCTGCAGATAGCGATTGTTTGCCGTCTGGAGCGGCATGGATCCTTCCTGCCCTCTCTTATCACGTGCATGGGCCCGACCCCGTGTCTGAAACTCCAGCGGTGTTGGGTCTTGGCCACTGGAATAAAACCTGCCCCGTTCCCAAGAGCCAAGTGGCTGCCTGTGGCATCGTGGGAGTGGCTCGGGATGTGGCGTGCAGGGCAGCACAGGTGACAGCCTTTAGACCTTGGGTTTGGGCTTGGATCTGGCTTCTATAAACCTAAAGACAATCTCCAGCCTTAAAATACATATTTTTATCCATGTGGAAGCTCCCAAAGAGGAGGATATGCTGTTTGGTTTGCTGAGCAGGCCAAGTTCCTGTGCATCTGAACAGAAAGTCTGCAGGAATGAAAGCAAACTTCACAAAGCTGGGCACGAAATACTACGGATAGATGCAACTTTTAAAATTTTCCATCCACATATTCTTGTCTTATTGCACTACAGTGAGAATTGTTGCTTGCCAATATACATATTAAAAATATATTTGTACCTTCTCTCCCAGGAACTGGAAGCATTTCACAAGGATTAGTTTTTAAATCTTAACGAAGGGGTTGCTTTTGTTTGATTTTTTTTTTAAGACAGCACATTTCTTTATAGCAAGAAGGCAGCTAGTGCTGTCAGACATTTCACATGAACTGCCTTGCATGTCTCCACCAAGATCTCATGAAGCTAATAGGCAATGACAGCTATATTTTCGAAGCACTGTAAAGCTTGCACTGCATATTGCGAGTCGATAGAATCTGCAGGTGAGCGGCTTACCAGTAGGTAAACCCTGCCACGTTATGTGCTACTGCACTGATAACCTTAAGCACTGCAGACTTTCCCAGTAATCTTGCTCGTAGTTTATCCCAGCGCTGAGGGGGAAGACTAGTGACAACGTGGCTTAGAGTCTCCCTGTTTCATGACTTTGGCTTCCAGGCTTTGTGGAACTGGCAACTTCAATTTTGGGAATTTATTTTCTATTTTGATGTTAATGTGATGGCTTTCAGGAAGGCACTTGGCTGATGCGGACTTGTCAAACATCTAAAGCGTACTTTTGCAAGACTCTAGAGCTGTACTTGATTGCACGGTCTGGAGCAGCGACCAGCTCTTTCCAAAAGACCGGAGCTGTGACAGCTCTTGTTGAAATTCCTTATGGTGGGAATTGTCAGCTCCTCAGCAGATAACCTCCCTATTCGTTTCTGGACACCTATGAACCTTGCTGCTGTCCTGCTGCTCTAGAGAGGGGCTGGCTGTCAGCCTGCGAGCCCTCGGGCGATACGGGGCCCGGTCTAAGCAGCCCCCAGGAGCACTTCCCCAGGGGAGGCTCTCGGGGCTCGTGCTGCCCTCGCCTCTGCCCCGAGCACGGCTGGGGTGCTGCTTTCCAACTGCTCCCGGCCTCAGCAGAGACAACGGGCTGGGATCAGACGTGAGCCGCAGCGGGGAGCGCAGGTACAGCTGCAGTAACCGAGAGGGGAAGGTAACCAGAAGGTCCCTGTTTGGCCACTTCTTCCCGTGATGCAGAGCCTCCGCCTGCCCAGGAGATGGGCACGTCCCCGTTAGTTTGCACCCGCCTGCTGCTCTCAGGAATAAGGTGCTCGGAGAGAAGAAAAGACGCGGAGAATTGCCTTGGGATGGGGTCCGTACAGCAGTCAGGGATTGGCAAGGTACAAGAACTTGGGCTTTTTATAAAGAGCAGCTAACGAGCCCTGCGTCTGCCGGTCTGCTCGCTGTGCTTGTGTCTTCATTCTCCATCTCCTTGCTGGGTTTCTGTTGCTAATTTGTCCTGGGCTCTATGTTCTGGTGCAGGGAGCCTTACCCTGTCTTTGGAGGGGTCATTTTCCATTTGGGTCTCTGTGCCTGGAATCAGGGATCTCCAAAAAGTTGTTCCTGGAGGGCCGTGATGCGGCTGGCATCGTGCCGGGACCACAGCCGAGGGCACCTGGGGCAGGTTCTCCCCCACCAACGCAATGTTCTTCATAGGCCGCATGAAAAGGTTTCTCAGGCTCATTTTGGGAAGCCCTCATCTTCGGTACCCTCCTGGTGAACTGGTTTGCACTGTGTTTGCATGTTTGTTTTGGGGGGATTTTGTTTGTCTTTGGATTTTTTTTTTTTCTTTTCTTTTAGTTTTGGGGTTTTTGGGGGGTTTTTTTGTTTTGGTTTTTTTTTTTCCTAACTCCTCCCCTGGGCAGCACCTACTCATTTTTGAATCCAAATACTTGAAAAAGAGCAAACCACATTGCAACCTACCGCACCAAGAGCAGCATCTGCTCTTGCCCGGGCTCAGCCGTGGGGCCAGAGGCAGGAGCTGTGTTTACCACGGCTGATGCTGCAGCGCCTGTGCCACGGCAGCCCAAGAGATGCAGGAGGGAAAAGGTCCTCCAAGGTCTCTGGGTAGGTTGTAGAGTGCTGAGTTAGAAACCGTGCTGAGCTCGAAACCGTGCTGAGCTCGTGGTCATGGACAGGAGATGCGTTTGGGAGCAGAAGCTTAACAAATCCCAACTAGAAGTGTGCTGTAGGTTAAGACTAGGCCTTACAAAGTACGGGAGGTGTGGAAAGATGGGCTCAGAGGCTGGATGGGCTGGCGTTCAGCGCGGCTGTAGCTAGCATTAAATCAACTCAAGCATTACCCACTGAACTTTTTTTAGAGACTTGGGGATAATAAGTGTCTCACTTGGCGCTATAAGAACATAAAAGAGCTGCCAAAGGAGCGTGCCACTGGAGCCTGATGGATGTCCACGTTGTCTTCCCTGAAACCTTTGTGGCAGAGGAAGGAACTGGGAAATGTTGAAGTTTACATGTCTTTGTCGTTAATATTTTATTATATTTAGCCTGATGGTTATTAAAAATGTAAATCTGTTTCCTCAGCAAATGAAAGTTAAATGCCAGGAAAAATTGTCCCAGCACTTGAAGCGTATGTTCTCCCTGGGGAAACGGAAGGAGAGAACGAGGGGACTGAGAGGTGCTGGCTTCTGCATCTCTTCTGAGCGACCAGGGCCAGGAGAGCGGCTGCGTGGCAGCTCCGATGGGAGGGAGAGTTCGCCAACCATTAGAGCAAAGTCATTAAGTGCAGTTCATAGGGATGTGACATGCATGTGATAGGTAGTAATTGAGCACAATCTGTAGCTGCTGCAGTGACCTGGTACCCACCTGTTATTAGCTATTGCTGTTATTATATTAAATCATGACTTGCAGCACGGGCAGTTACAGGACCCTTGTTTTGATTGCTAAGAAAATTAAATAAGGCATTTGGCATGCCTCCCTGCTCCCGACGTCCCCCTTTCGCTGCAGACACTGCAGCACAGCCAGCCGGCTCCTCCGCTGCTGCCCAGGGCTCCTGCTCCGCGGCAGCCAGGAGCGATGGCTGCTGACCGACCCCCTCGGGTCGCACTCGGGTGCTTTCCAGGCCCGGCCGTGCCGTGCCGTGCCAGCCAGGGCGGTGGTCACCTGGGCTCCAGAGCTTTTGGTTCCTTATCTCGTCTGGCTTTGCCGGCTGCAGAGAGCTCACCGGTGCTCTTGGACTCCGGCCCCGCCTGAAGTAGGGCTTGTCATTAGCTGCCTTCAGGGGCAAGAGAGAAAAATGTCGCTGTGAGCAGGGTTTTAGGGATAGCCAGCCTTGCCCAGTTGCCGTGGAGAGCTGTAGGGATGCCGTGCGGACAGCCTGGCTGCCACGCGGCACAAAGCCGGTGGCCGGGAGCACCGTGGTGCCCCAGCTCCCGCCTGCCTCAGCCGAGCGGCACCCCGTGCACCGGCGTGGACCGTCGGCGTCTGACAGGCACGTCAGGAAGGGACGGGGCAGCCCTGGAGATTCCCAGGCGCAGCTGCCTGTGTTAAGCGTTCAGCCAGCAGCAGTTTACAAGAGCTCTGCAGAAGGTGAGAAGCCCTCTTCTTAGGCAGGAGCAAGGAGAATCCTCTCAGCGGTCCAGGCGTGACGAAAACTTCCCGCTCCCGGGGAAGGAGGGATGGCCAAGCGGGTGAAGCCTGCTTTCAGAAGACGCTGCCATGTGCGTGGCGTAGCTAGAGAGAAGGTACAGCGCTGCATGTAGGCAGGGAACGACAGCAAGTAATTGCACTCCCATCTCATTCCTCTCCTGCAATTACTTGCCATGGGGCAGCCGGAGGGTTTTGCCGGTCTCTGGCTGTGCCATGAGATAACATCGCCTCGTGACTAACAAAGCTCATACGTATTTTGCACCTTTTTCTTTTCTGCCATTGCTGCACTGAGATAAGCGGCGGCGCGCGGCGAGGCTGGGCGGGTGGCTGCAGCCGCATCCCACACGCTGCTTTCTCCACCCACCATACGTTCTTTTCTTCCCCTCTCATAGTGTGGACGCAATGCTGAAAACTTCGACCGGTTTTTCACTCGACATCCACCCGTCTTAACACCTCCTGACCAGGAAGTCATCAGGAACATTGACCAGTCAGAATTCGAAGGATTTTCCTTTGTTAACTCTGAGTTTTTTAAACGTGAAGCCAAGAGCTAAGTAGCTGTGTAGATCTCATTCCTGCATCTCTATCATCCAGTCCCAGCTGCTGTTGTGGTGACATTTTCCATCGCAAACCTTGCATTCATGGTTTTTCTTTAGTACTACTACCAGAGTGACCATGTTTCAAAGCCAGAAGTGTCTTCACGTGATTTGGGGTGTGCCCGAAGGGTGGGTGATGTGCACTAAGCGCTGCAAATGTGCTTTTATGACATTTTATTTGTAGAAAATGAAAACTGTTCATTGGCTAACAGAGGTAAAATGGAGAGGTGTAGGCCATGACAATTAGGAGAAATCTCTTCAGCATGTGCTTTGATTCCTGCTCTTCCTTTTTACTAGTCTTTTAATATAATCATGAAAACTTAATATTTAGCCTTCTTAGCCTTAGCGGCAAGTAAGTGTTTTTAACGCAACCCTTCCCCGGAGTGAGCGCGCACCCCGCAGCGTGGGTGCTGCGGGCTGAGCCTCTCGGCTCCTCCTGGAACTGAGCTGTTGCTCTGGAGCGCTGAAATGCCGGTTCTGGCTTCTTTTGTAGCTCTGTCCTGCTGTTTGAAACCCACCGCAGCACCCCTTGCTGCCGTAGACTCGTACGTACACGGATTTGGGCAAGCACGGTTCTCTGCCCTGGGTCTTCAGCAGTGGTGATACGTTTTTAGGGAAGCCAGGTCTGCTGTTTGCAAAGATTTCTCCTATTGTGCAGTTTCTAAGTAGCATTTCTTAAATCAAAAGAAACGTATCCAGTTGTGAACGCAAAATTTGAAAGAGCTATTGCAGATGCTTTCGAATCCATGGTCACCCTAGTAAATACCATACAACATCGGTTCTCATAGCAAAACTTTTTCTTTTCTTCAAATGCCAAAGCAATTGATTGAGTTTGTTACCTGCGCTTTAAATGTGTCAAAAAATGGTATTAACACAAGTGGGATGCTATTTAACTTTGAACAGTGTTGTGAATTCTGATATGAAGCTTGTAAAGAAACTTGTTTCGCCTAATAGTCCTACTTTTAAACAAATGCCGCTAGATATTTAAATGGCCTAAATTTTGTTTCTGGCATCAGTGAAAAAGTTTCAGGAAGGATGAATTTCTCTTGAAACAATAACGATCATGCAGCTTCCTTTTATACTGTTCTGCAGATGTTCGTGGGCTGTCACTGTATCAATCTGCTTTAAGTTGTAATGTGCCAACTTTTTTTTTTTTTCCCCCAATACTGGTTATAAAATAAAAAGTGAGAAATAATGTCAAAGAAACCTGCATGTGTTTGACAATAATGAGTTTCTACAGTTCTGGGCTCAGAGATGCCAGGAGCGCCGAGAGTCGGGGCCGCACCACGCCAGGGCTCGGGGATGCCGGCTCGGGGGCACGGCGGGTCCCCAGAGCTGCCCGGGACAGCAGCGCAGGCAGCAGCCCACATCACGGCACAGCCTCCTGCGCCGCCGGTGGAGCCGTGCCCTGTTCGTCCTCTGCAGCGTTTGTCCCCAAACCGAGGTGCGACGTTCTGGAAGCCTCTTCCAAGCGGAGAGCGAAATGCCCGCGTGTCGTCCGCACCAGCTCGTGCTGCGCAGCGCCTGACCCTGCTCGCCCACGCCGCTCACACGTGGACAGGGAAAGGAGTTTCTCTCCGATGTCCCTTGGAGGAAGGATGGTTTGGGCATCAGGACAGCCCTCGCGCGGCGAGCGGAGCTCTGCCGCTTGGGGATCTCTTTAAATGCCTTGAAGAGAGGCAACTGCGGTATGCACTTCGGATTTCTGGAGACTGCAGAGGCAAGGCTCTCGGCAAGGCAGCACCGTGTGTCGGTGACTCATCGCCCTGCTCCCGCGCTCTCAGAGGAGCGGTTGTTAAAAGCAATTGGCAGTTTCAGCTAAAGAGGGATTACAGGTTCCTGTTAACGTCCCTTCTCCTGAGCGCATGCAGAATTTCCCTTCTGCCTTTGGAAATCCGCTTCTGCTGAAGTGCTGCGGTTCTGAACTCTGCAGGACTGTTCTGAAAGGCACCGAACAGCAGCGCTGACGGCGCCGGCGGGAGCTGCTCCCCACCTTCCTCTGCCCGTGCAGCCCCGGAGCTCTGCCATGAGGAAGGGGCTCAAGGGGCTCGGAGGCGGCGGTGGTGGTCAGGGAGGACGGCAGCCTGCTGTGGTCCGGGCACAAATGCTGTTCTGGGCCAGACGTGCCCTGCAGGCGCAGTGCCCTGGGCATGCGGGATCCCAGGGTGCCTCTGCCATGCCGTCCCTCCCGTGCTCCTCGTCACCTCCCAGGGTCAAATAAGCCCTTTGCTGGAGGCATTTTCAGCCTTGAATTTCCCCTGCCTTCCCTTCTCTTTGTTTACCAGATCCACGTAGCTGTTTCCTACCTGCTCCCAGGCTATTCATCATCTTTGACAGAGACCAAATTGCCACCAATTTCAGACAAAATGCAAGGTAAGAAATCAGCAAACCCCACTTTGCTGCGCTCGCAGCTGGGCCCTCCTGGTGCTGCGCTTTCCTGCCTGGAGGAGTAGGGGGGGAAGCTGCCGGAGGACGCTGTGCAGGGGGAGATGGGCTGCCCTGAGCCCCCTCCCAGGCTCATCGCAGCCTTTGCGAGAATTTTCTGCCGCCAAAAAGCAGGAGGAGGTTTTGCTCACCCAAGGGCTCCCAGGCTGAGCACTCGCCCTCTCTGGTGCCATCAGCAGAGGCCACTCCGAAGGGCTGGGGACCGCGGTGGCAATTTGCACCAGTGGCAAATGTGGATATTTCATCCCCCTTTCCGAGCATTCCTGCTCGGGAGAAGCTCCTGGCTCAGTAGGATGGTGTTTTCTTGGCACACGTTGTTTCAGGTGGATGTGGCCTTCAGGAACCATTTGGTCGGCTCAGCATCCCTCTGGGAGCGGGGCAGGAGCCTGGTGCCACCACCAGCTCCTTCCTTCTGCATGCGCTGGGGCTGCAGGAGAGAGCCCCTGTGCAACCGCTTCAAAACAGCCTCTTTGCAGCAAAAGGCAGTGCCTCTGCTCTTCTGTAGCTCCACACCGGCCCCTCTCCTCCTAGGGGGGACGCAGCCTTCCATCGAGGTGGGCTTACACTTGCATTTCAACCGCTTCACCCTTTGCTTGGCAGAACTCTGCACATGAAGTCGGCTTCTTCGCCCTGTCTGCCCTTCCTCGCTCCTGCTCTGTGCCCCAAAATCCGCCTCTTCTTTCTTCTCTGTGTTGGGGAGAGGAGCCCTGCAGGGACTGTGCCGGCTCCCGAGCGTCACTTGTCCGAAAGCGAAGGCAGAAACCCAGCTCCTGCTCGGGGCCAGGCTGGGACCTGCAGGTGCTGGCAGGTTGGGACGCCGGTGCCCTGAGCACTGCTGCATGCTCAGAGCCTTGCTGGCTTGATGGCACAGCCACGTCCTGGCTCTTCTCCCAGCTTTTCTCTTTGTTCCTTGAGCTCCAGCCCTGTTTTTCTTCCCACCTCGTCTCCTCTCAGCTGCCCTTGGCTCTCTTTGCTCTCTGGTCTTCCCCCTGCAAAGCTGAAGCCATCCCAACGGGATGCCTCCTGCAGCAAGCGGAGTCTCCGAGTGGCCACGGAGGTCCTGGTCAACTGCTGGCATCGGGGCTCCTCTCCAGAGGCTCGATCCAGCTGCAGTTGTGATGTGGTGCCCCTGGCCTGGCCGGGCTGGCAGGAGGAGGGCAGGGAGGACCGGGCTCCTGGCCGTAGTCTGGCCGTGCTCCTGCTTGAGGCGTGAAGGTGCCGATGGCTCTGCCCCAGCATCCCTGGACGGCAGCAGCCGGTGGGACGAGAGGTGCTGCAGTGAGGACACAACTCATCGCCCGCTGGATGCTTCATCAGTACAGAGCAGCGGGGAGGATGGCCACGGCGGGAGGGAGCGGGGCAGGGGCGCAGAGCAGCCAGCGCGGTCCCTCCTGCGGCACGTGTGTGTCCGGTGGTGGAGCCGCATCCCTAAGCCTAACCCCGTGCAAGTGCCGTGGGGGTCCCCCGCGGTTACCCCTCAGGGCCCTCTGCCACGAGCTGACAAAATAAGCCAGAGTTGGAAATATCCCATTGTAGCAGAGCGCAGGCAAGCTCCTGGCGCTGCGGGGACCTCGGTTCAAAGGCAGAGCCTGAGAAAATAAAAAAAAAACCAAACATTTTGCAGGTTTCTGCAAGGCAGCAAATTTGTGGCAGGGTCCTGCCAGTGTCGCCTCGGGGGAAGGTCACCTCCAGCACAGAGTCAGGGCGTGGGGGTGGCTGCTCCTGCCCGTGAAAATATAAAAACAGTGGGAAGCGCAGTGCTCTCCGGTGGGGCTTGTCCGGCCCCAGGGCGATGCTGTGGGTCTCCCACCCGTCACCCCCCCCCCCGGCAGCACCCCAGCCCTGCGCGCAGCCTTCACAGGTAGTTAGAAACGCTGGGCGAGGGCCGCGAACGACTGCGCTCCCGGCTCGTTTCAGCTCCTACATAGGGACACGGAAGAAGAAATGGGGAAAGTCTTTTGTCCCTGCTTGCTTTAATAACGACACGAAGCAGAGCAGGTTCCCAGCCCGTGGGCTGCTCACGCCGCTGCCGCGCTGCAGGGAGCGGGTCGTCCCTCCACGGGCTGTCTTTACTGATGAAGGATCCTGGGTGCTTGTATTATATCTTCAGCGTTCCGGGGTCCCGTTCAGCCAAGGCACCGTAACCTCCCGCAGCCGGAATATACCTTAATTGGGCAATCTCTGCTGCACACCCATTTATAAAAATGGCCCAAGTGTTCCCCATCGTGGGCTCTGCAGTGCCAACAGCAGGTTACCAGCGCTGATCGAGACAATAACATTTTTTTTTTTTCTTTTTTGGGTTAGATGTAGCTGTAAAGTTGTTGTTTTTATGAAATTAAAAGGGTGAAAGGTTGCGTATATGGAATTTTCATTCTTTGAGGTTTTGAACTACTGTATATTTTCTATTTACAACCCTGGAGCAAATCACATCCTCAGATCAATAAACCACTGTGTCGGTCAATACTATATCATAGCATAATTGTAAAAGATCAAGCTTAAAGCAAAAGGAGCTCCTACAGCTGATTATTTTGTGCAAATTTTGAAATTGTGTTGAATGTTTACTTCCATTTTGAGGCATGTTGCTTCCTCCAGCCTCCTTCCTCCTGTGTATGTGAATCTGTTTGCAGTGGCGGTTTTGCATGCTGAGAAGCTGCTCTGTTGCTCTCTCTTGCAGCGGCCAGGAAAGGAGAGATGCTCGGCCCGGGAGTGCCGCAGCCCTCCCGACGCCCCGTGCTCTCGTCATGTCCCTTTGCTGTCTGGTTGTGTGTTTCCAGCGCATTAAACCGGTGTTCTTCTGCTCTCGCCCGTGGCGTGAGGTTGCTTCTATTGCACAGGGGCTGCCGCTGCCCGTCTGGGTGTGTGTTCCTCATCGGCGGCGGCTTTAGAAGCCAGTGCGGAGAGGTCGAGTGCTGGGCAGGAAGCCCGAGGAAAGCACAGCTCCCCCGGGGTTGCTCGCTGGCTCGCTCGCGCTCCCCCCCTTACTACGTTTAACTCTGTGCTTTCCGTTTAACAGAAAGACAAACGCGACACTTCCAACTTCGACAAAGAGTTCACCCGGCAGCCGGTGGAGCTCACGCCCACGGACAAACTCTTCATCATGAACTTGGACCAGAACGAGTTTGCTGGATTCTCCTACACTAACCCCGAGTTTGTCATTAACGTGTAGTCGCGGCGCGGCCGCCGCCCGCCCTCTCCTCGCAGTCCGAAACTCCAGACCGCCTTGTACATACCGACACTAGTCTTCCGGGATTAGCAGTGCAGACATACATACCCTCATGCGAAACACGCCGACCGCTTGTTTTAGGAGGCCTTTCTATGTCTGTGTCACTCGCTAGCTTGGTTTCCCTAGCTGGAGATGTTTGGGGTTCGAGTTAACAGTCAGTAATACTTCTAGGAACTATAGTTGGTGGTGACTAATAGAGTTTTTAACCAGAAATATACCAAATTGCTACAGTCTTTGTAATTTCTGAAATCGGATGCTGAGATTCCAGTGACCCTAGCTACTCACAAACCATTTCTGTTGAATGCTAAGCATGGTTGATATCTTAAACCGTTGTGCTGAAGCTTGCGATGACTGTGAGCTTGTCTTAGAGGAGCCTTTTGTTCAAGACATGGATACATTTGATCAGTGTGGAAAAGTCTGCTTATAGACATATATTTTTAAATGCATTGTATATACCGTCAGCCTGGCTCACCGAAGCCGTCTTCCTCCCTCGCCTCCCACAAGCCTGCGCCTCGCCACACGTCCTTTCCTACACTCAGGCACTGAGACTCCAAACGAATTCCGTGCCAGTTCTTGTAAATCAGAGCAGATCTTTTTCTAAGTGAAAGGTGGGATTTTTTTTTTTTTTATTTTTTTTTTTAACATCTGGAACAGTTTGCAGTTTTGATATACTCTGTCAGCACTCTCATAAATCTTTCTCCTGTTTTTTCACAGACACCGTCGAAATTTAACAGCTCTGTAAAGGATATTAATATTCTACCAAAACAAAACACATTTATATTCTCGGTTTACAATTTACCAACTGAAAATATGCCCGCTACAAAAGGGCTGTACTGAGGGCTATTTATAACGGTAACTTTTCTACTTTACACCCTCTGCTATTATCTTAAAGGCTCAAAACCCATGAATTTTACAAGCATCTTGATTTACCTGATTTCAGCCAAAATTCCTGGGGGTTTTAGGCAGCAGTCCCGGACCTTCCGCATCATTTCAAAAAGTTCTGAATCAGAAGAGACAATTCCGGCAGCGATTTGTAAGGCCGAGCGGCGCGGCGCGGGCGGCAGCAGTGCCGCGCGGGAGGGCAGCGGCAGGCAGGGGCTGCCCATCGGCAGCCGGGCGACGACGCTCGCTCGCTGGTGGCTTCGCAGCAGGGTGAGCCCCGAGCATCCTTTGAGGCTGTTATTCCTCTCTTACTGCACACCGGTGTGGTTGGTTTGCGAAAAAAGCCCCATATGTATATTTTTTGAACCGCTACCGATTCTAATGTAAATACACATTACTCCATGCCTATAGGGGAAAATGGGGGTGGAATTTTATGAATCACGAGGAATCCTATAAAGGAAATTCTGGTTTGTAGATCTTTTGTAAACACCAAACTCTACCTTTTGAAATTATTACCTTCTTTTAATGAGTCCTTGAGGAAAAGCAACTGCCAGAAGCGAAAGCTGATGTCCCGCCTGCCGGGGAGCGGGCGGCCGGGTGTCCTCACCCCGTTATGGAATTGCAGGCAGGCAGTGCCCGGTGCGCGCGGGGATGTGAGCTGCGAGCCCGTGGTCTCAGGTGCTGACCTGGGCTGGAGGAAACAAAACAAAACCCAGAAAAACTGCAAATTGTGCCAGATTGCCGAGAGGGCTTATGAGACGCTCTGCATCAGACAAAGCCCGGGGAAGCCTCGCGCGCGGGCTGGTTTCTGGTCAGGGTTCTCGTAACTCCAGCACACGTTTCAGAAGACGTCTCGCCATCCTCTGCAGACCACAGCTGATGTTCAGAGCATGTACGTTACTGTAACTTTCAAACCTGTTGCTGCAGAATTAGTATTACTTCAGTGGTGAATGTTTTTAATTTCTGCATCTTCAGCTCTGAAGCCGCTCCCAGGGTCTGTCCAGGATGCTGCCGTAAGGTGTCCCGTGCCGAGGGGCACCCCGGGGCCGTGGTCCCGCGCAGCGGCTGCTGTGGGGGGGGGGGTTACGTCCTTTTCTGTGTGGGACTTCTGTGTGTGTGTTGGGGTGACACTTCTGCATGGAGCAGGCGTTGCTGAACTGCCGAGCGAGCCGGGCAGCCTCGGACGGGGCGCCGCGGGGAAGCCGGGCCAGCACGTGGCCGTGCTCTGCCGTGCCGCTGGGCAGCTTCGGTGGCATCTGCGGGATCTGCAGGGTTAAGATCCGTGCTCCAGGGAGAGCTTAGCAAAGGCTAGGTCCTGTCTGCAGGACTCATGCTTTGAGCATTTCTGACGCTGTTCGTTCTGCTACTTGCCAAACTCTTATTTCAAGGTTTATTTCCAGATGACCTGTTTCTTCTGTGGAGAAATGTAAAATGGGATGTGCCTGGCCCTGCACAGATGCTGAGATTTGTACAAACTCTTCCAAGGAAGGGCAGAGCGACAGTGGTTGAGTCACTGTTTGCTGTAATTTGATGATTCAATCTTCACTGTTGGACGGGGAAAGCAGCGCTTCAGGAAGGTGCTCAGAGCTAAGAGGCTTCAGGAGAGCCCCGTTAGTCCCCCGGTGCTCTGATGCATGGATAAAGCCCAGTAAAAGGATACGAGCGCGCTGCCAGCACGCAGTGCATCCGCCGCTGCGCGCAGCAGGGCGGTGCGGTGCCGGGGGGACAAGGGGACGGTGTGAGCGAGCAGCGGGTGAGGCAGGAGAAGGATGCTCTGGGGGTCAGAGGAGGCATCTCAGCCTGCAGCTACAGAGGAGGGAAAAATCCCCTGGGGCTTGCAGGGTGCACCTTGACCGCTCACCTGCGTGCTGGAGGGGGTTTAGGTGCAAGCCTGGTGTCCCACGCTGAGCAGCCTGGCTGCAGTGGGATGGGCAGTGGGGTCCAGCGGTGGCAGGGTGGGACCCAGAGCCCTGCACCTCCCCAGGTGAGGCAGGAGGAGGGACCGAGGAGGCAGGACGTACAGTCACCCCACCTGCAAAGGATGGCAAGTCCTGACTCTTTCTCCTAGGCTGGATTACACCTGAACGCTGCAGGTAAGTGGGGTTCAGGCTCCTCAGGTGGTTCCCCATGGGGCAGGATGGATTAGACAATCCCTCCCCAAGGGGCTGTGTTGGCTCCTTTGCTGCTGGTCGGCGGCTGCAGCCGGGGCCGCGGCGGCTGCTCCGGGCAGCAGCACCTGCACGGCTCCTGCAGCCTGGAGCAGGGGCTGGCCGGCAGCGTGGGCTTCGGAACGGAGACCGCGTGCTGTGTGAAGGAGACGTGGGGCAGGAGGGCTGAGGCTCCTGGAGGTGAAGAAGTAACAGCTTGCATTTACCCACTGGCTAATAATTTCTTTCCCAATGCTGGCATTTGGAAATACGCCAGGATACCTTGGTCCAGGAGCAGATTCCCATTCCTGTCTGCGGGGATGTTAGGGCTGCAAATGCCAGCGCCCCCTGGGCATGCCCTACTCTTTCACTTGGACGTTTTGCCAAAGAAAAGGAGAGAGGAGTGCGGCTGTTTGCCCGTGTTCCTGGTCTAAAGCACAGCCCGGCTTGGGCTGGGGAGCGGTGGGGAGGCTGCCGGGTGCCCGCAGTGGCGGGGCGCTGCTGGGGAGCCTGCATGGCACACGGGGACAGCGGGAGAGCGAAGGGAGTGGAGGAGAGCCGGAGCAGGGACCTGCCTGAGGTCAGGGCAGAGCCAGGGCTGGCTGCTTGGGCTCAGCCTGAGGAATGGCCTGGTCCCGGTGCTCTGCAGAGCTCTGCTGAGGGCTGTGAGGCTGTGGGCAGGTGAGGGGGGACTGGGAACCCCGATCCGCTCCGACTCTGCTGTCCTGCAGCTGCAGGTGGCTCTTTGGGATACAGCTGGTCCCGAGCCAGCCATTACACAGCAGTTCAGGGGGAGTCTGTGCCAGGGCTGTCGGCGCTGCTGCACGGCCCAAACGTCGCTGCTCTGCAGCCGGCGCATGCTAAGGGACTGCCCCGGTGCGATGCCATTTGCGTGTGGCAAGGGGGACCTGCTGCTGCTGCTCTCGTCTCCCCCGGCTGGGCATCTGAATGGCCTTCTCTTGATAAGAGAGCCATCACCAAAGGAGCTATCGATCCATTTAATCCATTAAATAAATGCAAGTTTGCATAGTGGCCAACCCATATGGGTAGTCTCAAAGATGGGAAGATGATCGAGCGCTCTGGGCAGTAGATATGCTCTGATAATTGTTAATCCCAGGAGCTCTAATACAAGTGAAGAACTAGGGTGGTTTCTAGCGCAGAGTGCAAGGATCTAGCTGTTCAAAAGGTAGGGCTTGCATCTGGAGGGTGGAACTAACTCATACTAACAAGTGCTGCAGCTTCTCTGCTTTTGCAGAACCAGGTGAGCCTCTGAGCCTGCAACAGCAAAAGAAGCAACACGCATCTTGCTCCATGCATGGAAGTGTCATCCAAGCTGTTTATTTCTGATCACGTTCAAAGTGGCAATTAAAACAAGGGAAAAAAAAAAAAAAAAAAAAAGAGAGAAAATGTTTATTGTTGAACAGTTTGTGTTTGTGAATTTGATTTCACCTGCAAGTATTTGATGACTTTTCTACATCCTAGACTACCTGCTGTGTGTTGTCAAAGATTCTCATAAAGACCTCCTTTTAGATGGGCATATACTCTTTATTCTATTTGCTGCATGTATGAAAAAAATAAAATATATAATTTTAAAGAAACCCTGAGAACTTGACTTCCTTTGCCTGCGGGACTCCGGCGGCGTGCAGGGGCAGAGCCGGCGCGCTGGGCACGCCATGGGCTTCCCGGCAATCGGCAGCTGGTTCTGGCTGTTGGCCGCCTGCCTGGTCACCCGAGGGGCCCCGCTGAGCCCTGTTACAGCAGCAAATGCTGAAATCTTGCAGCTTTTCTGTAAAAACGATGTGTATCTGCACAGCTAGAGAATATTAGCAAATGGAGCCTGCCGGAATGCAAGGCCAGGACTGGAGACCTGCAGCTGTGGCTGCACTTAAAGATGCGCTATAGGGAGGGAATATAGGGGGAGGGAAGGTGTTGGTTGTTTGGATCTTCAGTAGATTGCTAATTAAGATGAGTTAATTAACGCTGTTGCAGATGCCCTTCCCACCACCCCACGAGCACTGGTTCCCAGTCCCTGTAACTCACGCGGGGCTGCGGGGGGGTGAGCTGGCTGGTGCCGGGGAGGTTGGGTGCCGGGCAGACGCTCTGCGGGCACTTTGCACGGCCTTGCCGTGCCGCAGCAGCGAGGGCAGGGGAGCAGCAGGCTTGGAGGGTCGGGGCTCTGCGAATCCCCCTGCGTCTGCACGTGCTCCTGAGGCTGTGAAGGGTTTCCTGGCTGAGCGCACTGTTACGCAGCTTTCTGCTCACTTGCACGAAAAGCTGCATGGCGCAGACCTGCTTTTCTCCATCGAGGAAATTTGCTTTTTTAGGAAATGCCCTTGTGAAAGCTGGTGAGCATGTTAGGAAGGGCATTTCCTTCTGCTTTTGGGGACTTTGGCTAAGCCTTCAGGAAGATGTCCTCGTCTCTCCCACCTGGCGTGGCTGGTGGTCACCGGGGACCACCCCGATTCGCGTGGGGGTGGGAAAACTGCAGGGCTCGACCAGCCTCGGCACTGCCCGCGTAGCCCCGGCATCTCTCCTCCAGGCTGGAGAGTCGTGGTCTGTCCCCTGCTGCCGGCACCGCTGCTGCTGCTCTAGAGCCCCCGGCCGCGGGGCAGGGGGAGCCGCAGGACGGGGTGGGCTGTGGGCTGTGCCAGCAAGGTCTCCCGCAGCCCCGGCGCAGGGTTTTGGGGTGGCTGGTCGAGCCTCTCCCCAGCTTCTCTGACGTGCCTGTTCCCAGCATGTTGGAAATGCTTCTGAGCTTCAGTTATCCTGCCTTATGTAAGTGAAACTTTTGGTTTTGTGACCCTTTCCTTAATTATGGGAGCTAATGACAAAACCACTGTGACAAATGACTCAGCTTTTGATGGTGAAGTTAATTAATTCCGAAGTTAGAGCCTCCATCGGAGTATCTGGAAGAACTCGATTAAGAAGTCTGCTTACCCAGTGTAACACGGGCAGCAAAAACCCAAGTCCCTGCAACATGCCAGGCGAAATCCTCCCCACCGCTGCGAGGGGGTGACGTGCTGGGGGCGAGGAGGATAAAGGCCAGACATCAGCAGAGCGTTTGCCTCCCGAGCCATCCCTCCATCCATCAAAGGCATCAGGAGGAACACAGCCTCATTAATGTTTGAATGAGTGACCAGGAGCAGCTCTGCGTTAGACTCTGACCTTCAGGAGCCGTCTCCCCGAAGCCATCTTTCATCTCTTTCATTTGCATTACAATCCTGTTTGCCTCAATATTCGTTATCCACTTCTTTTTCAAAGAATTGAAATCAACTCTGTTAAATTGCGGTGGGTTGGAGCAGCAGCAAACCTTTTCTGGTGGCTCAGCGTGGTCTGGCTGGACTCCGGCTACAAAACATCTTTTGATCTCCTGCTGTTTGTTCTTTTATCACTTCTGTGGCATCACTGCTGCATCGAGGGCCTTTGATAATCTTCCTCCTTTCCCACCCATCCCATGTAGACATGCTCCATGTAGAGGCTGGTCTATGTTTTCCCTTGGGGAAGGGATTCCCTCAGCTTCCCTCCCACAGCCTGGGGTCGGGATCGGGATGCTCAGGGCTGCTGAGCTGGGGAGCTGCCGAACCACGCACAGCACCCCGTACCCTCGGAGCCGGCATGGAGCACCTGGGGGAACCCTGTGGCACTGGCGTGACGTTTGCTGTCCCCTGTCCTCTCCTGGACTTCTTTTGTCCAACCAAGGTGTCAGTACAGAGGGAGAAAAAGCAGGTGCAATGGTGGGGCACGCCGGTGTGCAGAGCTGGTGCGTGCAAAAGCAGAAGTGTGGGCAAAGCGAGGTGGACGTTAGCATGCAGCTGCTGTAAGCGCCTTCACCTCGGTCTCCTGAGAGGCTGCATGCTGCCTGCTAGCCCCTGCGCGGCCGCTCCTGCGCTCCCTTTGCATCTTCCCAGGGTAAAGAGGCTTAATAAGAACGGATTTCTGTTTCTCCCCCCTGCTATATTTATTGCTACTAAACTGTCGGAAGTCCAGCAGGGATCTGCAGAGCTGGGAGGCAACCGCGCAAGCTCGCACCGAGTGAGCCAGCTCGTGCCGCAGGCACTTGGGCTGGTGGCACGAATGGCATTGCTCACTCGTGTCCCGTCTAGGAGAACGTCCCTGAACTCAGAGGCGCATCACGTAAGGACACACCAGCCCCACCGCTGGAGTCCTGTTAGAGCCAGCAGATTGCAACCAGCGTTTCCAAAGCATGTGCAGATATGAATAATCCCCTCGTGGGAGTGGGGAAGGATGAACACATGTGCCAAAGGTTCTGGAGTCCTTATCCCCTTGCGGCCCCCGGGAGCAGGGAAATGAAGTGAAGACTAGGCAAGGCTGGAGCTCGGCATCTCGCTGCGTTGCTAATGACCTAAACTCGCCTTGTGTCAGAGCCTCTGTTCGTTCAAGGAAAAAACTTAATCCAGCTAGGGATTATTTCTGACTACTTACTTTCTGTCACTTTGCCAATTTAAATGCAGCAGAGCTTTCATCACTGGATTTGGAAGGACAAAGCCTAACAGATCTCAGTTTAGGACATTTTTGCCTGCAAGGATAGTGCTTTTTTTTTTTTTTTTTTTTTTTGCACAAGTTGTGCAATCTTTGCAGCATGAGCCGGTTTCTGTTATTTGTTTCCACTTTGCCGAACTCAGACACATCCAGATGTGTGAGCAGGTAGATGATGATGGAGAAGGCAGTGAACAGCAAGGGGTGCAAGGGGTGGCCAGGGCCGGAGCTGGAGGAGCCCAGGCTACGCAGGGCAGGGCGCCAGGCTGTGAGCACCGGAGCGTGCTGCCCTCCAGAGCCTGAGCTGCAAAGCAGGATGGCAAGGTCCCCAAATTCTTGTTGGCTGCAAATCTTAGCGAACCCCCTGCGTGTCCCCTGGGGTGGCTGTTCTGAGCAGAGCTCCAGGCTCACTCCTGGGACTGGCTACTCCATGCAACAAGTGGTAAGAGGGGCGCAGGGCTTGTCGAGGGGTGCCCTGCCACCAACCCCTACAAGGGCCAATGTGATCCGACGCGGACTTTGATTCTGTTTTAGCTTGCTTTGTTAAAAGCCTAGGAAACGGTACATGTGCACTCTGCACACACCTACACACACTATGTTAAAATAACACAATTAAGGCTGCAAAATCCCCCACTCGGAATGCAATTTGCAGCCCCTTCGCTGTAGGTGTGAGATATCTTTGCTGCCTCCTCCCCGGGATGCCTGCCTCTGCGCAGGATGGGGGCCGGGCAGGGTGCTGGTGTCAGGCTCTGCCCCACGCGCTGCAGGAGCTGGGTGACAGGCGGTGGGAGCGGTGGGGGTGGCGGGACGAGGGAGTGTAATGCCAAGGCTGAGGCAGCTGTCCCGGAGGAGCACCTTGCCCCGCGCCACCGTCGTGGTACCCAGCGGATCACGCAGGAGCGGCGCCCCGGTGCAGCCGTGCGCGGGGCTCATCTTGGTGTCCAGGCTGCGACGCCGAGGTGCGACCTGTGACCGTCGTGTGCCGCTGCCAACGCCAGTCACAGAAACTGGGCAGCTACAACCCCTCCTTAAAAAATACACAGAAAAAAGCCCTGCGATTCACCTTGGGTGGATGCTTCTGACCACAATCCCTGAGTCGGCATCCTCACCCTCATCGGAGAGCACTCTCGGCCCCCAGCCCGCTGAGCACTGGCAGCTCTGCAGGTGGAAACGCTGGAAAAGCAGGAACCGGGGCTGTGGACCTGGGAGAGCCTGGGCAGACCTGCCTCGGCCTCCAGCCTGAGCTCTGAACAGAGGCGGAAAACGAGGGAAAGGGCCCATAATGAAGCAGGGGAATAAACCCGGGCGACCCACAGCAGGGCAGCCAGTACAGCGCGCGCACGGCGTGTGGCAGGGTGCTGGGCAAGGAACACGGTGGCGTTGCAATCGCCGTGCCCTGCCTGCTGAGTACGCGCAAAGAACGTGATTTAAGATTGAGGCGGCTACTTAATTTTCTCACTTCTTAATTTCTCCGTACCTGGGGTTTCGGTAATCTTCATAATTTTCTGTTTGCATTTTGGGAGTAAATAACTAGTATTTACACGTGAGCGCATACAGATGAGAACTGTGGAAGCACACGCTATCAGGTAAATCATATGCTTTCCTGTCTCACCCGTAGCCCTTAAAAGACTATCAATTTAAGAGGGGGGTATAATATAGGGCTTATTTGAAAGGTCGCATGAGTCATAAGCTCATCCAAGCAGCTGCAAAAATGTTTGAGCAAGATGAGGAGACAGCAGCGAGGTGCAGAGAGAGAGAGTGAGGGTTTTAACTGGTGGCAAACAATTAAGGAGCGTGACGTGGAAAACACCCCAAGGTACGGCGGCTCCTTGCCGGCACCTGCGCTGGTTTTGGTCTGTCCCGGCGCTTGGGCGGGTGATGAGAGCTGGTCTCCCGGGGGGCGGGCAGTGCCCGTGGGCCGTGCACGGGTGGGCTCCGTGTCAGCGTGGGCCGGTGCTGGGGCATCCCTCAGAGCCGCTGCTGCCGGGGCCCCCCCGGGGGTCTGCGGGACCCCGGGGCTGTGTCGGTGCGCGGCCCCCAGCCCCTGGCAGCCGGCCGGCGCTCGGCAGCCGGTACCGGGGCAGCAGCTCCAGCGCCGGGGCGCCGAGCCGCCCCGTAGCGGGGGGGCTGGGGGTCTGCCCGGCACCCCCGGGGCGGTGCCGGCACCCCGGGGTGGGCTCGCCCGCGCCGTCCCGCTCCCCCGGGGCAGTCCCGGTCCCGGTGCCCGCCCCGGGGCAGTCCCCGCCCGCTCCCGGCACCCCGGGCTGGGCTCCCGGTCCCCGCGTCCCCCCCCCCCCCAGCCCCGGGCGGGGGGCGGTTTCCCGGCGGCGGGGCCCCCCCCGCGGCCCGCCCTCCGCTGCCCCCCGCCCCCGCCGCCCCCCGCCGATGCCTTGGCCGGGCGGCGCGGGGGAGACGCCGGGAGAGGCGCCGCGCTCCCGCCGCGGGCGCACGGCGGAGCCGCTCCGCGCCCCGCACCGCGCCCCGCACCGCGCTCCGCTCCGCACCGCGCCCCGCGCCGCCCCGCGCCGCCCCGCGCTCCGCACCGCCCCGCACCGCCCCGCACCGCCCCGCACCGCCGCTCGGCCATGCCGGCCGGGCGCCCGGGGGCTCGGCGGCCCCACGCAGCACCGCCGCGGGGGCCCGGCTCGCCGCGGGCCGCGGGGGCATGAAGCGCCGAGCGCGGAGCGCGGCGGCGGGCGGCGGCGCCGGCCCTTCCCCTGCGAGCCGCCGCCGTAGGATGAAGCAGCATGAGGATGTGTGACAGAGGCGTCCAGATGCTCATCACCACGGTGGGAGCCTTCGCAGCCTTCAGCCTCATGACCATCGCCGTGGGCACCGACTACTGGCTCTACTCGCGCGGCGTGTGCAGGACTAAGTCCACGAGCGACAACGACACGAGCCGCAAGAACGAGGAGGTGATGACCCACTCGGGGCTCTGGAGGACGTGCTGCCTGGAAGGTACCGACCGCCCCGGCGGGGCGCCCCGCCGCCCCCCCCACCCCCCCCCCCCGGCCCCGCGGGGGGCTCTGCCCAAAAGTTCGGGGGCGTCCCGGGCCCCCCCAGCCCAGAGCCGGGCCCCCGGCGAGCGGAGCATCCCCCCCGAGCGGGCAGCTGGCCGGCCCCGCCGCCCCCCCCCCGGCTGCCGCCCCCCCGGCCCCGGGCACGGACACGGCGCTCGGTGCGGCACCGCCGCGGGCGGGGGGGAAACTTCGCGGGTGGCTCCTCCACGCGGGACGCGGGGTGCGGGGGGTGCCGAGGTCCCCCCGCGCCCGGGGAGCGGCGCTGCCCGTGGGCAGCCGCGCCGTGCGTGTGCCTGCCGGGGGGAGACGGGGAGCTTCAGGCGGAGGCCACAGGTCTCTCTCCCGGCCCCGGGGACGGTTTTAATGTGAATCGCTCAGCGAGCAAAGCCCCTCAGCCTCTTCCCCTCTGCGAGGCTCCGCAGGCACCGTGTCCCTGTCACAGGGAGAGCCATCGATCGCACCTGGCGTTTTTATAGCTGATCCCCGCCACCAGTGCCAGCCCTTCCCCTCTGAACAGCCGAGCGGGGCAAGGTGCGCTGCTGCTGCCCCACCGCACCTCGTCCCCCTTCTGTTCCTCAGGGACTGCGCCCCACGGCCTGCCACGGCTGCCCCACGGCCTGCCACGGCTGCCCCACGGCCGGGCTGCTCCGCCACGGCTGCCCTACTGCCTGCCACGGCTGCCCCACGGCCGGGCTGCTCCACCACGGCTGCCCCACGGCCGGTCTGCTCCGCCACGGCTGCCCTACTGCCTGCCACGGCTGCCCCACGGCCGGGCTGCTCCACCACGGCTGCCCCACGGCCGGGCTGCTCCGCCACGGCTGCCCCACGGCCTGCCACGGCTGCCCCACGGCCGGGCTGCTCCACCACGGCTGCCCCACGGCCGGGCTGCTCCGCCACGGCTGCCCTACTGCCTGCCACGGCTGCCCCACGGCTGGGCTGCTCCACCACGGCTGCCCCACGGCCGGGCTGCTCCGCCACGGCTGCCCCACGGCCTGCCACGGCTGCCCCACGGCCGGGCTGCTCCACCACGGCTGCCCCACGGCCGGGCTCCCGCCTGCCCGGCCTCACCGCTTCACCCCGTTGCTTCACCCCTGCAGCAGCGCCCGGCTGGAGGGGCCACGGCAGCTGCTGCCCTCCTGCAGCGCGAGCCATGCTTTGGGGGCGGTTTCGACCCAAAGCCACTGGTTGAGATGTGTATGAGCAACAGCAGGCTGTGCTTAAACAGGAGCTTGAATGGAGTCAGGTGCTGGTACCTGCGCAGCAAAAAGTGGCTGATGGAGTCCCACTGGGGTGTAACTTTTAAAATTAGCGGCGGCAGTTGGTGTCCTGTGCACTCGGGGGGACCTGCCCCGCTGTCCTGCAGGGCCCCGGGGACGTCAGGCTCCCTCCAGCCCAGGAGCGACACCTCCGACGGTGGGGGCAAGCGTGCCGCGGTGGCCGAGCTGCTCCCTCCACGTTGGAAAGTTCTCGGTGAGTCACGGCCATGGATGCAGAAATACCCTGTCTGTTCCTGGTGCTCGGTCCTAAACCCGGTGAAGTCAGTCAGAGCTTTCTTACTGATTCAAGAAGGGTTTGGATCAGGCTCTAATTCCATAATAAATAATTTGAGATAATCTGTCTCCCCTCTTGGGCTGAGGGAGCTGAGGAGGCAGCAGCCAGGGCTGTGAAAGATGGGATCACTGGAGGCATGAGTAATTTCCAAAATTCTTGGGTTTGCTGGCTGTGTTTTTTTTTCAGTGAATGTTTTATGTTTCCCTCACTGCGATAAATCACTGCTTTGGAAGGAGCCGGCGAGGCCCCGGTCTCCTGGGCACAGCATACTCAGGAAAGGGCTGAGCAGTGCCATGCCAGAGCTCAGAGCTGAATCACAGCCCCTCATCCTGAGCCCGGGCGCGGGGCTGGGAGCAGCGGGGCACGTGCTCACCGTGGGGCTCATCACTCCCTGCTGCACGTTCTCCCCCCGGGCCGGCGCTCCGACAGCTGCCGGAGCGGGAGCGGGAGCAGGGTGGTTCGGCACAGCGCCGTGCTGGTGCTGCTCGGCCGTGCCCGTGGCACGGTCAAGGCCTCGCGCTGGGCACGGGCTCTGTCATCCCTTGCGTGTGCGTCAGAGCGCGGGTGGGCGATGGGGGCTGCGGGGGGCACACGGCACCGAGTCGGCGGCTGGGCAGGGAGGGTCCCGGCCGGTGCTCGGGGTGAGCACGTGGGACTGCGGTGGCGCGGGGGGGACGCGGCGGTGCTGCTCATCACCCTCCTGAATTTTGCTGGAGAAAGGAGCTGGCGTCTCACAGGCTGTTAACTGACGCGATGCTGGGAAGGGAAAACTTCCCCCCGCCGAGCTGCACAGAGCTCACGCGTGTTCCCGCGCAGGGGAAGGACAGTGCTGCAGCGGGGGCTGAGTCCCTCCGGAGCTGAGGATGGGTGCTGAGGACGGGTGCTGAGGATGGGTGCTGCAGCTGCTCTCTCCACCAGCGCGCCCTGCGCCAGGGGAGCGCTGGGTGCCGAGGCCCTGCACCCAGTACTTTTACGTGCAGCCGGTCCTGTCTGATTCCTGCTGGCAGGGCCTCGCTGTGTCTCTGATTTCTGTGCACTGATTGTACCTGGCTTGAAAAACGGACAAAGGTTGCACTTTATCATCCTGTGCTGGGGATGAACATGGTCAGTCGAAAGGGCCAGTTCTCCTGGCAGAAGATGCTTTTAGCACCGAGCAGTGCTCTCTGCCCGTCGGGAAGCGCCTCAGCCGTGAACTTTCCGCTGCTAATGGGGGTTTAATGTGTGTAACAACAGAGGAATTAAGTGGCGAGCTCCAGTCGCTCGTCTGGCTGAGTGTCCGTGGCAGATTATTAAAATGACCGACGTGAGAGCTGGGTGCACGCTCCGTCGCAGATGCTCTTTAAATCCATGTCAGTCACACACGCGCAGTGCCTGCGTGGGAGTCGCTCGCACCACGTGAGCGCCGAAAGCCCATAGGCGAGAGCGGATAAATCTTGAATGAAGCCGCCGCAGACCTATGTAGAGGCACCCACGCTGGAAAACACAAATTAGTGGTTGGCTCAATATCTGGAGCCCAGGCAGGCGTTCCCAGACCGCTGTGCTAGGATAGCCTCTGTTTTAGATGGCCGCGTTTGGATTCTAGTTATCACTTTTACAATATGCAAACACTTAGTAGGTGTCTTTTTGTACTTCCCGCTCGAACGTGACCAGCGTTTGTCGGTGTGTGTCCCCGTGGCTGTTTATCGGCAGTCGTTTTCCTCTGTGACTTCCTTGTTAATATAAAAGGTAGGGAAAGGCATGGCACTTCAGGGAGAAAGCTGAAGCTGAGAAATAGCTGCTTAGGCTTGTGTTGGTTTTAAGCAAGTAAAAGAACTTTGGTTTCCATCAGACAATTAAATTTGGCATCATTAAACGCAGGGAGCCTCCCTGTCCTCCCTGCTCTGTGGTATAGACTGGGACTGGCTCCATGGCATCATGTGGAGCTGAAACAGGTGAAGTAGCAGGAAAATTTGGCCAAGGCTGCTTGAAATACCATATTTTAAGTCAATGTGGTACTTTTCCTTTCCTCCTTCATTTCCCTCACCAGAATGAAGTGCTCCGTCATTTCTGGAGGGCCACGAGCGTTGCTCTGCCCCCCTCTCTCCCGAAGGATGCACGGCCTTCCTGCCATCCCTCTGGGGCATCCTCGGCTGGGGCGGGACGCGGGGCGGTTTGCAGAGGACTTGGGGTGTTTTGCAGAGGCCGTGGGGCGGTTTGCAGAGGCCGTGGGGTGTTTTGCAGAGGACGTGGGGTGTTTTGCAGAGGCCGTGGGGCGGTTTGCAGAGGCCGTGGGGCGGTTTGCAGAGGCTGTGGGGTGGTTTGCAGAGGACGTGGGGTGGTTTGCAGAGGCCGGGGGGTGTTTTGCAGAGGCTGTGGGGTGGTTTGCAGAGGACGTGGGGTGGTTTGCAGAGGCCGGGGGGTGTTTTGCAGAGGCTGTGGGGTGTTTTGCAGAGGCTGTGGGGTGGTTTGCAGAGGACGTGGGGGGGTTTGCAGGGGCCGGGGGGTGGTTTGCAGAGGATGCGGGGCGGTTTGCAGAGGACGTGGGGTGGTTTGCAGGGGCCGGGGGGTGTTTTGCAGAGGCTGTGGGGTGGTTTGCAGAGGCTGTGGGGTGGTTTGCAGAGGACGTGGGGTGGTTTGCAGGGGCCGGGGGGTGGTTTGCAGAGGATGCGGGGCGGTTTGCAGAGGACACGTCTGCCTGCGGCTGCGCGAGGATGCGGGGACCCAGAGCCATTCCTCGCCGAGCTGTCCCCCTTGGACCTGTCCCGGCCCCTCGCCTCCAGAGTCCCCCCCAGGAGCATCAACGCAGCCTTCGCCAAGCCGGTGATTCCTCCCTGCCAAACCTGGAGAGCTTTGCTTGGGTTTTGGTCTCTTTTTGGGGATCCTGTCCAGATTAAATCCTAATATTTTGAGTATTGTCAGCTGACCCCTACAGCCCGCAGGACCCTGCTGAGCCATTTCTACACCTGACCTGCAGCTCCTGCTTGGCTCCTGCTGCGTTTTAGGTAGATGGTCGCTCCTGGAGGCTTCAGCTGAGGGTGAATCTGCCATGTCCCTAGGCCAGCAGTTGCACTGGGAAAAGAAATGAACCCCTCAAACTTCCTTTGAACGTAAGAAATCATCTCTGTCGTTTGCCTCTTTCCCGCACAATTATTTCGTGTTTTCTTTAATACTCTCAGTAAAGACATTGTTATAGCTCAACACTGTTCCGGTAACAGGCGATCCTGTGTAGAAATATCCCATCGGATGACAAAGTACAATCTCTGCAATCTGCCTCCCAGTGCCTTTAATAAAGCGCTGTTGATTCTGCATAATACTGGTCTTTTACTTTTTCAGGAGAGCTAAATCAAATACCCTGTGGAACTCTAAATGTATTATGTTATTGATTTCCTTTATCAACAGAATTTGTAACTGTATCAAGAAAAATTTATGAAGTTTGAGAAATCTATTTTCCACGGGGCTGTTTGACACTTGTCTCATCCCCTGGCTCCTCCTTGCCGCTGCCCACCTCAGCCAACCCACGGGCGATGCTGGGGACGCAGCTCCTACCATTGCCCATCGCCATCGCCCGTGGTGCGGTCTGATTCAACATTAAACCGGCTTTTCCTGTCCTCTAGTAATTCAACAGAATGCCAAGATTTATTAAAATCCATTTTAGATCTTCTGAAAACTTCTCAGCCTATTCTCTGAACGCTCTTGGGAGAAAGTTCTCTAGTCCTACCAATTTCACGTTTACACTTAATAGTTGCCGTTCAGCATCCTCCCTCACCCCTGGCGGAACACTGGAGCCTGTTTGTCGCCAAATACAGAAGCGAAGTATCTGATGAATAAATAATTGTGTGTCACTTCTGCTTCATGACTGACAGTTGCACTGTCATGATCTGGTAGTGATTCACATCGGCGGTAAAGCTCCTTTCTTCTAACGTGACTAAAGAATTCCTCCTTGTTTTGCTTAAAGCTTTTGGTTGCAGATTTATTTTAACTGATCCCATTAGCTTCTCTTATCAGCCATGTGTGTGTCCTAACTGCTACTTCCAATAGCCAAAGTCCTGAGTTTTAATTTTTTAATTGCAATTTTCAGTTCCCCTTTCAGCAGGCCTGACCAGAAGCGTGGGGCACTGGGGAAGTGCTCTGCCCTTGCTCCTGAGTATCAACCGTGCTTCTGCATTTACGCTTTTCCCCCAGTTGCTTTTATCCGCGGTTGCTTTTGGCTCTGCTGAGCTGGTTCGCACCAAAGGCGTTAAATTGGGCTGGAAGCGACTGCCCCTGGACAGCCACCAGCTCTTCCCCTGCCTTCAGCTCCTCTCAGTCCTTCTGAGTGAGGCCAAGCAGAGAATTTCCCCAAGGTGACAGCAATATTGTTTCTGTTAGAAAGTTATTATCTTTAATTTTTAAAAGCGCCAAGCAAATGTCCCTGAGATTGCAATCATCCATGATAGAGCACTTTTTCTCGCCACTCATTATAGGTAGGTATTTAAGGAGCTGCTCATCCTGTTCCTCTGTCTGGCTGGTGTCTGTAATAGATTCTCATCAACAACCCATCCTGCAACTGAACACTTCTCCACGGCGCTCTTGGTCCAGCTCCGCGGTGCTGCCAGCGGCACCAGCGCTGGTGACGGTGTCTCTGCAGCGGCTGCCAAGCTCTCCATCTGCAGCTGCGCTGACCTCCCCGGCAGGCGGCTGCTCCGGCCCACCGACCCGGCAGCCCCAGCGCGGCCCCCCGCGCCGATGCCGCCGCACACGGCTCTGTCCCGGGGATGGCCCCTGGCTCCGGCATCACGGCGAGGAGAGCCCCGGGATGACGGTGTGCGGATGGGGGACCGTCGGCATGGGCTGGGGGTGATGGAGGGGGAGACAGGACAGGTCTGTAACAGCGTGGGAGGCTGGGGGAGGTGAATGGGGAGCGGTTATTTGCTCTTCTTTATGAGAGCTGGGAGGCATCAGGTTAACTTGTGTGATGGAAAGTAGATGATGGAGACATCTAAGATGCCAGCGATGGGTGAAGGTGAAGAGGGAGCAGTTCTCCTTTGAGAATATCTGATGCAGGTTTAACAGCCCTTCCCCTCCACCCCCAGAAAGCCTTTCCACCAGGACAGCACTGAGGAGGGACAGGCCACGTGCCCGGCACTGGCGTCGGTTGTGTCACGCGATTGAACAAATGCCTCGAGCACGGGGCTCTGCGAGGCGTCATGTACGATGCCCCAGGCATAACCTCTGACTTAGGAAATCCCTGAACCTCGGCTTGGTGAGGGACGTATTGAATAAGCATTAGTTACTGTCCTCTCGTAGAGATGGAAATTAGGCTAACTGGACCCTGGGTCTGCTCCAGACCCATGTTCTTGTGGCACGTGGCCAAATGCCAAGAGCCATAAAAAGCTTTCTGGACAGAGAGGGGTCCTAGGCCACTGCCAGCCGGGGCTGCGCCTCCAGGCAGCCGTGCCTTCGGAGCGCACTGCTCTTGGGAAGGCGTCCGGAGAGGAGCCGTGCTTCGGCTCGCTGCCACCGGCTCTGCTGTGAGAAACTGTCGCTTTGAACAGGAGGTGCAGAATTTACCCTCCTGGGCTGCTGCAGCATTTATCTGGGCAAAAATCCTGTCTTCTGGGGTGGTGTAGAGAGCTGGTTCCCACATTGCCTGTGAGCAGCACGTGATGAGTGAAATGTATGCTGTGAACAGCTCAGAAACAGGCATTTTATTGCTGCATAGGCGTGGTGCAGAGTCTGTCATCTCAAGAGCTGTTACTGTTTAATAGAGGTGGAAGTCTGAATTTGAATGAGGCTCAACTGGGGTTTTTTTCCCTGTGCAAGGTCACTATCTCCATTACGGCTCTGAGTAATTAGGGATGGCTAATGAAGGCTGCAAGCCGTGGCGCTGGGGCTGGCGGCTGGGAGCGTAGCTGTGGTTTGGGGGAGGATGCCCCACAGATTGAGGCTGGATCCTCTCTCCCCGGTCCCCGGGGAGGTGGGGTGCTGGCGCGGGCTGGCCGGGAGGTGCCAGCGGATGATGTTTGCCGAGAGCAGCCAGGGAGCAGGGAGAGACGCTCGGCTCTGCTGCCGAGAGTTACGTGGCCTTTGGTAAATCACTTCCCTTCTCTCTGCATGAGTTTTGCCTTTTGTAATGTGAGGCCGGGTGGATTCGTTAGCGTTTGTCTCTTATACGGCTCCTGGAAAGGCACACAGCACCGTTATTGCTGGTCCAGAGGGTGAAGGCCCTTCCCTGCCCACCGGCACAGCCCACCTGGACCACGCGGTGCTCTTTGGCACAGTGGTGGGTCAGGGCAACGCTCCAGGTGTGGGGACCTGTGAGGCTCTTCAGTTGCCCATGCTATTTGGGATGAGGTGAGGTGAGACGGCCACGGCATTAAACTTGCTCAGTGTTTCTCGCGTCTCAGTGGCTACTTTTCACGTGGATTTCACCATGGATTTTTAACGAACACGATGTGCCGTTCATAAATAGACATTAACATCCTTTTTCAGGAAAATCAAAATTGCTCTTGAAATTATACAAATGCGCTAACCCATAAGTGCAGGGGGGTTGCTCAGCCGCTGCCCGAGGGGTCCCGCTCGGCAGGGGGGTTTAATCCCTGTCTCACCTCGGCGATGAGTGTCTCTGGCTGACTCACGGCCGTGCACCGGCAGGATGCAGATGCAATGTATCCACTGTCATTAATGCACATCAGCGCTGATAGGTGCTGAGGGTGAGTTAGTCAAAGACAACCGAGGGGAAAGGTGCCCACCCCGCTTCCTGAGTCACTCCGAAGCGCCCGCGGGGAGGCGGGGAGCAAGCAGGGAAGCGCAGCGGGGTGTGAGCAGGCTCGGCGAGGGTTTTCTGCATGTGGCTGCGATGTTGGAGGAACCAGGGAGGGCTCCTGCCCGCCTGCTGCCCTGCTCCCCCATCGGTAAGGGCTGCAACTGTGCTACAACAGCTGAAACTCCCTTCAGTTTTTTAAATGACTCTTGGAAGCAGATTCCTTGAAGCTGGTGTTTGACTGCATTTTGGGTTAGAGCTTGGTGTGGAGAAGGTGGTTTCACATCCCTTCCAAATGGTTCATGGGTGGGTTTGCTTTGGCTGACACTTCAGGCTCAGCACCAGAGGTTTTCTGTAGCTTTTCTCTGGGGTGAGGCAGCCGGGGAATGCATCCATTGCCGCTCGCTCTGCGCAGTCCCACCGCTCAGGCTGTAATGAGCCGTGGCTCGCTTGGGGGGACCGCAGCAGCGGGCATCTCGAGCTACGTCTTTGATTAAGAAGACACCTGCTGCGATAAAGAATGACAGTGCCAGGGTGACAACTGGTGTCTTCTCCCTCGGCTTGTGCGTGCTGACAGCTCTGCGGCGGCTCCGGGGAGGAGAGGTTCCGCAGCCTGCGCCGAGGAGGAGCAGCGGGCTGCATCACCGCACGGCAGATCTGTTACACAACCGCCGGTGTAAAGCACCGCTTGTGTCATGGGCCGGTGGGTCAGCCCTGGGGACTCGGGCATGCTTTCTGAAATGTTCTTATTTTACATTTGTGTCATCTTTTAACCATCTACTTGCAGCTGGTATTTAACAGTATCTTCAAAATAAAAAGTTCAGGCCAGGGTGTGCTTCGTGCTTTAAACTGTTCCATGTCCTTTGGAGTGATTCTATCGGAGACAGAAACACATCGACTTCTCACGGTCACTCCGGGCCGGCGGTGCGCTGCGTGACGAGCAGCACGCCTCTGCCTGGCCACGGGCTTTCCTAGGTAAAGCTGTTGAGCGATGGCTTCGCTTGCCTGGTCCGGTCCCTCTCTTGTCCGAGGTTGGGAGGATGCAGAGCAGCTGGCACAAACAAAGGTCTGCTCGCCTCCTGAGAAACATGAGGGCAAAGTGGGATTTCTGCATTCGGGTTAGCTCACGCTCCACAACCAGAGGGAAGCCAGCTGCCTTTGGCAGCATCAGAAAACCCGGCCGGCCTCCCTTAGCAGTTCTGCCTCTGGGCCAGCGCCGGCAAAAGGGCCAGACTGTAATTGAGTTGCTCTTATGGCAACCTGATGTTTTGCGTTTGTTTGACATCGTTGGTAATCAGGTTCCCAGAGGCGGGTTTCCCGTCCTCACCGTGCTCCATGGCAGGCAGCCGCAGCAGCAGGGCTGATTCGCCATCTTTTAACCACCGTCTCAGTTCCGAGGGTTTACAAGGATGTTAACACTCAAACTGCTGCAGTCCGTTCCTCCATCCCATCTTTCCCCGTTGCTTTGGCCGTGCTCTTCCTGCTGCCCCCCTGCACCGGCGCTGCTGCCGCCCCGCGGCTCACTTGTTCAAAGGAGAAGGGGTGGAAAGGTCTGCTCACAACAGGATTTTTCTCCCTTTTGAAACACGTGCTGGGACACCTGGGCTTTGCTTCTCTCCCTAACCCCTGCAAAAATCACTTGCACGCTGGGTGAGTGACTACATTTGGCAGGCTTGAAAATATCGGGGTTTTTCATAGTCATCATGAGGAGAGGCAGGAGAAATGATTGTGGCTGCTGGACAGGTGATATTGCGTGATGATTTTCTCAGATATTGCCTGTTCCTTATCTCCTGACACCACAATCTGTAGACAAACCTGGTGCTGTCGGGCTGCAGAGGATGGCTTAGCCGTTCCCACATCAGGTTATTAGGAACTGTGTTGTATCGTACAGAGACAAAGAGAGTCATAAAGAAATGATAAGGCAGGCAAGGGAAGGCAGAGGGCAGGCGTGGGAGCAGGAGCAGCACCTCACTGCCATCCCACCGCCCTCAGCGGGGGCTTCGTGCGTTTGCTTTTTGCCAAGCGGTTTGCATTGAAGGAGGAGAACTGGGCTGGGGCGGGAGCCCTGGGGTGGGCGCAGGGAGCGGAGGGGGGTGTGCGACCCCCCGGCCTTTCTGGGGGCTGCTGGGAGCCCGCGGGGGGTGTTGGCATTCGCAATACACCCCGCGGCACTCGGGCGGGGGAAAGCAGGGACAAAAGGCAGCATTTGGGGGTGACGTTTGTGTTTGTGCCTCTCGAACGCTCGCATTTCCAATTTCGCTGGTGATTTGGTAATTGTCCCCTAATTACACCCTTACTCTCAGTTCATGCCTGGAATCACGAGGGGAGGGGAAAGCAACCCCCAAAGAGGCGACCAGCAATGCCTTTTAAAGTATTCCTGATTTTAACTTCTTAAAATCAGTCTTGGCTTATGCTGCTGGCACCTTCGTCGAGCCGCTCATGCCTTGTAGAGCTACCCCTGGTCCCAGGGATGGCACCTCTGTCCCCCTGGAGAGGCTGGGCTCCCTCCTGACAAGGGAGCAGAAACCCCTTGGGACAGGCTGGCTGGTGCTCGGCTGGGTGTTAAAGACCAACTTACCATTATTTTTTGCAACTGTCAGAGTGCTTTGATGCATCAGCATCATCAATTGCGTCACACAACATCATCGCATGAGCAATTGCAAGGGGCTGCGAGAGTCGCTGCCTCCTGCCTGACCCCGACCCTGGGGCTGCTTGCCTGGCCGGGAAAGGTCACTGTCACTGTGCGAGACAAACTGCGATCTCGCATCGACTTTCCCTGCCACCCTGAGCCTGCAGCAGCTCCAGCTTTGCCTTAAGAGCCAGCCGAGGCAGTCATTTCTGCCAGGCTGCACAGCATCCTTGCCAAATCCTCCATTTGCCTTAACAGCCTTGCTCAGCTGAGCAAACCTTATCGCAGCGCAGCAGCTGTGCCGCGCGGCTTCACCGCCGAGCAGCCGGCGACGCTGCCGCAGGGCGGGCTGGGGGAACGGGGACCCCTTGAGGCAGCGGAGCGGGGTCCCCTCCGGACGGGGACCTGCCGCTCCCCCCGCCAGCCCACGGTGTGGCAGCAAGCCGGCCGGCTGCTGACGGTGTCTGGAAGCCTCTCGCAGCCCCGAGTCTCCTTCTCTCCGTGCCGGGAGAATCTCTTGTCATTCTGCAGCACGCGTCAGCCAAGGATGAAAGTGTTTTCTATACATTAGTCTTTGGCCTTCCCTCCTACGTGAAAAGCTGAAGAAGGACAGGAGTGATTACGCCGTTCATAGGAAGTAGGAAAGCTGCAGCCCGTGGTGTGAGACCTCTTTGCTGGGGGAGAAGCAGAAAACGGGTCTTCTGCTTCTGTCACTGAGCCATCGAAGTGTGCTCCGGCGAGGGCACAGGGACGGCAGTGAGGCCAGGGGGATGGATAGTTTTAAATAATATCTACCCTGCATATTGCCCCAACCTGCCCTGATTCTCCCCGCTGCTGTGGGAAGCACGAGAGCTGCCTCTGCCCCCCAGCCTCAGCCGGCAGCAGGAGGAGAGCAGGACCCCGCTCCCGGGCAGGGGCCACCAGCTCATCCCCTCGGGGCAGAGGCATGGCTGAGCTTCTGTGCATCCCTATAGACATCTGCCGTATGGCTTTCCTGTTTGTCCTAGCTCGCTTGCGGCTGAAGTGAGAGACAGACGTGTCAGCGCCTCCACCCCTGAGCCGCGCTCCCGCAGCGCAGCCCGTCTGCAGGCAGCGAGCGCTCGGCCCCGGGGAAGGAGCGGTGCGGTACGGCGTGCTGCGGTACGGTGCGGTGCGGTACGCTGGGGTGCGGGACCGCTGCAACAGAGCGGCCCTCTCTGCCCATTCAGACGTGCAGTGGCCACGTCTGTCACGGGCGTTTGGTATGTGTGAGCTGGTCTCCATCACCTGCGGTTCAGTATGAGCGCGGTGTATGTAAAACTGCAGCATCGCGGTGCGTACGTCGGGTATCGTGTCTGTGCCGCTCACCGGAGGATCTCGGAAGCAGCCCTGTGTCTTAAGGGCTTTTCAGGATACGCGAGTTCAGTCGCTCGTTTAGAATTTATTTGCATTGTCAATTTGGACAGACCTCCCCCCGCCAGGATGAGGAAGTCTTCCAGAAAATAGGAGAAGCAGAACGTCCCATTGGCATCCAGAAGCTTTGCTCCTCGGGGTCCAGGATTCATTGTAATTAGCTGCGCTTGCAGTGCAGGCTCTGGCAGCACTTTCGGCCGGCTGGGCGGCAGCGCCGTCACCTCCCGCGCAGAGCCTATTTCCAGGGCTGTGGTGAGGGCTGTGAAATCCCAGGCTCTGCACAGCTCCAGCTGAGCACCCAAAATGAGCAGACGCTTGTGATCTGCATCTCTTCAGTCCTCCACTACCCATCTGTAAATTGGGGATAACATCACCTGTCCCGGCTCAACACGGGAGCCGGAGGAGGCTCTGAGATGCTCCCATGCTGCTGGAGCCAAGCGGGGAGCCCGTGGCGGGGGAATAGCTCCCTCTCGGCAGCAGGCGAGGTAAACGAGGCCGGGGCTGCATGCTGAGCGCCAAGGGCAGCTAACGAACACAGCTCCGGCAGAAAGGTTGCAATGATGATGCCCCGAGGGAGCTGGCAGAGGCAGGAGTGGGCAAGGGAGGGGAAGCGGTAACATAGCAAATGCTGGTAACCCAATATACACCGGGGCTGGCCCCAAGCTGCACAGCCTGCCCCATCCCCGCAGCCCTGCCCTCAGTGCAGCTTCATCATCTCCTTTAGCCAAAACCCTCGGTGCATCGTCGAGAGCCGGGCAGGTGTGTGCCATGAGCGTTAACCAGGCTGGAGCTACTGGGCTGCAGCTGGGACAGACCCTTTAAAAGGGCTGCCACGGGGCACTGATCTCCTTGCAGGGATGTGTGGTGTGGGCTGAGCAGTGCTGAGGGCAAAGCGATGGACCCCAGGCGCTGAGCCTGAGCTGGAAATGGGGGAATGAACCCATGGGGGCAGCCCCAGGTAGGTGCTGGGGCAGGGGGGAGCCGGGGCCAGCGCCGGCAGTGCCGAGGCAGTGCAGGCAGCCTGTGCCATGCAGGTGTAGCAGTGCACATCCTGGGAGGCTTCCTGCGTGCTTGGGGGAATCTTGTGCCTCCGGCAGGCACAACCACTCCGGCTCTCCGTGCTGTGCCGTGGGGCACAGCCCTGCTGTCCTTGAAGCCAATGGCAAAACATCACCGGGCTTCAACAGCAGCAGGATGGGCTCTTCTGTGTGATTTAATGCAAAACAGGAAGGAGATGGAAAGCATTGGCATGAGCTGTGAAGCTACTTGCTTGCCCATCCATCTCAGGGTTTCTTATGTTTTTCTTCTCTCCCTCTTCCAATCTCTATTTGGCTGCTGCTGCCTTTTGGAAGGGCAGAGCTGCGTGGGAACTGGGGTTGTTTTGAAGCCCTGGAGTTGTTCTAGCAAAATGTTTTGTGCTTTGAGCCAGACTTAGGAAGCTGGGGGAAGGCGAGGCTGGTTTATGACCAAGGTAATGGGGTGAGCGACCTGGGCACCTGTGGGGCAGTTTGCCTGGGTCTGACCCATGTGAAAGAGGAGCAGGTTCATAGCTGGCAGTGCGGTCCTGTTCCCTGCCCCGAGGTTATCTGAATGCAGAGCCTGCTGTGCTGGGGCTGCAGCATGGGCAGGGGAAGCGAGAGCCTTAAATAGAGGAGTCCCACATGCTGCCTGTGGACAGGAGAGAGTTTCAAGGTCCCGGGGAAGCTGTTTGCAATGTGTTGGGGTCTCTCGGTACTGTGAAATCCCAAAGTAGATGGATGACGGACTGGATGTGCCATCTTCCTGTAGCTGTCCTCACCACTGCCCCCAGGCAGGGAGCAGGCTGCCTGTATGGCAGCGTTGAGGAGTTTCCAATGGCAAAGCCCTCCCGAAGGCAGCGGGGCAGAGCGAGTGCTGTGCGATGCAAATTGCTCTGAATTTCTGGAAGGCTTACCAGGGCATAGGTAGGCATCTTTCATTTCTTGGAGGGGGAAGGCAAGGTTGGCATCACTCACTCATTCACCAGCAAAGTCCTCTCCTAATGCTCAGACTATGGGATAGGCCCTTCTTGTTCTCCCAAAAAAGCCAAGAGTGAAACTATGGTGCTACTCTTGAATATCGCTTTTCCCCATCTGGGGCGTTGGAACCGGCTTCCCGGGGCTCTCTTCCCCTCCCGCAGATGGTGAGGAGGCGGCTCTGCCTCCCAGCAGGCAGCGAGCTAAATCCATCGGTGCTGGATGCGCTGCGGTACCTGCGATAGCAAGCAGGGCTGCGCCGGCCCCTGACCCCTGCGTTTCAGTGAGCAGAGCAAGCCTGGTGCCAGCCGGGTAAGGGAAAGTGGGGAGCCATGCCTGCGGGCTGCCGGCACGCCCCGTTCCTGCACCAGCAGATATGCAGCACAATGCCCATTGAATTCCCTGAAATAAACAGGCTTTGATGGATCGAGTCCCTTTTAGCGCATCAGCTGAAAACTTCAAATATTTATATCGTTAGGGAGATGTGACAGAAGTATATATATATTAAAAAAAAGCAGGTGCTTGAGTGGCAGTCCCGTATTTGAAGTTCAAATACTTACCTTCAAATCAATGCTATAAAAGAGGAAGAAAAAAATAAATTTAATATCACTTTTGCAAGGGAAACAGCCTGCTGAGCCTCCTCCCAGGCTAAATGTGCTTTAAAGATTGACTGTGCAGCTGTAAAAACTATTGATGAACTGTAAACATGAAAAGATGATCCTGTTCGTGGCCTGTCAAAAGCATTAGGTTGGAAATGCTCTGTGCTCCGCTCCAGCATGACTCACAGAGTCCTCAGCAAATGTGTTTATTTGTAAAGATCCTTATTTCAGAAATAGTGACCTTTTTAATGCCTCGTGCAGTGAGCTTGGAAATTTCAAAATTGCCTTTTGGCAACTTGCTAGTCTTGCTGAAGCTCTGACAGTGCCTTCCATGGCGATTTACATATTTTTAGCCTTGATATTCTGCACTGTGGGGCTCCTTTGGAAAATGATTTGCTTTTCGCAGCCCTCGATGCAGTTCGGCATCTGCAGCACCGGGCTGAGATCAGGCTGTGCAGAGGGCACGGAGGGATTCGCTTGCTCGCCTGTTGGGCTCTTTACAGCACACCTTCCGAGCCTTCTGCCTCTTTGAACCTCCCTGGTTTTATTAACATCGACCTTGAAAAATAGACTGTGGTATTAGTCACAGATCTGAGCAGCTGCTTCACCTTGAAATAGGGAATAAAACTTTGCAGCTGTTATTCCAGGCTGCTGTGCATCAAAGCACCAGGTTAGCTCTTTCGGCCATCGCATTCATCATCCCCTGCTTGCCTGCCGGGCTGCCCGAGCTCGGGGTCTGCGCTTGCCGGCACAAAGCCCCCGTCACCAGCACTCCCGCAGCCTGCCGTCGGTTGCACCAAAGCAAATTCGGTGACCAGCGACGGCGCCGCTCCTCGCTGTGCCAGCGTGCTGGAGCCCGGGGAGGGCGGGCGGCCGCGGGCAGCCGCAGGCGGGCACAGCACCGCTGCCCTGCCACAGAGCATCTCCATCCTCACCGTCCTCGGGAACCTCCCGGCGAGGCATTAAGCATCGCTGTTAATTGCTCAGTCGGCTCCTTCGGCATGTCTCTTCAAGCTCTGGGAAGTGAATATGCTGAATATGAAATGTCGCAGTTGTAAGAACAGTTATTTAACATTTCTCGGTCCTGTGACTAACACTTCTGCCATTTGTGTTTGGTAACGGGCCATAGCATTGCTCCTTTCTGTTGTTGTTGTTCATCCTGATGCATTGGGGAAAGATGTTTGGATGGTTTTTCTACTGTTTGCATCCTTTATCAGTGCTCTGCAATTTCTAGTTGCTGATTTATTATCAGAGTTATGAATATCTCCTTTCCTTTTTTGTTGGGCATGTTTTTATTTTTATAGCTGTTTACATATTAGCCAGGCAGTTTTTAAACTGATGCAAACTCCTGTCATGGTTACGAGTTTGGGGGTAAAACGCTCTTAAATCGTTCTCTATTTGCAGTCATTCTTTTATGCTTAAGTCCATTCTCCTAACTAATTTGGCTTATAATTGTTTTCTGCTCTGTGAATTGACCTTTCAAAGCACCAAGAATATATGCTAGTGCCTTGGACTTGCCTCTGTTTGCCCATAAGAAGCGTAATCAAGTCATGATTGCTTGGGCTTGAGCAGCAACTAGTTTTTAATTCTGTGATCCATTCCCCTTCAGCTGTCAACACGGAGTCTAAAATAGCATCCCCTGTGCTAGATGCCACGCTTCGGAGCTATGAAATGGTCATTTATAGGTTTTTAGAAATTCAGAGGACATTTTAATATCGGCAAAGTGAAACCTCCGGCTTCCCATCATAATGCAGCTTTCTCTCCTACTTGTAATAAGTAGGTGCTTAAGCAGCCTCTGGTATGATCTGGCCTCTGGCACAGCTCAGGGTTTGAAGCAGACACCAGATCCCGCTGTATCTATGGATCATCTTTGGTTAAACAAGTTGCCAGTAATTCAGACAGAGGATCCCAGGTTTTTTACACTCTTCACCCTTGCTTTTCCCCACCCGGTCCCTTCCGGGCAGGTTTTATCATCGGTTTTCAGCGTTCTGGCCATATCGGTCTCTGTAGGGCTCAGAAATGCCACGTGGGCCAAACTCAGTCCGACAAACGAGCGAGTCCGGATCCTTCTGTTCGTTATCCCAGCTCGTGGCCGGGATGCGCAGGCAACTGAGGGGCTGCCTTTCTGGTGAGCTTTGTTCTCACCATCTTGACGCCGTGCCGGAGATGGGCTCGGTTGTTCCCTGGTTCCTCCCTCCTCTTTTTCTGCTGGCTTAATGCCTCCGCATTGCTGCGGGAGCGGTGAGCTCCAGCCTTCTCGGGGCGGATTCGGGAGCTGCTGCTCTCCGCAGCAGAGGCGCAGCTGCGTGTGAGTACCCGCTGAAGGTTTGCTGACACGAGGCACAGCGCTGTGCTGGGGAGGCGCTGGAGGCTGGAGATGGACCGTGTTAATGAGAAACTTTGGTTATTCCACAGACTGCAGAGATGTGACACGGAAATGGAAGTTATAGACGCTGTGAATGATGCTTTCTGGAGGAGCTGATCAGCAGCCGGGCAAGGGGAGCAAGCCTTGGTTTAGTCCCGCATCCCACGTCCGTGAGGTTGTTCAGTGACCGGAGTGGGCTGATGAGGTACGATGGCTGCAAACACGATGGAGCCAGGCTAGAGGTACGCCAGCAGTGAAGAAGACCAAAAAACCATTATAGCAAAAGAGCAAAGGAGAGAAAGACATCGTTTGATGCATGGAAGTTGTGTCCAAATAAGAGAAACAGAAAAGGGCATGAATTTTGACAAGTTGAATGAGGAGCCATTATAAGGCAGGCAGAAATGATCATGAAGGACAACTTGCTGAAGGCATAAAAAGCAATAATAAAAATCTTTACTCTCAAACACATCCCTGGCTGCCGTAGGGGGGTGTCTGGCAGGCGGCTGCGGCTCAGGGAGCGTCGGCTCCCTGCGGGGAAGTGGAGGGATTTCTTCCTGCTGCGGCAGTTGCCAGACCTCTCTGCGGGGCAGGACTCTGGGGAGCTGGCAGGAAAAGTGAGGTTTGGGAAGGCCGTGGGATGGGAGCGGATCCGTGCCGCTCTCCCCAAGGCGAGGTCGCTGTGCCTGTGGGGAGATGTGTGAAACTGCGTTGTTTCACAGGGGGGTGAAGCTGGGGGCTGGACGTACCTGCTCAGCTCTGGTAAGGGGGTGCCAGCGGGGACCCCCCAGCGCTCTGCCCAAAGCGTTATCGAGTCCCAGGGAAGGATGGAGCAGCAGGCAGAGGACAGGGTTACTCAGCAAGGTCTGCAGCAGGGACCGCGTGGCAGCTGTGGCTGGAGGGTAAAGCGGCTGATGGCGTTTGTGGATGAGGACAGAAGGATGCACACAGGAAAATGCCCACCTGGGGAAACATGGAGAGACCCCTGCGGAGAGCTTCTGGTTGCAGTGGTTCTTAGCAGCGATGGGAAGGGGATTAACCCAAGCCCTCCTTCCCCAAAAGGGTGCAGACCCGTGTGTACCAGGCTATGGTACAGGCTTCCTTTTTCCCAAGTCCTATTAGTAAAAAGCTTTGTGATCCAGGAATCTCCCGGAGCTGAGCTGGCTGCCCCTGTTACTGATAGCTGAAGATGAGGCTAGAAGGCAAACCCTTCCCAGAAGCTCATCAGTTAGCCCAAGTGAATCTAAAATGTTCATTAAACAAGCGAGAGCGGGATCCTGCCCTGACAGTGCGTCTGCGCGGAGGGAGGTCCCAGCGCCTCGGGCACGGGGATGCTCAGCTGGGGCCAGGGCTCCCGCTCCTGCCCCGTCTCTTACCATCAGTCTCTCTGAGCAGGCAAACAAACAAATGATTATTATTTTTTTAATTGTTAGAATTGTATCAGTTTAGATGGATAAATTCAATCAGTGAAGCTCATTAATTTCTAGCACACAGCTTATTTACGGTGATTTTGGCTGCTCCAGCACTCATCTCGCTATCATAGGAACGTCAATTACCTTTTAAAATAAAAGTCAATGTTTATTCACTGTTAAAGATAAAACATGGAATAGTTTCCTTAGACACGCTGATGAGCGCTCTCCTCCCCAGCCCCAGCCGAGGGCTCCCGACGTCGGCAGCCGGCTGCCCATCGCCGTCAGCGTGCCATGGAGGGGACGGCAGTGCGTCGGCCCCTGCAGGGAAGGGGCCACCCCGGGCCCACCACAGCCCCCTGCGCCTTCCTACCCCATCCTGGCCAGGAAAGCCTGGCATCTTCCCGGGAGCCGGGTTTGCGGCGGGGCGTTTCCCTGCCATGAGCTCCACCGATGTGGCAGGATGGAGGGCGGAAGGAAACCCAGGGGAGCGTGGGGGGAGACCCTGGAAGGCAGCTCCAGTGCATTATCTGATTACTTTTTATAATGAGAAAAACAAAGCTAAACCCTTAAAGCAGAGTGCTAGAAATTACCCATCATTTTCAAACTTTTTTCCTCTTCTATTATTCAGAATTGTTTTGCTTTTCTGAACTGCCTTGTGTAGGTTGCAACAACCCCACAGATTCCAGAATGGGAGATGATGAGTCACTGTCAAAATGTACATTTTTTTTTTTATTTTTTTTTCCTTTTAGCAGTGCTGAGGGAGTAAAGTCTCTGTGACACGCGCCGATCGCCGGCACCTTGCAGGCTAAAACTGGCAGAAGCTCCCAGCCCACCCATGGGTGCGAGTGCCTGGGCTGTGCCCACGACCGCCCTGGCGCGTCCCCCGTGGGGGTGCCCACGCGGGCAGCGCGGAGCTGGGCGCTGCTCCCCAAACCCCGCCGGGCTGTCGGGGATGCGCGGGGGGGCTCAGTTCTCCCGCTGCTGGGCGTGCGTTCGTACGTGTGCTTGCGCTGGCCTCGGCGTCCAGCCGGCACCGCAGAGCCCACCTCGGCCGCCTCCTCGCCGTTGCGCTCGTTTCGTTTAACTTGGGTTTTTTTCCACTGTTGGGTTTTTTTTTTACAACAGGAGAAAAAAAATCCTTCAGAAAAGGCATATCTGTGTAGGTGACTCTGCTCAGACACAAACCACCACCGCAGAGAGGGGGAGAGAGTGTGAAGTAGTGATGGAGCCAGATTATGCCGGTAGCCCGGTGGGAAGCTGGTGTGGGGCTGCCAGGGTGATGGGGACGTGCCGGGGGGAGGGAATCTCGGTCCTGGGGTGGAGGATTCGTCCCGCTGGCCGGTGGTGGGGAGCCCAGCATCCATCCCAACAAGGAGAGAGCTGCTGGCTACAGAGTTAACACAGAGCAGGGGGCTTTTTTAAACCAAGGCACGGGTTTTGCCTTAATTCAGCAGCTCTCCAGTGGAGTTTAAGCAAACAGATGGATGTGTAAAGCGGTGACAGCCTGTGGGCTGAGGAGTCACAAAACCGATTTGGTGGTGAGGACCGGTGTTCACCTGACTCCCCGAGGTTTCCCTGGCTTTGGGAGGAGAGCAGACCCCTTCCCAAGGCGGCTGCATTGGGCAGTGTCCTTGGCTTGAGCAGCTCTTCCAGCTGGGTCGCTTTGAGCCGTGGGTCTGGGGTGTCCGTAGCCATTCCACCAGCCTTCCCTGATGCTTTTCTAAGCTGCTTGTGTTGCCTTTGAAACTGGGCTGTATTGAAGACTTTGTGATGTGGGAGGTGAACAAGATGCTGGGGGGTGGCCGGCACCCAGCAGCCCTTCGTGGGGACCCGGGACAGCCGCTGCCGTGCGGGAGCTGCTCGGTGCCAAGTTGGCTGAGCAGAGCCCTGCGCGGTGGCCGCTGGTCTCTGGGTGACGGAGGCCTGAAACCCCAGAGATTTGCAAGCTCACGCCGGGGACCTTGTGCAAAGAGCCTCAGGATCCCTCGCTGAGCGTGAAGCTGGGAAAGGGAAGGAGTAAAGATGCATTTCTTTCCATCTCTCCAAAGCATCTGGGAGGTGGGTGGGAGGTAAAAAAAGATGAGCCCTGAAGTTTTAATTCCTTGGAGATATTTAGGTATCTTGCTCTTGTTACTCAAGGGAGTGCAGAGCCTGAGCATCTCTGAGGATGTGCCGCAGGCTCGTACCCCAGCGCTTGCCAGCTAAGCTTGGACCTCTGTTTCTCCAAGGAATATTAATTTTCAGAGAATTTAAACCATAATGACCCCACCACTTCCTCCAAATGGAATTGGCGTGACGAGGTATCTTTAGGAAGGCCATTACTGTAAACCACAACTTAGGAGATAACTTACTTGAATTTATCCGGAGGTGCAGAGAGCTGAGGGCTGAAATGTGACCTTGGCCCAGGACTTCTCCTCCTGGCTGAGCCAACCAACGTGAGGGGAGAGAGGAATTTTCTTCTCATTTAAGAACAGCGTTAGCTCATCTTCACCAGCCTGAGTCTCAGTTTGCTCACTGAGCAGTAACAACCAGAATAGTCCCTGGAAAACTGTTCCACTGGATGAAAAGTAATGAGATTTTAAAACCATAACTAGAGCTCTTTAGTCTTCTGGCTCTCTGGGTTAGGATCGATATTCTTAGTCGTATTTCCATCATCAGGAGCATCGTACTTCCCTTGCAACCGCTTCCCTGCCCCCCACAGCCCTCCCTGGGGAAAAGGGCTTTGAGAGGAAAAAGACCTGAGATCAAATCAATTAATTGCCTTTGCATTCTCCAATAAATGCAGTGCAGAGCATACGTACATGGAAACACAAACGAACTAAAGCAGCAGCGACAAAACCCTGCTGAAACGAAGCATTACCCTGTGTAAGGCAGCTCTTGTCTGGGGGAGAAGGGGTGACTCGCAGGAGGCAGGCATTAGTCACGTTATTTAACGTGCAGCTCAAGGATGCTCTGATCTGGTGGGGATGAGAGGGATCGAAGAATCACGCGGAGTGCGGGATGAAAAACAGCCCTGCAGGAGGGGAAGGGATGCCTTGACAAAACCAGCAAGTACAAAAATGTGTTTTATGAGTTCATATCTTCCAAATTAAATCTGATGCTACCTAAAAGGCAGGGCTTGCTGCAGCGAGCCTGGAGCTATTGGGCAGGGATGCCCTGCAGACACTGCACGGTTGATGGTCCCATTGCCATGTGCTTACACATGGAAAATGCCCTGGAAGGTTTGCCAACTGGAGAGGCTGGGGAAGCTCGGGGTGCCCCCGGGCCAGCTGCTTGCCGGAGGGTGGCCCCTGGATTAAAGCGGGACCGTTAAATCGAGAGCTTGAACCGAAGCTGGCAGAGGCTGGTGCAGAGCATGGAGGGATGCTGCTCTGCTGCCGGCCGAGGGCTTTGCATCGGCTGTGAAGGTCGAGGGTGGAGCAGGCACCTCGGGAGAGGTCACACCGAACCGACAGCGTGGACCCTGCCGTGGCAGGGTGCCCCCGGCACCCCCAAGGCAGGAGGGCCAGGGAGAAGCTTCGTGCGGGGCTCAGATGGTTCCCTGAGCCGTGGCCCTGGGGTTCAAGTGTCCGATACTCAGGTCCGTTCCTGCAGCTGGCTGCAGCGGGGGAGAGGGACGTGGGCGCGAGGAGCAGCACTGCTGCATGCTGCTGCCCATTCCACCGGGTCCGTTGTGACCCAGCACCGAGATCGGGGCTGTTTGTCCCCCAGCTGGGCTCCTCTGGCTGCTCCTCCACGTAGTTTGGAAATGCCTGAGCTGCAGGAGGGGCTGGGAGCTCCTCAGTGCTCAGCTACACGACTTTTTTTTTAATCCAGCCCGGTCAGGGAGCGCGGTGCCGTGCTGCACAGCCGAGCGTTTGAAGGACACGCTCGTCCCAGCCAGCCAGCCCCATGCTGCTGCGAGCACCTCGTCCGCAGCGGGCATGGCTCATCCCCAGCGCTCCCGCTTCCCGCCTGCTCGGTCAGGCTCACCCGGGCACTTACACCACTTGATGTTATTGCTCTGTTGCTGACATATTGGACTTCAACGTACCAGCCCTCGGGGGCCGTGCCTCCCCTCCCCGGGCACGGCAGTGGCGTTTCCCGCTGCTGGTGGGTCTGTGCTGCCCCAGAGCTCCTGCTCCTGGAGCTGGCAGCGGCGTCGGCCGTGGGAGAGCACCGAGGCGGCAGCGGGTTGTGCAGCTGCGGATGCTCCTCCGGGGAGTAGGGGAGGCAAGTGAAGCGGGAGGGCCGGGCAACGTGACAAAGGCTTATCTTGCAGGCTTTGCATCCGGCACTTGTCCAGCTGCTTCGAATCGTTGTTTCTGTGGCTCCTTGCTGGTGCCTGTTGGCCAGGCACCGTCCCTGCCTGTTTGTGCATGTGGGGTCCCCAGAGCGTGTGCTCGTTTGGGGAGGCTGAGCTGGCTGACAGCCATGCGTGCTGGATGTGCCCCACGCGTTCTCGAGCAGGACCCTGCCGGAGGAGGGGACGGGCAGGTCTGGTTCCTCGCTACAGAAAAAGGTGAAGGGAGAAGCTGTCCTGTGCTGGGGTGGGCAAGGGGAGGCAGTGCCAGCCGAGCGGGGCTCCCTGGCACAGCCCCGCTTTCTCTGGAGCGGGGCTGCACGAGCTGCCGTGAGCAGAGCTGGCTGCTGCCACGTCGGGCTCTGGGCGGGGAAGTGCAGCAATAAGCTAAGTTAGCTAATCAGGACTCACACTAATAGGGAGAGAAAATCACCCAGATCTACTACAGAGCTGAGCGGGGAATGAATAACCACAGCAGCACGCTGCCTTTGCTGGCGCTCTCCCGGCCAGCAGATGAATTAAACCCAAGGTGGCGTGACTCATGCACGCAGCGCGGAGTTGCGTCGCAGGCATGGGCATCAGCTGGGGAAATTACTCGCGAGCAGGCTGGGATGTGCCGAAACCAGCGGCCCCCAGCAGCCCAGCGTGCTCCCGGCCGGCGGGAGCTCTCCTCTTCCTCCTGCGAGGGGAGAGGAGCCTGACCAAAGGGAACAGTGACTGCGGGGGGAGGCAGCGGTGCCCCAGCCATCCCATCCCATCCCATCCCATCCCATCCCATCCCATCCCATCCCATCCGTACAGCATGAGCTGCGCTGGAAGCCGTGCCCAGGTCCAGGGCTCGCAGCTGGATGCTGGCAAGGGGCATGGTGCTGCCCAGGCGAGGCGTTAATGGGGCCTGAGGCTGTGAGTGCCCGGAGCAAGCGGCTGAGCCTGTCCCCGAGCCAGGACAGCGTCCTGGTGAGTCCCGCGCTGGCCAGTCCCCCCCGGCTGATTTCTGCACGCAGCCAGCCCTGTATCTGGTGCCTCAGCTCGCAGCCGTGGCCTCGGTTCTGGCAGGGCGTTGGGGATGGCACGGAGCAGGCCACCCGGCATCGCCCCTGCCTCGGGTCCTTGCTAAGAAAACATGGGCAGGGAAAGGAGGCTCCAGAGGTTAAGGACTTGGACAAAACCCTCTTCCTTTTCGCCTGTGCTGTTATAACACTGCCTTGACCGGGGCCCAGCTATAAAGCCAGGAGGAGGAAAGGCCGGAGTGGCGTCTGCCATCACCGGGGGACGGGGACGCGGTGGCTCAGGATGTGCCGTGGGGCGCGGGGGCGTGCAGCCCGGCTGCGCGGGGGGACGAGCCCCCAGCCAGGGCCAGCAGCGGCCGCCCCGTCCTTCCCTGGAGCCCTCTCCAGCCGCACCTCCCTGGGGCAGGGCTCTGCGCTCAGGGAGCGTTTTGGGGGTCACGGGGGCTTTTTGTGATTTAAGCCTTGTTGTGGTATTTGTTTGGAGGCTGGGAAGTTGTGTGTCAGGTGACTCAGCGGTCGCCGTGGCAACGAGCATCGGTTAATGAACAGAGGGAGTAAAGGAGCCAAAATAAATGTCAGAGCGTGAAATAGATGCAGTGGAGCCAGGCAGAGGGGCTGCCCCTCCTGCCCGCCCCCTGCCCATGGAGGGGGGCCGGTGGTGCTGCCCTGCCTGTCCCCGCTCAGGCTGGGGCTCCCTTTGCCTCGGGAGGGGCACGTTTTGCTAAACCACCTGCAAGGTGCAGGGCGAAGGGCCGGCGAGGAGCACGGCGAGCCCCCGGCTGTGCAGCCCCCAGCCCTGCTGGGGCACGCGTGGGTTGTCCTTGTCCCCCCGCACTGGGCAGCGGGAGCCTTGCTGCCTGCAGGGACGCGATGCCCTGCGCCTGCCGCAGTGTCAGAGCAATCTGCAAATGTTAGCAAAGCTGCCGTGCTTTCTCGCTCCTGCCGCTTGGCCAGGCCTGCCCTGAGTGCTCGGTGCTTCCCTCCACAGCAGGAGGGAGTTGGTGTTGGGTCCTGCAGCAGCAGCGCCGAGCAAAGGCTCTGCCCCTGCCATGAGAAAGTCACTTGATTTTTTTTAAATTTTTTTTCCATCCCATCTCTGTTGCAAAGGAGGCGTTAGGGTGGGACAGGCAGGGCTGAGGGAAGCAGAGAGCTTACAGATCCCGGTGGGCAGATGCAGCGCAGCTGCGTGCGGTCCCGGCTGCTGCAGAGGGGCAGGGGATGGACGGATGGATGAGCGTCGCACCCCTGTGAGCCCTGTGCCCTGGCCCTGCCAGCCCACAGCCTGCGGGGCGGCGAGGTGTTTGCATCTGAACAGGGCATCCCCTGCGCTTGCAGGTGCCTCCTGCTCCGAGGCTTGCCCTCGTCCCGCACGGTCACAGATTTACCTTAGACGTTGTGCGTGCCAGAAGCGAGGCCCCTGGGAGTCCTGGCTTGTCCGGCCACTGCTCGGGGCAGGGCCATGCCGGCCCCCCCAGCCCAGCGCTGGCAAGGAGCCTCCAAGAACTTCAAAGAGATCGAGCCCAAGAAAATTAGTATTCTTGTTTGCATGCTGTGCTGATGGGCTGGCTCGGACTCTAAACTTCTTTCCCACGTGGCATCAAGGGAAAGTTTCTTCTCGCTAATCAGATGATGAACACTGGCCCTGCGCCCCTGCTCGGGAGGGAGATGTTCCTGCACTGCCCGGGAGTTGGTGCCTCTGGAGAAGCTCTTGCAAAGCCCTGCACGCTGTGCAGGCGCCCCTGGCTGACAGCAGCTTTGCAGCCATTCAAAGTCAGAGGGCAGATCTGTGCCACCGGCAGCTCTGGGGTGCGCGGGGCAGAGCTCTGCTGGCAGGTACGGGGAGAAGGTCGGAGAAGGTGGGTGGAAACGCGCAAGCTGAGAGGAGGAGGAGGAGGGCTGTGCTGTGCAGCTGCCATCCTCCCCATGCCCGGTGCCTCCTCAGCCCCGTTCGTGGCACCTGTTCTCAGCCTCCCCTTCGCCCGCAGTTCCCAAAGCAACGGGAGCAGGCGGTTCTCCCTCAGATGCTGTGTCTCCCGCTTGGATGACAGCTTGCCACCTCCAGAGCTTCATCTCCAGGCTTTAATTGATGCCTGTCAAGATGCTCGGCTCCCCCGAGCCCGGAGCCGGAGCAGAGACTGACAGCGTGCCGCTGTGTGGGACACCGTGCGGGTTGGCTTCTCTTGCCTTGAGCCCTGTCCCGTGGTGGCACGTCCTTTCTGGTCCCATGGGAGAGCAGACAGAGCCAGCGTGGCCTGACCACGTCCTCCAGCACCGGTGTCGCGAGGGGGCTGCCTTTCCTGTAGGGACCCGCTGCAGGAATTCCTCCCACTTCGCCCTGCCCCTTCCCATTCCAGAGAAGTCACGCTCTGTGCCTCAGTTTCCCCATTTATAACATCAAGGCCAGCATTTGTCGGCACTGCAGAAGTAGTATTGTGCATACTCTTGCATTAGCGTTTGCTGCTTGCTTCGGAGAAGACCAAAGCAAGTTGCTCTATGAATCCTGCCACCTCGGGCCCTGAGGAGTTGTGTTCCCATCCGGCACCATGGCACGAGCTGAGCTCTGAGCCATCCCCAGCAGATATCAAGTACGGCACTTGGTGTCTTGGCAGGCTGCCGTGAGGACCAGGCTCGCAGCGTCCACAGGAGGCGACAGGCTGCATCCATCACAACAAATCCATAAGAGCAGCTGGGCATAGCCAGTATTTTTTAATTATTTTTAATGCCTTTAATTTCTCTCTGCCTGTCCATCAGTAGCACATGGACCAGACTGCTGGGGCTGGTGGATGGATGAGCAGAAGAGGCGACAAGCCCGTTCACAGCCAGTCCCTCCCCCAGGCTGACCCATAAACAGGTCTGAACCATAAGGCTCTCCCGCTCTGTGGACACGGCTGTGCTGCCCGGTTCTCGCCCCACATCCATGTCTTGCAGCGTGTAACTGAGTCCCCAGTACATCACCTGCCTGAGCCTGGCTTGTCCTTGGCTTTTTCCTGTCATGGCAAAATTGCACGGCTTTGGCACAGAAGAGAGCTGAGCCCGAAAGCGCAGTGAGGAGAAAGCCAAAGCAAACAGGCAGGCGTTTAAAGGCGAAATGCGTCTGTTTTGCTTCAGAGGCAGGAGGGGGGAAAAAAGCCACAGAAAAAGAGCCTTTTTTCCCCACATGCTAAGTGGGAGGCCAGCAGATGCCAGAGCATCTGCCTCCTTCCCCAGGCCTTCCAGGCGGTGTTGCTGGTGCCCGCTGCAGCGGGGCTGCTCTCGCCCCCACTCCCGAGTCGTGCCGTGGGGACCCACGAGCAGGAGCGGAAAGGCGGCGTGCGCAGAGCTCCCGGTGGGACCGTGCTGCGGGGTGGGTGGCAATCCTGCCCCTGCCAAGCTCAGCTGTGATGCCCACCCGTGGCACCGGGTGCTGATCCACAGTCGTGCATGGGTGTGCACACGTGTGCGTGTATGTGCTGTGGGGGACATGTGAAAGCAGGCTGGAAATGGGATATGGACAGGTCGTCTCGGTGACTCTCTGCCTCCTCCGGCCTCTGCCCCAGCTGCCTGCATCCCAGGCTCAAAGCAGGGCTGAGAAGTGGCAGGAAAGGGAAAGCAGGCTAGAAACTTTTTGTAGTCAATTAAATGAACTAATCTGGGCCTCCAAAAAAACCACACCGTGGAAGCTAAGCTGTGCCGCAGATGTTCCTTTAGCAAATGTGCTGATGAGCCTCGTGTGTGCAGCAGCCTGTGCCCTGCATTTGTAGGTCAGCAGTAAATCAAAGCTTTCGTACAGCCGAGGGGCCGGGGCAGAGCAGCCGAGCTGGGACGACCAGGGTGGCCTCTTGGTGCTGTGGAGCCCCAGGGTGGGGGCTCTGCTCAAGCAGCCGCTCTGACCCCGGTGCCGTTGTCATCTCCCCCAGCAGGAATTTGATGTGAAGGCAGATGACCTCGACATCCCAGAACGAGCCCTGGGCTGCAGCCATGGAGCGCTTTCCCCAGCGCATCTTGCATAAGGTGTTGCTCGGGCCTGAAGGCTGGGAGGGTTTATTTACAGCTGCATCGATTCTCTGTCAAAACCAATGAGGGGTTTGCCTGGGCGGGTGCGTGCTGGGAGCCAGTGAGTGCCTGCCCTGCTTTGCCTCCCCTTCACTGAAGAAAACAGGGGCCAGGCGAGCCTTGCCATGCCCACGGGTCCATGCAAGGAGCAGGGGAAAGCTCCGCTGGAGCCGGGCAGAGGCAGTGCCGTGCCGAGCACCGCTGAGCTGCCGGCAGGTCCTCGCAGCACTGCGCAGCCAGAGAGGGGAGCGGGAGCCGCGGCGTGGAGAGGCTCTGCCCATGGCTGCCGTGGGGCTTCGGGGGGAGCAGGGCACCTTGGGCATCTCCTCCCGGCTCAGCAGCGATGTTAATGGCAGGACGTGGTTTGAGATATAAACGTACAGCCCCATCAGAGGGGACCAGCAGTGCTTGGAGGATGCAGGAGCAGCTGGGGACCAAACCGTCCCCGGGGACCAAGGGCAGCGTTTGGGGTTGCTGACAGCCCCAGGCCGAGCTGCTGCCGTGCCAGCCCTGTGCAGCGCGTCCGGCAGCGCTTCCGCGGGTGCAGAGGGGTTTGAAGGTTTCCTGGCTTCTGTCTCCCCAGGAACCTTCCGAGGAGTGTGCAAGAAAATCGACCACTTCCCCGAGGATGCGGATTACGAGCAAGACACGGCTGAGTATCTCCTCCGTGAGTCTGCTTTCCTGCGGTGTGGCAGGGCTGTGCGCGCTCCCTGGGGATCCCCCTGCCCCGCGCTGCGCGGGGACCCCCTTCCGCATCCCCCAGCACCCGGAGCTTCACCCAGCAGCTCCCCCGCAATGGGCCGCAGCCCCCAGGCTCCCCGCACAGCAGCGGTGACCCTCCAGGTTACCCGAGCACGACCACGACCACGTCATGCCTCAGTAGCAGTGTTAATGGCACATTTGTCTGGCACTTGCTGTCCCCGCAGCTGGTCCCAGCAGCTGTTACGCAGCCCGAGTTGGGTGCAAGGATGGCCGGGGAGCGGGACCCGGCAGATCCCCGGCATGGCACCGCAGGGGTGCCGTGTTTGTGCCGGTCTCCCGGTTCCTCGAGTCTCTGCAGCCAGGCTGGATTTGCTGGTGCTCCCTGGGAGAGCGTGATGAGCATCTGCTGCATGCTCTGCCAGCAGCAGCCGAGCGCAGGGAGATGGAGTGAAAATAGAGCTGGCATCTCTCGTGGGAAAAGCAGGGTCCTCCTGCTCTGGGGGGCCAGCCGAGCCTCTGGGCAGGACCCGCAGGGTTTTTACGTGGGGGGATGCTGGGGTGAGGCTGACCCTGCAGAGAAGAGGCACCGTCCCCTGAGCACTTTGCAAACACGTGCACGAGCGAGTGCTGGGACGCCGAGGCGCAGGGTGACGGACACTGGTCACAAATGGCGCAGACACTGGTCACAAATGGCGCACACCCTGACATGCAAAGCGACACCGCCGTGCACATCGGCAAACGCGCACGGCAAAAGGTTCATTTGAACACCCGAATTTCCAGACAAGTAAGAACATAAGGCAGCAGGGGCACATGGCAGCCTCGGAGGCGTTGGCATCTCTGGGCTCTGAGCTGCTGGGGCTGGGAGGAAGCCCTGGGGGTGAAGCGAGCCCCGGCACCCATCGCCCCGTGCTCAGCCCCGATCCCCGGGGCCGGGCAGCGGTCCCTGCCTGACGCTGCTGCTGCTCGTCCAGACGTTGCTCTGAACTCCCCATTTTCTAACTCTGCAGGGAGCCATCAGCTCTGCTCGCCCATCTAAGAGGGGAATGTGTTTAATGAAATTGGTTTGCAGTTTTGGTAGATTAGCGTTTAAGTTCTTCTCCCACCCCCTCCCACATTTAAAACAAAAAGTCTATTTTAAAGCCCCCAGAATGGCATTTTAATGGGGCTTCTCTGTATTTCTATGCTTTTAATAAAGGCCCTAATGGAGGGATGAGAGCCCAAACCAAGGCACAGTGTATTTTCAGTGCAGCAGGTAGTGATTTGCTGCATTAATTACTCTTTACTTTCATTTTGGAAGCTGAACTTCTGACAGGCCATGTAGAAAAGGCCCTTCTTTGTGTAGCTCTTGGTCGGTGACTCCTGAGCATCCCGACTCCCTGCCGGAGCTAATCCCCTTGGGCATGGAGCCCAGTGCCAGGGTCACGGCATCACACGTGGTGGGCTCGGGGTCTTGGGCTTTGTGTTCATTTTGATAATGTTCCTCCCCTATATCAGCAAACAACTTTTTTGTTGAAATTTACGTGTGTTAGTCAGTAAATTCTTGACTTTGGAAGCAGTTTGGGGACCCAAGGGGCAGGTTCCTGACCCTTGTGGTTGGCAGTACTGTTCCTCACCAGCCTGGTGAGATCTGGGGGGGGGTTCTGCAAATGCCTAGGCTCCAGAGTCACATCCATAGCCTAAACCCGTGGGTGGAGAGTTTGGTAATGGGAAGGTAAATTGCTAGCGCTGACTGTGTGACAAGACTGGAAGAAATAATTCCTTGAAATAGCCTCGGAGGAAAAAGAAATTCAGGGTTTAAACTATTTTTGTGATGGGAGGCCTGAATCACAGGGTTTGCAGAGCTGATGCTGGGCTCCGGAGCAAGCTCAGAGCAGAGCAGCTCAGCGACAAGCAGGGGTTGCACAGGGGGTACCGACCAGTGCTGGGTCTCCCCCCATCCCTTGTGGCAGGAACCCAGCATGGCATTGCAACAGTCCTTTCCGGGCGCTGGTGTTGGTGCGGGAGACGCCGGCAGCCCCCACTGAAGGAGCGATGCCGGGAGCTGATGCTGCCCTGCTCCCTGTCCCACAGGTGCAGTGAGAGCGTCCAGCATCTTCCCCATCCTTAGCGTGGGTCTGCTGTTCTTCGGGGGCCTGTGCGTGGCGGCCAGCGAGTTCTACAAGAGCAAACACAACGTCATCCTCAGCGCCGGCATCTTCTTCGTCTCTGCAGGTAGGAGCTGCCCTGTGGGGTCAGAGCGGGGTGGCTGTCCCGGTGTGGGAGGGTACGGGGGAGACAGAGGCAGGTTGTGGATCCTCCCAGGCTGTCAGCACAGAGGGTTTCTGGGGTTCGTGGGCTGTCCCGTCCTTGTGGAAAAATCCTCGTGGCAGGGAAAGAACAGCAGAGGTTTCTGGCAAGTGGACACCGTGCTAGACGGCACTTTACGCATTCACCCTGCTCTGCCCCGAGCGGCCTCTGTGCGGGCACGGCAGCCCAGGAGGGGCCCCCGGAGCCGAGCACCCGGCCCCGGGGCAGGTTCTGGGGGGCTCTGCCCTCCATCATCGCCAAGCAGTGGGTCGCAGGGCCAGGCGAGGGCAGGCGCTGTGCTGGCAGCACCAGGGACCGGGCAGCAGGCAGAGGGGCTGCTGCAGTCCCACAAGGAAAACCACTCTTGAGAGGCCAGAGCTCCTTCTGGATTACTCGTTTCTCTGTGCACTGTTCCCCAACACTTCCACTGATTATCGTATGACAATGTCTTTGTCTTAAGGAACTGCTCTATTTTGTGTTTTTCTTCTCCCCACAAAGAGACAAATTACTCTCTCTCCTTTGGCTGGCAGGAGCTGCTGATGCAGATGAGAAAACAACAGAAAGAACATAATTGATTCATTAAGTAAATCCAGGAATACATCAGCCACTCCCCGGCCCTGCGGCACAGCCCCACGGCACTGCTGGCAGTGCAAAAACTGCCGCGATCCCAAATAAAGCCTCTGGGCTCCAGCAGAAATTTAAAAAGACGGAGCCGTTCCTGCTTCCCTGCGCTCGCCGGGTCGCAGCAAGCCGGGGTTCGTGCCGGAGGCATCCCCTCTGTGCCCCGTGGGTTGGCTCTGCTCCGGCCACATCCCCGGCACCGGCTGGGCTCCTGCGGTCCATTGCTTAGTGAGCAGTTCTGCAAAGGAAAAGCAGCTCTTGAAATGTCCCTTTTCTAAACAAAATAGTGGTTGCTGCTCCTGCTCCTTCAGTACACGTGAATATATATGTGTGCTGGCTGCATGTGAATCCATATGCATACTGGGGACAGCAGCAGAGGTCTGCGGGGGGTTTTGGCCCTGGTGTGCTGCAGGTGGGCTGGTGCCCCATGGGGATGCGGCCAAGGCCCCCGGCACCCTCCCCGCCTGCCAGGCACCCCGCGGGTCGTGGTGGGGAGAAGGGCTGGACTCCTCCAGCCTGTGTCCATCCGCTGCCGGGAGGGGATCAGGGTGCTGCTGTCCCTTGTCCCTCTCCTGCCGCTCAAGCAAGCACCTCTCTCTCTTGTCCTCCCCAAAGGTCTCAGCAACATCATCGGGATTATAGTCTACATCTCAGCCAACGCGGGGGACCCAGGGCAGAGCGACTCCAAGAAGAGCTACTCCTACGGCTGGTCCTTCTACTTCGGAGCCCTGTCCTTCATCATCGCCGAGATGGTGGGGGTGATCGCCGTGCACATGTACATCGAGAAGCACCGCCAGATCCGCGCCAAGTCCCACTCGGAGCTGCTGAAGAAGTCGGCCTTCACCCGCCTCCCCCCCTACAGGTACCGCTTCCGCCGGCGGTCCAGCTCCCGCTCCACCGAGCCCCGGTCCCGGGACATGTCGCCCGTCAGCAAGGTGTTCAGCACCATCCCCTCCACCGACATCTCCATGTTCACCCTCTCCAGGGATCCCTCCAAGGTCACCATGGGGACGCTGCTCAACTCGGAGCGGGACCACGGTTTTTTACAGGTCCATAACTCCATCCCCAAAGAGTTCAAGGAGTCTTTGCACAACAACCCGGCCAACAGACGAACCACGCCAGTCTGAGGCGGGCAGGGGCGTTTTGTCAGGCTGCATGACATCATCCTCGTGACGGTGTAACCCCTGAAATCCCTTTTTTAAGGACAAACCCAGATGGCTCCCCGTGCCCCTACCCGCGGGGCTGGTTTTTCGCTCCCGATATGCCACTGGCCTGGCCAGGCCACTGTGCCCAGGGTGGGACCGGGACCCCTGCACCCCTCCCTCCCCGGCGGGGAGGGGACGGGGGCTGTGCTGTGACCCTGGCCGTGGTGGCCCTGCAGACTGAGCGGGGCTTCCATCACCACCCGGGACAGTGGCTTCCCGGGGCCTCCATCGTTAATGTTGATCATAACCGCAGTGTTACCTTAGCTGTACGTCCCATGGAAATGCTGGCGATAGCCCTGTCTGTGAGAATCCTTAATCTGGTAGTTACATTTAAGCGAAATTGCCTGGAAGTCTGGAGTTTGAAGCACTGAGACGGTGCCGTAGCGAGTGCTCGTGTTACGAAACCCCTTTCCCTGTTGTGATGGATGGAGTGCTTGGGCTGGGTTTCTCTATGGCGTTTCGTGCATGCATTAAATAGCTTGGAATTCAATTTTGTCATGTCAGGTTGGAAGAAACGTCCTTTTGCAATTTTCTGTGGTCTTGAAAGGGCTTCTTTCTTTCCTTCTTTCTTTCCTTTTTTCTTCCTTTGGTGCATTCAGGCCGTGAAAGGACTCAGGAGCAGAATTCCTCCAATGACTGGTAGCAATTAGCCAGCGTTTAATTAACCTCTAATGTTGCAAGAAAATGAATGAATTCCCTAAAATTAATACACACAGTCACAAATTACTGTCTGGGCACAACCAAGGAGGCAACACTTGACCTGGTGGTACTGAAGGAGAAGCTGGGTTGATGGCTGGGCCGCGGGCTGCCTGCGGATGGTGTATGATTCTATAATGGCTGGGAGATCGATGAGAAAAACAACAATAAAATCGTCCAGTTTGGCAAGCAAGTTACTTGGCTGAATAGGTCGCGCTGACCCTGCTGCGGGCAGCTGGAAAGCCACGTGCTGTGTCTCACGGGTGTTTCACGGCAGTCTCGACCTCTCCTGCAGCTGCGTGGGGTGCCGGGGGGTCGGGGTTCCCTGGCTGCAGGGGGTCTGGGGGAGCAGCGCCCCGCAGCCCCTGCCCTGCTCTCCTGCCCTTTGCGGTGCTGCTCTGGTTTGCAGGGGGGGGGCTCGGCCGGGCAGCAGCAGCTGGCGGGGTGCAGGGTGCTTGGGGTGTGGGGTGCGCGGGGCGCGGGGTGCCGTGGGGTGGGGGCGAGGTGCATGTGCAGCCCCCCAAGCCTGGGTACCAGCAGGGCGAGCGCTGCAGGAGAGCAGCTCAGAAAGCTGTTTCCCCCAAAAGGTGCTGAGGTGGGGTGACGTCCCCTCCACAGGGGCAGCCGGGCACCCCGGGGCAGTCGCAGGAGACCCCTCTCCCAGGGAAATGCCGAGTTCGGAGCCGGCTGCAAGACCTCCTTGGGGAGCACCTCTCCCGGCTGCGATTGCTCTGGGCGTTTGCCTGCTGGGTGTCAGCGTGCGCCCGTCCCCTCCGAGCTGCTTGGCGGGGATGTGCCAGCTGCCCGCGCGGTGTGCCAGCCAGGGACGGCGCGGGCTGGCAGGGAGGAGTCGAGTTTGGTCTTTAAATGCCAAAGCATATGCGTGCAGCCGGAGGTTTGGCTTTAAACGCTGAGCTGCCTTCTCTCGCCAGAGCAGAGCTCATCTAAACGGAGGCATTTTCAAAGCAGCTGGTTTTACAATTCGATGTGTCACTTAATTGAAATCTTATTTAACCTTCTGACAAAAGTGGTAGATTCCCATGGAGTCCCTGGGGGGGCTCATTAGGCAGCCGCAGGTAATCCGGGGCCAGCGGAGCTCTCGGTTATTCTCCGCAGAAGGGAAACATCTGGTGCCTGGTGTGCGTTTCTTTGAGCAGCCTTGCCCGGGGTCTCCTGCCCAAAGCTGGGGCATGGCCAGTTGCAAGGCATGTCCTAATCCTTCCTGGGAATAACGGGCAGGTCACTGTGGGAAACCTGGCGTGGGAGCCCTGCCGGAGCGAAATCCCTCCCGGAGCCCCTCAACCAGCCCCATCAAGGGCTGTCTGCCCCTCCGCAGGTCCTGGCTGCGCGGGGCTGCAGACTGTGTGCAGGTTCTTCATCTCCGTTACAGTTTATTTGCTACTATTGCAAAGGGGGTTTGTGTGAGAAGACCAATTCGGATGCTAATTAGGCCTCTTAATTGCTACAGTTGCTGACTGCATGTATTAAAAACAGTTGAGGAAGTGTAGAGCTCTGATCTTAGGGAAATATTTAAAAACAAAGTAGTGAAAGGACTGGCAGAGTAAAATACGGAATAAGCTGCTTTTTAACTTACCTGGCGTGTGGCTGCCGGTCTCGCCAGGGCTCCTGCCCACCTCCCTCTCACAGCCACTTTCACCAGGGGCTTGCCCTGTGAAAACAGCGTCTTGAGCAAATGCTGGGTTTGCTTTATTAATATATTAACGCACCCCAGAGCTCTGACTGTCCTTGACAAAGATCTGAAATTAAATCCCTACTGATAATTAATCTGGCTGCCTTGTGGGAACCTGGCCTGGGACTGACGGTTCCCAACCAGGCGAGGGGAAGGAGGGATGCTCGGAGGCAAACTGATGGGCTGACTGCCGGGATCGATGCATGCAGAGCAGCGCTTTTAAGCAGATCATTAGAGACTCTGATCATGAAAGCCACACCGAGACCTTCACTTACCGTTGCCCTGTGCCGGCCGTGTTAGCCGCAGCGGTGCTGACCCTGGGAGGGGTTATGGTGCCGCAGGTGAGAGCTTTGCTCCGGCTGCTCCGACGCTGCGCTGAGCAGCCCCTGCCCGGAGCCTGGCTGCCGTGGCAGCACAACAGCCTTGCCCGGCTGCAGAGGCATCGCCAACCTCTAGATTTTATACACATGCACACTTTATGGCTTAAAGGAAAGATGTATTCTTTTTCAGAATTAAATCTCCAGAAAGCGGGCTCCGACTGAGTCACTGACTGCTGCAGGTAAGAAACCCTGTCTGTCTCTATCAGGCAAAGCAAAGCAAAGCGTATTTTGACATATGAACTGAAACAGGGTGCATTTCTTAATTAAAACCAAACCCTGCAACAGCAGCAGCAAAGCCCCGGCCGTGCGGAGGCCCCCTTTGTGGGCAGTGGGCTTTGCCCTGCAGCAGCGCCGTGCCCGGCACGGTCCGAGCCCTCCTGGCCAGGACGGGCGGCTCTCCCCGTGGCTCCTGACATCGGGTGCGGTAGTTGCCAGGAAGATGCCTGACCAGCTGCAGATAAATTAACTCCTGCAGCATGGCAAGTGTTGATAATGTGACGGAAAGTGTTGTTATCATTATCAATACCACCGTCATTGTGTATTTATTGCCATTGTGGCAGCAAATCGGAGCAACGGTTTGTCAGGGGCCAGGATGCTGCTGTGCCATGTCCGGGGCACACGCGGGACACTCGGCGCCTTCAGGTGTCGTTAAAGCCATATTCAGGGCAATTTGTGATGCTAGTGTTTTTCTTGAGGGCCAGTGAGGCAGGAGATCAGTTGGGAAAGGATTTTGCTTCATTTCAAAGAGAGGGCTGATTTTCTGAAGTTAACTAAGTTATCCCCTAAGTAATTGAACAGAAGCAGGAGGTGCCCAGGGTGTGTGCTGGCTGTCCCCTTCCCCTGCACCGTGCCGGGTGCCACGAGGCAGGTGGGTGCCGCAGAGTCAGACAGCGGATGGTTTGCTCTTACTTGAGGCTAAATTTATGACCCGGAATTGTTTGTTTCTGAAGCAGCGTAACTCTGGCTACTGCTCCTCCTCGTGCCTTCGCCCTTTGGTTCCAACCTCTGCGACTCGTCTTGGTCCCGCAGCTGGCTCGCTGCGGGGCTGGTGGCGTAAAGCAGCTCCAGTGCCAGTCGGATGAGCGGGGATGGGACCCCCAGAGCTGCTGCATCAGTGGTGCCTTTGGCGTTGGGCTACAGCACCTGTATGAGGAGTTCCTGAGCAGAACTGTTAGAATAGAATAGAATAGAATAGAATAGAATAGAATAGAATAGAATAGAATAGAATAGAATAGAATAGAATAGAATATTTCAGTTGGAAGGGACCTACAACAATCTACTCCAGCTGCCTGAGCACTTCAGGGCTGACCAAAAGTTAAAGCATGTCATTAAGGGCATTGTCCAAATGCCTCTTAAACACTGACAGGCTTGGGGCACCGGCCACCTCTTCAAGAAGGCTGTTCCAGGGCTTGACCACCCTCTTGATAAAGAAGTGATTCCTCATGTCCAGTCTGAACCTCCCCTGGCGCAGCTTTGAACCAGTCCCAGGCGTCCTGTTCCTGGATCCAAGGGAGAGGAGACCAGCACCTCCCTCTCCAGGCCCCCTCCTCTGGAAGCTGCAGAGAGCCATGGTCCCACGCACAGAGGGGACCGAGTGACCGGGCAATACACGGCCGGGGCCGCAGCGCTCGACACCGGATCGTTCCACGACGGCACGCGGCCGAGCCGGGCAAAGTGTCAAACGCCGGCCTGGGGAGAGGGGAGGGAGCGGCGGTGGGGGCACCACCGGCCGGGGGCTGGCGGCTCCGTGGCCCCTGGGCGGCTGCAGCTGTAGAACTGCCTGAGCACCCTCGTGTCGCAGTGCTGGGATCGGTCTGCAGCCTCCCCGGGCGAAGCGGGGCCATTTGTTTATGAAGGGAGAGCGGGTGGCCAGTGATTGAAGGTGTTTACTGCCACGAGTAATATCTTTCCTTCGTGCCGATGTCTTTCCCCTGGCAGAGAAAATCAATACCCAGGCTAAATCTGGAGGCTTCAATATTTTTCAGAGAAGTGCAAATCAATATGGATTTCTTAACAAGTTTAATTTCAATACCTGAAAGTGCACATTCTGCCTATTTCCTGACCTTTCCAATCCTTCGGGGAGGAAGATTAAAAAGATTTGTTCAAATTCAACGAATTGAATCAGCAAATGTCCCATTACCTTGTTTTCTTTCCACCAGACCTTGATAAACAGTGTGATAGCCCATCATCATCCCGTGGCTCCCGGCGCCTTGCCCAGCACCGTTCCCGACACCAGCCGTGCCGTCCCGCGCCAACCTGCAAGCAAGGGCGAGCCGGGGTGCGGATCCCCGTGCCAATGCCCATAGCCACCTCCGTCGCGGGCACGGCAGCCCAGGGTGGCGATGAAGGGGCCGGGTGTCACGTGCAGATGCACCCGCTCCCCCTTCTCCAAGTCCCAACGGACCCACATCACAGAAACGAACACAATCCTCCACTTGCTTCTCAGCAGCCTGATTTAAGGGTGCTGCAGTGCTCTATATTTATCCTACAATGCCTTTATGCAGTTTTAGATCATCGTGTGCAGTTTTAGATCATCGTGTGATCACTGTAAATAGTGCAAAATGAGCACAAGCTCGTAGGCTCCTCTGGCTGGAGCAAAAGACTTCGGGTAATTTAGTCACTGCCCTTGGAACGATTGCGCTGGACGGGAAAAACAAAGACCATCTATCCAGTTACGGTACTACAGCAAACGTGCCTGCTAAGGTCAGCGCCTGGTGTTTCAATGTCAAATACAATAGTGGCTGTCGCCATGGGTTACTCGCAGCTCACCGTGGGTAAAACGGGACCCTGCATCGCGGGGGATGCACGCACGGCTGGGTGCTGGGTGCTGCCCCGATGGGTGCTGGGGGCACCCCCCCTGCAGAGGGACCCAGCTGCAGCAAGGGGAACTGGAGATGGCTTTCCAGTCGTCGCTGGGGCTTTCGTTTGCTGGTCATTGTGGGCTTAATATTCCCGTTTACCTCTCAAGGGAGGTTTTTAATTGCTGTCTTGGTGCTCTAATAGACATAAACCCAACGGCGAACCGCCTGCTGTCAGCCTGCAGAAACTGGCGCTCGCACAAAGAGCCGCAGAGGGGAGATGTCTGCTGGGTTGTGTCTGCAGCAGATAGCTTTCCTTTTCACCCTTTTTTCCCCAAGTACAAATCTACATCAGGATAAACATACAGACTTCGCTACGGTTTGCTGCAAGGGAAGCTCCCTCGGTCCTGTTCCTGCAGAGCAGCCGCCTCTTTGGCTGTTCGTTCCTCAACGTTGTCCTTTGCCCTTTCTTGCTTTGATTTGTTGAGGGTTTTTTACCATTTGCAATAGCTCATGAAAGCCTAGGTAAGTCCAAGCAATTTATATCGCATGTTTATTATTTACTTGATGGACAGTAATGACTTCTGTGGTGCCATTACTGTATGTCATCGAAATCCAAATGCTGAGATGCTTTAAAGGGCAGCATTTAATTGGGGGGCTGGAACAGCTTCTCTGGCATCGTTATCACCCGCCATGAGTGCCTGAGCACCTGTAAATCTTTGGCTGACCACAGCCACTAAACCCAGCTCCTAAAAGTTCCCCAAAAAATTTTCAGCAAACAAGCGTTTCACCTGCTTGCACGGTAAAGTCTCTTTGCTAACGAAGTCTTGTCCTTCTGTCATTAACCTCCCTCTAGTCACTAGAGGAGAAAAGCCTCCTTGACCCACCCGAGTTTGTGTCAGAGCAGGGCGTCTGGGGCTGGGGGTGTTTTAGGAGGGTGGGGGACGGGTGGTGTGTGCCTGCGGCTGCATCTCTGGAGCTGCCCCGGAGCCGGGGGAACCCCCCCACGGTGCTTCCTGATGGGTACCCTGGGAATGCCATGGGAAAGAGTCGCACAGGTAAGTGCAATTAGGAATTAATTGTTGCTGGTTCTCATTTTCTGCCCCTGGGGGAGCTGGCAGGCCCCTGTGCTGGGGGAGGGCAGCTGACATTTGTTGTAGACCTGCAAGTCCTCAGCTACGGCAATGCCTAACGCGGGGCTGAGGGCTCGCCATGGAGCTCTCACCGCTCTCTGTGCTACCCCCCTCGTGCAGGTTGTTTGTGGTCTTAGGGGCTTCCAGGAGGTCGAATCTTTCAGGAAACGGCCCCAAAGAACAGCACTGGCCCCTGTGGCTAACGCGCGCTGCTGGGCAGTCCGCAGGCACCAGTGCTGCTGCAGGACCCCCTCGGGGTCCCACAAGCGTGGGTGCGCGCTCCCAGAGGGCAAAAACGGCCTGGCCACGCGTCGGCCGGTGTCGGTCAGCGCAGGCGATGCTGCAAAGCAGTGACAACGCACGGGAGGTACTGGCGTTGGTGTCCCTGGTGACAAGTCCCCAGACAGCATCCGTGAGCAGATTTACGGGAGCATGTATATGTGCCACTTCTCTGAGGTGCCACCTTGCGTAGATGCCAGCTGAGACTTTTTTTTTTTTTTAAATCAAGCAGAGTTTCCCCTTTTTCTTGATAAGATGGTTTCTATCACGGGTCAAAAGGAGCCCACCAAAGACATAAGTTATTGCAGGCTTGCTCTCACCCTGCCTAGTGCAGGACAAGGCTGAAAACAGTGCTGGGATTGCACAAACCATCCTCCCTTTCCATCTTTTTGAGGGTTTGTCATTACCATTCTCGGACAGTCTCTGTCGGTTCAGCAGCCTCCTGGCACCAGGCTTGGTGATGTCCAGGAGCATCAGCCTGAAGCATCCATGGACTGAGCTGTAGGTGCAAGGAAGGACAAGAATTTGCATTATATATAGTACAGATGGTCTGATTTGCAAAGTTTGTGTCTAAATGAATGGAGGATCAAATTTACCAGTAACTCGGTGAGTGGGAGACTCCACAACCTCGCTTGCACGAGCCTCCTCCCTAAGGCCAGCTGGCTGCACCTTGCTGCTCTCGTTATCCTTTTACAGTGGGTTTTAGCTCTTTTATTAGGGAACTTTCTTTCCATCCTCTTTGGTTTCCTTAGTTACTCTCATTCCTTCCAGCCTCATTAGCATTCACACCACTGTCACAGCATTGGCTGTCTCCCGTGCCATCAGAGCGTCGGGCGGCGCCAGCAGCCGTGAGCGGGAGAGCCGGACCCCGCAGGGGTGGCCGCCACCAGCCCGGCGTGTCCCCTCGCCGGGAGACCGACCTGCCGAGATACCGAGGGGCGAGCGTGCGCGGCCCGTCTGCCTGGGCGCAAAACGACCCCGGGGGTGTAACGTCTCCAAAAAGAGCCTGGGGATCCGGAGGGCTTTTGCCCAGTCTGTGTTTCTAGCAGTGCCGCCGCGGCGCCTGCTTTGCAAACCCTCTGCTTCCATGGGTATGTGCTTCCCCCTTGCCCCGAGAGCCGCCCGGTGAAGGCTGTGCCCTCAGCAGTGCTCGGTGGTGGCCGGGGCAGACACACCTGGCTCTGCCCTGGCTTGGCCTTTCTGCCTGGGCAAATGCACCATTTCAGTGCGCGGCAGATGGTGCCGCTGCTTTCTGCATATTCCCTCCAGCAAAGCAGGCCCCCGCGGCTGGGCAGGGCTGGGTGCTGCCCCCAGGAGCACGGGACCCTCCGGTACCAGGGGCTTTGCAGCGCCGTCACCCTTGCATTGCGCTGTTGGCTCCAGCAACCAGCCTGCAACCAGGAGCTAATTAATGAGTTTCTGCATCTCTGGCCTGTGATGGCAAATCGGGGAGGGAGGGGTGTAGTTCTCCTGGGAGCTGAGAAGCCGTTTGGGAGCGGAGGAGAAAAGGAAGCTTGAGTTCTCCAGCAGCGAGGGAGCTGCCGTCACCAGAGCAGCGAGAGCAGCCGCGGGAGCCTCTGGCTGCCCAGGGCCAGGATCGGGCACACGCAGCCGCGGGAGCCTCTGGCTGCCCAGCGCCAGGATCGGGCACACGGGTGGGACGGGAGCAGCGCAGGCAGGACCAGCTCAGGGCTCCCGCGCGGCTGCTCCTCAGCCCGGTGGCGATGGACGTGGACTGAGCAGCCTCAGCGGGTGTGCAGGGACTGAGCCGGGTAATTTGCAGTCGAGGAGACGAGCAGCCCAGGGCTGCGGCGGGAGATGACAAGGTGCCGTCTCATGCAACGGCAGGCGCCTGTGCCGGGGCTGTTGGCTGCTACGGGGAAAGGTGGCGGTGGCCACCGCTCAGCGGCAATGCGTCAAGCACAAGAGTTAACGGTGGGTTGGGATGCGGTGCCAAGTCAAGCGCTTGGCGAGGGTGGGAATGTCACTGGTGCTAGAAAAACCTGGCATGGGCAGCAGGTCTTGTGCCTGGAGACTGCAGGTGACGCTGCAGGGACAGGCCCTGCTGACCTGGGCGAGCAGGACAGGGGGACCGCCGGAGGCACCTCGGGGACAGGGGCGGTGAAGCGGGAGCCTGCCGTTCCCGGGGAGGACTTGGCTCCCGCCTGCCCCAACCCTTCAGGCGCCAAGTTCACGTCTGTGGTGCCACTCTCTCTTGGGAGAACTAAAGTTTCAGCTTCTTTAGTAACCTGTAGGTCCACTGGAAAACTGCAATGAGTAGCATTAAGAAGCAACTTGGTAAGTTTATTTTGATGAAATACAATAATTATCATGCTTAGCAGCTGTTGCTATTTAAAATAAGAAAAAACGGGGCTTGCATTGAAAATGTTTTGTAAACCATGTGCACCAACAATCTGTTCCAATGAAACCAGCCATTATGGAAACGGTATAATAGCAGGAGCTCATTATGGAAAGTTAAATTGCAAATCATATTTTGTTTCAAATGAGCTAGATGAATGCATAATTTGCCTCAAAGAAATAGTTTTGTAGTTCTGATCCTCCTGCCAAGAGCTGAAGCTCTTGGGCTGCAGCTGCCGGAGCGGCCTGATTGTCCATTTCAAACTACAGGAAGTTTTGGTTTCAAAGAAGATTTGAAGTGAGAAGGAGAAAAAAAAAAAAACAAGGCAAAGGAAAAAAAGGCAGCACGCCGCCACCACCTTCAGAGCAGAGCAGTTGCGAGTGCTCACTTGGATTCCTGCGCGAGACCCCGGCGCCTGCGGGGTTGTTGTGCAGGTTGGGTCTAAAGGCAAACAAGCCAGAGAAAGGACCTGCATGGCCGGAGCGAGGCGGGGGATTGGCCATGTGTCCCAGGCAGAGCACGCCGTGCCGGAGCCGAACCCCGCTCTGACGGGCAGAGCCGTGCCCCGGCGTCCTGCCGGGGGCCGGGCGGGATGAAACCTCCCTGGCAGCCACGCTAACGGGCTGCACGCGTGTCTGGGGGAGGCGCAGCACGCGCTCGTGCGCTGCGGGTGGTGCAGCGGAGGCAGCCGAGAGCGGCCGGCCCCATCTCGCCCGACGGCTGTCGGTGGGAGCCAGCCGCGCACGCCGAGGGCACCGTCTCGCAGGCGGGGTTGTCCGTGCGTCCGGGTGTCCGGGGCTGGCGGCGGGGGGTTCGCCCTGCGCTCCCCCATGGCGCAGCGCTGAGGTGGCCCCTTGCAGATGCGCGTGCCCTGAGCTCTGCCCTTCTGCCGGCCTCGGCCGGCGTGTCGCTGGAGATGCCGCGCTGGCATCTCACAGACGATAAACCCCACATCCCTGCGGGACCTGCTGCGGGAATGCGGCTGCCCAGACCGCGGAAGCTGGCAGCTTGTGCTCGTTCAGTGCTTGCAGGGCTCTAGCGCTTGGTGGGTCGGAGGACGAAGCCGTCGAGCTTGGGATATCTGACTCCAGAGCTTCCCAGATGTCCAACGAGAGCAGCCCAAGCGCCTGGTGCCACGGCAGCAGCCACCAGCACCTCGCGGAGCAGCCGGCGGGTGGGTTCCCCGCTCCGAGCACCTCCTGTGCATTGGCAAAGGGGTAATTGCTGCAGGATGCTCCCTTCGGAGGAGCAGAGCCCTTCCCGCACCAGGGCTCGCAGCACCAACTTCCAACCTAAAAATATTCCTCTTCCATATCAAGGGCATAATTTATAAATGTGAAAGCGGTTATTATCCTTTAATCACTGGCTCTGTCCCAGTGACTCGTAGCAATGGCTGCGTAGTTAGTAGGCTTGCAATAAATGCCATCGGAGCTCTGTGTTTAGGCTCATCCATTTTCACCAATTAAAAACGATAGTAAATACTCCAATGAGTCCTTAAAGCCTCATCTACTCCTGGCCAAGGCCGGGAGGGGCGAGCGGTGAGTACCCGCGGCCCATTCCCTAAAGGAGCAGAGCTTCCCGGGCTGCCCGGGGAGCCAGCGCTGCGCCGCTGAGTGTGCAGGCGCTGCACGTCCCCCTGCACGCGTCGGCAGCCCGCGGGGGACGGAGCAATCCCACCAGCTCCAGCTGCAGTTACTCCTTAACAGCATGGAGGAACAGATAAAACAGCTGGGAAAAGCCTCCCCAGGAGCCCAGTTCTGTGTGATGGGGATGTCCCCTGCATATCGATGTAAACTATGACCGCTGTGTTTTATTACCAGCCTTAAAAAAGAGCATATGTAGTAATGAAACTTGGCAGGAGATCCTGACACTCACATATAAATTCTGCGGCTGAATGGGAGTTGAGCAGCGATCCCGCAGCCTGCGGGAGCCCTGGGGACGGGCAGCCAGCACAGGGACGTGATGGTGTGGGGAATCGCCTGACTCCAGCCGGGAGAAGGGCAGTAGCTGGGCCGGTGCGGGTTACATTAATGACTGTCTCGCTAAATGCTTGTGCCAGCAGCTCTGGGCCCCAGGGAGGGCTGTCCCCAGCCTCGCAGCCTGTTCCCGGGACAAGGCAGCAGCCGGGATAAGGAGTCGGGATGGCCTGAGGGTGCTGCTCTGGAGGGCTGTGGGGTGGCCCGTCGCTCGGAGGACATGGGGATGTGGGAAGCTGCCTGCAGCGTGGGGAGCAGGGCTGTGTTTGCCCTGTACCACGGTGCCAGCACAGCCACAGTCCATGGGACGGGGTGTTTGCCAGATTCCTGGGAGAGCCTGTGGGCAAGAAGTCCAAGCAGCCAAAGCATGGCAGGAGCCTGTCGTAAGGTCACCACATGGGTGCCCCCCAGCCTGGCACTGCCACCCTGACACCGTAAGGGGCTCTCCGAGGAGCCCGTAGCACAGCAGCATCAGGGCGAGAGGGGTAATCGGGGCAGTATGGACTGCAGCTGCACCCAGGGGCTGGGGCAGCTGGGGCGGGGCCAGACCAAGCAAACACAGCCGAGGTCGTGGGACCTGCTACCACCCCACGGGCTGAGGTGGAATCGAGCTTGCTGCACCCCCGTGGGTGCCCCCACGCCTGCAGGGGCTCCCCTCATCCCAGGTAACCCCGCTCCCCTGCAAGCTCTGCAAGCGCTGTCGCTACCGGGGATGCGGCTGAGCAGAAAGCACCAGTTTAACTCACCCAGGCTTAGCGGAAACAGAAAAGCAAGAAATTGGCAGCAGATGAAGGGTTGCTATTTGAACCTATAAAATCAGGGAGAAAGCGAGAACAATGAGCAGCACTATCACCAGCTGGGATGAATGAGGAGCACGCTCTCCCCAGCGCCCCGGGGAGCGGAGACGAGCCTTTCAGAGACTCCTTAAATGCATCATATATCTTCACAGAGAATTTCAAGCCAGTTAACCTAGCAGCAAACCAGCAAAAATAATTGAAAAGGCTAACGAGCGTTCTCTAACCTCCAAGTAAATAGCAAATATTTAAAACTGCAGGCTCATTTTTTTTACCTTTCTTTCTTTTTTAATGGGGGGGCTTTTTTGCTTGTGCAGCCTGGAGCTCAAAGGAGGTCGGTGATTTCCCTTTGCTTCCCAGTCTTAATTAGCCTCTATTTCCTGCCCCTTGTCAGCAATATGCAGACAGCTAATTACTTTTATTACTGTCAGAGTCCTCAATGCCTGGGCAGCATTGCAAAGACAGCACCTTCCTCCTGTCCTTTGCTGTCCGTAGCTCTGTCCACAGCGACGTCCCCTGTCCTCGTCACGGGAACAGCTCCAACATGTCCCGCTCCAGCTGCAAGGCTCCTGTCCCTGTCCCAGTACCCTGCAGCCCAGGGATTTCAGGCAAGGTTTGGTGTCACCCCAGTGTGTGCAAAGCCCACGGCTGGTGCGAAGGGGCTGTTGAAGGCAGCAGGGAAGTCGCCCAGCCCAGACCGAGCTGCAGGGGCAAGGCGGTGGTGGTAGCCCCGTGTGTCTGCATCCCCCCACCCTTCAGGTGTCCGGGGTTTGGGGTCGGAGGGGCTGGGTACCGGTGGGATGCAGGCCAGGGGCACGCCTGGAGCGGCTCGGCGGGGGGACGAGCAGCCGCCGTGCTGGCCGGGAGAGGACAGGAGGGGATGGGATGGGGACGGGGACGGGGACAGGCACCCGTGCTGCTGGCACAGGCAGGGAGGAGTACCCTGCCCCTGCCAGGGGCATCTCTCCTGCACAAGCTGCTCAGCCTTGTGAGGTTTAGTGCTTAAAAGTGAAATTTGGCGTCTTACAGCCCCTGGCCCTCGCAGCTCCCCCTCCCAAGCCAGCGCAGCCCTCATCACTGCTGGAGCAATTTTCTGTGCTAATCTGATGGCTGTGAGATGCGAGGATTAAGGTACGGATCTGCCAGGCTGCGCCTCGCGCTGCAAAGACCTGACCTACAAGCGGTGGCACGTGAAATGCTGCAGGTTAACAGCTAATTGCTTTTCCTCGTTGCCAGACGGCTCCGGGGACGGGCAGTGGTGGCACAGGGGACGCGGTGCCTTCGCCCGTGGCTGCTTTATTGCCACTGTGATGCCACTCGTCGGGAAGCGACCGGGGAGGCGGCTGAGCCCAGCCCCTCTGCCGGGGGTGGCCATGGCTGAGCCATGAACTGCCCGGAGCCCCCAGCACCCCGCGCTGTCCCACATCTACATACATGTCAGGCTGGGAAGAACTTCCCAGCGCTGGAGGGGCGCGGGGCTTACAAACTCCTGCTTGGCAAGGCAGGGGCAGAAATGCTGCTGGTGGGTTTTGCAAGCAGAGAAGTCCCCGAGCCCCGCTGGGTGCGGTGCAGCTTGCTGCAGGTGGCCCCGTCCCTCTTGGCAGGGGCACATGTCACAGCTACCGTGCACTGAGAGCCCGGTGTCTTGTGCTGGGGTCACTCCCCCGCTATGGGTGGCTCTGCAGGACAAAGGAGCTGCCCCTCTCCTTCGTCCCTGACTGCCCCCTTGGTTCACCCAGTGCAATCTCAGGGCACTCTGGTGTCACCCGGCTCCCCGTGGCGTGCAGAGGAGCCCACCCCCTGCACCGGCAGAGCAGGGCTGCTGCTGCAACCCAGCCCATCCCAAAGACAATTTCATTAAACATTAAAAACAACAGCTGCTCGCAGTACTAGGGGATGGTTAAAGACAGCAGAAGCAATTTGCAATTAAAATGTGTTTATCTTGGGAAAGAAGTCCCAGAAACTTGTAATTAAAATGTTTATACAAAGGCCAAGATTTCATAGCCCGCATCTTTAAAAACTTCCCTTTTGAAGACAGCAGTAGCATGGGTTAAGTCATCACTAGCTAGAGACTAGCTGTGGCTCTCTGGGCGGTGCTGGGGACCTGGGATGGTGGTGGGACGGTGGGGCACCACGTCCTGGCGTGTTGGAGCAGCTCACGGAAGGCTGGAGCTCCTGGAGCAGCCCCACAAATTTCAAAGCGTGAAAGCCCTCGCCCAGCCGCCGTGCCCGGAGGGTGCAGGACGGCGCCGGTCGATGCAGCTCCTCGCAGGGTCAAGCCGCTGCCAGGCACAACCGGGGCGGCCAGGACGGCTCCTGGCCAAGGCAGCCTGGGCTTCTACGGATGCTGCACAAGGAAGAAATAATGTGTCACCGGCGTGATGCTGGGATGTGCCCCAGCTCGGCCCTGTTGTCCCTTGGACGTTTGCTTCCAGCTCTGTGGGTCTGGGGTCATCTCCAAATGCTCCTCCAGAGGTGAGAGGTCCCTGGAGCTGCCCCCAAGGGCGGCCGGCATGTCCCAGCAGCTTGGCCCCGGCTGGTGGGCTCGGTGCTGGGGGTACCCACCCCATGGGTGTGCTGGGACCTCTGGTGACGGTTTCTTGCATGAGCAGCAGTAAATCTGCAGTGGGAGATCTTCAGGGCTAGTCTGGGCAAGTACAGCGCTCGTCCTAACTCCTGGGGGGCGCAGGGCTTGGCTGCACTCCAGGCATGAGAACTTGGCCAGTTCAGAGTACTTCGAGCGCTGCTTTGATTTGCACCAGCTCTGCCCCTCTGCAAATTCACTGCAGCACTGCTTGTCCACGCTGGCAATTCGTCTTGCTGCTTTCACAGGATTTTTTTCTTTGTTGTTGCTTTTTTTTTTTTTTTTTTTATTCTGCTTTTGCTGCTGTTGAGGTTTGCTGCTGGCTTTCCCCAGTGCCCTGCGGGCGCTCAGGGCGCGGGGGACACACCGCAGGCCTAGCCGGCGCAGCCCTGGCCGCTCGCCCCATGCCCCAGGAGCAGCAGGAGAAGGCTGAAAGGTGCAAAGCTGATAGCAGAGCCCAGCGCGCTGCAGCCACAGCCGAGGAGCTCAGCTCCGGGGGAGCTCTGCTTTGCTGGGACCCCTCATTCATGCATGGCAGGGGAATGGAAACCAGCCCCCCAGGCAGCCTCCGTCCGCCTCACCCTGCAGCAGTGGGGGGCTGGCGTCCCCCTGCCCGTGCATCCCGCTGCCCGCGGGGCTGGGACGGACACCACCAGCTCCCCCCTGCCCCGCAGGCACCTCGGCACCAGCCCTTGGGGGTTCGCTCCCCCCTGTGCAGCGGCATGCCCCCCACCGTGGGAGTGAGAACAGAAGCTGAGCCTCCAAACTTGCAAACTTCGAGAAGATGCAAATATCTGCTGGGCTCTCCATTCCCCTGCCCCACCAACAGCCCTCCCGGGGTGTTTTCACACGTTTCCAATCTTATTTTTCATCCAGTTATGGCGGATAGGAACTTACCTTGCAAAGCAGGTAATACGAAAAAATCTCCTGATTTGGGAAGCTGTAAAATCACGGCCCCCTAAGCCCACCCATGCTTTGTGGGTTGCCCTGTGGCAAGAAGGTCTGGGGCAAGAATCTGAATTTTAAATCCTCTTCATATTTATTTCACGATGATAATGACAAAAATAAATAGAAGCAGAAGAAGGGAAGCAAGCTGGCTCTAGGCAGGCGGAGAAGCTATAAATCACTCTGAGAGTGCATCCCAGAGGCTTTCACCTCGGGGTTCAAGTGCTTTTTAACCTCTCAGATCATGGAAACCCTGCAGGAACTCTTTGGCTTGCTATCGTGAGGTCTTTAAGTGTCTCACAGCCCAATAACAAGCTGCAAACCCTCAATGCAGGCTGCCTGGGAATACAGGATCACCTTTGGCGCTGGTTAAACATCCTAACAGGAGGGATGAAATGCGTTTTATAAAGTGTGATCTTTTTAGACAGCAAGGAAGGCAGACATCCCAGTTCTCCTACAAATGGGAGCAGACTTTGAGCAGCAGCTCAGCTCTGCAGCCTGTGCTGCTGGGCTTGGAAAGGTGCCTTTTGGGCAGTTTTTCTTAGCCTAGGAAGGAAAGAGGGAGCGAGTGCCCTCCGGTGAGGCTGCGGCCACTGTGCCCGTCCCTTCGAGTGCAATGAGCGCTGCTGCCCGTGACCCAGGCAGCATCCTCTGCTGCGGCCGTGCCGTACCTGGGGAGAAACACTGCTTTCCTCCCCATTCCTCACCGTTGATTCGAGCAGCAGAGGGACGTCCCGAGATGCTGGAGCTGCCCCTCGCCCTGGGTTACCCGAGTCCCCCTGGATGCCAGGGCAGCTACGACATGCCACGACAGTGCCATCAGCGATGTCCAGGTGCCGAAGCAGGCGCGCATCGGGGCAGCGAGCAGGCAGGGAGCCGTGCAGAGCAGGCAGGAGTCTGTCTTTGCCTGCAATGGGAGGGGAGGATGCTTTTTGCAAATCTTGTCATGTCCTTACCTTACTCGCTCCTTTGATTGATTTCCCAGACTGGGTGTATTTAGGCTGTTTATTCAGTGAAAAAGGTAAATTTGGGAAGACTTACTATTGTGCTGGCTGTGATGAGAAAACCCACTTGTCCAAGGTGGCAGAACCTCCTCCGGCGCCCACCCTGATGGGCGATAGCTGGGTTCTGCTGAGCGCTGCCGTGCACCCGCTCGCCGCCCCGGGTCCCCTCTGGCTGGGGTCACAGCGTGATCCGGGAGCGCCGGCACCCGAGGGGCACGCCAGCAGCTTCCCGGGACACACGAAGCAGAGGCGCTGGGCGTTTGGCTGAGATGCTCTGGGGCAAAGCAATGAAAAGCCGCTGCACTGGAAGCCCGTATCGATTGTGGTTACAACCTCTGCAACTAGAACAATTTGCCTTCACACTTTGAGGCAAAACTGGCAGAGGTCAAGAGGCTGCAAATAACCAGCCCAGCCCCGGGGGAGCAGTGGGGCTGCACAGAGAGGCCCAGGAGGAGCTTCCAAGCAGGTGAGTCCAGCCCGGCTCAGCTGTGGGTGAAGGCTCAGCACCCCCAGCCCCTCCGCTCGCAGCACCCACCCAGTGCTGCTCCTTAAGCCATTCTGGCAGCAAATACTGGCTACAAAACTTTTGTGGATAATAATGAACTGCACCTTTATGGCCTGCAACTAATGTTTATTGCCTGAGATAGGTGCCTCTAACTGCTGTGCTGCAACCCCCACATTTTCATTGATTTAATCTAGTTGTTCTGTTAGCACTTTTTCCCCGGCTATGTCCAGCACATTGCTGCTCGGGGGTCCCTGAACTCTCCCACAAAGAACAGTTTCCCAGGGAAACAGGACAAGGAGACCAAAGAAACACGAGAGTCCTCGCTCCTTCCACCACCAGAATTACAGATCAGCAGCTTATTCTGTTCTTTCACCCCCCAAGAGCCAAATCACCTGCTCATTGCCATCAGACCTCAAGGCAGGGAGGTGAGCTGTGGACCGGCAGCGGGATGGATGAATTACAGCCACACACCCCAGTGCGTGCGAGGTGGCTGGTCCCGCACAAACCCCGCTCGGGGCCGGGGGCTGCTCCCCCGGGGCCCCGCGCCACCGCCTGCAGACGCAGGGACACCTCAGTGCCCGGCCCAGCGTCCCGCTTTGTAGGGCCAGGAGTGCTCTCATGACAGAAGCACTGAGCACCGAGAGAGCCAAAGCCTTTCTGTAAAATCGACATGACATGCACAGGACTTGCTGCAGCTGCTGTTCATCGCTTGTGTCCTATTCCTAGGTCTGACCATTATTTTAATGAGCTGCAGCATCTCATAAAACGCAGCACAGAGGAAATTATGTTGAACAACTATGAAAAGAAATCATTTATTTCCATAATGTCTGTGTTTTGGATTGAAGGAAAAAACCCACAAGTCCAGCAATATGACTTTTCCTGCCGAGCCACAAAGTGGCAGGCTGCTCGTTAGCTCAGATCATTGTGCTCAAAAAGTAATCATCTTTAAAAATGATTAAAAATATAAAGCCTAATGATAAGAAGTGGCAAAGGGTTTTGCACTTCCAGCATGCCGCCCACCAGCACCCTGTGGTTTGCACTGTGATCTCTGGTCTGTCCAACCTGCAGACACCCTGTAGCTTTACAGAGTAATTGCTTTCAGCCCTGGATGCCTGGGATGTCACTGAGCCTCCAGACCTCGTCCAGTGCCCCAACGCTTCCACCTGCTTTCTCCTGCCCTCTCCAGAAAAGCAGCTCCGAGAAGGGACTGGAGAGCAGGAGCCCCTCCTGGTAACGCAACCAACGAGCACAAAATTGAATTAGAAGCTGAAGAAGCAGCGGCTGCGCGCGTTTTTGCAGGGTCTTCAGAAAAAGTCAGAAGTTTTGGTCAAGAACGTGGATGTGTGCCACGGTTACGGTTTGAGCCGGGTGTTGGACCCTCCCAGTGTTAATTACTGTGTGATCCCATGATGGAGCCTCGCAAGCTGGACTGGGTTTGCAAGGGAAAGTTTTGGTTGTGCAAGCTGCAGCCACAGCTGGATGGAGAGAAGAGGTCGGCCCAGGACCCAGCACGACTGTGAATCTGCTGCAGCAGTGCAGAGCACGCTGCTCTGCTCCCTCTCTGGGCTCATTAGCGGAGCCCATTAAATCTTATCCTACACAAGTAACGCATGAAGCGAGAAGGGAAATGAGCATGAAATCTGGTTGCGAGGTTTGTCAGAGCTGATGGACCTGGGCAGCCAGAACAGCCGTACCTCGAAGGAGGCTCAGGCGTGAGCCGTCAGGCTCTTCCAAGGCATTGTTAAATAATCATCTATAGGAAATGATTATTCATGAGCACAATGACGATTATCATTTAGAATTCTTAACAATTCAGCACAGCTCCCGTTTGATGTGGTGAGGCTCTAGCGGTGCATTTGCATTAGAGAAAGTATTACTACTTCTGATGGAGGAAAAGGATTACAGGAGAAATCTGCATAAATTTATTGGTAAATGTCATTTAGCATATGTCCAAATGTAATTTATCATGAGTTTGTAGTGCAGACTGTCTGACTCACACAGGGCTTTTTTTTTTTTCAATAGACAGATAAATAACCCTTGGGACAAAATTACCTCATTGAAAGGAAACTGATATTAAATCATTGTTGTTCCAGGTGAACAGAGCCTGCTCTAGGCAGCCCCCTCTGGGCAGCTGCCCACAGCCCGAGGCAGGAGGGGCCCAGGCTGAGTGACACAGAAACGCACGTCCTGGAGGGGATGCTTGGAGCAGCCCATGCCCTTCTTCTGCCTGCCGAGTTTCACTCCAGCTCCGCACGTGCGCTGGCAGCCTCCCCTGCACAACAGCCCTCTCCATCTGCCTCCAGATCTTCTCCTCCCTCCTGGCACAGAGACACACTGAGGATTTTATCGCAGCTGCCGCTCCGGCCGTTGAGGACATCCCTGCGCTCGCGGCTGGCCGGCTTTCCTCCCCGAAGCCCCCACGAGCCCAGCCCCGGGGCCAGCCGCTGCCCGGGGGCACCGAGGCACCGGCGCTCGCAGCAGCAGCAGCCGAGCCCATCTCCTTGGAAGGGTTTCCTTCCAAGCCAACAGCTCTCTGTTCCTACAGGCCCTTTCAAGACTTCTGTTTGGGTTAATTTCACAGCTGCTGGGGCTCATTCTGTCCTTGAGTAGCTCTCCAAAGGGATGTGTGTATCCACAGAGGCTGTTCCAGCTGCCTCGGCTTTGATCTCTGGTTTTCCCTGTGTGATGTAAGGTTGTTTAACACGTTGGCTGTGACAGGGCGAGGACTTTCTGGCAGCCCAGCACCAGCCACAGCGTCTGTGGCAAGCTCCGAGCAGGTCCTGCTAAACCAGAACAGCAGCCCCATGGCTCGGCTGAAGCTGGACATCCGTGTCCATCCCCACAGCCACCAGTGGCGTTTTAATTGTGATACCAGCCGGGCAGAGGTGAAGGTCGCTACAGGGACTCCTTCAGATGTGACAGGTATGATGGCACTGTGACAAAGAGCTCGGTCTCCTGCCCCATGCCCATCCTGCCGCCTCCCTGTCACTGTCTGGAACATCTCTGGGAGGCTGGGAGAGCGGCTCTGGGCAAGGATTAGGGAGTTGCACCTCGAGAACCAACCGGTCATTGGCTTCTTTGACTGACCTTTCCATAAACACAAGATACACTCAAACACCCTGAGACGGGGAGGAAGGCCCGTGCACACCTTCAACAAAACTGGTCTGTAGTTGCATACGTGTGACCTTGCAAACATTCCTGTTTCTTGAGGAAGTCAAGCCTGAGAACTGGAAATTTCAGCCTGCTTTGAATTCCAGCCCTGGGAAGGCTGAAGGCTTATGCCAAATCCCAGCACTCCCAAGCCAGGCAACGGCTTCCAGCTGCCGGATATCCATGTCTGCAGCGATTTCTGCATCTCACTCCAGACGCTCCACTTCCACACATTGCTCCCAAGCAAGCAAACGCATGCTCCGTCATGACTGCCTGATATGACTTATGATCTTGTTAGCAATTAATATTAGCATGGTAGAAATCGCTAATATGTGACATACAATAATTAGAATTCAATTTATTTGCCCAGTAGCTTTTAAACTCTGCACACAAATGTGAATTCCACTCCCTGGATTACAGAGAACGGCACAGAAGGAGAAGGGCATCCCTGAGAAATGGGTGAGGCCAACGCAGCCCAGCTGGGCTCCAGGGAGCCCATTGCAGGGAGGATTCCCCACCCTCCAGGCTGATCAGCGGGGCTGGGGACTGGCAGAGCAGCCTCACTGGGGTGCTGAGCCCACTGCCAGGAGCGGGTGCCAAGGGGCGCGCGGATGGGCTGGGATCAGATCAGGCAGCATTCCATGCTCGGGTGTGCCTTATTGCCACAGAGGATGTAGCCTTTTCCCCTGCATCTGGGTCTCAGGTGAGATTGGAAAGAGATGTTTTTCCCTGGAAACAGCAGAATGCTTCACGTATCCCTGCAGGTACCAAAAAGAGAAAAACCAGAGGGAACCGAAGAGCGTGTCCCAGGGGTCAGTGGGGACCCGTGCTGGGTACAAGGCAGGGGCTGCCTCGCAGGCTGTGCTCTGCAGTCGGTGCAGCGGCGGCGTGAGGACGTGCATCCCGGAGAGAGGGGCTGGGTAAAGGGGAGCGTGCCCTGCAGAGCCGTGGCTCTGTGAAAGGCTCTAGGGCACAGGGCAGGTACCAGCCGCATGCAATCCCAGCAGGATGCTGTGGCTGACACGATTCCTGGGTACCAACAGGGAGATACCAAAGCAATATCCACAGAGAGGATGTTATCTCTGTACAGCACCAGTGTGACCAGTAACGTCCTGTGGCCAGTGCTGGTGTCTGCACTCCCAGCACAGTGTTAAGAAACTGCAGAGTCCTGGCAGGGGCTACAAGAGCTGCTCGAGGTCTGAAAATCTGCCACAGAGATTACAGAGGTAAGCCTATGTATCTTGTCGAGGAAGGGGTTAAAAGATAACTTGATTGTGGTGTCCAACTACCTGTGTGTGGAAATTTTTGATAATGGATGGCATAACAAATTGTTTAACTGAGACAGATTTAAGCTGGAAATAAAACATTTTAACAAAGGGTGAAATTAATCTGGGAACAATTTATGGAAGGATGCGCAGAAGGTTTTAAAATGAAGGCTACAAATAATGCTTGACTTCGGCTTGCCCTTACGGAGGGCGGCGTAGCAATCGCAGGGGAGGCTCGTGGGGCCGCACAGTGCGGTCCTGCTGCTGGTGGTGCAGAGCTGTGCCGGGGGAGGGAGGAGAGCCGTGCCTCCGGCGGGGAGCAGGGACAGGCAGGGTTTACCGCAGGGTAATCTCACACAGGCAGCGGTTCTGGGGGGTGCAGGAGCCCCCGAGCCTGCTGAGCAGGGGAGGCTGAGAGCCCTGGCTCCGGCGGCGCTGGCTCCACAAGGTGACACGAGTGCTGGTGTGATGAGCGACCCCGCAGCGTGTCCTGGAGTGCTCCCACCAGGACCTCCGCTCGCACGTATTTATTCCCTTTTTTGAAGTGTAAGCTCAGAAGGAAAAGTACCTGCGTAGAAAGAGCTGGATGAGGCCGTTATCTCTAAGGGATTAACGGCTGCTGGTGACTCAGAACTAAGATGACTCAAAGAAAGGCAGCATCCAAGGGATAAAGTCAACCACCACGGTCCCATCGTCAGCCAATTCCACAAACTCAGCACCGTCTCCTGAGTGATTAGCGCAACCGCACAGGGAGTTTGCAGAGGAAAAGTGTTCCATTTTGGCTCTCCATCTCCTGAAACTTGGCATCTGTATGTTGTGATAGCTGCTGTGCACAGCCAGCCAGGCCTGGCTGGGGCTGGGAAAGGAGGGCTCGAGAGGATATAGAGAAGGGGCCTTTGATCTCTCTAATTAACTCTGATTTCAAAATGTATTATGAAGCTAAGAATTAGGAAGAAAGCTGGGCTTGCTTTGATGTGTGTGGGTGGATGGGGCCAAGAGGCTGCACAGAGGGCAGAGATTAGGGGAGGTGGGAAAGATTTGGGGCAAGGACCTGGGAGCAGGAGGGGCTGATGAGCACCGATGGGGACAGACCTGTTGGTGCTCCCACTGGAGAGCCCGGGAGGAGCGTGGTGGCGCTGGGGACCAGTGCAGAAGCTGTCGAGTTCCCGGTCGGTTGTGGCCCGGCATCGTTTGCTGTCTGTGCAGAGGGCTCTGATGCCGCAGCAAAGCCACGGTTGCCCCGTGCCGACAGGACTTTCACGTTCTCTGTGCTCGCTTGAACGAGGGCACTGAGAAAGGCCACGTGCGTGGGGCTGTGGTGTGCATAAACCGTTACTGATTTTACTACTAGATGTGACTGTGTGTGTTAACAAGGGGATGTTTCCTGCCCTTCCTAACAGAAACAACCGCCCGTACCAGGCACCAGCACTTTTCTCGGCAGTAATTGCTAGAGCAGCCGCTGGCGGGGACCGCCGGTGGCTGCACACCCGCTGCCCACGGGCCCCACGCTTCGTGGGCTCAGAGTTTCCGAAGGACACGGGTCTCCCGCGAGCGCCAACCCTGTGGGTCACCCGGGAGCAAACTCCCACCCGGGGTCTGGGGGCTTCTGCAGCTGGAAGCGGCGCTTCGCTGGGTGCTGAGGCCGGAGCCCCCGAAGCCCCGAACCCCCGCGGCGGGGCCCGGCCCCGCGGGGCACCCGGGCTGCCCCCCGCGCCCCCGCCCGCCGCCGCCGCTCCCTCTCCCGGTGCTAAAATGACCTCTAGTGGCAGGCGGGGACGGGGCCGGCCCGCGGCGGGGAGGCGCCGGGAGGGAGGGGGGCTGCGGGGGGGAAGTTCGTTTTCTTTAAAAAAAAAAAAAAAAAAAAAAAAAAAAGCAAAGCACAAACCCCCTCGCCGTGGCTTTCCAGTTGCTGTAGAAATTCTCCCAGTGCCCAGGTGTGGGAGCCTACAGAAACACCACCTCCACAAACCATGGCTCCTCTTCATTTGCCCCAGTGCCGTGGTGACTCTGGAGCCTACTGACGGCGCTGTCAGCAGTGGGGCTGGCTGTTGGCTGTTTTGCTGAGGAGTGTTTTGGCATACATTTATCTGCTCGAGTAGCATCAGCCTGTTCTGGATAAGACTGCCCGGTGCCCCTCCTGCCAGCCAGGCCCCTGGCAGGCATGGCGGCAGGAGGAGGAGGTGGACAGGCACCATCTCCTCCAGGGCCTGCCTGGTGCTCTCCAAACTCAGCTTTGGGCAGAAGTCCTTCCCCAGCACTGCTGTGATGCCAGCAAAAATGCAGTGATGGGAAGAGCTGCCACGTGTCCCAGCACAGGCACAAATGCCACAAGAGCTGGTATTGATCAGCCGGGTGGTAGGAGGCACGGCTCCGTCCTTCCTCCGGTGCCTCCACCGCCATCCTCAGCTGGGTGCAGAAGTGACCCGGTCCGTGCAGGAAGCAGGCAAGAGCCCTGGTGGAAAGCGCAGCCTCTGAAGTGAGGGGTAACATATTTTGCATTACTTCATGATTGCTGCTGAAGTGGCAACACTTTCGCCTGTCCTTCGTCCTAGCATCACAGCAGCCTCAAGTCTCAGATGGAAAAGGAGAGCTCTGAGTCACCACTGTGGCTACGGGGCAAAACGCGGCAGGTCTGGCCAGCTCACGCTGGGACACTCTGGGTGGCTGCCTCCATCTCCTGAACTTCCCATTGCAATGGTCCTTTATGGGAGAAGCCCAGGAGCCTATACTCTGGACCTTTAGCCTGTGAAGGGTCCAGAGACATATTCTCCCCACCGCTGACAGAATTTGGAGCAAGGGCAGACCCAAAGTGAAGGTCCTCTCCTCCCGGCCATGGGCCACCATCCTCTGGGCTCAGCGGGGCTGCAAGCCCCCAGAGCCATTTCGTGCTGCTGCCTTTGCTGAAAGGCGCCAGGCTCCTTCTTTCACGAGGTGGCAATGGTGAGTTAGTTTGGTCTTTTCTTTCACTGAGCAGAATAATTAGTGACTCAAAATTCATTAAGCAGCAAGGTCACCCCGGCGTTCTCCATGCTGAGAGCGGGGATGAGATTCAGAGGTGGTGCCGAGCAGCATCAGTGATGGCGAGATAACGAGCTGGCGTCCCCCCAGAGCCGGTGGATTCCCTGGAGGAAGGGGAGATGTCCTCACCAGCAGCGTGATCCCTCTCTGTGCCCACGATTCCGGGCACAGTGAGCTGGCGGGAGGGCTGAACTCTGCTGGCCTCAGAAGAAATCCTGGTGTGCTTGCTTTCAGACCGAGCCCTCTGCTCTGCTGCTTGTCTGGTGGTCAGGTCGCAGAGGTCCGTGCTGCAATGCCAGACCCAGAGGTGGGCTCACCTCGTGGCATCATTTTGGGATAGGATCAAAGGAGTAACCTCTGCAGAGGAGATATTGCTTTAAGTTGGGATCATGACCCAGGAGAGCACCGTCCCAGCAGGACAGGCTCCGTTGTGGGGTGCACGGTGCCGGGACTGTGAGTCTTGCAGGCTTTCAGGTGTGAGCAGCGGTGGTCCCAGGGCAGGCTCGTTAGGGGGAAACCTACTGATTAAGTTCTTTATATGGCTTTTATGACTTCTTGGATCAATTAACTCTGATTATTACAGAAAAAGTTACTTTTACACCAGAATACTGTTCATGCAGGGAGGAAGCGTTTGTCCTGCTATACCTCTTCTGATTCATTTTGTGACGGTGGCAAAATCCTGCCGAGGAATAAGCACTCATCTTCTTTCTGACTAGTTGATAGGGTCAATTTTCTTCTCCTTGGTACAAAGGGTAATAAATTCAGACATCCATGTAACTCATGACAAAGGATAACCAGATTGAAAATTGCTGGCCCTCACAGTGGAGAGTTTCACTGTTTTACTTCCGTCCGTCATGGCTCGCATCTAGGGCTTTTATACTTTTATATTCCTGTGACCACACTGGCACGTTCCCCCCAGGGTTCGCGTGGGCTCAGGTGGGCCTGGTCCGGTACCCGGGACTGAGCGATGGCATCATCCGCCGGGCCGCCGGCACCACCGCTCCTCCCGGCTGCAGCGAGACTGCTCAGTGTTGAGATCCACTGCAAACCGGGTCAGCACAACTCCGCTGGTCTTCTACACGGGCGTGTATGGTTTGCGGTGTGTTGGAGGGTGTAAGCAGAGCTGTGGAGCGAGCAGCTCCCAGGACCTACAGGCTCTATTGGTAATTACAGGCTGGGGTTTTTTGCCTGTTTACTTTCTTGTTGGTTTGTTTCCCATGACATAAAAGAACAACTTCTTCAGTTTCCCTCAACTCTAAGTCCCTCCAGCCTAAGGGAGCTTGCAAACATCAGAAACTTGAAGTGGATTGCAAATTGCGAGAGGACTTTGGAAAATGACTGAGGAAACAAAGCAGATGGGCTGCACCAGCGCTTGCAGGCTTGTGCTGAAAGAATTTCCCAGTGTTCCAGGATGCTAACACCCAGACGTGCTCTGCCCAGAGGGACAGCTCTTCTGGTCAGGTTTCCACCACTGGTCAGCTGTTGGTTCTGTGTTTCCATATATTTCTAGGATTTTTCCTCATGGCAATGGGCCTCCCTTCTTCCCTGCCTGGTTGTGGGAGGGTAATGGGGCTGGCAGTGTGCAGCAGCCTTGGTTTTCTCCCCAAACTTCTGTTATTTGGGGTTCAAACACCTGCAGTGCTGATAGGCAGGAATGATGCACAAAACATGGGCTTTATTAAGATGCCAAAGTTTTATGAAGAGAATTAGGAAAAAAAGGCAGCCCGGCTGTGTAAGCCCTGGGCTGGGTATCGTGGGGTGGCGGGGCTGGGTGATGCCCTCCCTGTCTGGGAGCTGTCGCTGTGCACTGCTGGCTCGGCTCTGCAGCAGAACCTCACTTCATCTTGATTTCACGTTTTAATTGCTGAGAGACTCCTTGCCTCTTCTGCCTCCTAACCCTCTGGTATTTAGGTGACATTTTTGCAAAGAGATGTAATACATGCATGTCTCTGCCACAATGACATGGTCTAATGTTAAATTATTAACTTAATACATGATAAAATGTCTTTTTTTTCATTTAAAAAAAAAAAAACCAAAACCAAACCTTTGCACAGTGCTACCCTGAGAGCACCCGGCAGGACAGTGAGCTCTGGTCTCACCTGTGGGCTGGTTGAGGGGGTCTGTGCAAGCCCGGGTCTCAGCTGGCCGCGGGGCTCCTGGACCACGGGTGGGAATGTGCCACACGGTGAATGAAGCCCTGGGCTCTCCACGTCCGTGAGAAGATCCTGACTCCAGGATGACACGGTGCCACCAAGGTGTCCGAGTCCACCCCCACCCCCTGGACCTCTTGCAAGCAAGGCAGGGAGAGCCCACGAGCCCAGAGCATCTTCAACCAGGGCAGGACGCTAACCATGGTAAAAGACAGTCTTATGAAAATCCAAAGTATTATTTTCTGAGCAGGGCACCTGGGAGGGGGTGGGTGTCTCCGAAAGGCTGTGGGAGCGATCGGCTCTGAGGTCTGGGCACACCGTCACCACGATGCTCCCCCGCAGATGGCCAAGCTGCCCCTCCAGCCAGGGCACCGGAGCTTCCCAGGGCTCGGAGGTTTCCCAGTCCCTAGAAGGCAACCTGTGCCCAGCTGGGGCTGGAGACTTGGCCACTTGCTCACTGAATCCTCCATCTGAGGAGGCTGAGACAAAAACATGGGTTTCATTTCAGCTGGTAAAGCTGCCTGGGTGAAAGGAGCAGGGGCTGGGAAGCGAAAGACCGCAGAGGTGTTTCCTGGGGAAGTCAAGCAGGAGCAGCGGGGGGAGGAAAGGAGTCATTTTCTCTGCATCCAGGGGCTGTTTTGCACAGGTATAAAGTACCAGGCCTCGCAGGGTGGCAGGGAATTGGGAGCCCCAATTTACAGGCTGAGGGAGGCACGACCCAGAGCCTGGGAACCCTCTGAAGCTGTCTGGCACTGCCATCTTACACCTGCGCCTCTCAGCAGTTCTGGAGTTACAGGCTTTCCTGTCTTCTACTGCACTTCAAGGCTTAATTAACATTTGAGAAGCAATTTACAAATTAAAAGCACAAACACCTAACAATCACAATAAACAGGTTGGTCAGGAAGAGGCCTGACCCATAACGATGCTTTGCTAGATGTTTTCTGATGGCACTCATGAGTGCAAGTTGCTGTGGCACTGGGGTCTCGAGCAGGGACAGAGGTTGCCTGCCTGCAGCAGGAACGTGGTCTGCCCATGCAAACACAGCTGGGCTGAAAGGATTGTCTGCTACCATCCAGCTCCTGTCTGCCTCTGTGCAGTAACGGGACAAAATCCACACAAAATTTTCTTCCCCGCTGCCTGGGATGCCAGATTTCAGCGGAGGCATTGCATTTTTGTTGACGTGCTACATTGCAAAGGAGCTGTAGGGAGAAGTGCTCCCAAAGCATGTGAGCATTTTTGGTGATCTGCGAGAGCAGTACCAAATCTGTGGAGAGAGTTAAGTTCCTCATTAATCTTGGGAAAATACCTGGGGCATTGCCAAAAAATACCGGAGATGGTCCTGTGAAAGCAAACTGCTATTCAGCGTCTTAGGATCTCTAGGCCCTTCTCCTTTGCCTCTTAATTATTTCTTCTCCCTTTCACTTCATAAACTGCAGAACGGTTCCTCACAGATATCTGTAATATTTATTAGCATTTAAAATAATAAATAACACCTTACTTGTGCCCCTGGGCCCATTCGTCCCAGCCAGTGCCACCCCAGAAGCCATACCTCAGCAGAGCGACGGTAGTGCGATGATGTGCAATGCTGATACATCATCCGAGCACTGGCACCCTGGTGCAGTGCTCTGTGCAGGGCTATCGCTCCGGTTGTCGATGGCTGGCTGGTGGTGCAGCCCTGACCATTACGAACGAGTCAGATGGATCCTAATCTTTAATGGATTGTCCTGGAACTCTAATGGATTTTTTTCATTAAAGAGTAACTGGGCAGTTTACAGTTCACTGGTGGGTGACAAGGCTCTGAGGAGCTTTAACAAAACCAGTTTCCACATCTGGGTAACGAGTTTGAATTCGGACAAGTAGATAATGGCCAAGCTGGACAATCCACTGGGCAGCCGTGGGGTAAAAGGAACTTGCGGTCTTTCTCCAGTTCCCAGGCATGGGTACAAATGTCACAGCCAAGCTCCCCCTGCACTCTCCCAGAAGAAGGGCCAATGATGCAATTAGGGATGTTGGCAGGGCACAAAGTAAGAGAATTCTGCTTCTTCATCCCGTAATTATTCTGTATTGTTCTGAGAATAACTGGAGGATTCACAGCTCCCCAGCTGGGCTATCAGGCCAGCACATTCCACATGTATTCGCCAGGCAGTGCCCAAAACACCATTTTTCACTCTTGAATCCCAGGATATTTATTAAAAACAAGAGGATGTGTTCTGATTAGCTCTGGTCTGTTTCTGACAAAGTTCCTTCTAGTTACAGTGGCAAAGATAAGGTAAAGTCTGGATTTCTTTCTCAGCTGATACTATCGTCTCAGGGAAGAAATGTGGAGGGGTGGGTAGCCTAGGGGTGCTCTCACAAGGTGTGCGCCTCCCCTCCTTCATGCTGCGCTGGCATTTGGGATTCTCCCTCTGCCCTTGCAAAGGCATTTCTCTCTTGGGCAGCTTTGGGAATCATGAAGCCGGAAGTTAGAAAGCTTCAGGTTTTAAAAGTCCTCTACAAAACCAGAAAGAGCCACCTCTCTCTGCTTTTATGCTTTGTAGCTGGAAAAGTGTGCTGCACAGGCAGCTGGGGACCCCACCGTGTGAGGGAGATCCTGGCTGCACGAGGCTGGCTTAGATCCAGGATGATCAGAGGTTTAAGCTTGCGGGTGAGAGGGGAAATCAACAGAAGTGTGCAGACATCGAATCCCCCAGCTACAATATGGAACTGGAACCAGCAAAGGTTGGACACAGCTTGAGTGAGGACCTCCTCGCAGAAGACCACAGCACCATATCCGAGTGCCAGCTTTGGTTTCAGAGAGGAGTAGCACCGAAACCTTTTGGAGTCTTTGAAGTATCCTCATCGTGCCCAAGGGACCAGACTTAGAGGTAGAAGAATACAGTCAGGATCATGCGCGATTCATCCACTGCTCTGAGTTTTAATGCAGTATGCAGAGGATTATACTAAATTATGACTATTTTCTTCTTATTCTTAAAGTCTGCGAGCATTTGAGCAAAGACAGCCAGACAGTGGGGGTGCCACACTTGGGAAGTACATTGATTTACGGCAATAAACATAAATGGTCTGTGGATATAAAGACTAAGATGAAAATTTGGTGAATGCAATGTGTTTCCCACCCTAATGTGCTTACTGACTGTGTACAGATGTTGGCATGCTGGTTCCAAGATCTGCTTTCTTCCTTTATTCAGCAATGTAAAAGTGCAGACGTTTGCATGGTATTCCTCTTGTCTAATTAGATGCCTTCGTTTACCACCTTCTAGGCTCCAAGTTTTGATCATTGTGCCTAAAATGTAATAATTTATGAGCGGTAATAAGTTGGTGTGATGTGGTGGTGAGACATGGTTTGGTGTGTCTGTGTTGCACGCGTATGGAGCATAGAGGAGCTAAGTAGAAGAGAGCAGGAGCAGATAAGAATCAGAGTCTTCGGGTTTGTTTTGGTTTTTTTAAGTGTGTTAATGACATTGTCATTCTTAATTAAAGCTTAGCTTTAACGAGTGCCTGCTCACAGCAGCTGTCCTACCTCGGAGGCTGGACTGATGACACTGAGCTGGGGAACTGTGACTTAGAGAGCAATGTGGATATTCCAGCAAAACTGGCCACGGAGGCCCTCGGCTCTGCAGGTGGTGATCTGGGCTCTCAAGCCTGAATGCTCGTGGCAATGCAAGGTCCTCTTCGCTTGCACAGAACTCACAGCTAAAGTTAAAAAAAAAAAAAAAAAAAAAAAAAAAAAAAAAAAAAAGAAAAAAGTGGAGTCTTTGCTCCTGAGGAAACAGACTGAAGAGCAGGAAATGCAAATACATACCTTCCCACTATGCCAACCTGTTTATTTGCATGTCCTTTTTCAACAGACCTGCTCCTGCGCCTAGGAAGCTATCAGAAATAATTTGTCTTTTCTGGTTTTGAGGGTTTTTTTTGTTTCTTTTTGTATTGTTCAGTTGTACAACAGGTACTTTGTAGATGCTCAGGAACAATTCTGTCTCAGGCAGCCCTCAGAATGTCAGAATTAAGGCAGCACAGACAGCTGTGTTCAGCAAAAGGTGCTCAGTACAGCGCAGCAGAACTGTACAGAGTACAGAGATAAGCTGTTTCTATATCAATAAAGTGGTAAATGAGATGAAGTTCCCTACGCAGCTCTTAATAATCTGTAATGGTAAAACACTGAAACTACATTTTTAAGCTACGTTAAAGCAAATAGTTTCTCATTATTGTTCTTTTTTTAACTAATGTGTGAGCACAACCTAAAATAGTGACAACAAAACTTGGGTCAGTCACATTTTAGGTTGTTTTGCAGAACTTAGAGAACAATTTACTGCTGAATGCATCTGAAAGAGTTAAAAGTTACTCAAGTAACTTAAAGCTACAAAAATAGTCTTGATGCCAACAGGTGTGCAGAGAACACCAAGCCTTAATGCTGCTCTCGTTTTTGAATGACTTTCAGAACGTAGCCCAGCTCGCTCTGAAAGCCACAGGGTATTTCCTTGCCTCCCTCGGAGTTTCCCAATTTGGTTTTTAAAGTTACGAACGTGAGTAACTGGGAATATTTTCTTATGTGCTGCAACAGCAAGCTAATTGTTTGTTATGACATGAGCATTTCTGTTGAGTGTGGTAAACATCGTTTAACAGGCATGTCAAACCTTTTGTGTAAGACGAATTTGTCTCAAGTAAAGATAAGGCAGCATTGCCAGGCAGTCAGGATCTGGTCACACATCCTCCTCTGGGTGCAGCTGTGTGGCTGCTGCCCAGATCGTTGCCTTTAACTGCTCTCACCACCCTCCTGCCAGAGGTTACTCCTCCAATCTCACAGCTCAGCTACTCGTGGGAGCATCCCTTATCCTGCTTCGGTCCGAATGAGCAGTGTTAGCTTGAACAGCCTGAGCTGCAGATCATGACCATGTCATGCCATTTTGGCTGAAATGCTTGAGGGAGCAACCAAGCAGGTTCTGCTGGACTCTGGAGGGGGTTTAACCTTGGGCAGGGCACGGCTGGGCAGTGCTGTGGAGAGCTGGGAGGTGTAAAGCCATCGGCCACCTCGGACACATTATCTCCTGGCTGTATGAGCAGACCCTAAGGCCGGGCTTCATCAGCCACTGCATTCATTTTAGGACACCTAATACCAGATCAAAAGGGCTGGGACTACACAATGCAATGTGCTGACCTGGCACAAACTCTGCTGATACAAATTTGTTCTGAAGTTTATTGAAGACGTAAGTTTGTCCCAGCAGACCTTGCCCAGATCAGGTATCATCTGCTGTCCAGCAGCCGGCAAAAGCCAAAGGGCAGCATAAACACAGTATGGTGTGTGCCATCTGAATCAACACGGTATGGCTGTGTCCACATCTGATTCAGGACAAATTTATACGGCAGGTTATCTGTACAGATCTGGTACTTATGTGGAAGCTGGTTTAAAAAATGGTAATCTGGGTATGCTGATGTTCTCACGTTATTGAAAACTAAACCCAAGACAATCTCCTTCCCCCTCTCTAATGGAGACAAATTGTTTTACCCAGACCCTGTGTAGTTTGGAGACCCCATACACCTAACAGTCTCCTTGTTCATGCAGATCCTTTTTCCCCTGGAGTGGATGAAATCCCTAAATGTTACCTGTAGGGTTCAGCTATCAGATGTTTCCTACCCTAAAATTTTAGGTGAGAAGTGTTTTTTCCAAGCCTGATGGTCTTCACTATTTTTACTTTAAAAATACACTTGTCTTTGGATTGATTTGTGTGAGATAGCGCTGCACCAGCTGATATTCAAAAGGTTTTCTCTGTAAACACTTGCAGCCAGAGGATTAGAAAATAAATATTTTTTAAGTGATTGTACTTTGTAAGTTTGAATAAATGGGTTGGACGTGCAACCAGTACATAACTTTAAACAGTTGGGGGTATAATCATGACATTAATAAAACTATGAAATCCACAAGAAGGTGACGGATTCTAATTGTATAATTTTCTGCAGTATATTAGTGGGGAAACAACTGGTAAAGGAAAGATGAGGATTCATACAGAAATGTGCATGGTATAAATTACTTGATCTTGTAAAATATTTGGATGCCTGGAAAGAAAGTAAAGTATGTGTCTTAGATTTGTGGAAATAACAAATAGCTCCTTTACTAAAAAGCAATAATCTGCATAATGAAACATTAATAGATATTTTATGTTGCAGTCATTGCCTGCATAATGAAAACTGTAAGATGATAATGATTTTTCTGTCCTCACGCAGTTTATTTCACTGTTTACACACAGCAGTTAATTTCTTCATTCCTGCTCCTCAAGTTCTATTCCCTGTTCTAATTAATTTGTTTCTCATTTCTAGTTCAGACTAACCATCCTTGCCTTAGAAAAAGAGAACATTATCTAGTCCATTTGAAATCTGCTCTCATCTGTTTTAGCAGTCACCCTGTCAGACACGTCTGTGATATTGGGGTGACGCTTGGCTGTGTGTCAGTAGCGTAACTGCTTTGTAAATTCAGTCATTTATGTTTTCTTGGGACGTTTTGAGATGCAGACACAAAGGTACAACAGTATTATTTTCTTCTGGCATTTTTGTCATCTGTGCGCCATTCACGAGTGCCAACACACTGCCAAGATCTGCCCTGTGCTGCTCCGCGGGACGGTGGCGTGTGCGGCGCGGGGGATCGCTCCTCCGGCCGGGTGCCTGGCAGCGGGGGGCTTTACCAAACCGCTGCTTTGGTGTGGCCCCTCTGAGCAGAAACGGAAACCGAGTGGCCTGCTGTGTCATTTGTTCACTAATGTAGGAAAGAAGGGAAACGCTGTTGTTGTTTCCCACAAGCAAGGCGGGAGGTTGAAGCCCCCTGAAGCTCGTGTGGTGCCAGGAGGGATGTCCCCTCCCTGGGCTGGCCCTGCGGCGCGGGCAGCCGAGCACCACACGGCAAAGCTGCTGCACGTCCCCCAGGCTGTCTTGCCCTTGCTGTCTGCTGACAGGAGGGACACCGGGCAGTGACAGGCCCGGGGATGACAGGAGGGACAGCGGGTGGTGACAGCCTTGGGGGGGTGAGAGGGCATCGGGCGGTGATGGGCCCAGGGCTGTTGGGAGGTGACACTGGGTGGTGAAGGCATGGGGGGTGACAAGAGGGACACCACAGACCGAGGGGTGTGACAGGACACTGGGTAGTGACAGGCCTGGGTGTGACAGGTCACTGGGTGCTGACGGCCCGGGGAGTGACATGAGGGACACCAGGTGGTGACAAGCTGGGGGGTGACACGACACCAGGCGGTGACAGGCTGGGGGGTGACATGGGGGACACTGGGCGGTGACAGGTGCGGGTGTGACAGGACACCGGGCGGTGACAGGCCAGGGGGTGACATGGGGGACACCGGGCGGTGACAGGCGCGGGTGTGACAGGACACCGGGCGGTGACAGGCCGGGCGGTGACAGGCGCGGGTGTGACAGGACACCGGGCAGTGACAGGCCAGGGGGTGACATGGGGGACACTGGGCGGTGACAGGCGCGGGTGTGACAGGACACCAGGCGGTGACAGGCCGGGGGGTAACATGGGGGACACCGGGCGGTGACAGGCTGGGGGGTGACAGGACACCGGGCGGTGACAGGCCCGGGTGTGACAGGAGGGACACCGGGCAGTGACAGGCGTGGGTGTGACAGGACACCGGGCGGTGACAGGCCGGGGGGTGACATGGGGGACACCAGGCAGTGACAGGACCGGGTGTGACAGGACACCGGGCGGTGACAGGCCGGGGGGTGACATGGGGGACACCGGGCGGTGACAGGCGCGGGTGTGACAGGACACCGGGCGGTGACAGGCCAGGGGGTGACAGGAGGGACACCGGGCAGTGACAGGCCCGGGTGTGACAGGACACCGGGCGGTGACAGGCCGGGGGGTGACAGGACACCGGGCGGTGACAGGCCGGGGGGTGACATGGGGGACGCCGGGCGGTGACAGGCGCGGGTGTGACAGGACACCGGGCGGTGACAGGCCGGGGGGTGACATGGGGGACGCCGGGCGGTGACAGGCGCGGGTGTGACAGGACACCGGGCGGTGGCGGCCCGGGGGACAGCGGCGGCGCGGGGCGGTGGTGCCGAGCGGTGCCGGCCCTCCCCCAGGGGGCGCTCGCCGTCCGGACGAAGAGGGCGGGCCTTTTGTCATAATGCGCTGGGTCACGTGAGGCGCGCGGAGCGGGGAGGGGGGGGGGTGGGCGGGCGCGGCGCGCGGCGGCGCGTGCGCAGTGGGGCGCTCGCGGCGGCCCGTGCGGTTGTCGGCCGGGAAACCCCTCGGCGGGAGGCTGAGGCGGGGGCGCCCGGTCGCCATAAGCCAGCGGTGGGGCCCGGGAGCGCTGCGGGCCGGGGCGGGCGCGCAGGCCGAGCCGGGGCCGCTCCCCGTCGTCCGCCCGCGTCTGCGAGGAGTTGAGCCCGGCGGTGCGGCCGCCGCGGCCCAGCGCGCATCGCCGAGGGCCGCGGGCCGGAGCCCGTTGCGGGGGCCGGGGCCTCGCAGCGCCGCCGCCGCGATGGAGCCCTGAGGCCTCCGCCAGCGCAGCCCGCCCGAGGCCGCGGGGCCTGGCCATGGCGGAGCGCCGCGGCCTCTGAGCGCCGCCGGCCCCTCGGAGCCCAGCCTCGCCCCGGCCCCGGCCGCGGGGCCTCCCCCGACCCGCCGCGGCCCGCACCCGCCGCCGAGGCCGCGGTAGCCGCCGTCGCGGAGCGAGGCACCGCCCGGCCCCGACCATGTCGTGCGTCCATTACAAGTTCTCCTCCAAGCTAAACTATGATACGGTCACCTTCGACGGCCTCCACATCTCCCTGTGCGACCTCAAGCGCCAGATCATGGGCCGCGAGAAGCTGAAGGCGGCCGACTGCGACCTGCAGATCACCAACGCCCAGACCAAAGAAGGTGCGTGGGGGCTCGGGGCCGAGCTCTTTGTGGGCCGTCCCCACCCGGCGTGAGCCGGCCCGGGGGGACCGGGAGGGCCGGCGGCGCCGGGGATTAAGCGGGGTGGGAAGCGATAATGCGATTTGGCCGCCATCGGTAGCTGTGACTTGTGTTGGGGCCTCCCAGAGCTGCTCTTTCGGAGTTGCTGTTGTGGCGAGCACCTCCGGATCCGTGTTCTAGGCACGGAGCTGGGCGCAGGAGAGTACGTGGTTGGTGTGCGACGTATAGCGCTTACAAACGTTTTGGTTTCCTGGAACTCTTCTGGGTGAAATGATAAGGAAACGTGGGAGGATATCGTATAATAAATAACAAACTCGCCAGATTTCAAAGAAATCTGGCGGAGAAAGCTGAAAGTGATAAAAACGGAACAGACGGCTAATGTGAAGAAAGTGGGTTTGGTGACTTAATTTTGTCTTCAGCTTCTTTTACCCCACTTCATTGGAAAGCTGCTTTCGTGCCCGTTGCAGAAACTGTTCGCTAGCAACATTTTGGATCAAGAGTGTATCTGTGAGTTATGCAGACCCTTTAAAGCCATCTTGCACATGAGTGTTTTCTGTATCTAAAAACTACACTTTGGAATTTCTTATTAATGTAACTTCTTTCTTACGCAAACGACATTGTCATTCAGACGCAACTGAGCATCATTTTATCATTCATTGCTAGCCTTCTGGCTTTTTTTCCTGGTACTATGTGTTAACCATATCAGGGCAGTAGTGAAGTTTTATGGCAGAACATCTGTGGTGAATATATGTAAGAAATATTCTTAAAGAAGTCATAAATTCTTTAAAACCTAATAAATGGTGCTTGATTCTCAGAGATGAAAATGGTTTCGAATTACTTGGTACGATATTTTAGTTTGGTAATCTGCCATCTTGGTAAGTTTGAATGTGATTAAAGACTCTGGGATGTGACTTTTCAGAAATAAAAAGAATTGTAAAGTGTTTTCATTCCTTAAACATTAAATTTCCCCCCCCCCATGGTTCTGTGACACTCTTGCAACAGTCTTTTCTTTAAAATGTGTATTAGTGGTTTTGTCTCTTCCTGTTTCATGTATTAAAACTTAAACAGAATAGCAGGTACACTGCGGTAACTGTAACTTCAGCCCTAGCCTTTGAAGTGGTTTGACCTAAAGCTTGCTGTTTATCTACAGGTATTTAAACTATTTTCAGGAGAAAGTCTGTGAAGAGATTTAACAGCACAATGTTAGGGGTCTTAGGGATGCCACTGGATTGCATGACATGCGTAGGTAGAGATACATTTCAGAAGTCTTGAATTTTTCTAGTAGCATGGAATAAAATTGTCGAGCTTTTGAAAAATGTTTAATTTGCTTTCCGGGCTTTGCTGCAGAAGGGTCTGTGCGTTTTGCCTCCAGTTGCTAATGTCCTTTCAGCTTCACAAATGCTAGCAGGCTGAATGGCCAGCTGGCTGACGTCACTGCTGTGACAGTTGGGTCTGTGTAAAACAGAGCCTTAAAACCTGAATGTTGGATGGTAATAAACTGTGATGGAGCCCAATTATTATCACCAGAAGAAACAATGTTTTGAAATAGGCCGAACACGTGGATTCTGTTACAGCAGGTGAGGAACAGAAAGCAGAGCTTTAGAAGAAAACTTTATGCTCATAAATATGTTACCCCATAAAGCATTACTCTTAATATACATAATACCAGTTTTACCAAGTGTGTTGCTTTGTTTTCATATGTGATCAGAACCCAGTGAAGAAGAAGTATCTGCTTCCCCAGGTTCTGTTAAATGTGGGGTTGCCTAAAGGTGAAGTTAAAGGAGGAGTATCTTTCATACTTTAAAGAGCATCGCTCTGGTTTAACAGGGACAAGATCCTCCTCTAGGTAGGTTGTGTTGGACTTTGACCTTTGTAAAATGAGTATAAAATTTTTAATTCTATATTAGTGACATACATGCTTACTGAGGTATTCGTAAGGGTGTTTTCCATGTGAAAATGCAAAAATCCCCCAGTGGTTTTCAGAGCAAAGCTAAAGAATACATCTCAGTGCAGTTTATGTGTATACCAAATTTTTGACTTATATGCATAACCGTGAATTTCAGTTTTCATTAATCAGATGTACATGCTTAAACTCACCTTCAGAAGGTACAGGAAAAAACTAGACCCAGATATTCTGACTAAATGGGTGGTTTGGAATTCTTACACATGGACATAAAATTTTGGGATTTTATAACTTTGTCTACGCAGGAGTCCTGACTAAATGTTGACATGATCTTGGGAAGAACAGAGTGAGCCTTGAGTGAAGGTGGCCTACTTGTTCCGATTTTTCCAAGCACGCTAACCTTTCACAGTTCAGTAACCGTTGCTTTTCATAATGGAAATCTAGTAATAGAAGCAATGCTAATGTAAGCTAAAAGTAAACAGGATTTTAAATATCAGTGGAAAAAAAATGATGTGATGGACTCTTCTTAAGATGCTGGGAAGGCAAAATGGATAGTTGGGACCTGTTTTAAAGTGTGGGGGGGAACGTGTCCTCTTCCATGCTTACTGTAGAGGCATGTTCTCTAAAGGCAGAATTCCCTTCAGAAAGCCTGTGCTCAGGAATGATGCATTTGGATTTGCCTTCTTTCAATTTGATCTGCATTTCTTGACCCGTCTTTTATCATAGATGTTTTCCTAATATTGTGGAAGAACTGCAAACTCCAGAACTCTGATTTCTTGAGTACTCTTTCCTGCCCTGTAACGTTCTGACTCAAAACACTTGGAGAATGTGCTGTTCTACTTATCAGGCAAAACACAAAAAAAATATAAAACCAAAAATGTGACTCTGAACTGGTCTTAGATTAACAGTTTGAAGCAAGAATATTGCTCTTCTAAGACTGTCTCTTGAACTCGGAACTTGCCTGAGTTTGATGTTGCAGCATGCACTTCTCAGTTCAGTAATACCATGATGCAACGTCTTCAAAACAAACTCGTGCTAACTCTGAATGGAATCATTTGGCCTCACAGCTGATGTCTGTCTGTCTACTGGAATGTCTTCAACACTGTGCAGACTTGGCATTTTAGAGAAGACATTTAAGCAGCTTTTAAACCTTGCCCTTCACTGTGCCATTTTGTGTTGTGGTGCTAGTGTGGGGGATTACTTTGGTTACAGCTCAGAGTCCAATTAATTCTTGGGCTGCTGTGCAGCATTATTTTGTAGAGCTTTCAGGAAGGAGATGTAGTTCCCCATTTCCCTGGTAGAGTTGAGGGTAAGCCATTGAAAAAAGGTGATGATCCAGTGAAGCTGGTGCACTGCTGGTCTGGGAGTCAGCTGCTCTGGCTCTGTCACCAGCAGGTTTGGGACCTCTCGGGGCTGTGCTGTCAGCTGGGTTTGTGTCCCTTGGCCCGGTGCTGCGAGCAGGCTCAGTTTGGTTCGTTCCCACGTTGTCTCCAGCATTGCTTTCGCTTTCGCAGTCCCATGCTGAAATGGCAAGCAGTGCCAATAAGACATTAAGGCATCGGGCAGTCTGTACAATCAGATCAATGATTGAAAGTGTGTTGGATTTGATTGACTCATCCTGTCAAAGCAATGTAGGTGCTCTTTTGGAGCACAGTACTGTATGATAATGCAGATGAAAATTCCATGAACCGTTAGGCCTATGAACTAGCTAACTCAAGAAATGGGGATATACCAGTTGTAGGTGACATCATGGATACCTATTCTGGTGGAAGCTAAAAATTCAGAATTAGTAGTCCAGTCTGTTAATGAGGATGTTTCGAGGCAGTGCTTTCAGTGCCAGCTCCACAGACTATGTGTTTGTCGCGAAGCATGCAAGTGGTGTTGATTAGAACAGTTAAAAAAAATCGCATCATGAGAAAGCATATTTTTAAGTGCTAGGGAGAAAATGTGTTCTTGGGAGTTACCTTGTGTTCTGGTAGCAACAGTTCGGCATGTTAGTAGTCATTTTCATCTCTTACTCTGCACATCCTTCCTCAAGTAGCATAATAGCTGGTTAGCAAGGCATCTAAGCCTAATAAAGGCTTTTCTTTGTCGTTTCACATATAGACTTGCCTTCTGATGGCTTCTGTTCTCATGAGCTTCTGTACTTTATCTGGGTGGAAATACTTGTCTAGATAGCACTCGGAGAGATGCTTTTGCAATGCTCTCAGACTCAAAATGGTGGATTAAAGCAGGCCATAAAATAAAGTAGGAACTTTTTTCAGTAACTTGTTTATAGCATGCATATGACACAAATTATTAAAACTAGCATAATTTCAGGATTATAGGTGAATTTAAAAATGGGATTTTTAAGTTGTGCATTAAATGTGAAGCAGTATAAACTTCAGAGCATAACCTGAGGTGTTTGGACTTTTTTTCAGGAAGAAGGTTGTGGACACTGATGCAACTGTTGATTTAAGATTTCCAAGTCAGTAAGAGGCAGCGGTCAAAGTAGCTATTGTTTAACTTGTCTGCCTCCATTCGTTCCTTGAAGTACTTCTTTCCCTCGACTCTTTCAAGCACACTATTTTCTTGTAGATAACAAGTTTCAGACTGTCCTGTCTCTTCTGCTCTTGACTTTAATATAACATCCAAATCTTCCTTTGCTTTTGCAAGCTTTCTAAGTTAATTGAATCTTTCTTTTTAATCACAGGTCAGATTGACAAAAGCCCAGTCGCCACTTCCTGGCCATCACTGGCAGTAAATCAAGTTCTGTGCTATAAGGGAGTAGGAATCAACGACGTTGTTACCTCCAGCTTTGTTGAACATTTCCACTGGAGCTCTGCTTGGCCCGGTGTGCAGAGTAGCCTTGTTGGGCATGATGTCGCGGCTCCCTTTGCAGGTGTTGAGTCACGTGGTGAGGCAGAGTGACACAGCTTTGCAGGTCCTGGTAGTTGCCAAGTCCCTGCTAGGGGATGTTGCTGCCTGTGGGGAACAGGTTCCTGCTGGGAGATGCCAGTTTAGTCTGAGAGCTGTTAGACTAAGCTGGCATCTATTAAATTCAAATCGAGCAAACAAAAATTTCCAGAAATGTCAGAGATAGCGTTTCAGCTCTAGTCCTTTCCTATTAAAAAAAAAGTTAACTTTTTAGTCTACATTGTTTGACTTTACCTTTAATAAAATGTCACTACCAAAATGAATTGAATTAATAGAGGTGAAAGAAAAATAAATGTATTTAAGCCAACTGATATCAAGTCCCTTCGCAGAATGAACTCAGCAATGTACTCTGCTGTATGTAAACACTCTTCCGCAAATTCTCTGACACATTGACTAAACTAGTGGGATATTTCAAGTACGAAATACAAATAGATGCCGTGACAAGTGTCCTATGCAAATAAAGCCTTTACTTCACCAAGGTATTGTCCCTCTTCAGCTGATCCATTTAAATGTGTACTGACTGACTTTTAAGGTGAATTCATTTTTATATCGTTCTGTTACTGGATGGCTGGAGCTCTCTTCACTGTGCACTTAACAAGCGGACTGAAACCAAGCACGTATCTATGTATGTATACACGCAAGGATAGGCTGTTCAGAAGGCAGATGTTAGTGCTTCTCTTCTAACGGTCAGTGAATTGTCACAAAATACTGAAGGAGGACTTACTTCTCTTTTGCATCATACACCTGTTGTGCCTGTTCAGATTGACTTCTGCAGGCTTGTGTAGTTTGTGAATAAAAGCATTGCTGCTGTCCTCATCTATACAGTCTCTTTCTAGGAGGGGTGCTGCCACTTGTAATCTCTTGCAGGACTACTGCAGTCCTCAGTTCAGCACCTGCATAGCAAACTCCTGCCTTTTTGTGGAGCTGCTGTTGCTTATCCTAGATCTCTGAAATCTCAGTCCAGTGGTTTGTATCAGAAAGAATACTCTGTATGACTCTGTTCAGCAGGTAGAAACAGCTGCTTTGGGCTTCTAGAACTGCAGGTGGCATGATCTGCCAGTTGTTTGTCTGGGCCTCAGAACTGTTTGAGCTCCTCCTCCACCAAAAAGTCCCAGTGCAGGCCTTTCTTGAGAGGTAGCTGCGTAATGGTTATATTTTCCTTTTGAGAAGACCTTTAGGGGCTGGTTTCGGGATATGACTTCTGTAAAAGCTTCTTTTTTTATCATTACTAGTCCTTCCTCGTACATTGTGAAACTACTATGAAGTCCAGAGGAAGCTTGCTGTTTGGTCCCCTAGGGGGGAGGATCAGGAATTAGTTTCAGCTACATGATTTCTCGGTTTTCTGAAGAAGCGTTCTGTCATTTGAAAATGGAAGTAAAATTTTCATTTTGTTGAAATGATGTCTTCTGGTAGGTATGTTTTGGTCTAAGAGAGATTCCTGCCCGTAGGAATAGTGTACTGAAAAATGGAGCATAAATTGCGAAATGTTCATATTTTGTCTGTGACCACTGGGCAAAACCACCCTGACAGAGCTTGACTAGATATACATCATCTTTGATTTTCAGACCGTGGTTCTGATTTGGTCTGCAAAGGTAAGGGCTTTTAATATTTAAAACTGTAGGCAGATTGCAGGGAGTGGCTGCAGATAGTGCTTTAAAATATTTAGTCATACCCAGCTTGTATAAGCACAATATAAAAACCATTCTCATGGAGAGATCTTTGCGTTTTAAGCTTACTCAGTCCAAGTGTCTCACGTAGTTGGTTTTTTTGTTTGCGCCTTATGTAAAAGGTCAGAAGGCTTTCCTCCTCTTCAGAAGACTAACATGGTGTAAGCCAAGGCAAAGCATGGATAGCTTCAGGCACACACTCTTTTCGAAAGGCTTTTCGAGGCTGTCTTCATAAGCAGTTTGGTTTCAGTGTCTCTGCTCTGCAGAAAGTGAATCAGAAGAATTTGTGTCCCTTTGGTTAATTCAAACTAGATAATTAGCTTAAGAGGGGAGATACCACTTCAGTTGGAGCCAATTCTGCCCTACTTGTGCAAGCAAGCTCAAAAAACCCCCAACACTTCTGTGATCCCAATTCCAGCGCTGCCAGTTTCGTTACCATTTCAGTGTAAAGCCCTGAGCAGCTGAGAAGTGTGGTTGTTGATGGATTAAGCTCCAAGAAACAGCCAGCGATGGCAGGCTCTCTTCTGTGTGCTGTCAGTCTTGAGCACTAGCAGCACAGATGAATCGTTTGTAGTTAACAGCTGTGAAAGCAATGGCACAGAGTTTTCATGCTTTAGCTAAGTACCTGTTCTGTTGCAGGGCAAGCTAGTCAGACTTTAGAATCTGGTTTATGCAGGTAAGACTTTGATGTGGTTTTTCTCCAAAGATCTATTGGTTTTGTAGCCCAACAAAAGCAAAAGCAACTTAAGCTAGATCAGGAAAGAACCTCATGCATTAGCAGGCTCTCCTTCAGTGACCTTTGAGACCATTTTGCTGTTGGCATTAAAATGACTTAAAAAAAAAAAAAAGATTTTGCTGTTTGTTTTTAATTACCAAACCTGAAGATTTCTTGAAATGTACTGTGAGTGTGTTGAGATGATAAAAGTGTGGCGTTACATCTAAAATTTTGCTCTCATGTCTGTAAAGGGGTTCTCTGAAGTGCTGTGTAATGACATACTAATATATGTTCTTACGAATTGATTAGTGTTTTTTCTGTATTTACGTTGTTTTCAGAATACACAGATGACAATGCCCTGATTCCTAAGAACTCGTCGGTGATTGTTAGAAGAATCCCTATTGGAGGAGTTAAAGCTACCAGCAAAACATATGTTATGTGAGTATCCATAAAGCGTTGTGTTCTTTGTTAGGGGTTTCAGGGCGTTCACTTTTTAAATGGATACTAGTATACAGAGGCATTCAGGGTCTAGCTTTCTTGTTAAAGCTGCTGTTACTTTTTATTGTAATGGGATAGATTTTAATGGATCTGTCTCAGAGTAGACCTACATTTTAAGGCCTGCTGGGACATGGGGTTCCAACTCCCAACAACAGTTCTAAGATGATTCTCTTGGGTTTGTTCTTGGGGTTGATTGTTCCGAGACCCAAGTTGTAGATCCTCTTTCCTCTAGGTGGAGAAATTCCTTATTATATGTGTTTGCTTTTATTGCTTTTATAGTAAAGACAGTTACGCACTGTAGTGTAAACTTAGAATTTGTTCCCATCTCAGAAGTGTCTGATTCTCAGTGTTTGACTATTTCTTGCATTTGGGGGAGAGGGGGCAGGATATGGCAGGTATTGTTACCCCCCAAATCTGGGGGTTTGCATACTAGCTATAGAAGAAAGACCAAGGGTTGCCAACTGGTGAACCATGCAAACAATAAGTTCCATTCATAAGTGATTCGTATTAGTTTCCTAAAGACAATGTCTGTTTTAGGCAAGAGAAAAAGAACCATAACCTTAAGTGTATTGCCTTTTGTGCGAGTATGATGGAGGAAGAGTTAATCCTTTCCAAACTTGAAGCTCAGTAAGCAGTTTAGCACATTACCAAATGTTACTAGTTGTCTTTCTAACTGTGCTTGTACCCTAAGCTGATATCTGTGCTCCAGGTTTTAATTCTGTATTCCTAAGATATATGGAGGACAGAGAATTGGATATATTGATTAAAGTTACAGCTATTCGAATGCAATTCTGACTACAGGATTATTGCTGTCACTCGTGTACTCATACAGTCCAGTTCTATATCAGCTATGTTAGTGTTGTTTGAACGGCCATGTTTTCCGGCCTTCTTAAAGTTACGCCTCTCCACCACAGTTGTTAGATATTATTAGCTTGTGGTTTTGCCATGTCTTTCTAATGTTGGTTCTCAATAAATAGGGTAGACTGATGAGTTACAGCATGTCTCGAACAAACAGTACAGCAGCATCCTGGTACCCATGAAGCATTCGCAAGCAAAAAACCCGGAATTTATGTGGCTCTGCATGTAAGCTTTGGGCGTATTACTGCAGGAGTTGTTGCAGTGCTTTCAGGCACTCCCTAGTAATTCCAGACGCCACAGCGTTGTGCTTCTAAACGTGGCCTTGTTTTGGCGGTTAATTGAAATATGTATGCCTAGTGCTGTCTTGTTGATGCATCACCCTCCGTTTCTGGTTGGATGGCACCCTCTCCTGGTATTGTAATGCTGCCCTAAAATGAGAGGAGAGATGCTGCTAGCATCAAAGATCAGATAAATACCTGTATGTGGGGACAAGGAAAGACTGGCACTGCTGTTCTAACGGAACATTAACCAGGCAGATCAGCTTTGTGTTCCTTCAGCTGGAGACATTGTAGAAACAATGGATAGTGTGGCTCATGTCTGGGAATGAGGAATGTATGCTGTAATGGTGGAGAGGCCTTCAAAGATGCATTACTCACCTTGTAGTATGTTCTTCAAGGTAAATGTGCGAAGAAGCCCGTGTGTGGTAAACTAAAGTGTTTCCTTGTACTTCCTCACCGTCAGGAGGTACGTGGCTGTAATGGCAAGCCTGGTGGTGTTCTAGCAGTGGCAGGAAGCACGAGCCTTTCTGTTTGTGCATAAATTCCACAGCAGCCTTTGAATTGCCTCTGCTCATGGGATGCTTTGGATAATGTATGAATTGTTTGTTAACGCTATCAATGGTTGCATGTCTGATTCATGATGAGTAGCATGCAGATACAGATCAATGAGTATGTGGAATCTCAGCAAGTTTTCAAATGTAATAAATATTTCCTAAAATACTGTAGCATTTTCAAGATTATCTTAAAGCAAATTCTGGCAATTAAGACCTTTTTTTTTGTCACAGGACTCCTAAATCGCACAAAATCGTAGAAACTGCTTTCAGGTGACATTTCTACTACTATTTTTAGTCAATATAGCATATGTAACACGTTTAGTATTTTGGCACTTTCGTGGCTAAATATAGTAGATATCTGAACACAGGGCTTGGGCTTCCACAAAGAAACGCTGTTCTAAAGATGATGCTGCTGACACTTTTGTTATTTCTTTGTCAGATGACTGATTTTTTTCACTCAAGTAAACTTGCACTTTGAAGTGTCTAGACTATCGCTGTTTGTTCTTAGAAACTGAAGTACTCTCTCTGGTACCTGTTTGTAATACTAGGGATGCACAGACTGGCTAAAGGTACCTTCGTATTTTGATGGTTGATTGTTTAAGAACACAGAACTGTAGCACAGACTTCATATTTTTGATACTTACATAGCAGAGACAGAACACCCAAGGACTTCCTCTTGCACTGTTGTGTTCTATATCTGTAAGTCTTAGTGTAATTTGTGACAAAGTGGAAATGTGATTTTTTTGGGGTTTTTAGTTGCGCTGAATGTACCAAGAGAGAACAGTTTATGTATATGAAATAGATTTCCACATTCACTAGACTATTAGAGCATAATGTTTTGATGTTCAGGTTTTATAATGTTTTCGCTGCTTGATGTTGGGTACAAGTGCTTTATTTTAAATTCTGATCACCTTTGTTTCTTCTTCTAGAAGTCGAACTGAGCCAGTGAGTGGAACATCAAAAGCAGTATGTAAAAACACAATCTCACACTTTTTTCTACACACTGCACTTAATTCTAAACAATGTAGCCTCTTATTAATTTTCCAAACTTTAACTTAATATATTTTCCAGTAATATATAGTATATGTTGTAAATACAATGTATTTGATTCAGCATAGTAAAAACTGAGTAATGCCATCATTTGCACAGTTCTAATGTGAATATTGGTATTTGTGCCTAGTAATGCATTGTATTTCATCTTGACTATGACTAGAATATTTCCTGTATGACTCTGTGTTGTACAGATAATGTATGATCATTTTTAGATCATGTAGGTTCAAGGTTTGCACAATTGAACATGGTGCCATGTTCTACATCTGTCTGTCTATAGCTAGTAATATGTATGTTTGTATAGGTTGTTGTGTGCTTTTTGTTTCTTGCAATAAAAATTGTTTGGAGTGTATTTTTTGCCATTTTCACATTGTATCACTTAGCTTTTGTTTTTAAATACTTTTTTTGCCTAATGGTTTTTGAAAATGTTATCAAAAACCACTGAGAAACCATTATTGTTAAACTTGGTACTGTTTCTTACTTTTGACTTGGGGGTTCAAACAAATACCAAAACCAACATATCCCCTATGTTTTGAGGACAGTTCTGTGCAGCTAAATGATTCCTTTTCATGTCCTTAAATACTTGGGTATTTGTTCCTAAAACTGTATAATTGAAGTGATATTGTTTGGGCCCCTCTGAGTACATAAATGTCTTTAATAGATTGCCGTGAATTTAAGTATCGTTGCTACACAAAGTGGTATTCTAAAGTTCTGCATTTGATTTTTCCACTTTATCAGATGAAGCCGTTTAGTTTAATAGTTGGTCTGCAAATGAAAATACCTAATACAAGTGTTGGCACAAGGTTAGAGCCTGGTGCCTTTGTGGGTCAAATCCCTGTGATTTTTCTTAACTTGTGCCTGCAGTCCATTTTTGGATCTGGGTGACCTCAGGGTTGGATGCTGCTTTAATTCCCCAAAGGTTTAAGCCTTTCTTTAGTATACCACCACTTTGAATTTGCATTTGGAAAAGGGGCAGCATTTTTCTTCAGTTTTGAAAACACTGTCGTCCTGTTGCTAGAATATGAGTAACACACGGAAATACTTGACTGGTAATGGTCTAGATCTTGATTTGCCACCTGGGTTGAATACTGTGTGTAACTACGCATTTCAAAATAATCCTTATAGTTACAAAACTTACTATTTGGTGGTTTTTATTTTTCATCTTTATTTTAAGTATAACTGCTTTTTCTTCACTAGAATCGTGTGAGGCATTACACTAACCCTGGATCATTGGATCTGATCACTTGATAAGCTGTTAGGATAACTTAATCTAGAAATTCATGAACCGTGGGTCTGTGTTCTGGGAAGAATACAGCCTCTGATTCTCATGGAATGGTATACAATCAACTTAAAATTGAAAACTTTTTGTATGTAGGTCTAAAAACACTTAAGTCTAAATCTGGATCCATAATTCTATTGCTGATTGATTCTAATTCCTTTTTGGACATGAATGCCTCTCATTGTGAGTTGGAGTTAGTTTAACTGGCCCAGTGACCCTAGTAGTTAATGTAATGCATTGATGTAAACCACGTTTATAGTATTTGATCTAATTCAGATGGGTTTTTATTTCATGAAAACAGTTATTTTTCTTTTTGTTTACTAGCATGTGTATAAACACAAATCACATGTTCATAAATAAAGTTAACATTCTTTTAGCCTTGTGTGTTCCCTGGCATGTCTGTATTACATTTCTAAGTAGCATCTTACCATGAGCTAATATAGATGCCTCAGAAAAGAAAAAAAAACTAATCCTGGAGTGGGAGGGAGGACTTAGTGTTAGTTAGAACTCATTAAAGTAAATGAAAGGCAAAGCAAAACCATTCCCTTCTTGTTTGCTCTGACTGTACCTGATTTGGGTTGTGGGTAGGCATAGGGAGGGTGGAAGCCTTGCATCTCTCTTGGCAAGTCCTCTCTCTCTCTCTCCCACCCCATAAAAACAGTGCAGTCTCAGGTGCTTTTGGTGTTGGAGGCACAATTAGCTTTCTTCTTAAACCGAACTCAGGTCTTGGTCTAAAGCGGGGGGGAGGGGGGGGGTGTTAGTTTTTTTTTTTAAATACACACATTTCTGTATGTATTTCAAAGCAGAACCTGGATCTTAGTGTGGTAGGAATAAATCACTGGAAAGCTTGCCAATTGTTCTTGAACAGTAAAGCAGCAAAATTAAAATTAGTTAAATTTTTTTATAAAAGATGCACAACAGCTTTTACTTTGAATATTTCTTCATTGTCTTGCTCTTATGTTAGCTGTCATTCTACACTTGCAAATTTGTGCTGCTGTCCTACTGTAACTGCAAGCAGATCAAGGAAGTGGATCTTTTTGGGTTTAGTCTTACTACTTCAGTAACTGCAAGGATCTCTGGCTGGTATTTGTCCTCAGAGGCTGCGAAATGCAGAGTCATGCCCATTGTTTTAGCACTGTCAAGCACAACTGGGATCCTTCCTGGCTGAACTTTTAGTTTAGCCAAGCTATCTATTGGGTTTTAGGAAACCGCTGTAATTTAAATGTAGCACTTCAGCAGCGAGATTAGCCTTTTCCTCCCACTTTCTGTCCCTTTTCCCACTTGTGTTAGTTTCTGTTTAGACTTCTGTTTGAAATGGGAGTTAATACATTGACTGTTTGATTCTGGGGTTTTTGGGTTTGGTTTTTTTGTTGAATGGGTTTTTTCCCCCAGATCTTCTGCAGTATTATCTTAGGGTTGTATACAGTTTTCATGGAGGTGTTGTTTCTACTTGACTGATTTGAGGGACTAGCAGGAAATACTTCAGTAGAAATTTAAAGGGAAAAGAAAAAGAGACACAGGAATGTAGGATCTTTTGGAAGATGGCTGTTGGGCAAACGTACTAAATAGTACATTAATTATCTATTTGCTGCTTTTGATAACTGTTTAGTAGAAAGGAGTGCTATCACCTCCTTTAAGAAATCAGATTGTTGCCTGCAGGCCATATAATAACTGCTTCCTAAAAAAAAAAAATACGAGAACTAATTAATAGTTTATGAACCGTTACATTTCAGTTACTGGTCAATGTTAGACTCCAATAGAGAGCTTTCCTAATTCCTTGTTTGCTTCTGAAAAAACAGGAGAGTGGTTGTGTCTGCTATGAGAGAACATAGGCCTGTTTTTCCACATGTAAAAAAGAGTGGCATATGCAGCATGAAGCTTCAAAATACTTGATCGGAGTTCCTTTTTAACAGCACTAGGTACAAAATGTTCTGAAAAGGAGAGTTGAATCTTCTGGTAAGACTTGCAATGGAAAGAAGGTCTCTTTTTCCAGCTCTGGGTGCTCCTCTCCAAAGGCACATTTTCAAGAACTTTTTAGTTAGTGATGCAGTAATGTTGTATGTGCTTTCCTAAACATATAGAGCAGGAATGATAACTGGAGTGAGGAATCATCATCTGCGTGTAGTTATCTTTTTGAGCCTGCTAAAACAGTTCCCTTGAATTCTTCCACTAAACATTAGGTAATGAAGGACAAGAGCTTTTTCCAGGGAAAGGTTTTAATCTCTCTTCTGGTCAGTTTAGTGATCTTTTGAGGAGAGCTGTTTTTAGTTCACCTTGTGAAATTTTATTCTACATTTCTGAACAACTTAAGACATAATAAGCAGTGATTCGATTGTCTTTCTGATCATGTTTTGCTAGTGTAAGCTTAACTGCTGCTTGTGGCATAGTTCAATATGCTGGAAAAGGAACTAGATAAGAGTTACCCTTTTTACTTGTGGAAAAACTGCGCTTCAGTCTTAGTTCTCAATAAGCACGGCAGTCCATGACTAACTAGTGGCCTGGGGACTTCGTTCCTGCAAGCTGTTCCAGTAGGTAGCTGGGAGGGAGGAGTGTGGTTGCAATGGAGAAAACAAATACAGGATTGTGCTCTGAACCCATGTTTTCATCAAGAGTATGCTTTACACTTTCTTGATTTTGTTTATTTAGTACTGGGCTGCTATTAAAAATTGGTTTTGGTCTGATAGCAAGGAAAGTATTAAATTCTCACACTTCCCAAACTGATCTGGATAGTATGGCCTGTGGTCTAATAGAATACAAGGAGTCCATTTTCTCAATTTTTATGGGCTACTCTGTCATGATAAACACCTTTAAATAATTTAAGCAGGGTTTTGGGTTTTTTTTTAGACAAAGCGGTGGGTTACTTTTATGGCTGATGTTTTGGATTGGTGTATTTATTTGGGTTTTGTGGGCCATGGCGAGTTTGGCATTTTTAAACTGAGAGGATGAGCAGAGTTCATGTTTCAGGGCTGATATGCCTGTGCTTTATTCTGACAGGCAACTACTGTGTTCATAAAAGCATAACCATGTGCATTTATAAATGATGAGACATGAACTGATTAATTTACAAACTACACTGAAAATAAGTTTCCTGTAGTGATGTGTCCTTCTCCTCAAATAAACTTAAATTTTTTTTAATCTTTTTTAGCTGAAAATTGACAGCTTCCTTGCCCCTTTGACTTTTAAGCAGTTGTGAGCATTTGATAAGGGTCCCTCCTGAGATATTCTGGAACAATAAGTTGATCTCAAGCAGGTTTGGTTATTAACCACATAGGTACTCTTAAGCTGTCATAGGTTTGGACTTTGTTTTGAACAAATACAGGTTGCACTAGGTTGGAAATGCCTCTTTCAGTGACGCTCAGAGCATATAGTGCAGACTTTCAGACTACAGTAGAGGTTAACTGTTGCTATGTTTTGATTGTAGAACTTGAATATGTGTTTAATTTTTTGTGAACAGATTGATGACTCTTCTGCATCTATTTCTCTGGCCCAGCTTACTAAGGTATATATATATTCTTGTCAAATACTTAAAAAAAAAAAAGTGTTTGCTTCGTATTTTTAAATATTATACTGTGATCTATAGCTGGATAACTGTTGTAATTTGAACAAAACTTTAATTTTTAATAATTTCAAGTATTTATTTTAATTTTAAAATGTGTGTATATTTTGATACTATCCTGTAAAGAGTAGTTCCCAGTTTGGGAAGATAGAAGGGGAGTACCTTATCAGCCTCAACATAATGTTGCAGTATTACTCATCTTCAAGACACAAAGAAGAAGCACTTCAGAAGCTGTTTACCGTTTTTCATACGTTTCGTTAATTTTGCGTTGGAAACTAACACAATTTTTACAGAAGAATTTAATTGGCTGTAAGTTATGGACATTTCAGGGGGGTTTGCAACAGCCAAAATAGAAGCGTTTCTGTAACATGGACAATTGCATGGCTATTTTTGAATTTCTAGTCACTATAGTTATAGATCCATTCTTTGAATGCTGCACAGTTTCATAAATTGTAGTATATCTACAGTGGACAACACAATCTAATTTGTTTGAACGCAGACTGTGTAAATTGTGTAAATGTACCTAATTGTTTATAGGAATATACCAATGTGTATGTGTGGCATATTAGCAGATGTGACCTTCTGAAACTGTTGTAATGCCATGTTTTGCTCTGGAACTGCTTGCATTTTTTGCTCAACAATGTGTAACTTTGTCTGGGAAAGCACTAGTGATTGCACTTTGTGAAAAGGCATAGTGCTAGCCAAATAAATTACTAGTCTTTAAAGTCACAAAGATTAGAGAAGGCAGGGCCTAATGCAGAGGAGCTAGTTCTTTCTTCTGAAAATGAAGGCTGGAGTTCATTTCCAAGAAAGAGAAAACTCTTCCCACCGATAACTTCTTCCCTCTCTCACCACAGACATAAAATTGTGTACATTTGGCCAAAAAAAAAAAAAAATTAGTTTGGAAGGTAGCCACCAACAGAAATTGGTCTCCATTAGTGCTGTCCCTAAACGTGTCCTTGGTTCTGTAAACTCCTGTGAAGTTTTACTCTAAAATGTGAAAAACTGTCCAAGCGCTGTACACATTTAAGCTTTCGAGAAAATTTAAGTATTTCAGAAAAATACAGGAACAAAACATAAAGCAGCTCAAAACTGTTACTTACTTTAACCTCGTTAGTGCAGACTGGCTCAGCATGGAGGCAATGTGTTAACAGTTTTCTGTTTTATTATTACTCTGTATGAAATGCCATCTTTGAATTTTGGTCTATTCCTACTAATGTTTTGTGGTTTTTTTGATGTGTTTTGTAAACCGTTTGGGTTCAAACAAATTAGTCAAGTATCTGTAAAGTTTTCTGTAAATGTTAATGGAAATGATTTCATAGCTGTCGATCTGGATTATGTTACTGTTGAGAAAACACTGTGTATATGAAACAACCATTTAATAAAATGTTGAAACTAGTTGGTTGCTTTTGTGAATGAATGCATCTAAAAACAAATACGAGTGGCTGATCTGAATGCTAGGTGCTTGAAGGTCCAAATAATTTACAGTCACTCCCTTAGACCCTGCTTGTATCTGGACTAGTGTGTAATAAAAGCATTTGAACAAATACTACTTAAAAAAAATCAGCTGTCTTCAATAATTTGAAGATCTAGTTCTGCGTAAGGTTTCTATTACAATTTGCATGTTAAAAGGACACAGTCAACTGGAAAAAACTGCAGGTTTTGCTTACTGTAGTTAAATCACTTAACATGAAGAAGTTAGTAGCGGGGGGAACATGCAGTTTGGACTGCCTGCAGCGCATGATGGTCAAATTTCTGCTGAAAAGAATCTTTTGTCTTGCTGAGGGATTACAAAAAGCTTGATTCCTTTTAATGCTTCTGTGCCTGAAGCTCAATTTCAGTAAGCAAAAACAACTTCCCTGACTCTTAAGTTGCATGTCCTTTTAATGCTGCAAAATGTAAATAATGATACGTGCCTACATCTTTCTCAATTAAATGTACAGTGGATATCTTCTCCTTCAAATACTCTGGAGCTTAAAAATAAGTTTAAAAATACTGGATAGAATATTTTTTCTACACATAGCTTCAGTCCACTTTGAAGAAAATTGGATTGGTTACACAAGTCTTTATGTAAGGTACAAACAGAGCCTAAGGTTTGGAGTGCCCAAGAATGCTCTTTTCAAGTAGGTTAACAGGCACATAAACATCATGTAATGGCGTAAGGACTCCCCAGAATCTTCAGGACAAATATATTTTATATAAGCAGCTGTTTTCATGCAACCTCAGCTAGTGTTGTGCTGCTCTTTACAGGATTGGATGAGTGGTGTTGTCTTTGGCTGTGTGGGCTTAAATGTGTTTCTAATGTGTGTGTCAAATAATTACCTGTTAAACAGACTGCCAATCTGGCTGAAGCCAATGCTTCCGAAGAAGATAAAATAAAAGCTATGATGACACAGTCTGGCCATGAATATGATCCAATCAAGTAAGTGTTGATAACGTCAAATCTGTTCTTTGAAGATGATGGAAAAATTGTAGAGATGTTTGTTTTAACAAGAGAGACACATGCATCCCTTTTTCTTGTTTTTTTTTTTTTCCCCAAAAAACTTAGTTACATGAAGAAACCCTTGGGTCCACCTCCACCATCGTATACTTGCTTTCGTTGTGGGAAACCTGGCCACTATATAAAGAACTGCCCAACGAATGGGGTAAGATTGTGGGGGTCTTCTGATGTTACTTAGTTCTTAATTTTTTTACCTTGCAGTTCCTTAACAAATACATGAATATTAGTATTACGAATTGTTTTTCTTGGGGTGAAATACGAAACTATATGGCAATGTTGCAAAGCGTTTCAAAATTCAAGGGAAACCTGGAATTATAGATGTAAAATTTCTTTTTTTTTTCTAGATTATAGGCATTAAATATGTCTATAGATCTTTTTCTGTGAACTTTCATGTATATTTTGATATATTTCAATATTATTGGAAAATTTTCTGGTTTTAACTCTTTTTAATGACAGTTCACCGTTTTTAGTATTTCGTATAAAACCAAGATGTTTGTGTTGGCCCCATCTATTGAACATTTGCGTGTTTTAATTACACAAGCCTCTGGCTGAGTATTCACGCCATTTAACGTTAGTCACTGAATGTATATGCATGAGGTGTGAATTCAACCTTCATATCTAGATGGTGAATGTAAGTTTCTCCAGTGAGTGATTCAGAGCGCCGAATTAAGCTCTCACTCTGAATTGCATTGGAGGAGGAGCGGACGGTGAGCTAAGGGATACGTCACCCTTAAGGAAACTGAATGAAGTGAAGCCAAAGAATGTCGAATGAGTTCAAAACACTGCTCAGGCCTCTGGAGTGTCCTGGCTATATTCATTTAGGGGAATAAGTATTTTAGCTGGGCAACTCTTACGCTAGGTAAAAGGAGAGGATTAAAGGCTTTTGCTGCTTAAAATCATCATTGAAATCTCATTTTAAGTGTGGGTCTTAAGATGAGATATGTCTGCATTTCTTTTCTTAACAGGACAAAAATTTTGAGTCTGTTCCCAGAATTAAAAAGAGCACAGGCATTCCAAGAAGTTTCATGATGGAGGTGAAAGATCCCAACACGAAGGGTGCTATGCTAACAAACACTGGAAAATATGCGATACCAACTATTGATGCGTAAGTATGGAATTAATCGGACTGACCGAAAAGTGAACAAGAGAAACCATGCGTAAATGTCTGAGTGGCAGTGCAACCGAGCTGGCCAGCATCTGTAATTACAGGGGAGGAAGCATTGTCATTGTATCTTAACCTTAAAATCTGTGATGCTTTCTAATACTAAAATAGGATCGTCCTATTGTTCGTACCCCTGCAGATTGGTTGAACTTGTGGTATGCTAAGAATCTGTATTTCTGCAAAACATTTCAGTAGTGTTTATAGTTAGAATTGTTCTCTCTGAAAGCTTGTTTTGCTTCTGTTTGATGTTTCAAAGGCTTCTTGCAAAATTCAACAAATAGCTGTTGGACTGAGATTTCCTCCCCCTCTGACTTTTATCAAATCCCATGTGTGAAACAGACTGAAGTTTTCCTGTTGCTGTAAACTTAAGAAGATCCTACCGTGTGCTGACAAGAGTGGCTGTTTTAAAATGCTCCTGGTAGCACTTCTGTTTTTCTGCCATCGATCTCCTTTTGTAGAAGCTGCAACATAGACTTCTTCCATTTATGAAATGTAATTACTTGGAGACCAGCTTTATCCTGAGCCTGCAATTTACATTTACCCTCTGGCGAAGGAGAGATGGGATTCATTTCACCTGATTTCTAGCTGTCAAAAAAATATTTTTCTAGTCTGAGCTAATTTCCGAGTTGATCCAATGAATGGGAGAGGTCTGCCGAAGGAAAATTGTTACCCCCTCCCTCTCGTAGTGTTGTGGCTATAGAGAAGTAGTTTAAACTAAATGCCTGTGTTTTAGAAGGCTAATGTGGAGCGAGAAGAATTCCATCTATTCTCTTCGTTTGATAAAATCCAAAGCTTGGAAAAGTTTCCCTTTACCCATCTTTAACTTTTTTCTTTTTCTTTCTCCACCCTCCTCCAGGGAAGCTTATGCTATAGGAAAGAAGGAAAAGCCTCCCTTTTTACCAGAGGAGCCGTCCTCCTCCTCAGAAGAAGATGATCCTATTCCAGATGAGTTGTTATGTCTCATCTGTAAAGATATAATGACTGATGCAGTTGTTATCCCCTGCTGTGGAAACAGTTATTGTGACGAATGTAAGTGTGACTCCCGTGTTTGTTAGTTTAAAACATCGCATCTGATCTTTTGAAAGCAGAAGTAGGAGATAACGAAATTACTTTGTTACCAGGTCCATTTAATACTTAAGTATAGCCTGAACAGGAAAGGACTCTTCATATGTATTAAAAAAAAAAAGCAGAAAACTTTTTTCTCTTTTTACGTATCTAGTTAAATCCTCTTTACATGCGGAAGAACGAGTAGGAGAAGAGTGCGTAAGTGCGCAGGTGATTACAGTATTAGATATCAAATGCATTTAGTTTGTCCACAGCCCTTTCTCTCATGCAAAATTACATATCCAGCTCTGGTGACTTACTGTGGTTTAGCAACAAACGGGTAGTTGGGCATTTAATCCACATTCTTCTCCGCAGGAGAGTTGGTTAAAACCTTCAGAACTCAAACCTAGGAATGTTTTTTTGAAATTGTTTTATTCATTAACCTTGAGGTTGCTGGCATCTCACTGTACTAGATAGTGGAAAAAAGACTAGTTGAAACATGGAGACATGGCCTGCTCTACGCTGTCAAATGTTACAACAGTGAAATATTGAAGCTGTGTAGTTATTTGCTGCATACTAGAAATTTTTTACACTATTGAACATTTATAACTTCGTGCTCTCAAGTCAAGACCGTATTAACCTATTAATCATATATGTGTTTTTATAATTGATTAGAACCCAAAAAATTTCCTTAGTTTGGCTAAAAACTATTTCAATGATTGTAATTATTTGCAGGTATTAGAACAGCATTACTGGAATCTGAGGAACATACGTGCCCAACATGTCATCAGACAGATGTTTCTCCTGATGCTTTGATTGCCAACAAGTTCCTACGCCAGGTAACAGGATGGCTTTTACGTCAACAGTTTGTAAGAAAGGTCTATTTGTAAAAAGCTGTAAGGGAAGAAAATATTAATTGGCATCTTCTTAAGCAAGGCTAAATTGAATAAGGCTAAATTTACTTTTCAAATACATTATCTGTTATTACAGAAGCTTACAACTCTTTAGAGACAATCTAGCAAATTCAGGTCACAGTCTTGTTTCATATGATTGCCTTTCAGATTCGTTGTTAGCACTGAAGTACTTTAAGTATAGGTACTCTGAGTTACCAATCATTAATATCAGTGTTTAATGTGATGCGCTCGTATATCTGTGTGTTATTTTAGGATTAATAGCATTTACAGGAATACACTGGTAATTTTACTCTGTGGAGGCTTTTGTTCATGTATCTACTGAAATTTCGTATTACCTTTTTGTAAATGTTTTTCTGCCTCCAGGCTGTTAACAACTTCAAAAATGAAACTGGCTACACAAAAAGGCTCCGTAAGCAGATTCAACAGCAACAGCAGCAGCAGCCGCCACCTCCACCACCTCCACCACCCCTAATGAGACAAACAATAACACGCAACCTGCAGCCTCTACTCCGACCAACAATTTCCAGACAGCAGGATCCACTAATGATACCATTAGCTTCTCTGGCTTCTCGTTCTGCTTTGTCATCGTTGGCCCCTGGTCAGTCATCTGTGGCAGCTGGGCTGCCAGTAAATCCGTCTTCTGTCGTTGTCTCTGATCTCCCTCCAGCAGTGTCCCTATCTCTCCGTGGTGAAAAGCCAGATGGACCTTTTCGGTAAGTAATTCTGTAGATCAACATGAATATAAAAGACACTGAAATGCTTAAGTTAGATTCTTCTTCTTGAGCTTCTCAGCTAGCGATTTATGTATCATTAGTGACAGTTCCAGATAATTGTGGAAGTTCTGGTTTTTGTTTTTACTTTGAATGAGGACACTTTGGTAAGAGCCTCATGCAAGAATTTTCAGAAGTATTTCTTGTTTGGTTCCTTCATCAGTCATTCAGTACAGGTTTACCCTGAAAGAGAAGCTTTTTTTTCCCCAGGAGCCCTTTGATTTTAAGTGGCTAGCAATTCCTAAAGTAACCATGTAGTTATGTCAAACCTCCTTGAGTGCGTTATATTCTCTGTAGTACTGAGGAAATAATATTTTCGTGAAAAGTGTGAAAGCACGATTATAGGTAAAATTGACCAGGTGTTTTCACATTACTTTTTTCTACAGTATTTCTACCATTAATATTATGATAAGTCAGAGTCATCCTCAGTAATACACAGTGTAGTCAGTGATGCCTAATAAACATCGAAACACTGTAAATTTGAGGTATTTACAAATGTGAAAGTCTAAGTTTGCAACCCAGTGAAGTCATACGAAAATACATGAAAAATCTGCACTATTGTTTAGGGCTTATATCCTTTCAACTTTATGCCTTGCCTGCAAATAGCCACTCTGTCCAGAAGACTGTCAGGCTCAGCGGTACCTTTGAATACAAAGGATCACAATTCAAAAGAACCTCTAAGGCAGCCTCTGAATTAGCACATAAACATTTCCTAATAGAATTTCAGTTCTTGCATCTTCCAAAACTGAGATTCAGTGTGTGGGTTATACATACTCTAATCCCTTCATGTACAGCTAGCTTAAAAAAAAATTTTTCCAGTGAGCTTCCTCTTTAAATGCCAGTAGTCCAAATAGACTTCTCATCAGCGCTTCATTTGGAATCAGCCAACTTCACTTTTGTAAATCTGGTGAAGATGATTTTTTTAATTTTTTTTTCTATTTACAGTAGTCAGCCTTTTCTCACCTTAGACTTTATATTTCCAGCAGCACTTCAAAACAGTGTTTGAATAATAAAAAATTGGGTTTTTGTTGTAGCGATGCCGATGCTGTTATACCTCCTGCTGCTCTGGTGACTGCCGCCGAACTTTCTAAATCTTCCTCTCTGTCAATCAGCAGTTTGTTGGAAGAGAAGGTAAATTTTAGTTCAACATAGGCAATGATTCTTGTATTTTAGTAGAGCTTATTTTCTAACTGTTTGCACTTATTCACAAGGGCTATCAGGTTCCTGTACTGAGACAACCAGCATTACCAAGTCTTCTGGGCCCCCAAGGACAATCAATACCCACAACTGGTAAGTAACTGTAACTTCAGAATTTCTTCTAAAAAATTATCTTCAAATAAACTGAGTGGGTTGTTTTTTCTTTTTCCCCTCCCCACTCCAAAAGGTCATCCAATGAGAGCCAGTACAATTCGCTCAGCAGGTGGCAGACCAGGCTGGGAACTGTAAGTATTCCACAGAAATTCAATATATTACTACTTGTAACCTGTTAAATTAGGCCATAACACATAACTTACACAACAGCTGATTTCTAATGAAATAAGTATGCACAGATAGTTGTGGAGAATAGAAGCGGTAATTAATTTTTAAATGGCTTAATTTGAATTAGCTTTAGCAAAGGGGATCTGTGCTTGCAGTAAGATTATTTAAAATAAAACTCCAGTACATAATTGAAAAGAGGACTCTGAAAAATGAACACTTTTTGAGGAAACCATAATTACATATGAAAATTAAATATAATTAAAAGATGAGATGGAAAGCCACCCTTTTGATTACTGGCTGAATAGGGCTGAAGAAATTGATTTCCCAATAGAAATCAGCTTCCAACATTCTTTTTTTAACGACTTAGTTGATACTGATTGAGCAAATTATTGGAAAAGTCAGTGCTGTTAATTTATGACGATTTTGAATTTCTTCCATTTGGTCATCTCAAAAGGCCAAGCTGCTTTCTCTCAGTTGGAGAGAGGAGTCTGTTTTATCTGCTATTGCAGTGTCAAGTTAGTCCTTCCTTTTGGTATATATTTGTTATAGGTAGATTGTAAGGGTGCATCGTGTTTATAAAATCTTAAAGGTAAATCGAAAGAAAACCCAGGATCCATCCCACAGATTATCTAAAATCTCAAATTCCGTAAGCAAGAAACTAACAATTCAGGGACAAGAACAGGGAACTGTTGTGTTGTGGGTAAGGATGTGGGAGGCAAGTATGAGGATCAAGAAATGAGTGTAGTCTCAAATGAACAGAAAGCAGGAAAAAAATGCTTGAGAAAAAGAAGTGCTCGCCACCACGCTCCCGCTTCATTCGCTTTCCTCTTTAAAATCAGGCCAGAGCGTAACAGACACATTTTTGGATTTCTTTAGTTCAAATCGAGGACGCCCGCACAGTGAACGTGCCCAGAGGACTCAGGCCCCGACACTACCAGCATCAACACCAGTCTTTGTGCCTGTGCCTCCACCTCCCTTGTATCCTCCACCACCCCATGCGCTCCCTCTTCCACCGGGGGTGCCACCACCACAGTTTCCTCCTCAGTTTCCACCTGGTCAGCCTCCATCTGCTGGGTACACTGTCCCCCCTCCAGGATATCCCCCAGCTCCTGCAAACATGTCATCAGCTTGGGTACCAACAGCTGTACCAACGGCTCATTCAAATACCATCCCAACGACACAAGCACCTCCTTTATCTAGGGAGGAGTTTTACAGAGAACAGCGGAGACTTAAAGAGGAGTAAGTATTTGGCTCAGTGAAGTTGCGTTGTTTTTCATTTTTGTGTTTCGATAGCATATCGGACTGCAGTTACACTAAAGTGCATCTGACATAAGCCAAAATGACATAGTGGTTTTTCCAATATACTTTTTCGTTGCAGACGGTAAACATGCAAAACTAAAACAAGACAAATGTAATTCTAAAACTTTCCCTAAAACTTGTAGGAATTCTAAACTGTTTTTGCTTAAATAGGATGTTCACCTTTTGCATTTGCATGCAGTATACGTTTTCTCATATTGGCCATGTTTTGTTTCTTAATGTCTTTTTGTAATAAAGGTCAAACTATAATTGTAATAAAGGTCAAACTTATTTTAACAGGGAAAAGAAAAAGTCCAAACTTGATGAGTTTACAAATGATTTTGCTAAGGAATTGATGGAATATAAAAAGATTCAAAAGGAGCGTAGGCGTTCGTTTTCCAGGTAACTGCTTTACATGTCCGTAATGGAGAAGCAGATTGTCTAGAAGAATCAGGAGGAGTTCCACTCCACCTCTCTATCATTAGATGGATTGGATGATTCGAGGGATTAGCAGTGATAGGAGTTTTGTATGCAGGTTACTAGCTCAAATATGGCAGAGATTACAGCTGACTGATAGTTATAATTGGGCAGCAGTTGTTAAGGAACAGGAGTGTCTTTTCCTAAAGCTTCTCTGCAATGACATCCTTCACCTCCTGCCAGCCGTGAGAGGCTGGAAACTGAATAGGTGGAGCTGCTGGATTTTCTGCGTCTCCCTATTCTGATTGTAACCATTACCTGAAAGCACTTCGGAGGAGATATGTGAGAGAAATTGTCTTCATTTCCTCTTTTGTTTATCTCATGTGGATACATGGAGAGATTTTAACCTGGACTGCAAACTGGTGACTTTTGCTAGTGTTTTGTTGACATTGTTAAATTTTTCTTAGGAATTAAATGATCAGACATGTTTGTAAGGAAATCTTAAACTGGTGAAGGACTTTGAGAGAAGGAATGATGCTAATGAGCATATGCGGAATAATGTGAAATGGTTCTTTAAAAAATAAAAAAAGAAAAGCTTGTGAAGAAAAAAACTCGGGATAGCTGATGTTTTCTATACCAAAAAAATCACTTGGGCAGGAGTCTGAAGAGCTCCCTCTTAGTAATGCTGTCAGTATCTTTCCTAGAGTAATGGCATTGAGTCATACTACTAGAGGCTGAGTTTAGAAGCTTTTAGATATGATTTTTCTTGAGAGGCAGTCACTAGCCTTGATTAGAGCTAGAGGTATGTGCAATATTTTGCTTGGACATCTGGCTAGAAGTGTTGCTTAAGTAGCCCTGTATGTAGGATTGCAGTACAAGTATTTTGCGTCCTGTACAAATTGTCAAATAAGTAGTGAAGTTAAATAGCCTAAGCAGGCATTTTAAAATTGAGCTTTACTGTCTTCAGGCTAAATCGTGTTTTCGTGATGTGTGATACTGCACTGTAGCCATTAAGACTTGCTCTTTTTGCATCTTACTGCAACAGAAATGATTTGACTGCATGTAGTTGCCGAGTAGTAAAAAATGTCCGTGTTCACGTACCAGTAGAGGCCAGTATACACCACCTTAAATCAATCAATAGCTCTGGCAGTTCATGTGATAGAAGTGAGTGGAAATAGACTTACCCTTCCTGTATGTTTTTACACTAACAAAGCAGCAGCTGTTCTGTCTTGTAAGCAGAAACTTTTATGTGTTATCAGGTTCTTCAATTTGCAGTAGTATTATGTCAGCAGCTGAAAGAAGCTTTGACATAAGCATATGGAGAGGAAAAAAAAAAACGAACCAAATTTGGGAGGAAGAAAACTGGGGAGAGTGACTGTTTTGAATTAACTTCATTTATGGTTTTTGTGTTGTGTTTTTTTTAAGGTCCAAGTCTCCCTATAGTGCTTCATCTTACTCTAGAAGTTCGTATACCTACTCCAAGTCAAGATCAGGTTCTTCCCGCTCTCGCTCCTACTCTCGATCATTTAGCCGTTCCCATTCTCGTTCCTACTCACGATCGCCGCCGTACCCAAGAAGAGGCAAAGGGAAGAGTCGTAACTATCGCTCTAGGTCCAGGTCACACGGTTATCACCGTTCAAGGTCAAGGTCACCCCCATACAGAAGATACCATTCACGGTCAAGGTCTCCAGTATTTAGAGGCCAGTCTCCCACTAAACGGACTGTACCTCAAGGGGAAGGAGAAAGGGAGTATTTTAACAGATACAGAGAAGTTCCACCGTATGATATGAAAGCTTATTATGGCAGGTCTGTTGACTTTAGAGATCCATTTGAAAAGGAAAGATACAGAGAATGGGAAAGGAACTATAGAGAATGGTATGAAAAGTTTTACAAGGGCTATGCTGTTGGTGCTCAGCCTCGACCTCCAGTAAACAGAGAGACCTTTTCTCCAGATAGGTTTGGTCCACCTGGGACCAGGCGAGAGAATTCGCCGTACGCTCGGGGACGTAGGGAGGATTATCCTGGTGGGCAGAGCCACAGAAATCGTAATATTGCTGGAAATTACCCTGAAAAACCTTCTGGAAGAGAGAGCCATGGCATCAAAGATCCTACAAAATCAAAAGAGAAGGAGGTGGAAAACCCACTGGGAGATGGCAAAGGAAATAAACATAAAAAACACCGGAAGAGAAGAAAAGGGGATGAGAATGAAGGATTTCCCAATGCTGAGCTGTTGGAAGGTGCAAGAAAACCAAGAGAGCCAGCTACAGCAGAAGACGTTAAAACAGACTCTCTGTTCATGCTCCCGAGCAGAGATGATGCCACCCCTGTGAGAGATGAGCCTATGGAAGCAGATTCTATTGCTTTCAAACCAGTGTCTGAAAAGGAGAAAAAGGAGAAGGATAAGCCAAAAGCAAAAATTGACAAGACGAAGCGGAAAGTAGAAGTGGCTGTTCCTCCTAAGAAAGACAATACAGTAAAACCAGCTAAAGCCTCCCAGGAGAAGGTGGACACCGAACGTGAAAAATCTCCTCGAACGGAACCTCCTGTGAAAAAAGTGAAGGAGGAGTTGCCAAAGACAGACAGTGTTAAAACATCTTCCTCTCAAAAGGATGAGAAGGCTCTTGGTACCCCACGGAAAGTTCACCCAAAAGTGACAAAAGATCACCCAGAAACCAGACCAGCCAAGGAGGAAAAGGCAAAGAAAGACCATCCAAAAGAAACCAAGTCAGAGAAGCCCTCCAACAAAGAGGACAAGTCAAAAAAACCTGCTGAAAAAAGCAAACCTTCTGATGCAAAACCTGAAAAAAGAAAAAGAAAAGCAGATGAAAAGGTTGATAAAGAACATGAAGCCACTTCCATAAAGGCCTCTAAACCAGAAACTGCTGAATCAAAAACATCGCCGAAGGGGAAGACTGAGCCCGATGGTGAAAAAGGAGAGCGAACTCCAGAAAAGGATAAATCTGCTTTTCTTAACAACCCTGCAAAAAAGATTAAACTTAACCGAGAAACTGGCAAAAAGATTGTGAGTGGAGAAAATGTGCCACCTGCAAAAGAACCTGTTGAGAAACCTGAGCCGAGCAGCAGCAAAGTTAAACAAGAAAAAGGGAAGGGAAAAGTGAGAAGAAAAGTAACAGCAGCTGATGGATCTAGTTCAACTCTTGTAGATTATACCAGGTACCCAATCATTTCTTCTCCTATTCTTTCTTTCCTCCTCCCCACCCAAAACATGTAAAATTCTTTATGGTGACTAACGAAAGGAACAGCTAAATCAGCGCTAAATGAGTGAATAATCTGTGATCTTCCCTGTTAAACTGTACTTGGGTCAAAATCCAATTTTGTTAAGACAAGCAGTCTGTACTGCACAGAAAGCTAATAAGGTTAATTCATTGGTGGCCTGTTTGACCCTAAGTTCTGCGAGACTTTTTTCCCCTCTTCTTATTCATTACGTGTTGAGTACTCCTCTTTGAGGAGTCCCTTCTATGGCTTCCTTCAAATCCAGCTTACTGCTGAAGGCAGGTTAACAGACATGTCTATACCATGCAATATTCTGCATCTTAAAAATTGCAAGGTGCTGTAACGATCTACTTTTGTCAGTATGACATGAAATTATACCTTGCAGAAATAGCAGCTTGGTTGCCAATATATTGTACTGATTTTAGCTGTGAGCGCAGCGCCATGTTGACACTGCTTCCTGCTCAGTGCCAACTTTTTTTGGCATTTACCTTGGAGATCTCTCTTCTCTATTCCGTTATGTGACATGTGAAGAAAAAAAAAAGTAGTGTTCTAGTGCGGAGCTGTTACTACTTCCATTTCAGTGTCTGAAGAAGCAGGACTATGCAAACTCAAAACATTTAAGACGTCGCTGGAGGCTTAAGATAGTGTCTTGATATTCTAAAAGTTTTAAGACGTACATTTTCCTAAAGAACCAACACAGGGCGTGAGGATAAAACTTTGGTTGTGTATACCTCTCCATAGGTGCTTGCTTACATGTTGCAACGTGAATGTATATCTGATTTATCTGCCATTAGTAGAAGCAGGACGTGAAGGAATTACCAAATCAGACAGTCCCCAATCTGATAATCTTGTGTCTTTGTTAATTAAATGTATAGTAGGAAGATACTAAATTAATTGATTGCTCATAATCTTAACTAGTGGACTCATCCTTGCTCTTGTCTGTTGCCTTAATTGAACATATTTTGAAAAAATACTGAAGATTTAGGATTGAAACAAGCCATTTTATAAAATGTTACAAAAGACAGCGGTGCGTGTATCTCACCCGTTATTAACGTGCGCTTTTTTCCCTCTTAGCACTAGTTCTACTGGAGGAAGCCCCGTTAGAAAGACTGAAGAAAAGCCAGATACAAAACGAACTGTCATTAAGACCATGGAGGAGTATAATAATGATATAACAGCCCCTGCTGAAGATGTCATTATTATGATCCAGGTCCCTCAATCAAAGTGGGATAAAGATGACTTTGAGTCTGAAGAGGAAGACATTAAATCTACCCAGGTGCCCGCAAATGTAGGAAAACCTGCTAGTGTTATAAAAAACGTGAGTGCAAAGCCACCAAACCCCGTAAAACACAGTGAGAAAGAGACGGAGCCTTTGGAGAAAACACAGAAAACTACAAAAGAGGCGAGTTATGAAAGCTCCCAGCATGATGCGAAAAGTTCAAAAAGTTCAGTGTCGAATGAGAAAGGAAAAACCAAAGACCGGGATCATTCTTTGTCAGACAAGGACACTTCTGAGAAGAGAAAGAGCAGCGTTCAGCCAGAAAAAGACCACTCAGAACGTGCAACTGAGCAAGGAAATGGAAAAAATGTTTCTCAATCTTCCAAGGACAGCAGGTCTTCAGAGAAACATGACACTGGCCGTGGATCCACTGCCAAAGACTTTACTCCTAACCGAGACAAAAAATCTGATCATGATGGCAACAGAGATCATTCTAGTTCCAAGCGGAGAGATGAAAAGAGTGAACTAGCAAGGAGAAAAGACTCCCCTTCTCGAAACAGAGAATCTACATCGGTACAGAAGACTAAGCCGAGAGACGAACGAGCAGAGCCGTCCAAAAAGGGCGCTGGAGATGCCAAAAGGAGCAGCTACAGCCCTTCGCGTGAGCGGAAGCAGTCTGATCACAAAGCTGCTCACGATTCCAAGCGTACATTGGAGGAACACAAACCTCCAGATAAAAATCCAGTAAAGGAGAAAGAGAAGCATGTACCAGAAGTAAAGAGCAATAAAGAGAAAGAGCCAGCTGGTAATAAACCACCTGTGAAACAAGAATCCCCAGATGTAAAAAATGAGAAAGAGAATGTGACTGGACAAAACGATAAAAGTGTTGTCAAGCCCAAGCCTCAGGTAAGCAGCAGCTCCTCACGGCTCTCCTCTGATCTAACTCGAGAGACTGATGAGGCTGCGTTTGTACCAGACTACAATGAAAGTGACAGTGAGAGTAATGTATCTGCAAAAGATGAGGACGCCGCAGGAAAAAATCCTAAAGAACCGAAAGAAAAGGCTGTCGATAAGGCGAAAGAGGAGACAGCAGTGCCTGCGGCGGTTGCCCAGCCTGAAGCAAGCCGAAGTCAAAGTCAGAGCAGTCCCAGCGTTAGCCGCAGCCGTAGTCAGAGCCCTTCCGAGAGTCAGACTCGAAGCCACAGCAGCAGTGCCAGCTCAGGGGAGAGTCAAGACAGCAAGAAAAAGAAAAAGAAAAAAGAGAAGAAGAAGCACAAGAAGCATAAGAAACACAAGAAGCATAAGAAACACATTGGAAACGAAACGGAATTGGAAAAGAGCCAAAAACACAAACACAAGAAGAAAAAGTCGAAGAAGAGCAAAGATAAAGAGAAAGATGACCAAAAAGTGAAATCTGTCACTACATAGGATGACAGATAATAAAAAAATGACTTAATTCCTAAGTCATCTGTATTAAATTTTGTTAAAATGTAAACGAATTCAAGCGTTGTAAATAATGACATGAAAGACCCTGTGCTGCACTTAAAATATTGCTGCTTGATTATTTGATTTTTACATCAGAGCTTTATAAAAGTGAACATTTTGTACAGAATTGTGAGTTGTGACCATGTAACATGAAAGGTTTTGCTGGGGCATCTTATTTTTAACCACCGTTGATTAGTTTGGGTGGAGTTTACTGTACTGTGAAAATTTTCACATTTGAATTTTTTTTTAATTGCCTGGCAGAAGAAGCTGGTATCAGTTATAAAATACCAGCAGAATGATTTGCAGAATACATTACAGCCCTGTTATGTCACTTTTTGATTACAATAAAAAGTTTTCAGTAAACTATCCAATGTGCTGAGATTTCCAGCGGTAGCTGAGCAGCAGCAGGGAAAGGACCAGTGACAGAAGGCGGCTACCCCTGAGAGCTTGCTGGCAGCTAGCGTGTATGAAAAATAGCATATCGGCGGGTTTGCTCTTGAAAAGGCAGGTAGGACTTTCCATCTTTTGAACTGATGCAATGCGGGGAGGCCCTGCCAAGAGGTGCGCTTTTTTCATGTGCCAAGTGGACTTTTTTTATATTGTAAAAGGCGGTGTATGGCCCCGAACACACAGCCAGCCGCCCGTGACGGCCGGCACCGACCGTTGTAAAATAACGTGGTATTTGAAGCTGTCGCATTTCAGCACTGTTCAGCTTGCTCAGAAAGCTGTTGTCATTTGCCAGCGAGCATCTACGCACATTTTAAGATGCCCCGTCATCTGTATTTCCTCTCATAACGATGCTGGTCACCAAGATGTTTGTGGTTTTTAAGTAGAAGCTTTATTAGTAGAATTTTCATATGGTGGTGCTACATGATACAAAACTAACCCTTCCATTAACCGTGGGCTTCAGGGGATGAGAGTGGCAGCAGAAGAAAGCCCACAGGAAAGGCAGGCTTGTGCTTTAAACTGCTTCGAACAATGACAGGGAATCTAGAATATGTAAAGTTAATTAGCTTGATAATTTTAAGACAAGCGTAATTAAAAAAAAAAAAAAGGTGGGATTGGTGGGTGTTGCTTGCCGATCAGAAAGCCAGCATGGTAAGAAATCCTTCTCGTGCGTTAAGGGCGTAACGTCCCGGTAACGACTGGACTCAGTAGTGGAAGCCCTCGACTGTTTGGCTTTGGGATTTGCCCCAAGAGAGTTCTGTTTGAAAGTTCTATAAATTAAAGCAGCATTTCAGGGCTTCCTGCTTGCGGAGACTGTTTTGTTCAAAAAGTGTCATTGTTTGCAGGTGCTGTTCCTGGGGTACTGAGCAGTGCAGAAATAGTAAAATAATAATTCATCTTGCTTTCCAGTGGGGGTGACTGTCACATTTTAAACACGGGGTTAGAGACGGAGCATCCCGTACTTGTGATGGTTAACAGAACGAATGAGAACTTGCACTGGATTTCACGGCCAGTAGTCTGTACCTTTTTGTGTCAAGGCATTCTTGCTGGATTTCAGGTGTTTTCCGCACAAGGTAAAGCAGGCTTTGTGCTTAAGCCGCTCAGATTTTCGCTTCCCAGAATCAAAAAGCACGTGTCCGTAATAGTTGTTAAATGTGCTCCTCCGGCATTTCCCGTGTGTGGTCTGGGGAACTCCTGGCACCACAGTGAGCACACACCAGATGGACGGGGACTGAAGGCAGCCGCCGGCCCTCCCTTTGCATAGTCTGTGCTCGTCGGGAGGCCAGTGAAAAGAGAAGATTTATTTTGCACTCTTCTCTGTGAACAGGCTTTGGCCTAATGAAGTACAGAAAATTTAGGACTCGGTGAAATGGGGTGCTTGCTTCAGTTGGAGTGCGGTCAGGGTTCATAATAATGAGTAAATTTGCATGGAAGTAAAATTCTGGATGTTTCTTTATGGAATAGCTCCATAAAAACGGGCAGAATGGTGTATTGTTATATAACCTTGTGCTGAAAAAGCTGTAGTCGATGCCTGTCTTAATGCTCAGTTAACCTCTCCTCCGGTTTCGGAGCACTATAGCAGCATTACTAATGATTTTCCAGTCTCCTCTGAGTTTAGTTAACTCTGCACATGGAGTTTCTCACGATTACTTTTTCGCAAGTTTTTTTGAGCTGAAGACACCTGGAATGCGGTTGTGCTCAGGCCTCAATAGGTGATTTTTACTTACAGTCACGTTGAGCGGTCTTCCGACTGGATTTCTGAAGTTCCTGCGCAGTGCCCGCAGCAGGCTCGGGGCGTGTGTCCGAGCGAGGCGCCCTGGGCGAGGGTAAATGCTCTGGGAGTTCAGGTGGTGAAATACAGCAAAGACGGTGTAACCGCAGCGGAGGAAGGGGTGCGTGCAGAGCCAGGTGAGTTCTGACTGCCCTTCGGACGTGAGGGACGGATGTTGGCTCCGTTACTAAATCTCGTGTGTTCCTTCTGGAACAACAGCGCTTGGTCATCTGCTAAAGGTGATCTCCCGTTCCGCGGGAGCGAGCCCAGATCCTGTGTCCGTCGGCAGAGAACCCTTGGGCCAACACATCTCTCCCGTCCTCAGCTGAGCCTGAATGTGTCTGAGCGGTTTGAACGTACCGAGAGGCAGCAACTCTTAAGCTGGAAGAGCTCAGGTGGGAAAGAAGGTGGTCTGAAAACCTTAACGACCAAACAGAAACTACCCTGAAGCGGGCGACGGGTTGTCATCCACGACTCGGAAATAAAGGAACTGCGTGAAAAAGGAGGACGAGGGCGTAAGGTGCAGGATAATGTCACGCATGGGTAGAGAGAAAATGAAGAAACCTAGGGCACACAGTGGATTTTAGATAGAACCCCTAATAACTGTTTTGCATTTTAAAAATAAAGGCCAGGAAGGAAAAGCTTCTATCCATTGTTTAATGAGAAAAGACGTTACGGTTGGAACAGTGGTGGCAAATATGCTTTTCCTTAGTTTTCACCAGGAAAGTTTGCTTGTAACCAGCTTTAGGGAAATTCAGTAAAATACAAGGATCACGGGCCAGAGAAGAGAGTGTTAAAAGAATGTTCGGAAAAAACCTCTGCTTGAATTCTAAAGGTACCAGCCGAAGTGCTTTTTTTTAAGCTGAGGGATGGCGTTCCATCTCGGATGACTGAAGAGCAAACCTTGTGCCTACCTTCAAAGGGGAAAAGAATTGGAATGTACTTGCACAGTGGTGGCAATACCAGTCCAAATTTGCCTGAATATTTTATAGCGTGTAAACACAGAGGAGATAACAGGATGAAGAATGGTCGATATCAGATGAGAACGGCCGGGGCCGCGCCGGCGCTGGGCTCCCGCGAAGCGGAGGTGCAGCTGCGCGGTGGTGACGCGCGTCTGCGGACGTGGGGATCGTGCCCGCGGTTCGTGCAACGCCTCGCTAACGGTCGGGCTTGCCCAGGCGGTTGGAGGTCTGGCTTTCGCGCCCTCAGCTTCACAGCCCCGCGCTCCCTGCGCCTCTAGGAATGAGAGGCTGGCAGGGAGCCGGGAGAGCACGCGTGGGACAGCCCCTCTGCGCCCGAGGGGCTGGGGCGGCCGTGGGGCAGGGATTAATCCTGGGCTCTGACATGGAAGTGTCAAGCCTGAGGAGCAGGAAGGGAAACTTGGGGTAGACTTTAATACCGATGTTCAGTGAGGATGGCGAAGGGCTGGGCTGGATTCTGCCCGCGGTTGCAGACCCTCCTGCGCTGAGCAGGAGGCAGGCGTGCACCGGGAGGTCTGGGAGCTCGTCCTGGCACTGGGCGCAGGGGTAGCGAGCTGAACTCTTCGCAGCTTCCGCCAAGTGCTTTTCTGATTCAAAATGGTTTTTATAGGTGTGATTATGAAGAGGGTGGTGGTGTCAGTTTGCATAAGTTGTATTGTCTGATGGGGTTCCTTCCTTACAGGTGGTGAAGGCAAACGCATTGGGTATCTGATCTGCCCCAGAACAAAGAACAACACCGGTAATTTGAGTCTATGACTGACATATCACTGAAAAAGAAATGGTAACGTGCAAAATCCCAGATCACCCCGGTTAGCCAGGAGAGCCAACGGAGGGGCTGCACGGTACTCGCCGGCAGTTTGAATAACTGAAAGACCAGAAGAAGGCTCTTCTTTGCTGTCAGTCCTCTGGTCCGTGTAAGCTGCGGAGGCAAACCCTGACCCTGAGAGCAGGTTACAGAGAGGGGCCGAGTCTACAAAATCTTGATGTTTGCTGTGGGTGAGAAGCATCTGGCTGTCGGGGTTCGATGTGCCTCGCAGTCGCCTGTGGCAGGTCACCCCGCAGGTCGGTCACCACAGTTAAAGGCACTATCGTGTATTCTTCAGTAGCTTTCAGGTTTTCTTAAATAGCGAAAGCAGCACGTACCTGTCCTGTCTGTGCAACGATCTCCACCCTAAAGGGGTTAGACGTGCAGCTAACCCTGCTCATCACCTTAGATCAAATACTGGGTTTTGTGGAAGGAGGGAAATGGAGATTAATTTCTGTATGCAGCCCGGTGTCTTCCAAGACTGTAGTGTTTGTTACTGAACTTTTTTTGAAGTTCCTGACTGAACCTAAATGCCAGGCAGAAAGCACAGCTTTTAAAGAAATGGTTGCCAACTTGTTTCTTGTATTCTTGCCTAGCAAGCTGAGGGGCTCGCTTTCTGGAGGCTGCGTTTTATATTGAAATGGGATCAGCTGAGATTTGCTTTTTGCATCGTTGCCCTGGAACTGGGTTCCATAGGAAGAATTTTAATGTAAAATAATCCTATTGTGAGCTTAGCCATCCACTCGGCACAGATCCTGCATGAATATAGCAGCCGTCAGGCTGTTCCGTCTGCAAACGCGGCTGGAGCAGGACGCGGGGCTGGCGATGGGGCAGCGCTGGGGTACCACGGCTCGTGAGCAGGTCGGCTGGGCGCAGCCGGCCGGGGAGCGGGGCCAGGTCTGGGCAGCGATCGCACCCCGGGGCTGCTCCAGCGCCGGTGGCTGGTGGGGAGGGGACCTGGCAGGGAAGGTGACCTCCTCGTGGGCACCAGCCCGTGGCAGCGGGAGGCTGCTGCTGCCCCCCGGGTTCAGTTAACAGGTCAGGAACAGAAAGCAAAGGCAGCCCAAGGTTGAAGGAGGGGACACCTCTGAATGAGACTAATTAAAAGGAAGAGATAATCAAGGCCTGGAGCTTTCAGGAGTCCCGCTGGGCTGGGGGATGCTGGGTGAGCTGGTGGGGGAGTGCACCTTTCAGGGGAAGGAGGCTCCCTAATTAAAAAGGGAGAGCAGCGCTCGGCGGTGGGGGCTGGTGGAAGCTATTAGGGCTCTGCTGGCTTTGGGAGCATCGCTCTCCCATAGCCGCTCCGCTGCATGATGGCAGCGAGGGTCTCGGCGCGGCTGGGGCAGGGGAGCGGGGCTGGACTCCTGCCCGGGGTTGATGAATGATTAACTCGTTCAAGAAACAGGCAGTAAAGCTCATGTCTGGTTGGAGGACAGATTCACCTGCTCTCCAGCTCCAGGATGATTAATCCAGGGCTTGCACAGGGAAGCTGGGCTCCAGCTGGGAGGGTGGCCGGGGGTGGCTGTGTGGTGCCAGGGTACCAGCCCCCGGGAGGTCCGGCTGGGCTGGCAGCAAGGGATGGAGCTGGCATATGGAGGCAGGGAGAAGGGTGGTCCCGGGGCAGAGCTCTTGTCCCAGCCGCGTGGGGAGGCCTGGTGGGGACATGGCAGCCCTGACCCCCCACCCCGGCTTGCTTCTGGGGCCCCGCCGCCCCTGGGGAGGAGGCTGGGGTGCAAAAGCCATGGGGCTGCCTCGTCACACTGCTCAGCTCCTAATTATGGCCCATGGTCTAAGAGGTGACCCAGCCAGGCGGGGTCCCCATTTCTGGCCGGGGAAGCAGCCCCCAACCCATGGCCGGCGCGGGTGTCCCTCTGCTCCCTCCGCACGTCCGGGTGCATGCCCCGGCCCCGAGCTCCTCTGCTCCCGGCGCGCGCGGTTCCTACCCGAACAAAACCCAACTCGTGACCGCGCGGTGCGGCGGGTTTTGCAAACGGAAGGCGTTGGTTTTGCCAACTGGAACGCTGATCTCGCCCGCCCAGCCAGAGGACAGACGCGGCCTTCTCCCACCGTGGCAGGCAGCAGCTCTGCCCGCGCTCACAAATGAGATGCGCTGCTGAAATTACCTGCGATCGGTCTCTGGAGCCGGGAAAATTCCCTGGGACAAGTTAGTGATTTTTGAACCGAAGTTAAAAATTGCGAACAGTTTTGTGTTTGGGAAACTTTAGGGCTTTTTCCATTCGCTGTTTAATTTCTAAGCTGTTTAGCCCCACTTGCAGCCGTGGAATTGCATTGTGTGAGCGATTCATGGGTTTGCAGAATTCCTCTGTGGAGGTAACAACAGAAATCTCCAGCTTTGTGAACGCTGCGCTAATCTGCCGGGGCAGAGTCAGCCCCTGAAACGCTTATGTTTATAGAGCGAGCGTGTAAGATCCTTACTTTTTTGTAAGCGTTGCTTTGCAAATGATTAAGATTTTTGTTGCAATTTACATTTCGATTGGAATCTAAGCCAGTACTTTAAATTGTTTTTACAGACCTGGACAAAAAATATTGCTGAGCTAGGTTTTAATTTTTTTTTTAATACAATTTTCAGCAACAATATTGATTAAATCTTTTGTGATAATGCCAGAGAATCAAATACGTGAAGAACAGGAGAAACAGCTCAGACTTTCCCATTCCCACACTGCCCTGAGAGGGGCAGGTATTTAATGCGTGTTAGCCTGTAGCTTCAGAAAGGACGTGGTGTTTACTTCCAGTTATGAATTTCACATCTTATTTTCTATTTCCCTTATTTATTTCTATTGTCCAGACCCCCCTAATCCCCATCGGTGCGCTCAAATTATTTGTAAATATAATCTGATAGGAAATATTTTATGAAGATAATGCCTCTTCCTTATCTCTGTTTATTTTCTACCGCAGCTGTGGTCCTTGCAGACGAGCTGCAGTCTGTACAGTGTGCTCTTACACCTGAAATGTGCATTTATCTTTATCTGTTCCCTTCTAGCTGAAAAATACATTACGCGTGAGGGCAGAGTAAAATAATACAGCAGTCATTGTCTCTTCCAAGATACATTTAATGTTTTAAATGTCTGCAGATGGATTTCTCTCTCTCTGGATGCCAAACGGGGGAAGCCGTGGGCTCCTCGTTATCTGTCACTCCTTAGTTTTTGACACCGCTCGCGTTGAACACATTAATTACAGTTATTTAAAGCAGCGGGAGGTTTCTCCTTTAAACGTTCAAACCTCTGTGCTTTTTGCTGAACTAAAGCTGTTCGTGAGGTTTCGTCGGCATCTGTCGAGTGCTCTGCCCTGCCCGCAGCCGCTCCGATCCCCGCGCAGAGTCGGGGCCGCGCGGCGAGCCGACACGCTGGTATTTTCTTAAAGACAGCAGGTAGAGTAGTTTGCTTGGGTGTAATGCCTTTCATTTAGCCTCCCTAATGTATAATCTTGGAGTCAATTTCAATTAAAAGTGAAATGTTTTGATGATTCCCAGCCTTATTTTAATTCCCCTCTGTGTAGAATATGCTGTAAATTGATAAAGCATAAAATTAGGCGCTGCAAAGCCAGCGCAGGTGCTTCTCGTTGCCTTGTCCAGCGGGGCACCAGCTTATAAAATTAATGAGCTTGCTTTTGTCCAAAATCTACCTTGTTGGGCTTTTTTTTGCTAAATATTTGGTGGCTCTCCAAGCATTTCCCTGCAGCCCATCCCCGGCGTTACACCGCTTCTCCGGCAATGTTCAATCTTGTTGGCTTTTGGCTCTTTTCTGGCACAAAACCAATCCCAGACAAACAAGCAAACAAGGCAATGGCACCAACCCGGCCGGCTGCCTCGACTGGACACCGGCACCCCCTTCCCACCGGCTGGGTTTGGAAAGGCAAACCGGAACGCCGGGGGGCTGGAGGGGCCGAGCCCCCTCCCGCGGGTCTCGAGGTTGGCCTGTTCATCTCCGGGGCGTCTTCTTTGTTCCCCATCAGCGCGGTGTTTCCTTGCAGGAAACGTATTTTCCCGTTCCCGGTCTGACTTTCCAGATGCTGTGTGCCAACACCTTCAATCCACTTCAATAGCTCGCTCCCTTCCGCCGGTGAGCATCTCCCCGCCGGGCACACCACGAGGACGTGGCGTGTCGGTGCCTCTGCTCGCTCTGCCGCCCGCCAGCTCCCGGGTAAGAGCTCGTGGGCTCAGAGCACCGACTCGGGGCCGGCGTTTTGCACGTGGGCTCACGCAGCTTTCGCGTGGCTCAGTGCGTGCCGCAGGTGAGTTGGCAGTGCCTGACCCGGGCGGGTGTGCGGGGCAGGCGGTGCCGGCAGGACGGGTGCCGCGTGAACCGCGGTGCCCTACATCCCCACAGCGCGTTGGGGATGACGTCTTTCCAGACGCATCACAGCTGGATTCATCGTCCGTGCAACAGCAAAATAACGCCCCGTTGGGTTGTGCCAGGCTCGTCTGGGCAGGGGAGATGGCGGGAGGGTTTTGGAGGAGGAGGAGAATGATGGTGATGAGGAGGAAGATGCTGCATGGAGGATGGGGTGCCCGGCAGGACTCCGGGGCTTCGCCTGCGTTTGCTGAGCTGCAGGGAACACCCGGCGCCGGTGCTGCCCCGGCTCGGCGGCGCTGACGTCACCGCCCGGCACGAGGGACCGAACGCGCTCGCTGCCAAGCCCGTGACCCGCTTTCCCTCCCCACGCAGCGAGGGCTTCGCTCACAAATTCAAAGCCCTAATCCAGCGCCACTGCCAGCAGAGCCCGCCCCGGCAGGTCCCTCCAAACGTCCTCTCCTCCTCCGCGAGTGGAAATGCCTCCGCGAGGTCCGTCAACGCCCGCTCCTTCCAGAGGTAAACGAGAGCTGAATAATTAGCAACGATGCACTCGGTGGCGAAATTCCTCAGCTTTGATTTATATGAGCTCTGCTATTGCGCATCCCATCCGGGCCGGGCTGGCGGCGGGGGGAGGCGGGATGGGGCAGCTCTGGCCGGGCGCCCTCCCGCCCCGTCACCCTTCCGCGGGGCCGGGGCAGGACGAGGCTTTTTGCAGGCGGTTTCCCCATCCAAATTTCCTGTATGTGTGTGTAAGCGCGCACGCCTGGGCTCTGTCGCCCTTTTGTGAGCAAAATGATTGTTTGGTAGCAATGAGCAAGGGCTCCTTGCCAAGTCTGCCTAATTAAGATTAAGCATATGCAGATTTGCCTTGTTTTCAGCTAATGACAGCTGCAAACAATTATTTGTCATGCTCGCTGACTGTTGATTGGTAAAGGCGAGGCCAGGCGAGGATTGAATGCGATCTGCCTTTGCACGGCGGCGCTGCCGGCCGCGGCTGCGAGCGGTGGCTGCCGTCCCGGCGCCCGGTTGCTGCTCGGGGCTCAGCCCGTGCCCTCGGTGGTCCCCGGCGGCGCGGGTCAGCCCTGCTCGAGGGCCGCGGGCGGCCGGCTCTGGCATCGCCCCCGTAGCTGGGTCGGGATCTGCTGGAGGTGGGATTATTTTTGGTTTTGTTTTCAGCATTACCATCAGCGTAGACACACCGTGATGTTTTCACAGGAAAATAAATAAAGACGTCTGCAAATGTATCTGACGTCTGTAGTTGCCAAGCCAGCAGCCTTCATCAATTTTCTGCAAGCTGAGAACCAAAGCAGAGACTAAATGAGGCGGGAGGCTTCCTGCCCGCAGTCCTGCTCTGAGTGCAGCTCAGGAAGCACCTTGGCATCTCTCCAAAATGCCCGGGCTTTTTAAGGACATTCTTAAAAAGAGCTTGATTTCCTTTTATTTTTATTATTGTTATAATTACGCTGATGAAAGGAGAGAGCCTTTTTGACAAAAGGATGCCTGAGCAAAAGAAATACTCTCGTGTCGCAGATGAAAACACTCTGCATTGTTTTAAGGATGGCATGGAAATGAGGACGTGGTGAAAAAATAGTCACTGCAGAGATATAATTATGTTCTGTTTGACATACATCCTGCTTGGTGATATGTGCCTCGTGGACACGCACGCTCTCGCAGCATCCCCTGCCCTGGTCTGCAGCCCCGAGCCCGGCCGAGGTGGATGCCCATGGGTCTGTCTTCAGATGCATTCAGGCTTCCTCCCTGGGTGTTTTGGCTGATTCCTGTAAATCTCTCCCAGCTGTTTCTAAGCCGGGGCAGGGGTGGGGACCCCTCCGGCCCCGGGGGACAGCCAGGGCAGCTCCTGCTCTGCCTCGCAGACTTGGCGTGGCCTGAGAGGTGGGTGCCAGGGGTGGGCTGCACCCCCAGAGCTGCTTGTCTGCCGGCTATGTTCAGGCTGCCCGTGTTGAGAGTTTGTGTCCTCGACCCCGAGGGCCAGGAGCAAACCGCGCTTGGAAGCTGAGACAGGCTGACAGGCAGCAGCCCCGAGGTGGGGAAGAGGCAGAAGCACCCCCGTCCCGTCCCGCCTGCAGCCCCAACCCTCCGGCCGAGGGCACCCGGTGCCCAGCCCCGGTGCTTGGCGGCCGCTGGCCATGTCTCCTGCCCACCGAGTCCTCCAGCTCTGAAACGAGCCCGTGCTCCTCCCACGAGGAGCCGAGTCAAACGCTCAGACGCTTCCGAGAATATTTTGGAGCATTTCTGATTTTAATTGGGTTTACTTAATTATTATTTACTTTGACTGAAGAAACTGTTGTATTTAAATAACACTGTTTTTGCCAAAACGCTGTCACGGAGAAGCTGCTTTCCCTTTAGGAGCCCTCAAACATGGGCTTCCTTCCAAGCCCCTCGGCTCGGCGGCGCGTGGAGCATCATCGTTTGTGCTCCTGCTCCTTCGCCGGCTGGGAGCGCAGCCCTGTGCTAAAGGACAGAGCACCGGGCAGGCGGCGGAGAGGGCGAAACGGGAGCTTTGTGCTGTTTCTGAACACCCCTTTAGCACTTCTTGTCGGAGCCTGGCAGGGCTGAAGGTCTCGTCTGTGAATGTCCTGCAGCCGGTCAGACCCTGGTGTGCCTTGAGGAGTTTGTGAGGCGAAGGGAGAACGGATCCAAAGAGCATCTGCAAACGCGGGAAGGACAAATGACTGAACTCGGAAGACTGGTGGGGAAGAAAGCTGAACCTCAAGGGGTGAAAAGCAGTCCATAATTATAGATAGCAGCAATAACCAGCAGTTGCACTGCACTATAAGCAGACGCATTCTCATTTCAAATCATAGCGTGGGGTTGGTCTTTGTTCCTTCTTTTTTTTCTTGTTTCTCTCTCTCTTTTTTTAAATCACAGTTAAAGATCATCCAGCTTCTCCTTGGAGCTGGCAACACCAGCTCTCAGCAGCAGCAACTTCCCACCTACCGCTGATGCTTTGCCAGGCAGGCGATGCTCCACGGGGACCCGGGTCGGGCGCCCCGACGCGCCGGCACTGCCACTGGGCTGGGCAAGCAGGGGGTCTCCTGGGCTTCGGGGTCTCTCCACTGTGCCACAGGCAGGGCAGCAGGACAGTCCCGGACAGGCGGCATGAAATCCCACCTCTGCTCATTTCAGCATCCAAACTCATGTTGATTTAACAGGGGCCAGGGCTACGTTTGGGATCCTTCTTTGACAATGGGGCCCCTTCCGTATGTCAGCTCGTGTCCCCTGAGGACCGTGAGGGCCCAGGCAGCTCGGGAAGGCTGGAGGGAAGGAGCGGGTAGGAAGGTACTGGGCATCTCAGAGGGTTGAGCCCAGCAGCCCTGCATTAGGTTATTGAAACAGCCTTTCTTTTAAAAGCTACAGAGAACACTTGAGCCTAGGATAAATGCATGTTTGCAGCAAAGCGGTGCTTTCCTCCCTGGTCAGGATTGCTCTTCAGTGTGGGATACGCTGAAGCTCTGATGTATGTTTTGATGTTGTCTAATGAGCATCTTGTATGCTTCTGCTGTTACTGCCTGGTGTATTGGAAGGAAATCTGTAGCTCTTACACAGAGGAGATAGGAAAACCATCATTTGTATGTGACTGTTTTCTGATTCAAGCTGCTGAATATTCAACAAAAATCATTTGTGACCTATATTCAGCATAATTGCTGTTATTGCAGGGTAGGTAACAGAAATGTCACTGCAAGCGCCGCGGAACGCGGGTCTTGTCTCTGCATCACGTTGTGCAAAAGGTAATTGGGAAGGGGAAGGAGGCAGCGATGGTGCAGCAGCCTCCAGCCGCTTTGCCGGCGTCTCCCTGCTCCTGAGTCTCCCCTCGGGGAACTATTGCTTCCCAAAATCTTGATGTAAACAGCGTGCAGTTCTGAAGAAAATACAAAGTAAATCTAAGCGTAAGAGGCGGTAAATCCCACCGTGACGCTTGGCGTGTGGAGGACCTCTGTGCCTGGAGCAGCAGTGCCCGGGGGCTGCCTCGGCCGGGGGCTGCCCAGGGGAACGGGGCGTTTGGGGTTCACCCAAAGGCGCGTTTCAGGCTGCGGGGCTGCCGGGCAGCCTCGTCCCCCGCCCCTGAGACCGTTTTTCCCCTATTTGCTCAGGTCAGCCTGAGTCGCGCTCTGGCGATAGGCATGGCTGCCCCCCCGGCCCCTTGCAGCCCCCCTGCCCTGCTGCTGCCGGGCTCGGGGCTGGGGCTGGGGCTGGGGCTGGGGCTGGGCTCGGGGCTGCGGCAGCGGCGCCTTTCCCCCAGCTCTGCAGGGTTCGGGCTTTCCCAGCATCGCAGAGACGCACCCCTGCGAAAACACTGTCCCTTCCAGCATGTGTGAATGATTTTTGCACCCAGTAACGCTACTTTTCTATCATTTGCTCTCCTTATTTGGTATTTCTTTAATAATTAGTGGCAGATTTTGTACTTATGTTTGCAATTATCTAAATGCCTTTGGGACATGTTCTGCCAGATAATTGAATCTCCTTGGTATGTGACTGCAAAGATATTGTTAGCGAGCGCAGGCTGGAGCCCAAGAATCTTTTGCTGGCTTTTGGTGTCATGTTAAGACAAATTAGCCTTTTTTGTTTTAAAAAACTAATGGAAACAAAGCATTTTGCTTTGCTGTCCTCAGCAAAAGCTTTGCTAGAAGCCTGTATTGGAGAGGGAAATACATTATTATTAGTAATTAATTGGATGTACGTTTTAATTATATGCAGTGGCTCTTTCCTGGGCTGCAGCAAATCCTCCATGTGCCCAACTCGCAGCCGCAGCGACTAATGAAGAGCGAGATGCCGGCAGGGCGGGAGGAGCAGGCCCTGCGCTGGCAAGATGGTGGAGCGGGAGAGCAGGGTCTCCAGCCGGACAGACGGACGTCTGCGTGCAGCCTTGCTGGCGGGGGCAGGAGGGGGGCCCCATGCCCGGCACGACACCCCCACGCTGGTGCTGCCCGGTCCCCCGGCAGCTGCCGGGTCCGTGCAGGGCGCGTGTCTCCGTCTCTCGAGTGTGCTCCTAACGTTTCACTTTTTCTGTCTTAGCGTATAACGTTGGGATTTGAAAGGAAACCTCCCACCTCAAGTGCCATTCTTGAGAGTAAGTGCAGAGCTCTCTGGTTTCTAAACCCTTCTAATTTAGGGAGATCCGGTGAAATCCCTTCCATCAGCATCGCTATTTCTTGTAGGGCCTGGGGAGGCAGGGGATATGGGGGCTTGGCTGGATGCCCCGTGTTGGCCACAGCCGGGTGCGATCTGAGCCCGTCCTCAGCCCGAGCTGCTCGGAGCAGACGTGGCTTCCCGCAGCACAGAGCGCCTGCAAATGCTCAGGGTTGGTCAGAAAATGTTTTTCTCACCTCGCCAGGTTTTGGCCAGGTCAAAGCTGTGCTGCCTCTGGCCGGTGAGCTACCGAGATGAGGCTTTGGGGTGTTGCTGCTGCTTTTCTGTGCCCGAGGCTGGAGGCAGCTGGCAGGACTGGTGCTTTGCACCCCCGCGAGACCCTCCAGCTGCTTCTCAGGCTGCAGAGCCACCGGGGCGGCTGGCGGCGAGGGGACACCCACCGCGCTCCAGCCGAGTAAGCTTGTGTTGTGTTTCCATGTAGGTAATGGAAGAATTGTCAAATCGCGCCCAGGAAAATGTAACCGGGGATCTCGGGAGCGGAGAGGAACAGGTAAGAGGTGCGACCCACGGCTCTGCCTCCGCTGAGACCCCTCGGGGCAGAGGGGGAGGAAGGGTCCCAGGGCGGCAGCGGGGGAGCGCGGCGCTCCTGGGGAGCAGCTCCCCGAGAGCTGAGCCTGCCGGCCATGGCAAGTGCCGCAGGAGGATTGGAGAAACAAAAACACTATGGTTCCCTTCACTCGTTCAGCCTTGGCTTTACTGGACGTTTTCCCCTTCCAGCTCATCCCCACTGCAAAAAACAAGAGGGCCCTTTTTGTAAAGTCTCAGCCGGGCAGGGATGGCCCTCGGGTCCCCCCGGGGATTTCTCACGCCCCAGGTGTTGCACACCCCTTGGTTGCAATTTGTTTGAAGTCTGATTTTAAAATTGGTCTCAGTCTCACACGAAGGCAGTTGGGGCAGGCGTCAGCTGTGACAAAGAAATGGAACGATTTCGGTTTTGGGTGCAGCTGGCTCAGGTGTCGCAGGGGCCGAGATCGCTCCTGCGGGCACCCCTGTGCCGGACCCTCGTGCTGCTTCGGTCCCTGGGTGAAGGCAGCCGGGTGCCCGGCTCCGGGAAGGCTCTGTGCAGAGGATGTTGTCTGCTCCTAGTGAGGGCTTGAATTCATAAACAAAAAGAGAAACTGATACAAATCAACCCGTAAAAATTAATACGGACAGGCTGGGTCTGCCTCAGCGATAACTCAGCACTGCAGATGTTAAACCAGCCTGCTCTGAATGATGGCTCTTCCGGAGCCTGAAGTATCCTGAGGGTTGCCAGGACTATTACTTATCTTGCATTACTTTTTTCCCCCAAATATTGAACGTTCTCCTTTTTAAAATATGGATGCAATTTGCCTCATGCTGCACCCGTCTCCTCGCAGCGCCGGGCTGGGCGGCCCCGCAGAGCGAGCGGGTGCTGCTGGGCTCCTGCTGCACCCGTGGCCGTGGGCGGCTGCAGGCTGCGGGCAGGGAACGGGCACTGCGGGGATGCTGAGCACGTTGGGGCAGCGTAAGGCACCGGCAGCCGAGCGGGTCAGGCCTTTTCTCCTCTGGTCTCCCCCCTTAGTGGGCTGCAGTTCCCTGGTAGATGCAAACGGTGACCGAGGGTTGGCCCAGGAGAGGCTGAAGGTGCAATTTGCTGCGAAGCATCATTACCGGGGGCTGATCTGGGGAGGTTTGGGGCTGATCTGGGGAGGTTTGTCCCGTTGCGCAGGAAGGGGTGCGGGATGAGCCTACGGCCCATCCTGTCCCGGCTCTCACCGTGGCTCTGCTTTGCCAGGCGCCCTCCAGCCGGCTGATGGGGATTTGAGTCTGGTCATCGGTGCAGGCAGTGGGAGCGGGCTTTTCTCCAGAGCTTCTCCTCCCCAAAAAGCAGGGAGGATGCAACAACGGTAGAAATCTCCTACTGAAGTTTCAGTGCCAAGCAACAAAAAGTAGAGATCTCTGCAAGGAACAGTTCTCAACACACGGCTGCACGGCTGCTGGCCTCACACCAGCGGCTGCTCTGGAGCCGGAACCTGGAGGGGTTTACACTCCGTAAATTAGGGAAAATTGCCCTAAATTAGGGACAATTGCTCTTCCTGGGTGTCTGTGGGAGAAAGGGAGCGGGGTGTATGTGCAAACCCGCCCTGCCTCGTGCAGCTCCCCGACTCCGGCTGCTGCCTGCCCTGTGCCGGTGCAGGGCACAGCCAGGGATAGGGATGCTGGCAGAGGTGTTGGCACTGCCCCTTGCCTTGGAAAAAGCACTGGTGGTCCCTCTGTGCTGAATGGCTTCGCTCCTCCTTCAGTTTTGGTGCGTGGTTTGCTTTTCTTTTAATCTCCCCGTGGCTGGGATACTGGTGGGGACCTGTACACCGGAGCTGCTTGTTTGTAGCTGTGCCTGCTGGTCACCTGCAGCCGTGGTGCTCTGTGGCAGTGGCTCGGCTGGCACCACGTGCAGAACCCGGCCACGTGAAGGCGAGGAGAAGCAGGGGGTGGGTACCTGCCCTTCAGCTGCTGCCTGAGGCTCAGGGATGCCCCCGCAACCGGGGACAAACCCTCTGGGTGCCTCTTTTGTCCTGCTCATCTGAGCAGGGCGGGGGGGCATTTGATTCTGCCGTGACAACATGACTGGTGCACGTATCCCTTGGATGACTTCCCCTCCGTGGTGGTCCCGTGGCCACCGCCTGTGGGGCAGCTGTGGGGAGGGGATGCTCCGGCAGCCCTGTGTGCCCAGATGGCCTCGTAGGGGAGCTGTGAAACCCCACAGGGCAGAGCATCCATGAGCACCGCTGGCGTGGAGGCGGTGACGGAGGCCTCTGAGCATCTGTGTCCTGTAGCCTCGAGGCGCATCAGTGCTCCGTGTCCTGCCAGCCCTACCAGGACCTGCCCACTGCCCCCCGGCCCGTGCGTGGGAGCTGCCCTCGCCGGAGGGACACCCGGCGCGGGGTTAACAGCATGCCAGTCCCCCAGCTCCCTGCTGAGCCGTCCCCCCACGCACCTGCGCTTCGCCCCAGCCACAAAGCAGTTAATATTTGTTGATCTCGGCGGCGTGCTCGGCGCTCTGTGCGGCTCTCGGATGCAGCGCGATACTCCCCGGTCTCCAGGGATCTCGTGGCATTTTGCCCAGATGGCATCGGTCTGTGTCTCAAGGACATAACACGGCGCCTACGGCTCAGTGCAGCAGCGCTGGAGTGACAGATGAAGCCAGGGCACTCCTTCGTCTCTGCCGAGAGGGAAGAAAAGCTCCTGAAAATGCCGGGTCTCCAGCCGGCCGCTCCCTTTCGCCTCCACGAATGAGCCGGTACCCGGCGTCCGCCCGGGTTGCTTCGTGCGGGGGCAGCACCGGCCGAGCACGCGGGGTCCCCTCTCCCCGCAGAGGAGAGGGCACGCTCCGCTCCTTCCCCTTCCGCCGGCAGAGCAGGTAGGTAAGACATCCCCACCGTGCCCATGCCACCGCGCGCCCGCCGTGCCCTGCTCTGCTGCCCGCCGCATCCCATCATCTGCTGCTCCCCGGGGAGGGTGACCCCTGCCTCTCCGCTGCCCACCCTGCATTTAGCCTCAGGCGGAGCGGGGAGCCCAGCAGGCACGGGTGGCCCGGCGATGCCATGGCTCTGCAGCAAGAGGCCGGGCTGCGGCGCAGGACGTGGGCAAAGCAGCCGGGTGTGAGGCAGAGGGTGCAGCCGGGGGGCCGGCGTGGCTGCCCGGGGCTTGGGTCGGGGCGAAGGTGCGGGCTGCACAGGAGCCTGCGCGTTTGTTTTTGCTTGCGTCTGCCACGTTCTGGGCATCCCAGCAGCAGCGCGGGGAGGTGGGGCTGCAAACCTGTGCCAGCGCAGGAGCTCCTGCTCCATCCACAGCCTGTGCGTGGAGGGAGGCCGTGAGCAACACCCTAGGGACCCTGCTCTGGGGGCTCTGGCTCCCCCCGTACCGACTCACCCTGACACTGACAGCACCAGAGTTGTTAAATCCTGCCCTCCTGGGCCTTCGAGCATCAAGGAGATACGTGTGATCTCAGCGGGTGGCAGCATGAGGGACAGCTCGGTGTTTTGGGGACAAACAGAGAAGTGTTTTGCTGCACTTGTATCGCAGCCATGGCCGGGGGCAGGGGGTTTTACGGTGCACCGGAGGGAGAAGGGGGGTGCACGTCCTTCCCACCTCGTGCCAGCAGCATGGCCGTGACACCAGCTGTGTCCTTCCTCAGCTGAGTTTTCTCCGTGCGTTGGCCGGCTGGAGCCAGTGGGGAGATGACGATGTGGGGACGGGAGCAGCCCGACCCCGAGCAGGAGCGTGCGGGAACGAGCTGCTCTGGGGTGGGAGGTATGGCCACGGGTCACCCGTTCAGTGGCAACGGTGTCTTGGGGAGGGACCCACCATCAGACGATGGGTGACAGCCGCTTGCGCTGCTGTGGGGTCCCGAGGCAGATGGTTGTACCTGTCCCTGTACAGGTGGGACCCTGTACTACAACAGGGCATGCAGGAGAGCTGCGTTCCCATGTGCTTCGGCGGGTGCGGGTCTGAGTTTGGGGGGGACAGAGGTGACCCGGTGTGCGAGGTGACGGGTGCGACCCCCCTCCCGCCCCCAGGGCCAGGCTGGCACGGCAGAGCCAGCTCGCAGGCGCCGAGAGCTGCAAGTTGCCTGATCCCAGTGGTTTTCCACCCGTTTTGGCTCTCCCGGAACAGGACAGTGCTGGCATTGATTCCCCTCTCCGTCGGCTGAGCCGCCTGCTCTTGCACCAGCCCCCGTGATGCTCAGGGAACCGCAGCGAGCCCCTGTTACGGCAGCGGCACGCGCCGAATTAACCAACAGAACCGAGCACGTCCCGCCAGTGGAAACAAGGCACCGGCCCCCTCGTGCCCCCACGTGCGGCAAGGTGCTGGCACAGCCGCCGGCCCTCTGCCCACAGCCCGTGCCGGCAGCATGCCGGTGCCGGGAGCGGGAGCTGCAGCCACCCGGCACCCCTGCGCAGGAGCCACCGTTTCCCTGCCACGTATGCAGCTGATTTAATACGAAATGAAAATTGGGTTTGTTTTTTCTCTTCCCCCCCCCCCCCTCCCCTTTTCTCCGGTGTGTGGCCAATCGAGTGTTCCCTTGCTGCGGTTCATTAGAGCCTGGCACAGCCGCAGACACCCGTTTCCAGTGGCTGCCGTGTGCCGGGAATGCCAATGAAGCTGCCGGCACGCCACACGCAGCAAACTGCAGAGCATGTTTGTCCTGAATGCAGAATAATTAATGGTTTAGGGGAATCAAGTGAATTACGCTGGAGCTGTTGCCCAATTAGTTAAACTAATTGTGAAGTAAGGAGGGCTACCAGGGACCCGGCGTCCCAGGCGCCCCGTGGCCGCCGCGGTGTCCCCGTCGGCACACAGACCCAGCCCCGCCACAGGGACGGGGCCGTACCTGAGTCCTCTCTGCAGAGCTGAGGTGTCCGTTTTTGCTGTACTGCTCGATTTTCATAGGGAAAAATTTTCTTATTTATTTATTTATCTGACTTGTGTCTCTGTGTACACGCAGAACTAGATTTTTAATTCCAGCCCGTCGATGCCCGGCGGGGCTGTGGCTGGTTGGTAACCCAGTCCTTTTATGAAATATCACATCCCCCTTTGCCAGGTCTGGCCCCCCGGGCGGTCGCAGTCCCTCCGTGCTGGGCATGTCGTGACTCTTGCTGTCCTTGCCGATAGCGTGAGCAGCGCCCTCCAGTCTCGCAGGTGTCAAGGGGGAGGTCGTGTCAGGCAGGGGAGGGGAAGAGATGTTTATTTGTGGAGTCACAGAAACGTAGGTGCCCTGTTACTTTCTGCTTGAAATTAAGAAAATTTCAAATAATGCAAAATTCTGTGCTTCATACGGCAGGAACAAGCCTTCCGAAGCTTCCTGCCGCTAATTTTGGCTGGGAAAAAGAAAGCAACCCACACATATATATGTGTATTTTTATATATACACGTATATAGGGTTTCTACATGGGTGGGGGAGCGCCCTGCGTGCCGCGGTGCCGCCGGGCTGCGGGACCAGCCCCGGGCTTTGTCCGGGCGGCGCGGCAGGGACGGGTGGGCGCTCATTGAGTTGTGCTTCCCCCCGTATTCGCTGTGACAGATTACAGCTTGATGGAGCCGCAAACACTGAATAGCAACAGAGGCGTCAATTTAGTTATTAACAAAGGATGGTATTCAAATGGCGCTGGCACGGCTCCAAGGCGCAGGAGCTTATGAGGAGCGCGGAGGGTGTATTAAATATTCATCGAAATCTTGGCATTTCATTCCCATCTCTCGCTCTCCTGCCCCCTCCCCCCAAAATTATTTGGTTCTAAAGGTTAGAAGCCTACTTCAAAAATTAATTATTTCATTAACGCGTTATAAATTAGATTTTTACAACTAAGTTTTTTAGGGTCGACGTGAAATGGGTCATAGTGGCACTTCATCAGCTTTGCTCGTCACGTGAGCCCTGACCCCGGGCACGTGACGGTGCCGACCGATGCTCACGGCAGCATGTGACCCTAAATGCTACGTGAGCTCAAAAAAAAAAAAAAAAAAAAAAAAAAAAAAAAATTTAAATACAAAAATATAAGCAGGTCTGTCTCCTGCCTTCACCTGCCCTCTTGTAGTTGAGCCGTACCTGCCACCGGGAGACTGGCGGGCGCGGGGAGCTCCGTGCCGCCGCCGCGCTGCGAAACCCTGCCCTCCAATTCGGCACCACGGCTCCCCATTTGGTAAGTTAACAGATACTTCCAGCAATTAATTGGCGCAGCTCTGCCGGCGCTGCTCATTAGCATGCAGGGCGCGAGCGGGCGCTCCGCCGCGTGCAGCCTCGCGCCGCCGCCGCTCCACGGGAACCGCTCGCCGGCCCCGACGGACCGCGGTGCTGCCCTTCGCGGGGGCTCGGGGCGGGAGGTCGTGCATCGAGGTTTGCGTGGGCTCGCCGGCCCGTGTCGGCGCCTCCGTCCTCCCGCCCGGCGCATCCCACCGCCTGCCTCCCCGCGAACATCGCGATGCTCCGCACAGGGCTCCTTGCGGGCAGGGGGTCAAGACGCCACGCGGCCGTCGGCTTTTATTGCCTCCACGCTAGGATTTAAAAAATGACGTGTCCCGAGTGGGGTGGGTTTGGGGGGGGGCTGTTTCCCTTTCCTTCCACATCCGAGGGGCGGTTGGTGCCGGGTGCTCGCAGGGCTGGCGATCCGCGCCTGCCGCTGATGCTCTTCAGCCCCACCGGCGCTGGGCTGCCGGTCCCGAGGTGGCGGCTCTCAGACAATGCGGGTTTTATTTTGGCGCTCGGCCGGTGCCTCGACGCTCCCCGGCGATGTCCCCGTCGGGTTGGGGCCGCTCGCTCTCCCCTGTGAGCTGCCGTGTGGGAACGGGGGCTGAATCCGTAATGCTGGGAGCGCCGGTGCCGGCACCGTGCAGCCCCAGCCTGGAAGGGGCCGGAGGGAGCCGGCTGCCGGTCGGCGGGCGCGGGCGATGCCGGCCGCCCGTCATTAGGATGCAGGTCCACCGCCATCTCCCTGGAGACCATGGGAAAGGAGGGCCGGGTGAATCGGTGTCTGGTACGGCTGGCAGCCGTGCTGGGAAGAGGGCAGCTGTGTGCAGGCGCTGAAGGGCGCGGATGAATTACTGCCCCTGTTCAGGCACCAGCCTTTGTTCCCCGCGCATTGTCAGCAGAGAAACGGGAGAGGAAAGTAAAATGGCTCAGGCACAGCCCGCGATGCGGGGCAGACAACGGGCCGAGCCCGGCTCGCAGATCAGACCGCACCGTGCCGCAGCAGCCGCCGTAGTTTTAAGCATCGGTAACAATTTATTTTTATTTATTTATTTTTTTTAATTATTTTTTTTGTCCTTGAAGTAATTATCCACAAAAGCTCTTTTGAGCTGACACCGAATATGAATTGCCGTTCTGGTGTGGCATTGTAACTGTAGTGATCCCATATTTAATACTCAGGGCATGCCCGGGCGATCATTAGTCCCTTTGTGCCGCTGAAGGAAGCCATATGTTTCAGAGACATCTTTAAAGATGCTTGCAGAAACAACAAAAAAAGGGATTTCTGTGTGTAGCTGAATGCGGCTGCCAATCACCCGGCGTCCCGCGCCTGCTCCCTTGTGCTCGCCTGGAATGCGAGGTGGCGGCGGCGGCTTCGGTAAATACGGGCTCGTGTTTGTAGTCGGGATTTGCCGTCTGGGGGAATGAGCTATGCAAGCTTTTAATTGGCACGAATGTCCGCCCTGCCCCTTTCTCACATTCGTTGGCTCTCCCAAGTCTAACTCTTTTTTAATTCAATCGCGAGGAAGCGGCTTCCGCGGCGTCGCTGCTTGAGAATAATTTTTCTCTGCTACTCATGCAGATTTTTTTTTGACTTGCAGCCAGCTGTCCCCATGAACGAGCACTTAAACAAACAAACAAGTGACCCGGGCCCTGCCGCGCTGCGCCGTCCCCCAGCTCATTTCTCCGGCTCTCCCTGTAGCAGCTTGCTCAGACCCTCTATTTTTATTCGGTTTAATTGGCTCCGTAATAGTTCTGTGGCAAGCAATTCTGCTCCCATCACAACCTGCTCATGTGAACGTTCCCCTGTGGTACGAAGGAGATAAGTAATGAGGAAAATTGATCCCGTTCAGCTGCACAGGCCCCGGCGCAGGCGTGCGCGGCACGGCCGGGGCGGCAGGGCTGGCTGTGCCCCACGCTGTCTGCCGGCACAGGGCGTGCGACCGGCTGCTGAGATGGATGTTTTCAGGGAAATAACCCGGGTCGCGCTCGTAGCGAGGACTACAAGGCTGCGGCCCTGCAGAGAGGGCGCGTGAAGCCGTGTTCAGCTGGTTTATAACTTACAAGGGCTTTTTGAGTGCCGGGGTGCCGGGGCTCCAGCTCGGGCAGCAGCAAGCCATGCTGCGGGGAGCCCTGTGCCGGGGCTGGGGCGGCTGCAGACCCTGTGCTCAGGTCACAGCCTGCGCGTCTCCCCGCCGGGCACGTCGGGCTCACCCACCCCCGGGGAGCAGGAGCTGGGTCCTGGGGTCCCGTACACGGTGCAACTGAGAGGACACGGTGGAAGCCCCAGGCCGGCTTGGCGTCCCTCCCCGTGCCGTGCGAAGCTCACGGCCCCCCGCATTGCACACCCACGCCCTGGTGTGCACGTGCAGCCCGTGTCCCGTGCGGCCTCGCCGCGCCGGCAGCTGCAGGCACGGCTCCTGGCGGGTGCCAGGACGTCGCCGTCACCTCTCGGCCGGGCGCCTCGCGGGGCAGGACCACTCCTGGGTGCAGACCTCCAGCTGTGCACTGGTTGTGCTGGTTGGCAAGTGGGGCGGCTGAATTCCACTGCAGCAACACCCCAAACCGCAGTGGGACGCGGTGGGTGCTCCCCAGCCGCCCCCCCCTCCCCGCCATGCAGGGAGGCTTCCTCCCCTCTCCTCCTCCTCCCCCCCATCGCCTCCCTCCCAGCTGTGGGGCTGTGGGGAGCTGACAGCAAAGGCCCATCTTGTCGGGACCAGCTCCTGGGCTCCGTGCCTTGCTCCTGCTCCCGCGGGGCTGTGCCCAGCTCCCCAGGGAGGATGGGCTCCCAGGGCTGCCCCCGGGCGCTTTTCTTTCAGGCTTTATTGCTGCCTCCCAGAGCGCTTCACATGCAGATCACGCTCCTGAGGAGCTCGGAGAGCCGCAGATCAGCAGAGATGCCCCATGCAAAGAGGGGACACAGTCACCCTCCAGGACCCAGGCGGGTGCCAGCGCCAGGGACCTTCCCCCAGGACCAGGGACCTTTCCCTGGGACCTTCCCGACCATTAGACTCGGATTCGCCCAGGTGCTCCGTCCACACGGACCTTGTGCAGCACAGGTCCGCTGCTGCCTCTGCTTCTGAGTTTGCTTCATGGCTGCGGGTGCTGCTGACATTAAACGTTCAAACACAAGAGCTGAAACCCTGCAGGAAGCCAGAACTCTGCTGAGAGCGCCAAGACCCGTCCGGGCCCCGGAGTTTCCCAGCCCTTGCAAAGCCCAGGCGATGCTGCACAGCCCGGGTGGCTGCAGCCGGGGAGCTGAGCACCGCCTGGAGCCGAGAGCAGCAGGAACCACTGGAGAGCAGCCCACCACCATCAGCATGAGGAATTAAGAATGAATTCATCACAGGCTGTTAACAAATGGTCAGTAATTAAGGTGGCCGCCAGCAAAGGGAGAGTTTGCTGCGTGCTGGGCCGTGCTGGGGCCGGCGGGGGGTCGGGGTGAGCAGGAGGCTCCCTGCGACGTGCATCCTGCTGCAACAGGCGTGCAGGCGTGCTTTCGGGGATGCTGACGGTGGGGAAGGAGTCACAGGGCGGACAGCCTCACCACTGCCCATGCCTTGGGAAGAAGGGCCACGAGGGACGTCCCGGGCTCGGCACAGTCCATTCGGCTAAAGCTGAATTTTTCTCACAGAGATCCACGCCTGCTGCTTCCCGTCCTATCGACAGGGGACACGAAGAGCAGCTTTTTCCTTTCCCCTTTGTGGCAGCTCCTTGTCCGTTGCAGAGGGTTGAGCAGCCCTTGGGATAGCAGCAAGTTCTGGGGACGGCTCGTATGGCCAAGGATGGACAGGACCCCAGGCCGGAGCAAGGAGGACCCCAGCCGCAGGAGGAGCTGTGGTGAGAGGAGCAGGCTGTGCTGCTGGGGAGAGAAGCAGCAGGCAGGGGCAGGGTGCACCGAAGGCAATTTCACAGCTAAAGGTCTGGCTGGCACTTCTTGGACTAGGGTTTTATTTCTTCTCCTGCTCCTCTTCTCTCAACCAAACGAGCCCAGTTTCCAGTCCTCCGACCGGCCTCGGCTCCCGTCCGCTGCCCACGTCCTGGACGTGCATCCTCCAAAGCTGGACCTGGTGTGACACTGAGCCGAGCAGGAAGGCAGAGCTTTGCGGCAGCGCATCCCGCTGCGCCTGCCTTTTTCATACCCGCACCCCAGGTGTTTGTGACTCCCGGAGCCCTCTGACAGGCGCTTGCTCCATTTCTGAGTCCAGCAGCCACCTTGGCGGCTCTTTGAAGGGCCCCCCTGGGCCGGAGGGCTACCTCCCATCGAGTGCGGCGGAGGGCGCGGACTGCACTGGGGTCGCCGGTCAAGGGTCTCGGTGAAGAGCTCAGCCCCGCTGCAGCCCCGGTGGGGTCGTGGCGATGCCGCAGGGCAGCTGTGTGGGGCACCTGCGTGTGTCTGTGTGCTCTGCATGCCGGGGTGAGGCGTGATTCATAACGCCAGCAGCTGCCTGGAGCCACACGTGTACCAAGCTCCAGCACTGCCACCCCCGTGTCCTCGCAGGGACAGCCCAGGCTCAGAAGAGGCCGGTGTGGATAAACCTCAAGCATTTGGAAAGCAGCGGAACCCTCGCAGGCTGTGCTGAGCCTCCACGCTGCCGGGGGAAGCGGCTGCCGGAGCCCGGGGCTGGGCTCACGGCAGCACCGCCGGGGGTCCGGGGGGTCTGCGGGGTGCGGGGGGAGCCGGGGCAGGGAGAGCTCTGCAGGCACCCTGTGCCCTGCTCCCCGGCGAGCGCCGGTGCCCAGCACAGGCAGGGCTCGGCTGGGGTGTCCGCTCCAGCCAGCAGCCGTGAAAGGCTCCAATTTAAAGCTCAGCCTGGGGCACGCTGCATAGGGTTTTCTCTGCGGGCTTTCTGTTTGCTTCTGCTCATAGAGATTTACGTCCAGCTTTCTATTGTGCTGGAGTAAAACCTGGGGATCCATTTCTTCCCGGGATGCAGTGCCACATGCTGTAGGAATGGATTTAAACCCACATGGGCAAAGCCCATCTGTGGTCCCATTAGAGGAGGGTCCCCGTCCCGCTGGCGCTGGGCTCAGCTGCCCAACGGGCAGTGTCTCCTGCTGCAGTGCCCCAACCCCTCCAAGCACTTTCTGTCTTGTTTTAAGCAACAACCTGCCCCACAGCCCCTGCCAGGCCCCTCGACGCCCCTCCGGAGCCGCAGACCAGCCCCGCGGCCGCTGCCCCCGGCCGCCCAGCGCGGGGCTGCGGCACCCGCTCCCCCACCAGCCGGGGGGATGGCCGGATCCAGACCCTCATCTCCCGGCGTCCCCGTCCGCTCTGCCTGGTCTCCAGGTTCCTCGTCAAACAGCCGGCACACAAAGCAGAGCTCTCCATCTTGATTTAATAAGTATCTGGAAATGTCATAAAAGACGTGATAATAAAATATCAGATGCAGGAAAATGACTAGCCAAAAGGCATTTAAAAAAGGGAAGAGTGTAAACGCAGTAGATTAAGACACTAATTCCCATCCCTTGTATGTTCTCCATCTTTCCTGTGTCTTGACAGACAGAAATAAATGCCCCCTCTTTCTGCGAAGCACTGTCTGCCTCTCTTTGCTGTATTGTAACCACAGGGTGCCCACAGCTGTAACAGCCCATTTATTCTCAAGCTTTGATGCTTTATCACTTTCAATGGAGCGGCTGGACTCGTTCATCATGCATTCCCACGGCAAGCACTTACACTTAAAGGGCAGACAATTCTGATGGCAATAGCTAAATTTGATTTTTGATGCTCTGAAGTATCTCTGCAAATTAAAGACCTGCAATTTGTGCCTTTGTTTAGACCATGCAACAAGGCAACAGGAACAAAGACAAAAACCAAAATGAAGAATAGTTCACGTGAGTTTGGAGGAGCCGGAGGGTCCCTCTGTAACTCGGGCTCTGTGAAGGTAAGAGCTGTGGGTTGGTTTTGTATATTTTTCTTGTAAATGTAGCTTTGAACCAAATAAAATGCCAGTAAATTCCCAGCCCAACACCAGTGCAATAAAGACAGGAGCCAGATCAGCAGCTAAGTGATGGATGTGTTAATGTTTTAATAGGCCGACCACCTCATAAATAATTTGCTCAGTTCTAGAGTAATTGACCTGGTCACAGTGGTAATAAAGGGCTGTCCCCTGGGCTCTTGTTGAAAGGTTCAGCAAACCCTTCCAGAGAAAGTCTTAAGTGGCTTTTAACAATATATTTTTTATACTGTTACAGTCTAGTACCCTGCTAATTCCACAGTCAGTGCAAACACCATCAGTTCAGGTCTGTGGCTATTTCAATTAAAAAGACCCAGAAATGATAACCGAGAGTGACTTTTGCCGGTTGAGCTCTTTGCTCTCCGGTGAGCGGGGACCCGCGTGCGGAGCCTCCCGTCGCCCAGCGCGGCTGGGTGAGGAGGGACGGAGCCTGCGGCAGCGCCCGGCACAGGGGAGCGGTGGTGGGTGGCCGGGGTGGGGGGGCCGCTTCACGGGAACCCACCCGCTGCAGCCAGGCCACCGGGGACGGGTCTGCGGCCACCGGGGACGGGTCTGCGGCCACCGGCACCGGCCATCCCAAGCAGCCGGAGCCCAGCCTGCAGCCCGGGGATGGGGCTTTCCCGGGTTGTTCTTCTTGCGTACTGGGTATTCTGCTTGTCTACTGGGTACTCCTGTGGCATACTGGGAATTACTCTTGTGTGCTGGGAGTTCCTCTTTTATGCTGGATATTCCCATTGCACACTGCGTACCACTTTCCAGTGCTGGCACTGGGAGCAGCTTTACTCGGCCTGAGGCAGGACTGCTGCTTTATTATTAGGATTTCTAACCTTTGCCATCGTGGGGGTCAGGCAGTTCGTGGCACCTGCAACTCTACTATAGCCTTAGCGTGTTTCTTTTACGTTTTTCTGCGCTGTTAATTTGAGCTTAACAAAACTCCGCTGCGTCCCAGCGGGTCGATGTGGTTTCAACCGCGTGGTGGTGCGGGATTTGTCCCACCCACCGCTCTGCTATGTCTGTGGGATGGGCCAACGTGGTTGTGTTTCTGTAGCTGCAAATCAGGAAGACACCAGAGTTATTTGTCAAATAAAATCAATGGGAAACATCTCCAGCGTTGCACCTCCAGCTTGAGGATGTAATTAAGTTTGAGACAGTGAGGAAACGCCCCCCCGTTTTGGAGGGCAGACCAGCAGCCCCCCGGCTGCACGGGCAGGTCTGGCAGCGCAGGGCTCGCAGGGACAGGCTGGAGTTCCCGTCCTCATCACTGCCTCCCAGCCGTTTCTTTGCTCTGATGGGAAGATGCAGCCGAGGGGGAGCAGGACCGCCCGGCTGTAGCTGCTCTCAGCGGCGGCAGCCCTGGCCCATGGCACTACAGCGCTTCACGTGCCTTATCTGGGATGACTTTTTAATACCATGTAAAACACCTCTGGCTTCAGCCTGGCTTTTCCAGCTACCTGGGGTCGCTGCTGCAGGCACCTAAACGGAGGCGGGCAGCTGCCGGGCAGCAGATTCAGCCCCCTGCACACGCCGGCGTAAATCGCCGTGTCTCGGGAAGGCTCACACCGCAGCTGGGTGCGATAACTAAACCGAACGGTGCCGCCTGTAAAACACCGTCGTGGTCAAACATCCCACTGCTCCGCGTCGGCTCCACGTGGCGGGGCCCAGTGCCGAGTCATTTCATGCACTTAAAGCTGCAGTCGTTAGCACTGGAGGTGCTGTGTTAGGAGTGCAGGGGCCACTGCTGTTCCCTGCAGACCCTGGCCCTCGGGAGGCTCCCATGGCCCCAGCTGGCTCCACGCTCGCCTGGGATGTGGGTCTGTGCGGAGGGAAGCTGGCTGGGAAGCCTCGCTGGGATGGAGGCTTTGGTGCGGGGCTGGATAACTGCAGCTGCTGCAGCCGGGGAAGCGGCGGGAGGGGTTTCGGGGTGCCCCCGACCATGGTCACTGGACAGCCGTGGGTGCAGGAGGCTGGCGGTCGCTGGATCCTGCGGTGGGCATAGCAGGCACCACAGCAGCAGGACCTCCGCAGGGACGGGGCTTCAATGGAAAGAAGCATTTTACCTGCCCAGCGCAGCCTCTGCAGGCGACGGTCCTCGCAAGGTGCCGTGGCCGGGGGCCAATATCCCAATTAAACAGGAGAAGAAGGGCTCACGGCCAGGGGATACAGGTTTGTTCATGGGATCGCAGTGTTTGGGGGAAATGAAAGCCCCCGTGAGTGCCCGCTGGCAGGTGGGGTGCTGCTGCCATCGATTCGGCAGTGCCTGTCTTGGAGAAGGGATTGGTGGCCAAAAGGGACCAAGCGGGAGAAGGGCGTTGACCGTGGCTTTGCATATTTAGTTTGCTACGTGCTGGCATGCTGGCTGTGCTCCATGCCCGCTGTCGTGCCGGCGTTGGTGGCGAAGCGCCCCCTTCCCTGGCAGCCGGGAGCGTGGGCACGAGCAGCGCCGCTTTGCCGAGTTGGCAGAAATCCCGCCCGGGAGCCCACCAGCCGCGGTGCGGTGATTGGCACCGTGCTTTGCCCTCTGCTTCTCTGCAGGGACTGCTGAGCCTGGCCCGCGGTGCCGGGGCTCCCGGGGGCTGTTCAGCACCCGCACACCAGCAGCAGAGCCCGAGAGCCCCCGGCCGCCGCATCCCCTCGCCAGAAGCACGTTTCCTTCCGAACATCCCTTCTCCTCCCCACCTGCCCTCCCGCACATGCAGCCTCATCCCAATAATCAGAGGCAAATGTGGCCGTAATGAAAACTAAATTTAATATCCTTGCCCCTATTTTTTTGTAAATTAGTGTAACCATCAGCTACAGAATAAATGACACCTAATTACTGTTTGGGGAAGTTCACACAGAAGTGCTTAGCTGTGAGGTGATGATAGGGAAGCACCATCAACGACGGAAAACGAACAAGATGCCGGCTGTAGGAAACTGTAATTACAGAGGACTGACATACTGTGAGCTGTTTATGATAATGAAGTGGTGCATCAAATCAAATTAACCTTAGTTATTTAACACAGAATGCACCGAGGACTTGTCTCAGTAGATGCTAAATCCAAAACCGGAGCGGTCGCTGAAGTCAGTAAAGCGGCTCAAATGCAGGCACGGGCGGTCGCTTTTGTTTAAGCTATGCTTAGTGAGCAGCGGCTGCGGCATGCCGGGGCGGCCGGGCTGCACGATGGCGAGGGCTAGTGCAGGCAGAAAGCTGGCAGAGCTGCTGCCGACAGCCTGGGATGCCACGGCGCTGCCGGGGAGCCCCACTGCCGCTGCTGGCTGCGCGCTGGTGGGGAAGAGCCCGCAGCAGCATCGCTGAGCCAGCCGCCCCCGCCCGCCGTCGCCTCCGTGCCCCGCACCATGCGACCCTCACTCTGCGCTATGCCGACGGCCCCGTGCTCGCTTGCGGCTGGAGCGTTGCCAAGGCAAGGTCAGTATCCCGCCCCAGGAGGAGGTAACGAAAGCCGGGGGAGTTTTCCCTTAGTCCGGCGGGGCCTGGCTGCGGGGCACCAGGATGCTCCCCTGCCCGCTGTGCTGGGCACGCTGCCGGCCGCTCCTGATTTTAGGGCAAAGGATGCAAGTGCCACTGTACTCTTGTAAGAGGGTTTCATTTGCCCGTCTCTCTTCCCCACGAAGGCTGCGGTGCTCACTGCTGGAGGAGCGTTCCCGTTGGGATCCCTTCACTCTGACGGGTGAGTAACCTTTCAAATTAACCCAAACGCTCTGTTAAAGATTAATGAGCTTTCTAAACAAGGGTCCCTTCTGTGCACCGGGCTGCTTGCAGCGCAGCACATTCCTCTCCGCCGGAGGAAGGGATTGCCGCGCTGCAGCCGGGGCTCTGCCGTGCCGGAGATGCCGGCACAAGCTCAGCTGGGCTGGGGGCTCCCGAGAGCACGGTGGCGAGGGGCAAACACACTTTATGACAGCGGTTCTGTAAATAACATTAAAAGGCTGTTCGTGTCAGCGGTGTTTCTTTGGTTAAAAGGAGGAGGTAGGAGAGCCCCGGCCCCTGCAGCAGGGACGCCGGCCGGGCTCGGGTCGCTCAGGTGCAGGCAGAGTCGGGCTGGCTTTGCAAGGCAGGAGCAGTGGATGCGGGCAGCGAGGAGGGCTGGCGAGCCGGGCACCGGACTGCAGCGGGCAGCTGCCGCCGGCACAGCTCAACCGTGCACACGCGTTGCTGGGGCAGAACTGAAGGGCGAGAAACGGAACCAGCCTGACGATAACGCCTCTCGCCCTGGCTCGTAGTGTCCATGTCCTGACGGCCTGCTGGCTCGCCGAGTACCTGATTTGCTTCTGAACATTTTGTTACAGGTTGTTTTGAATTGGTTTGTGTTAGAAAATATTTGCTCAGTACCCTGCGTGCCTGCAGGGGTCTCTGGGGATCTGAGTCCCTCCTCAGGGAAAGGATTCCTCTGCAGAACTTCCCACTTGTTGGAAAAACACAAATTGCACCTGAAGTGAAAGGCTTTCCTCTGTGTAATTCAGAGTGTTTGATGGACTTTGGAGTACCTGCAGTCGGATTCATCCCGAGTTATATTTTTGCGTATCTTTCTCTTTATTGGATTTTTTAAAAAAATACATTTACTGCCTCTTCTACTTTCCAGCAAGAAGAGTTTTCATCCACACACGCCCCCGCACAAGCACCGGTGCTCAAACAGGCAGCAAAGGGCCGAGCAGGCAGTTAATGGAAGCGGGTGATGCCGTGGTGGCCCTTTCGGGGGACAGCCAGGCATTTCCCCAAATGCTCCCCCCGCTGTGAGTCGGGGCCGGGCGCAGGGGCCAGGCGGGCACCGGCCGGCCGGGAAACCAACTGCCTGGCACGGCTCCCTGCCAGACCGCGGGATCTCCCCGACGTCATTGACAGTCGCACGGGACTGCACTGGCACTTCTCCGAGCCCTCTAATCTTCAGCCCTGTACTGGCGGCTCCCCTGTGTGTACATTAGCACCCCAGGTGTCATCCCAATAATTCCTCCTCTAATGCTGGCTTTGAGTCCTGCTTCGTGGTGGAGGACGCCAGCTTTTGTGGTTATGAGTTCATTTTGCTTCTTTCCATCAATATGAAAATGCCTTGTGAGTCCTGAGAGTTAATCACTATTGTAAGGGAATAAAGAGAGGAGATTTTTCTCTAATCCCCTTTAAATGACCTCCAAATGAGGGCTCGAACAAAGATGACTAATGACAGACATGATTAAACTAATTTAGTAGGTAAAGCTTTGATGGGATCCCTCCCAAGCCCAGGTATGGCCTTGGGGGACCGTGCACTAACTCTCCATGCTGCAAATGCAGATCTCCTTGCTGTCATACTTGAATTAAGCAAACTATTTTTTGTTTTGTTTTGTTTTGACCAGAGGATTTCCTTTTTTATTGCAAATATTTTTGTCTGTTTTCTGCAAACCTTTTACTTTCCACTGCCAAATATAATCTCACTAATGGGATACTAAATCCAGATTCACTTAACGGCCAGCTACATCCCTCATACCTTATCCAATACCTCTCATCACAGGGTTCCCTCTGAACACGCATTTGTCTTTCAAGAACCGATAACAGTAATGAAATATAAAGTCAATGAAATGTGTCTGAGGACTTCTCCAAAGAAGATGCATTCAGCTCTGGAAACCTGTTGTCATAAGCTATGGTACCGGGCACAGGACGGCTGAGTCCAGTTCCTTTTGGATAAAGCACGACCACAGCGCCGTGCGGTGCGGGGAGCAGGCGTCGCGTGGACGCAGCCCCGCGGTCCGTGAGCGGGCAGAGCCCTGCGGTCCCTCCCCGAGCAGGGCCAGCGGTCTGTGCGCCCCGCGGCTGCCGGCGCAGCGGGCTGCAGGTGCGAGCTCAGGGCAGCAGCGGGTCTGTTCTGCAGCACTTACCGCTGCGATGCACCTTTGGGGTGCAAGCTCCCCCCCCGCCCCAGGTAATTTCCTGGCAAAGCAGCATTATAGCAAGGCTGATGTGAAGCCAGGGAAGATGCACGTGAAAGACCAAGACGATGATGGGGTTTGAATTCAGGCTCCACTTGAACGACTCTTGAGTCGACCTCCTTTTGTGGCCTTGGGCAGCTGCGGAGCTTTCCCATGCTCCAGCCCTCCAGTAGGCCATGCTGCTTATTTCTCTGGGTCTAGAGAGCATAAATTAGCTAGAATTTATGAGATATTTGTAAAAAGTTGAATCTAACTGTTCAAGCCTGTTGTTATTGTTAACACGTGCTACTTTCAAAACACCATTGTCATGTCAGGGCACGAGGATTCCCAGCCACGCTTTTCCCGTACAAAAGGCATGTATATCCTGGCGGCTGTGCTGCTGCCGAACCGAAGCCATCAGTGAAAGTCAGCACGAGGCGGCCAAACAGATTGGCCCGACAAACAACCCCCGTGGCTTGGCCGGGACTCGCATCCCTCCGTTGCATTACTCTCTTGTAATCGCTAACTGCTGTTTCCAGCCAGCGAAGCAGGACTCTGCTCAGCCCCGCTGCTCTCCTGGTACCAGGGGTAGCTTTTCGGTGTTCACCCTTCCTGGTCCACACACGGGCACAGGGCAGGAGTCGGCTCCGGCTGGCAGGTGGCATTGCCGCAGCTGGGATCGCCTCGCCAGGGGCGGCTCGTTTGCAGCACGGTGGGGAGAGTGCATCAACAGGGAGTACGCGTGTCAGTAGCGAGGACTTCAGGTGGCACTTGCAGCAGCGGTGGTGGAGTCCAGTTGTGTAAACGCGTTTGATGTGGGGAATGAGACGCGCGGGGTGAGCCGTGTGCTGCGAGCAGCCTCCTGCCCTCGGTGGGCTTAGCAGGGAACCCCGCGTGCCCTTTGCCAACGGGAGAGCTCCTCCGGCCGCCTCTGCTGTGCTTTACTGTGTGCCGCTGCCCTGGCCCGTCGCCGTCACCTCGCGCCGGGCACACGCTGCCTCCAGCCCTCGCCCGGGCGCCTTCGCCGGCCTCGCACCGCTCCTGCTGCCCGTCGCTGCCCTCCTGCCCCGGCAGCACGTCCTCCCGCGCAGGACGCGGTCCCGCCGCCCTGCTGCTCCCAGGGGGGCTCGCCGGCCGTCCCTCAGCGTCCCCTGATGCCCTCTTCTTGCTTTTCTTTCCCTTTGACCACTCTTGTGCCTTTTAGGAAGCTTCCCAGCTGCTACGGCTGGATTTTCCCTCTGCTGTCACAGCGAACGCCAGCCGGACTGAGCTCACGAGCAGGACGACGGTGTCCGAGGAGGAGCGCTGTGTGGGCACCCTGCTGCCTCGCTGGGTTTAACTAGTCCTGCGCGCTACCTTGCATTACCCACAATTTTGGGTGGCACGCGGTCGCTCCCCCCCCGGCTCACCCCTGGTGACTTTGGGAATACCTCAGGCTCTGGCACAGACCCTGAGGACACACGTCTGTCCGTCTCCTTCCTCCCTTAACCCAGCGCTTTGCTTTCCCGTCTCTCCCTGAGCTGGTCTCTCTTCCCTTTGCTTTAAGGATTGCCCTCACCAGCGACCACGTGTCACCCATTCCCTGAGTCCGCGCGGGAGGCTGTGGCCTCTCCTCCCTGCTGCTCCTGGATAGCGACACCGCGATACGCTTTCACTCACCAAACCGTGACCTGCTCTTACATATAAAGAACAGCAGTGGTTCCCCTTCTAGGCCTATTAAAATACCAAAACCTGCACAGAGAAAAGTGTAAGAATACGCAGGACAAAATCGGGGTGTCCCATTCCTTCTCCGCAATATTGGGAGTGATTAATGTGACACTATCGCTATCCATCTTGCTTTTGTTTAATTATCATTTTTGTATTGTTCGTGTCTCTGGAGGCCCGATCTGGCGGGAATGGTTTGATGGATTATGTATGAAATCCAGGTCAACACGTCCAAGTATTACTGCCTCATAATTTGCTGCGCCACAGAGGCCAATATAGATGCCTTGTGTTATTAATTATACCAATATATTTTCATGAGTAATGTGATTAATTAGGCTGTATATATTACAGTTGCAGGCCTGTTCTGTTGCTGTGTTTGTTCTTGGATGGAGGTGGCTGGCTCAGAGAGCAGGCAGCAAAATCTGTAGCTTGGACTCAGTCTCGTTCCTTCTCTTCCAGAGCATTCAGGGGAAAAATAAAATTCCATACGCTGCACTTTATGTGCCAGGGAGCCACGAGGCAGCGGGGGAGAGGAAAGCGGGGCTGCCTCTGGCCGCGGTCGCCCACGGCTGCAGGGCGGTTGGTCCCGGGAAGGGACGGGCGCTGCGGGGGCTCTCCTGGCACCTGAGATGCTGCCCAGAGCTGGCTGCCGGGCTGCAGCGTCAGCTCCCGGGGACCGGGCGAACCCTTGGCGGTGCGGGATGAGCAGGGAGATGCTGAAGGGGCCGGAGGGGCCCTGGTGGGAATCCTGCCCTGGGGCTGCCCGCACCACCCCGGGCACGGGGGCAGTCGGGATCACACCGGTCACACCGCCCGGGCTGGCCCCCCGGCGTCTCAGAGCCCAGCGCCGCGCTGGCCTCGCTGTTAGCACTGCAGGGGTGAGCTACAACTGAAATAAATCACAGAGACTCGTCCGCTCTCACTGACCTTCTTAAAAAGTGTATCAACGAAGTCGTTCCTGAAACTCATTTTTATTTTCCTTTTACAAGCTCAAAGTACGGGATCTAAACCGTGCCGAGCGTGGTCCCGTCCCGTGCCGCTGGCTTCTAACACCTGCGGGGCTCAGGTTCACAACGTGGTTTTAACCTGTCCAGGCGATAACCTGATAAGCTGTTGTCAGGCTCCACGGTGCGAAGACAGGATGAAGAGTTTGCAGCTTTGCTGCAGTGTGAAAATATTCACAGAAAACCAGGTTTTTTGACAAAAGCAGCAGCTTCCCCAGCTTGCTGGGCACGTTTGCTTGGCGTCGGGGCGTCAGCCTCCCTGGCAGCCCATGACCCGTGTCCCTCACCATGTCACAGCTGGCACTGGGACCTGGGAAGTCCGTGGTCCCCCAGCTCAACATCACCAAACCTCTGCGAAGCACAGTGCTGGCCAGCCGGAGCCGGGCTCTGCCGGGCTTCCTGTGGGGCGAGAGGAACCTGTGCCATGTTTTCTGCCTCTTGCTCTCAGGGCTCTGCTCCCGGCATCACAGCGGAGCTGAAACCTCTTCTGTCTTTTGTCTCCATAAAGGTCAAAGAAGAGTCATCGTCCTTTAAGTGCCAAGAAGAGGCCTTCCGCTCCCTGGTGCAAGAAGACTTTGAACAGTAAGGCAGCTGCTTTTTCTTCCCAAACGGTTGCTGCTTGATTGCATGTACATTGATTTTACTCCGGCCATTTTTTTTTCCTTCTTGTCATGAGTTTGATTGCAAGGGTTTGTTTCTTTGCTTTTTCATGTAATTTAGCCCTGGCAGTCACACAAACAATCATGTCGGTGACGGGGTATTGTCCTGTCCTCCCAGTGATGCTTCGAGATCTCGAGTTGCAATTTTCCCATCAAGTTATTCCTTCGGCGGGAATGGCAGGAACCAGGGGAGGGTAGGCCTGGCTTCTCTGGAGCCTCACTATCCCCCCTGAGAGCATCTGGGAGCCCTTCTTGCAGAGGCAAGGGCTGAATTGCAGCTCCATCGACCGGCGGTCCTGGAAGCGCCCAGCCCGGGGACGAGGGCAGTTGTTAGCCAGCAGGCTGGGGGACCCCATTTCTGTGTGGTTTTACCGTCTCACCATAAATGGCTTGCTTGGGCGCCTTGGAGGACCGAGGACAGCGAGCTGGCAGGGTGCAGGATCAAACCCAGTGTAATTAAGGAGGGCAGAAGCTGCTCCAGGTGGTCCCCTTGCATCCCTGCCTGCAGAGAGAAGCAGGTACCTGCTCCCGTTAAAGTTTCTGGCATTTCCAGTGTGCTCTTCTTGCACCTTGGGGTGAAACCCAAAGCTTTTGCAGTGGTTTGGTGGACCCTGGGGGAGGCAGAGCCCCTGGTCACTGTGTCACCGGCCAGCTGCCCTGTGCGGGAGGGCAGCAGAGCCCTGTCGCGGGCTGGCTCACAGCCGAAGCGGCAGCAAGGGGATGTTTTGCTGCGTGGTTTCATACAAAGGCGGGGAGCGGCACAGACGCACAACGGGTCAGCTGTGGCTGTTTGGCTGTGCAGGACCTTGATTTAATTATGCCAATGGTTGCAATTGGCACCCAGCCTGATGCGTGAAATTCCTGCCAGATCGCTGTTAGGGATCTCCAGAAGCGCTGTCTGTCTGCGGCTCCCTGCAGCCGTCGTTCAGACTGTACCGTCAGGCTCGGTCTCCCGGCGCTTCCCAGCCCAGCACAGCCCCGCCGTGCTGAGGAGGCTCATCGCCTCCGCCTTGGCATGGCCAGCAAAGCCCCTGGTGCAGGGGCTGTTGTACTGGCAAAACTGTGCATTTGCTGGGATCACTGATCCCGCAGAGGAGATGGGAAGAGACCCTGCCAGCAGCTCTGGGGATGGTGCACGCACTTTTTGCACGCTAGGAAAGGTTTGCTGTCTTGTGCGCTGGCGTGCAGGAATGTACCTAAGCGTGGCTGTAATGAAATGGCAGGCAGCAGTCACAAAGTCACAGACAAAGTCACAGCAGGCGTGGGATGGTGGGATTGCCTGGCACCACCAAAAGCTGCCCGTGCCGGTCCTGCGCTGCGGCCACCGTACCCGTCCCCCGTACCGGGGCAGGGGTGTGGGAAGCCCGGGAGAAGCGCGGTGGCACCATGCTGCAGCTGCCCCGACGGCAAGGTGACAGCCCACCGGCACAGCAGGGAAATGGAGCAGAGTCAGCCATCAATTAGGCACGATGAGGGCAGGCTGGGACAGAGTAGCTGGGCTTCTTACCGACGTGCTCTGTCTTCAGGTCCTCCTGCATATTTGTTTGTCCTGAGCTATGGGGAGTGTGAATCTCCCCTCTCCAGCAGCCAAGGGCAGGCACAGGCGCTGGCGGTGCCGCAGCCCTGGGCTCTCAGTGCAGGGCTGCGCCGCTCCGGGGGTTTCCATCATCAGCGTGGCCCCATGGCTTCCCTCCTCCTTCCGGCCAGGGTGGCCGGTGCAGGCATGACTGAGCCCCACGGTGACAGCCCTGGCCCATGTGTGGGAAGCAGGGCTGTGCCAGCCCACGTGGAAGGTGCCATGGGGTGCACAGGGCACCCCAAACGGCACGGTCCGCAGCCACAAGAACCCTTCCCAATTATGGGCACAGCATCACCCGTGGAGAAAAGCAGCATTTTTGTGCTTCTCACCAGGTCTCTGAAGTAGCTTGCACTGTGTTTCTGAGTCCCACCCCCTCTTCCCTGACACTGGGACACACCAGGAGGGAAATAATGCAACTGGGAGCAAGGGGACCTGTGATGAATTTGGACAGACCTGTGTGCCCTGCCCAATGTCAGAGCACAGTGCTCGGATCGTGGTGAAGATGATCCCCCCCCACTCCTCCCCAGCTCTCCCTGGAAGGCACCAGGGAACTCAGCATAAAGTGAAACCTTCCCGAGATGGTCCTGCCCCAGGGATTCAGCCATAAGCCAGGAAGGAGCCTCTTTTATTCTACATTTAGTTCTCGGGATTGAATCCCCTCCCCCTGGGACAAGCCCATTGCTGAAAATGCCTTTTAGAAGCTCCGGTCACCGTCAAAACTAAATCAGAAAATGAACTATTGCTCAAAGTGACTCGGAGTTGCTAAAGATTTATATGCTTTGGGCAGCTGGAGCTCCATTTGCCAGGATACCTGGGGAAACCTCCGCCACTAGCCCACCGTGACCGTTTGCAATTTCACACCACTTTAAACTTGCTCTCATTGAGATTGGGGAGATGAAAAATGTCTTTATTAAGGGAAGTCACAGGTCCCCGATTGGCTGCTAAATGCATTTTAATGTGAGCAGGGAGGGCAGGAAGGGGTGCGGGGAGGGGGAGCCACGTTGGTCACTGAGCTCCCGCGGGAGCCTGGCAGGGCACAGCAACTCCAAACAAAGGATTTCTCTTTGGTTTTCCTGCTGCTTTGACCGTCTCCAGATTGTTGGTGGCATTTACTCTGGGCCAGCAAGGTGGCTTGTGAAGTCTCCATCGCCCCGCGGTTCAGCAGGTGTGGGAGGAGGCGACCTCCGCCCTGCGGCTGATGTGCTGGGTCCAACCAGAGCTGTAAAACATGATGATGACGGGGAGAGAACAGGGCTCAGGTGTCCCCGCAGGCCAGGACTCAGGTGTGCATCCCATCGCCATGCGATACTGCAGATATTCCTGTCCCCTTCTTTTGTGGCTCTGTTTGTTCCTTCTCCATAAAGCCGCGGCAGTCCCATTATAACGCTTCCTCCTGTTCCCCTGCCCCAGTACGTGCTCAGCTGCTCTGCAGGGAGGTATCCCAATACCAATGAGCACCCTTTTCTGCAGAGACAGCAGAGAATATCGCGGAGCACTTGTTTGTTTCTCACTGTCTTTGCATGTTGGACCACCTCCAGCTGCCGCGGTCCTGCTGTGCCCCACCTCTGGCTGAGGCACGCCTTGCTGGTACCAGTTCACCTAAACCACGCTTACTGAACAGCCGGACACAGCATCAGTAGGAATACGAGTCTTTATTGGTGGGATCCAAACTAGGCAGGATGCAAATGCTTACAAAAGCCATAAAGGAGGAAAGGAAAACCGGCTTGGGAAGGCCTCGCCAGCAATGCCAACGAGGAGAACCTCGCCGTCACCCGGTGTGATCGTAGGGATGCATCGAGAAGTGCTCGGGCTGTGTTACCAGGGAGAGCAAACCCCCATCTCCTGCCCACGGCTCTCAGCAGAGCATCTGCAGGGTCGCTCCCCTGCAACTCTGCAATTGTGCAACCGCGGGGGATGCCACCGCGTTTTGGAGAGAGCGTGCCTTTTGGCACAAGCCCTGGTGGCAATCGTGGGCTCGCTGGGCTGCTGTGCTCCATCTGGACCCCCTGACAGTGTGACTCCTGGTGGTATCTCCTCATGGGTGACCCTCTGTACACGGACACGTGTATGCACACGCGTGCACAATGTGCTTTAATAGTTCACGCAGTTAAACAGGCCATTATTTGTGCTCCTACAAATAAGAGTCTCGGTGACTGATGTCCCCGGGCATCCAGCAGTGGCTGACACCTTAGCAACTCCCATGCGTACGGCAGATGCGGAGCTGTGCGGGGAAGTGTTTGTTCTTCCCGCTGCTCTTGTTTCTCCAGCAGACCTTTGTGGTTATTCACTCCCTAATGATCTTCTATTCTTGCCTTTGTATCTTTACTCCAGGAATCATGCACTAAACCTGGAGTGAAGTCAAGCACAGACCCTCCTCCCAGCTCATCCAGCCACACGGTTTACAAAAGGCTCTGTTATTATCCCCGCATCCAGACTCTCTAACCCTGTAATTAGATGCTTAGGCTATGATTGCCCCATTGTCCGCTGGATGGGTTTAATCATTCTTTTCTCCTACAGTGGCAATTTTGTTCCAATTAATTATTTCAGTTTGAACAGCAATAGCTGGTTGAGTTTAGAGAGAAATTAAAAGGGTAGAGAAGGATAATGAAGAGTGAGCTAACTAGGGAGAGACTGCAAACAGGGCTGTGCATATCCCTGCTTCTCTTCCAGGCTCTCGCTTGCTCCCCAGAGAGCTTTCTGGGGCTGGAAAATGTTCTCCCTGGAAACAAGGATCCTGCGTGCCACAGAAGCACTGCCTGGCTTCATCCCTGCCTGGGAGGTGTGTTACTGGGTCTGACAGGAACAAGAGGGCATCTCACAGTCCAGCCCAGGAGGGCAAGTGTTTCTCATTTAGGCTTTAATCAATGTGTCTTAAACTCTGGTAGAGGCAGGGCAGGTTGTGCCGTATACCTCATGTTTTCCTGGCTAGCGAACACGCATCCCTGTTCAGTCCCAGCTGAACAGGACCTGTAGCTGCTTCCCGTGGGATTCTCCTGGGAAGCAGCTGCACAGCGATGCGATGCACCAGGCGGGACCCGTGAAAGCAAAACAAGGTGCAAAAGAAAAGTGATGTCTGGTCCACCATTTGTGTGTCAGCACCTCCTGGGAAAGAGGAAAAGCTCTCTGTAGTCCTAGTTCTCGCCAGAGAAAACCAGATGGTTTTCAGAGCAGCACTGTTTTCTCCACGTGAGTGGGTCCAGCTCTGGGCTGGAGGAGAAGCAGCAGGCTGGGACCCGGCTGCTGGTGGGACCCCGGAGCTTTCCCAGCCCCGCATCCCTCCCTGCCTGTTGAAGGCAACGGGCTGCCCGTCAGTGGCACTCACGGCTCTGCCGTGCCTGTGTTGTCAGCCGCGCAGCATGGTCGCAGCAATCTGCAGAGCAACATCTGGTGGTGTTCCTTCCCTCCCCGAAACATCTGGCCGCTTGGCTAGCTAACAGATACAAGCTGCAATCTGAGGGCCAGATGCATGCAGCGCATCCCGCGCTCCTGGTTTGAAGTGCCGTGGAAAATGGGACCAGGAAGGAGGGATGGGGTATGCAGGGAGGCTCAGTTGCTCCATTGTACTGGAGTCTCTCCTTTCCCCGAGCTTGTGACAGCGGGGCTGCGCTGTCACCCTCCTGCCCAGCCAAAGCTGCTGCTGCTGCTGTGACGGTGGAGGCAGCAGCTGGCAGGGCAGGAGCAGCGAGCGCAGGGCAGGCACCGGCTCGGCACGGCAGCAAGGGCAGCAGCATAATTCTGGACCCGTTCATGCCTCTTGGTGCAGCATGGAGAACCAACCAGAGCCACATCACCTCTGTGAGTCCATCTTAAACGCTTCTGGCCTCGATTACTTTTAGACAGCCATGGTTTTCCTATTGGTATGGGCAGAAATGAATCCACGCCCAGCCCTGGGATTAGTTTACCCAGCTCTGGCTCTGGCTCCCAGAACAGGAGGGTTTTTTTTCATGGTCACTGGCAGAGAGAGAACATCCTTTGGTTTCGGGTCTGCTCTCCGGCCAGGGCAGGGGCTCAGCACCACCTTGGATACCCAGCCCTGCTGCTCAGCCTCTTGCATGGTCAGGGCTCCACAAGCTTTTTGTCCCAAAACAAACCCAAAGGTGGGGGGCTCAGAGACCCAGGGCACGCTCAGGGGTGCAGCCCCACCGCTGGAGGGGGATCTGCTGTGGCTGCTGCCCTGGCCGGTGCTGGAGCAGCCAGCCGGGGAAGTAAGGCTCGGAGGAGCTTTCTCACCGCACTAGACTGACCCTAAACACTGCTGTAAGATACATTAAATTACAGCCAACAGCTAACCGTGATCACCAAATCACACATTAATTCAGTGGAATTATGGGCTGGCATGGGAGCTGTTCTCAGGGTGATTTGGGATGCGACTGATTTGGATTTCAAAAAACTAAAAAAAAAATTTTAAGGTTAGACAAGGTTTTGAAGGGAGAGAAAAAAAAAAAATTAATGCCTTTCAGGAGTTACAAAAATGCTGCCTGTGCAATTCATGTATAATTCAATGAATTCCAGAGTAGTTTGAATATTTAAATTATGTATGATCAAAGCAATAAAGAAATCTGCATTTCCTCACTCCAAGCCCCCCAGACATAATGCTCCCAAGTGTCCCCTCCCCAAAAGGCAGCTCCTCGCTTCCACACTCCCAGATCTATTGAGCCTCATTGCTCCAAAGAAATTGAGTTCGACTGGAAAAATACGGCCGTCAAGTGCAACCGCTGTTCTTTAATAAACCCGTGATGCATTGCATCTCCAGCCAGCGCCGTTGCCAGGGCGATGGTCATTGCCTCCGCTGCAGGGCAGGCCTGGGGAGGGGTGATGGGCACGGAGCGGTGGGCGAAGGAGCCCCCGGCGCAGGCAGCCCCACGCTGCCTGCACCAGTGGTTGGGGAAGCAAAGCTCCCGCAGGGGAGGATGGCGGCAGGCAGCCGAGCTCCCACCGCTGGCCCAAGAGGATGGAGGGGTCTCGTCCCCCACTGCTGCCTTTCTTGGGGTCTGCAGAAGGGCAGCTCCAGCTTCGCTGAGCGTCCCCCTGTGTTTCTCTGTGGATCCGGGGATTGTTGGTCCCATCCTCCCAGCCCCCGTGGACGTGTCCGTCTCCTCTCCCGGCTCTTGTGCTCCTGGACCAGGACGCAGAAAAAAAAGGAAAAAAAACAGCAAAATGCTCCCTCTGCCCCTCCCCCCGTCCCCTCTCCCGATGCTGTAAATTTTCATTAGTATTCTGTAATTTAATGATCTATTCCCGAGAGAAAATTAGTCTTCAATTTACAAAAAAATCCCTGTTAATTTAAGCATAATAGTAAGAGAGTGATGCGACTGTTGGAGCCCCGTCCTGCACCTCCTGCTCCTCCCTCTCCACAGCCTTGCAAAGGGCAATTACGAGGGAGAATTTTAATAATACACTAAAGTCCATTTAAAATCTCCCAACAAAGATTGCATAGAGGTTCCTGAGGGCAAGAAAAGCAATTTCCTTCTGAAACAAGAGGTTATTTTGAACCAGGCAAACACACCGATTCAGCTGAAGGTTGATGCTGAAAGCCTGGGAGAGGCAGGAATGTACCGGGCTTGCTGGGTGAGCCATCAGCGCTCACCTGGATGGCAGCCACCACTGAACCATCCGGCTTTTAAAACGTCGGCCGGTCCCAGGGCGCTGCAGCATCCTTTGCAGAGCCTCCCCGGGCAGCATGGCCCTCCGCCAGCCGAAACATGGTCCCTGGGTTAGAGAGGCACCGTGCCGGCTCCCATCTGGAGATGCTGCGGGTCCCTCCGTGCCCACCCAAGGCTCCAGGCTCTGTGCCTGCCTGCCCTGCCAGCACTGCCCACCGTGGGACCGGGGACGAGGGCATCTCTCCCCCCACACTCGCCCTGCTTGTGCCCAGGGTGGTGTGTAAATCCTGAGCGTCAGCCAGAAGCCATCTCCTCTGCAGATATTGAGATAGATGATGGTGGCTTTGCTCATTAGAGGCTGTGGCAAAGGGTAGGTGCTGGGAGTCTCCGTTCCGGGGAAGAGCTGCAAGGGGAGTTCATTAACTTGAAAAATTGGGTCCAGAGGGCTCATTTGTCTGATATCAGTTCACTGTTTTTTCTAGTAATGTGGAAAATGAGGGAGGGGGATCTGAGTCTCTTCTCAGTGACCGACTCTTTGATTTACCCCTTTCTCATTCATGCCCTCTCTTTCAAATTGCCTTCAATACTGTTTATTTTCCATAGGTCTTAAGCCTATCCATGTGGAACATAACCCTTTGCTCCCATGATATTGCACTTACAGGACAGATCAGACACTGCTACACATTTTTTTTTTATCCTAGCACCAGAGGGATGCTTTCTAAGGGGCCCATGATACCATCCTGGTCAGGCCAGGGTGGTCCGAGAGCAAAGCCTGTGAAGGATGGAGAAGGGGGCTTTTGGCTCTTCATCTGCCTCAGCAGCCAAAGGCTGCTGTCGGTGGGCCAGGGAATCGTGAGGTTCAGGGCTTAACGCCCTGTCCCTGTCACAGCCTCGACTCTCGCTATGGTGGATGCCACCATCCGCCGTAGTCTTGGCGCGGCACCCACTGCAGGGCACTGCCGTATGGGCTTCCGCCCTGGTTTTCTGCAGGAGCCTGGTTTGTGTCCCCCCGTTGCCTCCCCTCGTTCCCTGGGGTCGTGGCAGGCGGCTGGTGGGCAGAGCCTGCTCCGAAACGTCAGACACGGCTGATCCCAGAGCTCCGGCACGACCGCTTGCGCGGGGAGGTGCCAGACGCTCGCCGGATGGAGAGGCTGTAACGTCAGCTGAACCCTTACTTGGTGATTTCCCTTGGTTTTCTGAGCGAATTTACGGCAGAGGCGGTTAAAGGGCACCCCCCCGCCCCGCAAGGCAGCCCTCCCCGAGCTGTGCAGATGCAGAATTCCCCGCAGACACGCAGCTGCCTTCCCGAGGCTTGCCCCACGCAGGGGCTTGCTGCCAGACTCATCCGTCTTGAGCACCACGCCTGTGGCAAGCCGGGCTTTCAGCGATCCCGCTGGCTGCGTGCCACCGCCTCATCAGCCCCGTGTCTGCTGGTGCACAGACCCGCGCCAGATCTGGCTGAACTCCCTCGAACGTCAGGCTGAGCTCTCACCGCCTTCCCCCACTGCTGGCGAGCAGAGGCAGGAGCCGCCAGCCCGAGCCCTCGCAGAGCCCCCCGAGCTGCAGCCGGGGCCGGATCAGCAGCCGAGCGAGGGGTTTTATGGCTCACGGGATGCAGACGCTCTCGCTCCAAGCAGCGTCGCAGGGCAGGCTCCCGGCGTGCCTCCCTCCACGCCGCCTGCAACCACGCGTGCAACAAAACCGACAATTAATAAAAAGTGTTAACGGCAATCACGTTAATTGCATCGAGCTATTAATAAAGGCAGAGTTGTCAAACCACAGCAAATATCTGAGTGGAGGCCTGGAGCCATCCCCTGCCAATGCGCTCCCCTGGCCCCCGGCCGGGGCAGGTAGCGGGGTCATTTTCTCGCCGTGCTCACAGAGAGGAGGGCACGCTTTTAGCCCAGCTCCCGTGGAGAAGGCGAAGGTACGGGCTCGGCTGCGGGAGGCTGCCCAGCCCCGGTCAGCGGTTCTGCCTCCCGTCAAACGAGAGTTTAGCACCTCTGCTAACTGACACAAATGTAAATAATGTTCTCTTCACAGCCAGCCGTTCCCCGAGATGTTGTTAAATTAGAAGGGAAATCTATTTCCTCTTTAAAAAAAAAAAAAAAAGCAAGAGAACTCAGTGTTAAATATAGATATATGATATGTAAATGAATCTGACAACTGAGTGCATAAAAAATGAAGGTTTAAATTATTGAAGGGTAGGAGGAGATGGCGCATGCAAATAGCATTAAAGTGGAAAGAGGAAGCTCTCTGAAGAGGGAAAGGAGGTTTTGAAACATAATTATTTCTTTTAAAAAAAGGGCTACATATTAAATAAAAGCCAACAGAACCGGCACATATTTATTTCAAAGGGCTTTCTTTCCATCCTGTCACTTTATTCTCCTGGCTTTTTTCCCCCCCCTGCAAAGCAATGAGAGAAACTGAAGGCTACCGAATTTTTTCAGCTTTAATTAAAATAAGATAAATTCAGTTTTGATTGCTACACGAGGACAAATGAGTCCCGGAGATGGCCGATCACAGGCTGCTATTGCTAGGGCTGGGAGAAGGTGTTTGCTAATTGATTTAGTGGGAACGGGGCTCTTTGGCCTTCAGAGCCATTGCAATCACACCCTGGTTTATCACAACCCCCTGGAAATGATGGTGACTTTCAGCGTGATTGCAGAGGTAGCATGGACTTAATTTAAATGGAAAAATACCTGCCTCGAGATTTTAGCCTGCCAGAAGAAGTTAATTACGCTTAAACTGTGCAGACACTCTGGTTGCTTTTGCTGCTGTTTCGCCGCGTGTTGCAGAGACCGCAGGGGCAGGGATAAAAGGGAGCGCGGGGCCGGGCTGAGCTGGCTCCTCTGCCCGCGACGGCCGCAGGGCCAGGCTGCAGGAGCACTAGCAGGTCAATATTGAAAGTAGAAAACTAGCTGGTTATTTTTATCGGTGGTAAAGCTGACAAGGAATTCTGGCGGAATAGGCACTCTGCGAGCGCAGTAAATGTCTTCATTACCTTCCACGCAGCTATATTTATGCCTCTCTGACCCTCTTCAGCACTGACAGGGCAGGTTACGGGTTTCCTTTTCCTAATTCAGTACATGATGGCTTGGGACAAGTTGTTAAAGCTATAGATCAAAATGTCATTTATTAGAAAAGTGCCTCCCTGGGGATTCTTATCCTTCGTTTATTATTTGTTGTGTGCTGGCAGTGTGCTCTGTTCTGTCTAATCTGTCTTTCTAGCTATTTATACAGCCCTCATCACGGCAGCACCTGAGTGCCTCCCATTGCTTAAAAAATGAGGTTTTGTTTCCCACTCCCTTCCCTGCTTTGCAAAGCCAGTGAGGGCTTCAGGATTTACGAAGAGTGCATGGGATTTATTTTCCCATTCACTTCCGAGTTATCAGTGGTGAAGGGCCCACCCTGACCCCACGGCGGAGGGGGGGGTCTGGCCCCGCGGCCTCGGCGGGGGGATGTCCAGGAGCTCTCCCCACTGCCTGGGACGCTGCTGTCACAAGCGCTTTGGTGGCGGGAGCAGAGACCTCCGGGCAGCCCTGGTGTCCTCTCCATCATGTCAGTCTTCGCTGGCTTTAGCCCCTGCCTGATGCGGGCCTCGGGCAGGCAGAGGTGAGGGCAGGGGGTGTTTCCAGCCCGCAGCGGGGGAGACCCACATCTTCCCTGCCCGGCCGGTGCCTCAGCCCCCATCCCGGCAGGACACAGGAGCCATTCGCACGGACTTGCAGGCTATTGGAACAGGACACAGGAGCAGCTTCTGCACTTTAAATGATAAATCACCTGGCACTGATATCAGACACACAAATCGTGTTCATCACCACAAACCATTTATGAGCCAAAATTTGTTGAAATAATTCTGCAGAGCGACTGTGACATCTTTTTGCAGATAACCTGAGAGTTCTGCAGGGGCTGGATGTGCTGAACGAGTTGCTCAGTCTGTATCGCCGCCCAGGCCAGTCCAGCAGGGTTTGTGCCTGCTGCATTAACGGATTAAAGCAATTCCTCCCATCCACAGACAACTTTTGCATGGATGAAATGAGGAGGGAAGAGAATTCCTCCTTGGACCCCCCTCCATTTTCACCATCAGCTTGAAGGATGCTGTTCATTCTGCTTGTCCTCTCCTTAGACCAGCAAATACCCTCAGTAGCTGTGGAAGCTCTAGGTGCACACGCACCTACCTGCCACAGACTGGCTCTAATTTGATTAGGCAGCATAAAGCTCTCCTTAGTAGATGAAGACGGCACTGACAACGCACCAACAAATTCTGCCGTGTTTGAGAGAGATTGATTTTGCCATTGAGACTTATCTGCAGGACTCCGCAGCCAAGCCCAGCAGTCCAGGCACCCTGCGGGCAGTGCCTGTCACACCGCTGGGCTGCAGCACCGACCGACCTCCCACCGAGGCCAGACCTGCCTGGCCCGGGCCTTGGCGGGCTCCGTGCAGCTTTTGGAACAGCTCCCTCTCGAATTTAGTCCTCCATAGGATTATCTGCCTCACCTTTAAACACTTTCTGCTACTTGAACCTTTAGCCTTGGGAAGCTCTCCTTCGATCAGTCTGTAAGGATGCTGCCCTCTTCACTTCTCCCCGTGGTATCTAAGTACCCAAAGCGTGTGTTTGTACAGCTGTGGGAAGTGAAGCCAATAACCACCTAACCCACGGCTACAATAGAGACTAGACCCTGCCTTTCTAATGATCTGAATGTATAAAACGCAGAGTTCATCACAATCCTCAGGGCGTTCAGGGCTCACCTTCTGTTTCCCATGGTTTTTCCACCCACAGTCTGACACTTAGAGATCAGGCTTCCCTGGAACCCGGCCCCTCTCCTGCGTGACCTGCCTTCACTCTGCCCCATCCTAAGGCTCTCTGCTCTGGACAGCCACCGCTGCAGCTCTCCTGTGGGCATGCAGCAGCCTTGCTTCTCCGCTTTATACCTGGAGAGCTGCACGGAGTTTGGGGAAAGTGCGTTTCCTCCAAGCTGAGACTCTGCTCTCTTCTGCCCAGGTGAGAGCTGCCGTCCATCTTCCATAACCTATTCATAGACGAGCCGCCCCGTTCTCCTGCCTGGTCCCTTGGTCCAGGGAGCACGGATGAGGACCGTGATGGGGCACCTCATGGGGCCAGCCTGGTGCTCGGCAGCCCTACAAGAACCCCCAGGTTTCCACCTTTCTGTTTAAAGCACATGCTCTTTTTGAGAACGCCCTTCTCTGTCCTCGCCCACCAGGACAGCCCAGGTCCCGGGCACCGGCGTGACGAAGAGCCGGCATCTGGTCCTGCCTCCCGGGTGCAGCCTCCTCTCTTGGGGGGTCAGCTGGGCGCTGGTGGGACCACTCCCCCGGTCTCTCGGCTCCCATGGCTCCGGTGGCTCCCAGTCCATCCCAGTGCAGGTCCTTTCTTCCTCCAGTTTGGCCGCCGTGTCTCCATGGCAACGCGCTCTCCCTGCCGCAGAGGCATCCTTGGCTCGCCACTTCCAGCCCCGCATTTGTATTCCCAGCCTTTGTCTCCTGCTCGGTGCTGGCAGCCGGCCAGGCCAGGCATCCATTTCAAAGCAGCCTTTGTTTTATTGGTGAAATAGCCGGTCAGAAATATATGTGATTTGATCAGGGCGAGAACACTTTGCTTCTTTGCTTTTCTGCTTCCACCTGGCCAACGTGCAGTTGCTTGGCGGAGCTGGCTGTTACCTGCACGCTGGGGAAAAGCCCCACAGACAGCAGGTCGCCCTGCTAAGAGCCTGCAAAAACGGGTCTGCACCAGCTGCAGTGTGTTGGACGGGCAGGAGCAAGCAGGGGGGAGACATTTTCTTTCTCTCTCCCGCTACCTAGGCATATCTGACATTTTCTTTCACAGTCAGACGTGTCATTTTCAGAGCAACCCAGTCCATGAGGTTCACATACAGCTCGATTTGCTGAACTGCAAATCCCAGCAGCTGAGATCCCAGACCCTGGGCTGGGGAAAAAACCGCTTGGAGTGAAAGACAAGCCCAAAGCCAGGATCCTGCCACCACCTCACTGCTTCTTCCCTCCTGCAGCTGCCTGCTCCTGCCGAGGGAGGCAGGGTTGAAGCCACCTTGCTGGAGGGTGTGATCTGTTAATTGCAGTATCCATCCTTGTTTCTAGGGGAGTTCAAGGCTTAGAAAATGTGATGATATTACACATCTGCTTAAGTGTGCAAAGATCTATGCAAATGTATGCACCTGCATACATAGGTATATTGATGCAGGTTTAGTGGGGACCTTGGTTTCCAGGCACTGTGGTCCTTGGCTCTGGTCGACCTGTTCCTTGGAGGTCCTTCCCCAGGGTGCGGGGAGGCAGCCAGGAGGGGACACAAAAGGGGGCCCCAAAAGAGGGCAACGGTGTGTTGTTGCTGAGGTCCTGGCACTCCCCAGAGCCTCCCTGTACGCTTTCAGAGCATGAAGGGAAACGAGGATAAAGGAGAGGATGACTGGAGAACAGTGAAGAGTTTGTTAAGGGCAGAGGCAGAAGCCATGTAGCTTAGCCTTGTCCAGAAATAAAATATCTCCAGGAGCAGTCTGTCCTCTGATAAAGGTGTCCTTGGAAGGCAGTAGGAGCTGGGCAGCCAGTCCCATGACGGTGGCTGCAGGGAGTTTATCCAGCAGCGGGAGGAAGGTTTCCAGCTCTGGGAGGACCTGGAGGAGTGTCCGGGAGCAGGGGCCCGTGATGGGCATGGCAGCTGGAGCACTGCAGATGGGCTGCCAGGGAAAAACAAGAACAGCTTATTTAAAAAAAAGCCTAGGTGAAAAAAAAATAAGCCTTTTGTAAGAGACGTAAATGAAAATAGACAAAAATGAATGAAAGACTTGGGATATACTCTGCAATTTTTGTCAAGTCAACACAGATCTGGAATGAATTAGATTAATGCACAGCACATCTGTTAACATGGAAGGTAGAGATGTCAGCGTCAGTCCAGAGCAGCAGACCTCAAGTCTCTCCCCTGTTATCAGAATAACGCTGGAGTCTGCTTTATACTGTGAATCTCTGCTGTCCTGCAGTGATATGTGGGCATACAAAATAACTATATTTTCAGGTGTGTTTAGGAGCAATTTAAATAATCAGGACTTTAAAATTAGTGTTCTTTGAAAACTAATCTCCAGACAACCTGTGTCCTCAGCTGATGTGCACAAAATCTGCATGATGCAGCTTTTTAATGCACTGGATGCCTGAAGCAAAACATCTCTCCTGCCCCAGGAGAAATGAGGAGATTTGCATATGCCCGATCTACAAAGTATACTGTTCAGACCCACTGAGCGTTTGGGCTTGATTTCTTGACTACAAATCAAAATACCAGACCAACTGCAGGGGAACAGCTAGCTCTGTCTGTCCAAAGCTGAGCCTTCTGCCCTGCTGCTACAGGGAGCAGGTGGGACAGGGACAGCCTGGCTGCTGCTGAGCGCTGTTGCAGCTGGAAGTGGGCGCGAAGCTGTTGGCCTCAAAGCTCTCGCAGGAAAGACCTTTCATCTTGCTAAACCTCAGACAGTCTTCTAAGTAATTTACTGCATCATTATGGTGAGACATAAACCACTCTAGCGTTACAGTTCCTGTGACACATTTCACTGGAGTCATGGTGTCAGCCTAGATGTGTTTCCTACACCCCAGCTTAGGAAATTGCACACTGTCCAGCTCTGCGTACGAATAATTGAAGGGAATGCTGCATGCTCGTCCTCTCCGGCCCGTCCCAGTGACTCCCCTCGCAGGCATGTGGAGTACACTGGGGAGCAGGTCAGTGTCCCCGCAGGACCAGGGCAGAGAGGCACCCGCCGGGACAGCTCAGCTCTTCGGTAGCCCAAGCTGCGCCCAGACGACTGTCAGAGAGGCTGTGTGGCTGCTTCCCAGAGCGCCCCTGCAAAGCAGGCTTGGTTTGGCTTCCAGCCAAAGTCTCGCCCACGACTGCCCATCTTTTTAAAAGCAAAAGGAGAAGAGCCTGTCTCTGACAGAGGGGAAGCCGTGCTGCTGCTGTGGGCTGGACCGCTCTGGCAGGGCAGTGAATCTCAAAATGAGAAGTCAGGAAGGAGGCAGAGGCAGCAGCGAGCCACCCGGTAACACATGCAGGCATGGCCCGTTTCTAAATGATGGCCAAGGCAAATCCAGGGTTTGAAGATCTTCTTCAAAGGGAAGCCTGAGAAAAATCATAATTCTTAATAAATTCGTGTTATACCAACAAAGGTCTATGCCAGCCCATTTTAAAAAAGCAGCCAGCCAGCCACATTTCATGTCTCTGGTCTATCAGCCTGCCAGGCACCAAAGTCTGGGGCACGGGGTCTGGACGTCTCGGCTTTCTTTCTCTTGCTAATCTGGAGACGTGTGCTGAGCTGGGACTGAGGGTCCTGGCTCTGTGCCACAGCGATGCTGCCCATCACCGGGGTCCTGCCACGGAGGCGGTGGCTGTGCACGGGCTGCCGGAGGGGAGCCCTGCCCGCGCCGTGGCAGGCAGTGCACCACTAACAGGGCTGTGGGTAGCGGGAACAAATCTGGAAAAGCTAACTGGAACAGGTAATTAAAATGTGGGTTGGTTTTTTTTTCCCCAGATCCCAAGATACATACTTATAAATGTTTTTAAGTGAAAGAAAAGCATAGCAAAGCAACTACACCTCAGCAGAGCTACTGATATGTGTATGTATGTGGAACAGGGAGCCCTTTTACAGAGCCAGCAGTGCACCAGTTCTTGTGTAGAAACAACTGTACAGTGCTACTCCTGGAAGCATTGGTTTATCATTCCAGATACTGTAAGTGATTGCATTTATTCGTTGCAGCCTATTGTACAGTGCATCCTCTCGGACCCCAAAGCTTCACATCTGATCCTAACTGCTGTGGAAGATGCACAATATCAGATCATTGCTGGACTGATTAATAAATAATAATTAGATAAATTAAAGCAGCTTCTTTAGGCTAACATGCTGCCCTTAAATAATTGTCTCAGTCTCTGACTAGGTAAGGAATTAGCTGGCTGGCATTCCGAAGCACAATGCAAAATCTTGCCTTTCATTTGATGGCCAAAAACAACTGCTGCATTTAAGCCTCACACCTCAGTCACTGTCACCAGGAGGTGGGAAAAGCCCCTCTGGATTTGTACAGATGGAAAGAAGTAAGACCAGAGCCTAGATTTTGCATAGACCTGAGGGTTAAAGTCACTTTTCCTAAAGGTTAATCTTGTTTGCATGTCTCCTGCTTGGAAAGGCGACCAGAGAAAACTATTTTAATCATACAGCAGAGGAAATAAGCTATATAGTAAAACTTTACTTAAGTCAAGTTTTAGGATTTTTGCTTTTCAGTACACGCTGTGACCTTTGCAAACATTAATGAATTCAGGTGCATCGTGTGTTTATGAACTGTTGTTGACTAGGACCATGTACGGCTGGGAGAAACGGGAGCACAGGAGTTCAGAGTCGCACAGAAAGATCATGGCAGGTGCCAGCTGTGGCCCAGGCACGACAACTGCTGGAAGTGCCTCCCTGGCAGCACCGACTCTTTGCATGAGGACACTTCCCCACCTGGAGACAGCCCCAGGAGGTAACAAGTGCCAGAGCTCATGCTGTGGTCTATGGTGCTGCTCAATAACGTGTGTCCTGGCCCCGTTTTATTCTCTGCAATTAGGAAATTCAGCAGATGAATCGCTTTCTGAAGCCTAAACCAGAGCATATTGCTGGCACAAAAAGAAACAGTCTAAAGCAGAATAGAAATAATTTGTGCTATTGTCAGTGAGAAGTGCAAAAGAAATAGGTGAAACCTTCTGTTAATCCGGTACTGTGTTGAGAAAGGGCAGTTGTTGAGTCAGACAATCAATAAGCATTGATTACAAAGAGGCTTACTCCTGTTAAACATGACAGAAGACAGAATAAATATACATAAACAACAGCACCTGGCTGGGCAGGGCATGTGTCCCTTGAGGGTCTTTCCATGTTGGTGACTGCTCCGGTACTCCGGTCGCTCCTCTCCCTCTCCCGTGGCTCTGGTGGTTTCTCTGGAGAACGGGCTCACATCTCTCTTGCCAATTCACCAGCAGGGATTAATCCTGGTGGAAGGGCCTGAGCTCTGCCATGGGTGTAGCTGGTGGGTTGAAGGCAGGGGAAGCTGTTTCTTCCGTGAATGTCAGTGTTTGCAGGAGTCCATGGCAAATTATTGGGACTGCAGGGCAATAAGAAAGGGGGAAGCACTTTTTCCTGCACGTCATCCACATCTTCTTGCTGGTGGTGAAGGACAGTGGTTTGTAGCTCTGTGGGTTCTCCAGATAGTGCCCCGCTACTTTCTGAAGCTGTCTTTTTATTTAGCAAAAACCTAGAAACAAGCTAGAAACAACAACGTCTGTGAAAGAGACACCCGCACACAGTGACCGGGCAGACTCTGCGCGGGCAGAATCAGCTGAGCCGGCCGCAGGGGCAGGTGATGCCCAGGGGGCACGGCGGCCAGACCCCGCCGCTGCGGCAGCGATCGAGGGGAGCCTTCGGAGTCAGGGGAATCTCTACCAGCCTCCATGAGCAATTTGGACCGGGCTGTATTTGCTAACGCCTGAGCAGTGCGGAGCGCAGGAACTGACAAAAAGGCACGATGAGCCCATCGGTGTGATTTTCTTTTGAAGTGCAATGCAGCCCTGGTAAATAAATAAAGATTGGAAACGTCTATTGCACTGCACCACTTAAGAGACTGGGGATGTGAGGATGGCGTAATTGGCTGGATGCAGAGTGAAATCCAGGCTCAGCAATTCCATTTTGCAGTTGGCAGCCTTCCCAAACGCAGATCAGGGAAAGCAAGTTGGACTAGCTTTAAAACACAGGGAAATTCTTTATCTTTTATATTTTTTTGCTGATTTAAAGGGTAGGATTAAATTCTCATTTAATAACCCCAAGTGCCTGCTCTCCCCTGCTCTGATCACTCTGTGTAGTGGTGATAATGCTGGAAAGGCGCTGGGAGCCTGGAGGCAAGGCAGTGAATTTTCTTCTCCTGAGCACAGACCTAATGACTGTTTGCTGCTGCAGCCTGCGAAATAGGCACCGGCTGTTTAATCATGAGCCTTAGCATAAGATTTTGCTAGCTATTTTCCAGGTCTGTTTGGAAGGCAAGCCGAATACTTTCTGTTAGCAACTTCCAACCTCATCATTTGCGTTTTTTCCTCCTAATTATGGATCCTACAGAGACTGAAATGTTCCTCACTAACGTAAATAGTCCGGCTGACTTAACTGAGCGACTCCTGGGCAGGCATTGTTTTTATGAGTAAGCACTGCCTGTTCGGTACCTTTATATCACCACCTCTTACCATCGGCTGAGCTATTTTTAAATAGCTCTAAAAACGCCTCCTGTAAATAAAGCCTCTACAATGAACAAGGGAAGGAGCCTCCTAGCAGAGTAACACACAGAGCCTCTGTGTTAATGAGAAGACTGTTTTCCCTTGTCTGTCAGATCAGCTCATTTAGATTATTTAAGTCAAGGGCAATTTTGAAAACAATCTGTTTTGCTCGTGACAGCATCTTCATTCTGTGTAATGATGCTGAATGTAACAAGCGGCAAAGGGTTATTGACGGCAAATTCTCCACTTCCCCAGGCCTGCACTTCTCACGTCGCCTTGTAAAAGCAGCCCCTTGCTTTATTTTCCCCAGACATTAAGCAGAAAGTATTTTCTAACATGTCGGCTTTCCAACTCCACGCTGAAGCCTTCATTTTGCGTGAAGCCTTGACAGCAAACTGCAGATAAAGGGGAAGGGTGGAGGGGATGGGAAACGTTGAAATGGCGCCAGCTCGTTTTTAACTATTTTTAGTCAGTGCATTTCTCTGTCTCCTGCAGTTTATTCTCTCGCTCCAATTATATGAAAATCCTAATTAAAAAGTTAATGGGGATCTGAGGATGGGAGGACCCGCGTGCGTGCCAGGCTGGCGGGGTGCAGATGGTGGCTGCTGTTGCTGGGAAAAGATATTTGGGGATCACTGCCCAGAAGGGCATGTTTACCAAGTGGTGAAAATGTAACAGCGAAAATCCACCTTTGGCAGCTGCCTGAATGCGGGGCAGGTTGTTTGCCCTTGAATACTTGTTCCCATTATTTCTAATTTCATGTATGACCATAGTGCCGTGGAGCCATTCAAATGCACAACAGAAAAGGGGCTGACAGTCTAACCGCAGTGCTAACAACACAAAATACAACGCTTCCCAAATCCCAAACCTCCGCTGTTTTGCTTAGACCAGAGCGGTCAGACCGGGGAAGCGGCGGAGCCTGCATCTGTGCTGGGCGACATGCTGGCCAGCGTGGGAAGGGTCTCCCCTGCACAGGGAGCCTTCGCTTCCATCCCTTCCCAGCAGCAGAGTCAATCCCTGACTCGTTGCAAGCCGGGTAGGGGTGGTGTTTCCCTGTGATCCCTACACACCACGGCTCCTCCGCTCGTCCTCCCGCTCCCGTCGGCGGGAAGAGGTGCAGGCAGGACGGGATGGCGGCCGCGGCACCGGCCAGAGCCCAGCTTCTGCCACCAGACATGGGAGAGACCAGGAGCCACAGCCACAGCTTCCAAACACCTCCCTTCTCTCTGGGGAAAGGGAGGGGGGATGGATGGAAGTCTCCAGCAGGCCCAGCTGGCAAACGTCTCCTGACCGAGTAATCCTCTACCACAGCAAAAATGCACACGGGGCATTAGCCTGGGTGGATGTTAGGTGATGCCTATCAATGCGCTGTAACGATTGTGAACACTTTGCTTTTCTAAGGACAGCAGTGACAGGGTGTGGAGGAAGGGTCGCTGGCGGCATTATCCCGGCATACGGTACCCGGAGCATTCCTTCCCCGCTTGGGAAGATGGCGGCTTCCTAGAGACAGTGGGCCCATGAGGAGGAGAAGCGCTGACATTTCATAGATGGGCGTTAAGGATTTATCTACTCTTCAGCTGAAATCTGCTCCCAACCCAGATTGCTACATACGTCTTTTTAGGTGCAGAGGTGTTACTTTCCCGTCCCTTTCCTGGCAGAATCGGAAACTAGGACCTTAGCAAACAAGTCCAGAAGTCCAAGCTCCAGTGAACACAAGAGTAAAAGAACAACGAACGAACTAAAAAAAAGCAGTAACCAGGAGAGAAGGTGACCCAGACCTTGGCTCCCAAATAACCTTACACTCAATAGAACATGTATGAAAGTTAAAGCCAAGAGTGGGTGATTAACATTGGACATGTTCTGGAGGTGACCTAATGGGATTGCCGTGCTCTTAGGAGCAGCGAGGGAATCAGAAGGGACAACTCAGAAGACGTAGCTAGAGCACGGGCCTCCGAACAGTGCTTTGGTGGACAACTCCTCCTGGAGCTGCTCGCCACCACCCGCCCTCGCTTCTGTCAGGAAGCGGGGACAGCCGGCAGAGTTCAGGTGTGTACCCTGCTGCACTGTCGTGCATGTTCCACAACAGCTTCTGCGAGGTGGCAAGTCAACCGGTGAAAGCTGAATCGAGAGCAGAAGGCCTATCGATGCGCAGTTCTGCAGCTCTGGCAGGGCTTAAAACAAGGGGAGGCTATCCAGTGCTGCTTCCACCCAGCCGCCATGACCTGTTGAGTACCACTGCTTCGACTAATAGTCTTTTGTAGGGGTGACGCTTCAACCTTCTGCTTCTCTGTTCCTCCTGTTGGAGGGTGTCTGGATTTCTCTAGTGTATCCAGTAGCTCACTGGCCAGTTCTATATGTGTAAGAACGTAGCTGAAGGAAAGTGTTATGTGCGAGGGTGAAAGGGGCAGGATCATGATGCTGATGCGGGAAGGAGATGACGGGGTAAGTAATAGGGGGTTAGTTAATGCAGCAGATTTGCATGTATAACCAGCTGTAATTTACAAGGCAGAATGGAAGCAATTGCTGCAGCAGTCTAGTCGCTAGGAGCATGTGCATAAATAAAATCAGAGAACAATCTAAAATAATAAAGCAAGCTACGGACCTTGACTATGAATTTTATTGACAGTGGCATAATACAGTTAACAAAATGACATAACAGGAGTACATAATGCATTTATTAGCCTTCGTAACCGAGGACAGACTTAACAGCAGTCCTCCTACATCAAGTGTAGCCCCTTTAAAAACAGATAAAACAGGACTGCTGTGAATGAAATGGTAACAGGAAGCTGAATGGGCCGTCAGGAAATAACGGCTTTCAGTTACACACTATTACATGACAATCCAAACTTTTTCATATGCAGACAAATAAACAAGACCAAAATTAACTTACAAGTTATTAATAGAAGCTGAGAAACTGATTTCAAATTGTCAGTGCTCTTTTAAGTACATGGAAAATGACACAATCACTTTATGCATGTGCATGTTCAGCTCACAGCAATGCAAGCTATATTATTAAGCCTCTAAGAAGAGGACAAAAATACCCTTACTGGCTATGATGCACTGTCATAAATGCTCATCTTTAATAATGTAGGATCTTCTTCAGCTGAAAAATACTTTACTCCATTCACGCTGGCAGAAAGACAGTTGATATTGCAGCAGATTTCCAGAGGCAATTGCTCACTTGTCTAGGGCATCCATTTTTTTTTTTACAGGTGAATAAAATAGCATTCATTTTTTCACTAGCCTTAATAAGAATGGTAAAGACCAACTGAAACTGGGCTGGTAAATATTTGTGATAATGTGCAAGCTGGATGCAAAGAGAGAGCAAGAACTCCCCTATGCCAACAAAACCACTCTTCTCAGTAGCTCTTACAACAGAGCAGACGGGATGATGCTTACTTCCATGTGAACAGTGGAAGGGAGTTGAGAAGAAAATGAAATTCCCAAACAGTACTGTAGGCACATACAATAACAATTCTTCCCTTCAACAGTAGCTGTGCAAACTGCTGGGGTGTTTTCAACCGGTGCTTTAGAACTCAACGCAGCAATGCCAGTAAGCAGCCATCTCACCGATAGTTTTACTGAGCGCCGAAGTAACCCAGCCCTGCGACCAGACAGCATATATCAAAAGCTAATAATTTTTTAATAATTTTCAATAATTTCATAATTCAGTATTTTTTTCAAGATTGTTTCGCAGAGATGTAGCTGCAAGTACGACACATCCTCACTACCAGTGTAACTGATATGGCACTAATTCCATCCCAGTTCAAATTTTCTAACCAGAAACATAATATCCATAGTCACTCTTTTATTATGCAGTTTGCTACGAGGGGTGCATCTGCAGCTTTCTAAGAATTTTATCCTGTACACACTGGAACTTGGAAGTAGAAAGTAGCCATAATGTTTTCAAATGCAGGCGTGTTAAATGGACTCAAGAGTTTAAAAGCCGTATTGCAAGCAAGCTTCCTATTCTATATGTTTCTTATTTATGCCAGTAATAACACTTTAAAGTGCTCTAATGAAACCTGAAATATTAAAAAATACTTCCTTGCCATTATTTATTCTGTGGACTTGGACGATGAAAATGAAATCATTTCACTTTCATTTTGAGGCATTTTCCAGTTCTCACTTCTGCAGTGTTTGGGCTGTAAAGACCTCACGCATGCTAGCTCCACCTTCTCCACAGGGAAGTGCCTGTAAGAATGCAGATCTCTTTACTGTGATTTTTTGTCTGCTCTCAGCTTCACTCTTTCTTGACATTACTGTTCTTAATTCTCTCCCATTATTCCCTGTCAGTCCTTTGACTGGTTTGTTTTTTCCTAATTAATTTCTGGGGCATTTTTGCTGAAGTCAAGTACAGTAACACAGCCTGTGGCTCATATATTCTTCCCTCTTCATTTTACGTATTTGAAGTTATTATACCTCTGTGTGCTTTTTGGATTAAGCTTTGTGTTCACATAAATCAATTTCTAGCTAGGTTTGCAAGGGCTGGATACTTTTCAGCTCCCTCTGTCAACCTAATAAAGCCAGTGGAAGGATGAAAGAAAGGCCTGCCTTAACTGTATGGTGATTATTTAGACATTAACACTTCTTTTCCATCAGTCTTGGTAGAGCTCTTGACACCCCAAAGCTTGGAACAGAGCTGAGCATGCCGGCAGTGCCCAGGAGCTGAAAGAGCTGCACCACGTAGGGGGAAATACGCGTGGAAACGTGTGTTACGTTCCTGTCCGTGCCTCGTCCCGCTTTGCTCAGGGAAACGACCGTCCTCTTCCGTAGGATAGAGCATCCTAGGGAACATGGCAGACATCTCATAGCATGAGACCGCGCCTGGAATGGTGCGTACGTTTTCAGGAGAAGAACCACGGTGACGCGCTAAATCCGAAAGCGACGCCCTGGCTAGCGGTCACAGCGCAGCGCGGAGGTGGCCCCGTCCCCGGGCACCCCGCGGGTGACCCCGGGGCGACGGGGCCGCAGGGAGGCCCCGAGCTCGGGGTCCGCTCCCGCGGCGCAGACAGCACACCCCGGGCTGTCGCTGCCCGGTGCCCCCCGCCCGGGGCGGGGGCTGGGGCTGGCGGGGCCGTGCGGGCGGGCTCGGCCTCCCTCGGGGTCGGCCTCCATGTCAGGGCGACGCCGCTCCGCCGCCCCGTTGCTAGGGCGGTTGCTGCGGCGCCATGTTGGGGCAGCGCGGCGCCCCGGAAGTGCCTCGCGGGGCGGGGTTTCCCTTCCTGCGCGGCGGGGCCGGACCCGGCCGGGTTAGGAGGCAGGAAATGGCGGCGGTGCTGCAGCAGCAGCTGCCGGGCCCTCCCGCTCCGCAGTGCCGGGCCCAGGCCGCCTAGAGCCGCCGCGCCAGCGCCGGGCCCGGGCCGCAGCCACGCCGGGCCGGACTCCGAGCACTTTACATACATGAGGTAGCGGGCGCGCCCGGGGAGGGGAGGGGAGGGGTGGGGAGGGGAGGGAAGAAGGGCGGGCGCCGCCGAGCCGAGGCGCCAGCGGGGGCCCGGCGCCGCGGGCGGGGGAGGGGCCGGGCGGCGGGGGGACCCTCCGCGCCCCGGGACGGCCCCGTTGCGGCGGGGGGAGCCGCGGCCCGGGCTGGGGACGGGGACGAGGGACAGGGGAGGCGGCGGCGGGCGCCCCGCGGGAGCGGTGCCCGCCCGGGCGGGAGCGGGGCGGCGGGGTTGGGGGGGCGAAGGGACCGCGGCGTTCGCCCCAAAGCGGCGTTTTTCCCTGCGGAGCTGAGCTTTGACCCCTCTCCGCGTTATTGTTTGCTCCTGCGGAGCTGGGAGCCCCGCGCGGGCGCCGGTGTTGGCGGGCTGAGAGGGCAGGAGGGTTCCCCGCTGCTCCGCCTCGCACGAACCGAAGTGATGCAGCAGAATTGTTTTCCTCAAAGCACTTGCAACGATAAAGTAGGGGCTGTGTAGTAGCGAGGGGTAGCTGGTGTTGGTTCTGCGCCGCTTGCCTCGCTGTCCCCGGGTAAACATATCATTTGATTGCTTGGCAATCTGCGGTCTCCCCGTTTCCTCCCGAGATACCAACATATGGAGCTCAGCGTGCATCTTAACCCCGCTCCAGTTTTATTTTTTGCTTTGTGCTGCATTACTGTTGACATGGAAACCAACACCACTTTCTGTTCTAGAGAATTGGAAGCTAAAGCTACCAAAGAAGTCGAAAGAAAACTAAGCAGGTAAGATACTCATTTAAATTCACTCCTGCAGTTCGGAACGAGAGTTGGCCTTGGGCTAGAAATCGTTGTGGGCTTTATCTGGAGCTGTAATCTCATGTTAATTGTAAGGATGAAAAAAAAAACAACCTGAATTTGAAAATGCCCTCTATTGCATAGAGAAATCTCTGCAATTTTAATTAATTCTATAGACTAAACACCTTTTTAGCATGGTTTCTTTTGCACAGTAATGGTATCATGTTCTATAATAGAATTCTCTAATAGGGTAGGGTTTTTAAGAGAAAAATCACTTACTTTTCTGTCCTAAGACATAGAACCTAATAAGAACTAAACAATGAATGAAGGATTTGTTTGGTTTTTTCCCTGTATAGTTCAGGCAAATGTTGTTGGGAGGCAAGAAGTAGTTGGTTTTAGTAAGAAACTTGCTTTGAACTCAAACTGTATAGCGCCATATAACTGTCAGGTTTTTGACTCTCTTTCCATGAAGGGTTGAAGGTGGTGAATTTGCCATTAGCACGTAGTCTTTATTTGAGACCTTTGTAGAATGGGCAGTTCCTTCTTTACATCACTTAGCTCGTGAATAGAGAGTTAAGAGTTATGTTGAATTAAGCATTCTGTGCCAGTAATATACATCAGTTTTATATTTAAGAAGCTATTTCTTCTGCACCGTTTATTTTTAGTACGGTGACTTTCCCGCAAATATCTACCTCTTTCTGTTGTTTACATGCTTTGTTTTTGACTTTTGTCCTACTTTCTTTTTGTGTTCTTTTTCAATGAGACCTTAAAGGGACTTTTGCTCGCAAAGTTTTAAGGGGACTTCTACTAGGGCCATTTGAAATATGCTGAAACCCTGAATATAGCTGATAGAATATTAGTTTCTGGTACTTTGCTTTTTTTCTTATTTACCATGCCTAATCAGTCTCCATCTTGCAGATTGATTTGTGATTACACTGTGAAAACTGACTGGCTTTTTCCCCTGCTGTCAGTGCGTGTCTTCTTTTTTTTTTCTTTGGTAATATGCTTAAGCATGAACAATTTTTCCCATTTTGTTGCTGAAATATATGGAATCTTTAAGATACGCTTAGCATATTGCTTTTAAATACAATGTCAAGGTCGTCGTTAAATGGACTTTACTTGAAGAGAATGATTTCAAATTGCAACTCCTTAAGTATTCTGTCCGCAAAAGGTACCAAAACACCGTAGGGGGGAAAAAAGCCCATGAAATCATTGACATTCTGTGGAAAGCACTCGGTGCATGCTTGGTGCCAGAAGCGATTTCAGAACTGTATTATTCAGATGGACAGAGTGCTAAGTTCAAAACAATGTTCTGGTGCAAGTCTCAGTAAGTCGGTAGATCTTCACATTTTTATGACCCTGAGAGAGATCTCTTGTCACGCTGGCAGGCGTGGCAGATAGTGACGAGAAGTGAAAGTAAACTACAGAACTGCCTAAAAACTCAGTGCTTCCTGGGGGCTGGGGACAGAGCAAGCCTCGCTGAGTAAATTCTGATGTGGAATGGGTCTCTGTGTTTTCTGACACAGAGGTGTATGTTTTATTCATTTAAATGATTCAGAACTGGTTTTAAGTTAATGTTAATATACCAGTTGTTTTCAGAAAGCTGTATTCTAACTGGTTTATGTTTAGTGAGGGGGTTTTCATCACGTGAGCGCGTAACCTGATAAAACTCTGGCATGCCTACTCTGGATAGGCCTGATTAATTGTTTTACTGTTGTAGAGCTCAACAGATAGCCCTCATTCTTTCTCTAATGTCATTATTTACAATCTTATTAAATTTGCAGTGACCTAGTCAAATTGTAAAAGAGCAAATGTCTTTTCCTGGGAAAGGTAAATAAAACTATGCTCCAGTTTTTCTTCATCTAAAATGGCATAGTGTATATGTAGACTGTAAACTCCGTGGGACGGTGGCGTTGCTTCCTGTAAATTCTGAAGTCACCTTTGGAGTTTATGCTTATAAATTAATGGGTGGCAAGTATTCTTTTTTTATATTACTAGGAATATTGGCCTAGACTGTAGGTTTGCGACAGGATAAGTATTATAGCTTTTACTAGAGCTTGCTTATCCAGTTGGAGTGATTACTGGTTTAAACTCAGGATTAGCAATTTGGCTTGTCTGGCCTTTCGGAAAAGAATTGTCATTTGGTCCGAGTTCTCTTTGAAATGCATACATGCCTGTCCTATGCAAATATCCCTGGTCTCAAAAATAAGCATAGTGCATGATTTGTGACAGTAATTCAGATCAATCTGTTGCACACTGTATTGCTGGGTAATGTTACAGGTTAAATGTCACCTGTTCAGTCTACCACTGAGCAAGAGCTGTCCATTATTAACTGGAGAAATGTAAGACTTACTTAAATTTGGTTAAAATCGGGAGCAGTAAAAATCACCATTTAGTTCTTCTGATTTAAGAAATAACTTTTTAATTCTGTTTGGTAAACAGGGCTTTCCTGCCTCATTTATGTGGAACTGAGAGAAGGTAAATATCGGAAATATGTTTACAACTTTTTTTTCCAGACACAGGAGTTTGACTCTCACTTCACAAGCATGCAGACTGTAGGGAAGATTCACACACTGCTTTCATTCACCTGTGTTTCTGCTCCAGAGATTCCATCTGCATTGTTTGCAGACTGTCCATGTTCTGGGACAGCAAACTTTTTACCTAAAATCATGTATACCTCTAGATTTCATCCATGTGTTCTGCTAAGTTACTACTGTACAATTTTCTTTTTCTTTTTTTTTTTTACTCTTCCATGTTAGAAAACCACCGTATTTCCATGAGGCTTTCCTTATTTGCTGTAGAAAAAAAATGAGATGGCTCAATGTTAGGGGTGTAGAGCGACAGTGAGAAGTGTAGTCTTTTCTGTTGATATTTAAGCACTTGATTTTCTGTTAGGTTTTGGGGGGTGGGGGTGGGTCTTTTCCTGATAAACTTCTTATGGGAAGACTTCTGTCAAATGGGAAGACTTTATTGCAAAGAGACATCATTCTGTTCATACTTTTCAAGACCTGTAGAGACACTTAGGCAAAATTACGCATTCCTTTCTCCTCTACGCACACATTTTCAGGTCATGCGTAATTGTCAGGTTGTCCCCATAAGGTAACTTACATTTGCCTTTTCTTCTAGTCTTACAGCAAACCCGCTGTGCAGTATACTTCTCAACTGCGTTAATAAAACTGATGCAGCCTAGACTATGGGCGGTCTTAGGGTTAAGGTGCTGGACTTCGCAGTTGTTTGGCTTTGTGCATCTGTTACAGATATCCTGTGTGACCAGTGTGATTATGGAGAAGCAGTTTAATCTATCTTTCTTGGTTCCCCATTTGTTAAATGAAGATAGGGATAGTTTATTGCTGCTACTGAAGTCTTGTGTATTTAGATGATAAACTTCTTGGGAAGGAGGCTTGTCTTTTGTATGCTTGTGTAGCAGCGAACATCTCACGTGAAACTTCAGGGCGAAACTGTAACGCAAATGTTGTTCCAGAGCTATGGCGTGTTTATTGTGCTTGTAGTTTGGAACATAGTTCTGTTGAGCCAGCTTCTGTATTAGGAAAATGGGAAAGATGAGTGTATTCCAAGTAATTGGTAGTGGTAGACATGGTAGTTAGGATTCTATCACTCCACTTTTAGGGTGATAATTTAAAGACTGAGGTATTTAAAAGCAAAAAAGCAAGTAGCTGACACTCATCTACTAATTATTCATTGAAGTAGTTGTTTCAGTTTTTAGCTTGGCAGCACCTCTTCTATACACTAATAACTGGAAAGAATTAACACAGGCACACATGACATCTGTAAATAAGTGCTTTTGTTTTGTTATCGGTGCCTGAGGCTTGCTTTGCTCCTGTGCAATACGCTGAGTGGTTTTAGTTGCCAAAGTGTTTCCATGTAAGGCACTGGTGGGTTTTGTGGGGTTTTTTTTTTTTGTTAACTTCAAAGTACTGGTTTCTGTTCCATAAACTTGCTCTTTTTGGTGTAGTACACTATTTTGTGGGAAGCATTGATAAAGGAACTGGGGGATCCATTTTTAATCAAAATACACATTTTTATAATTGATTCTTGTTTAGTAGAAAAGCTAGCTGTTTTTTTAATAGAAACTGAGAAGTAATTTTTATTGGCAGTTGTATGTAATCGCATAATTTCAAAAAACTGAAAGATTAGGGAACTTGTAGGTCTGAATACAAAAAAAATATCAAAACTTAAAGTTTCAGCAGTATATTTGAAAGTCTGTCTAGAGTATTGGACATAGGTTGAATATGTAGCGCGTGCGTGCATACGTGTTTACTGTCTTTGCAGAACTGTAAAAGATCTTTCAATTCCAGATACTTCAGTGTAGTTGCCTGGCAGTGTTCCACCTGTAGCATTTTGAGTTAATTTATAACTAGAAGAAAAGCAAATGGTGGAAAGGATTTATTTATTTATTTATTTTCCCTCCAAATGTATTTTATATATTTGTCACTGGGAATTCTAGAGTGGTTTCAAAAGCCACTGCTTCGAATTCTTACTTTTATATTTACTCCACATAGTAAATGGGTAAAAAGTAAAAAAAAATCCATAAATAGTTAATGCAGAAGTTAATGGCTGGGGATTCAGTAGCAGGCATGCTATCAGTGTCTCCTGCATCCTGCTGTCAATGAATAGGCTGAATGATGTGTGTCCTTTTCAGAAACGGACTAATAAATATCTTTTTCCCTTCCGTTAGTAACTTGGGGCCACTAAGAAGTTGGCTAGCTGTTGAACTGGTCTCCTTTGTCCAGCGGCGAGGTGCTGCCCCTGCGTGACCCCCTGCCCGCCGCTGGCTGGGGCCAGCGCAGAGCTTGGTCACTCGGTGTGTTCAGCATGGAGGGCCGTGGCGCCTGCACCAGAGCCCCCGTGCCGCACCAGAGCCCCCGTGCCGCACCAGAGCCCCCGTGCCGTCTGCGGTGACTGAAGTGCTTCAGCGGACACCTAGCACGCGCTGCCTTTGGGAGAATCCCGTCACAGCCTCATGCTTCTAAAAGCATTTGTTGGCAACGGTAGCAGTGTCTTTAAAAATGTGCTAGCACCATCTTGTGGGGCAGTGTGACTTTAATGTGGGTTGAAAGTGTGTTTTGAAGGTGTCTGCTTGAGTAGCAAATGCTGTACCTGGGCGTCTCTAATAGTGCTGGCCTCTCTAGCAGCGCTTGTGGAGAGGCATTTCTAACTGTTAGTGCTACCCTGAGGAATCCGGAAACCCAACGAATGCAATGCTGTTGCAAAGGTAGAGCAGTTTTGGTGAACGCCAGGTAACTGGTGTTAACAGTGAACGGCGACCTGCTTTATTTTGGTGTTGAAATTTGCTGTGTGCAAGTAATATACGCTTTCACTCAGAGATAAATATTGAGTTCAAATCATAGTAATGCAGTGCTGTGTCTTAGATGTTAACTTGTGTCAAAATTCTTCCTGTGACCATAATTTCCTCAGTGAGGTGACTAGAATTGTAATTTTATTGTGGCATAACATGTTTCCCTTTTGTATATTATAACAGCAAAGATAGCATTCTGCGCAAACATCAGTTATTGCACCTTCAGTATGTCTTCCAGGAACATGATACACTTGATTCTCCTCTTCTGTAATGTAAGAATAGAAGTTAAATATGTCTGTTTCAGCCCAGATATTTTTACATTGCCAAGCTGGAGCTTTTGAAATTAAAGATTAATGGAACTTTTTTCAAGAATTAAAATAATAAGTAAAATATGATTTGACGTAAATATTGCCTGAAATGTTTACGTTTTGAGCATTACAGCTTTTTTCCAGTTCACGAGCCAAACAACAAATCATAGAATCATAGAATTATTAAGGTTGGAAAAGGCCTCTAGGATTATCAAGTCCAACCGTTAAATCGAGCCATACCAAAAAAAAATAGCCCTGTCAGAACTTAGGACAAAGAAGTAGTAATGAATGCTGACTGTAGAAATAAGAATGTAGCTGCTCTTCACTTAATGGCATGTGATTGTGATAGTAATGAAGTGAAAGACTCCCTATCAAAAATCATCCAGAATCACAAGGCACTTTCTGTCTTGCCAAAGTGATACCTGTCTTAGAAGATTAAAAAGTACTTTTTTTTTTTAAATGGCTTAATTGAGTAAAGCGTTTTGGTAGTTTGGGTTTTTCCCTGCTTACACAAACAAGAATTGTGCTGAGTGAGGTACACAAAACTGAAGAAAAAATTATTTTTATATAGATAATGGTAAATATTTATCTGACAGTCTATTTAAAATTATGCAGATAATAGCAGCTTCTACTTGTATGCTCTCAGAGCCATCAAATGTGCAGTTCTCTCCCGATATCAAGATCCATTTTCGTTTGGTCTCACTTGAAAATAAAGCTCCTTTCAAGTTAAGCTATTTAAACTGAAGGCCTTTGCTCCGGTCTCAATGTGAATTTCGTATGGTGTGCATATTTTATTTTCAGTTGATCTAAATTGAAAAATAAGGTTCGCGTTTCTGCTAAGACCATTTAACCTTGAGCAAGCTAATCCAATTATAGAGGAGGAAAAGGAAATTCCTTGTACATGTGTTTTAGTGAGAGCTGGATGGCTGATAGGGGATATAACAGAAGTCTGCTTATATATTCATGTTATGAATCGGAATTCTCAGGCATTGCTTTTCGTTTGGCCAGCTGACGGACCAAGCGTGCTGCTACAAGCACTTTTGCCATATGAGGTCAATGCAGTAAATCTACCCAGGTGGAGGGAAAAGCCCAGCAAAAGAACTTGTTAATATTCTGGCTTTGTCTCGTCACTGTGAAACTGGGTTCCTACCGTGTTTCTGGTTAGGTGCTGTAAAGTAACATGAAGCTGCTGATAGTTTGTGTGCAACGGGTAATATAAAGCGTTGAGTACTTAGCAGGAATAGGTAGCTATTAAAGTCTAAGGTGATAAATGGGAAATAGTACGTAACGCTGCTGTTTCTCAAGGAGTAGCATTAAAAATGTAGCTTGTTTGAGATATGTTCTAATGGGTGCTGGAATCTGATGCATAAATACTATCACTTGCTGTCTGAGAGGGTCGTGTATTAATGTGTTAGAAAGAATAAAGGGAACTTTTGCTTTCAGCTGTCAGAGATGGAAATTCAGGGGTTCTGCTTTAGACTGACTTAATAGGCAAATCTGAATTTGTATTTCAGGTTTATGTTTATGTAAGAGGGCAGTGGTAATAGGACTACCTCCATTTGAAAGATTCAGTTTTCAGTGAAGGACATGGGCAGTAAGGGCTTTACTGTTGTTATTTAATTGTACAGTGGGTTAGTTTTCCTTTCCAATCACTGAGATTTAACATTATAATGGGAATCTAATACTCTCTTAAAAACATGTTACACACTATAGGTGGGTTGTTGGTTTTTTTCAGGGGTCGCCTAGGGTCCTGATACGAATGATAGTTTGGGGTTTTTTTATGTGTTCTAAGTTAGCTTTGTAAGCTAAAATCTGTTTTTCTTAAATACATGAAAATAGAACGATCACAGTGTCATAAGTTAGGAGTTTTATTGTTCCTGTGTGGAAGCAAAAAAATGATGCTGTGGGTAGAATATTCCAGAGATATTGGTATGTTAGTTGTTAGCGTCTGCATCCTAAAAATAAAATGTAATCTTGTTGATTTAGTTGCAGCAGGATTGATGAGTTACTTTTTTCTGTGAAAATACTGTTTTGCATTCTGCTTGCTCTTTAAAGTGCTATAGCTTTCTTCGAAAAGCGGAGTGATTTTTCAGTTATTTCTGCATGTGACACACTGAAATTTGTTCTACAAAACAAGGCACTAGTGGCTTTCTTAACTCTTAGAATTCTTCTCAGGTTATTAGAAATCCTGCAAATAACCTTTTGTTCCAGTAGACAATCCTAGGTACCGTACCACCCTGCGGTGATGGTACACCTACTGCACAGGAGGTGTTTAACCTGTGCCCATAGCCCGTGTTCGGCTTGCTAGAACAGTTAGTTCAGGTGGGAGTCGGGAGGGAGCCGGACTGTCTCCCGGCGCTCCACAGCCTAGCAGGGGCAAGTTTCAGACTGGCTGACTGCGTCTGACAGCAACAGCCTGTTCCCCAGGTGTCATCTCTTGCTAAGGTCTTGCAGCTCATCCCATCTCACACTGACACGCACACCCAGTGCTGGGCAGACCTGGGGGCACAGGACCCCAGGAAGGAGAGCGACCAGAAGAGGCTGCTGCTTCAGAACAGTGACTCTGCATCACAGCTTGCTCCTTCCTCGGATCCAAGTAGCCTTTGGGAAAGCGGGCGTCGCGGGAAGGTGACAGGAATTCCCGTTGCGCAGTCTGCTTTTGATGGTGCATTTTCCTGGGGTGATCCTGCGAGAAGGTGGCCAGAGAACTGCTCGCAGAACGTGTGTGTTGAACTTGTGCTTCTGGGAGGTGTCGGCCCAGCAGCGCTTGTGCGGGGTAGCTGTGCATCATGCATGCAGGCGCTGAGGTTGCGAGAGGAGAAGGGCTATGGACACGGCTCTTCCCGGCCGTGGGAGGAAGATAAGGTACTTGGCCTTTTCCGTTGGATTAGATGTCTCTTATTCTCGATGGTACTTGAGGAAATGCTGTCTTCCTGAATAGCAGATCGCTGACTCTTCTTCATATGGAAGTCAGCTGTAAATGAATTGTGTTCTATGAAAATGAACTGTGATCTATACAAGCTATTTTTTCTAGACCGATTTCAGACCTACATGCTTCTTGTCTTGTTTACCCACTACAAATTGGACTATTCCAAACTAACTCAAACTGAGGATCAATGTTACCGATTCAGTTTGGTTACAAATGCTCAGGATGCCAGAGTGATGGGCAAAACTCACTTATGTACCACCTTTACAGTGCACAGACGTCACTGCGGGTTAATCATTGCCTCCAACTTGTGAAGTAGCCAAGTAATAAAAATAGATTTGAGAAAAATGCTTGAGTTACGCAAAGTGCGGTCATATGATATTTTTTTTTCTCTTGTGTGCTAATGTTAATAGTCTCAGAAGTTTCTGTGCCCTATAAATATTTAAAGTATTGCAGGCTTTTTCTTCCACAATGAATGTCACGTGAAAGTACTACCATATCTCTTTGGGGGTTTTTTGTGGTTTTTTTGTGTGGGGTTTTTTTTGTTTTGTTTTGGTGTGGTTGGTTTGGTTTTTTTTTTTTTTTAAACTAATACAAATAATAGCCAACTGGCCACAAGCTTTGAAATTTAAATAGAAGTATCGTTACTACGGCATTGTCCCTACTGGGAGGAGAACCACTTTCCACACCTTGCTGAAGAATCTCACAGTGGGACAGAAGACCATTTTGAAGTCTATAGGTAGTAAGTCAAATGGGCAGCAATAACGTGGTCCTTGCCTCTTCCAAAAGAATGGCAGTATTATGCAGAAAACAAAATAGAATTAGCTGCTGGCTGCCATAAAGAGAAGACCTGATGAGCTGCTGTTGAGGATTTCTTGCCTTGGCACCACCTACAGTGAGAGGCAGGTGCCATAAGAGTGCTGTTTTCTCTAATTAAAAAGGGAGGAAGCTATATGAATTTGCCGCAGTGGAACTGGGCAATTGGGAACTGGAAGTCAAATGTGGATTTAGAAAAAAACTTTAAAAGAACAAAACTGATGCCTGCACTCATTTTGAAAGGGAGCTGTGTTGAAAGTAGAATTAACTGATCATTTACGTATCTAAATAAGTAATGGAAGTTTTAATACTTGTGGAGTATCTTGTGTGTTACTGTATTCAGTTGGCATTGAGCTGACGCACACGCACCCACTGAAAAAAAAACTCACCTGAAACTGGAGGTTTGTCGTTGGGGTTAAAAAGGAGCCCAGTGTTTCTAGGCAGAAGTAAACCACTTATTCGCTGCCCATTATTGACGTTGTTAGTTCATTCTCCCCCCCAAAGTTTTGTATAACAAGGTTGTCTTTTGTTCGACAGTGTATGTGCAACCATTTGTCATCGAATGAGGGTAACTTTTTTAAAGGAGATTTTAGTACAATCAAAGTAATTGCATAATAAAATCTCTTCTCGTGTTCTGCCTTGCTTAGTATGTGAAAAGCATGGCAAAGATAAAAACAGTTCTTTTTATGTTCAAAGCTGAATTTTGGAGACAGATGTCAGACAAGGCCACCTGTCACAAACAGGAGTGTAAATTCCCTTCCATCAGTTGTTTCTCAGCTTTTTCTTTTGCAGCAGTAAATTACCTATGGGACTCTAATCAGTTTTACTGTCCAGAGCTCTCCACAGCAGCTTTGAATCTGAGCAGCTCTTGTTACTTCAGCTGCAGCTGATCAGATAGAAAGTGTGTGCAGGCTGGGGAAAACACCAGTTACTTATGAACCATTAATTTAAAAGAGAGGACTTATACTAATCTCTGAAGGTTATTCAAAGAGTAAATTTGGTGTCGTCTTCCTTTATTTACTCAACACGTGGAGTTTGTTCCCACATCCCATTCAAAGCATCATAGAAATTAGGACTTGTCTGAAGGACATCGTTTGCCCGGCGAGAGGGTGGATGTGCGGTGGAGCTGGTGTTAAGATTCAGGTCATCAGAGGGATGTGTGGTGTAACCTAGATATATGCTTCAGAAAGAGACCTGGAAAACTATTTTCAACCTTTTTTTTTTTTTTCTTATCTTGTCCGCCTGACTATATGGTCAGGGCTTGTGGGCCAAGACCTTCCAAGCTTTTGAACTTAGAAACATTCCTGACCCTGAAAGGGCAAAGAAGAGTCTTGCATGTAGGCTTTCTAGTACACAAGAACGCTTTATTCTCTGAATCTCGGCCTTGGAAGTAACTGAGTATTAGTAGGCTCCCTCTCCCTCTGTCTTACAGCGTTCTAACAAAAGCAGACTGCTGCCACTGGTTTGTTTTTATTTTCAACTTCATTGTTGCTTTCTAAACTTCAGAAGCCTTCTCTCTGTGAGCAATTGTTCTTATTCTCATGTATGAAACAGCTAACTGGTCTTCAGTTGCACGTTCTGTGTTGTCACGAGCTTTTTGCACGATTAGCCCAAATGGGTTTTTTTGTCTGCCTGTTACCACAGTCTTTTCTGTCAGTTGTGTTTGTGTGGAGTTCGTTCTCATTCTCACCTCTCCAAGCATGGCCGTACAGAAAAGTTTATTTTTGTTATCGTTGAATTTGTATCAGATATTAGTTCCTACTGACTGTGACAGCTTGCAAGTGTGCTTGCATGTTTTTAGTTCTTTCTGCTTTTTATACACTCCATGTTCTCCCTTTTGTCTTGCCTTTGCTGAACTCTGTTTTTAAAAGAGAATGTAGTGGAATCTAGAAAGCGATGTTGCTGCTAAGCCTTCTGTTTTAGCATGCAAAACTTGGTAGTAAGTGAATTTAAATTAATGTAACGGGTTTTGTTTTCACATTTGTCGAGTTACAGTTCTGTCACTTGTTTAATGTGCTTTAAAACTGCTCTGCTATTGAAAACTCTGGTCTGACCATGCTCTTCAGTCCATGTTCCTGCTAGTTTGTGTGTCCTTTATGCCATACAGATGCACTGCCAGTTGAATTAGCTCACTGCTCAGGCAGGAATATGTGTATTTATTGTTTGTTTCTTGGCAGAGGTAGCGTTTAAGATCGGTGAGCTGATGCAAATTCCTGCGTGGCTGTCTAGGCACTGGTGTTGGCGCAAAAGGGCGTGCGTGGCTTGGGGGGAGCCCAGTGCTTGGCCTATGCTGAGCGTGGTCAAACTCTGTGCCTGGGTCGGAGCTGATTGCATGTGACGGGGGAAATGTGGTGCGTGAGAGCTCCGTCGTACGAATTCGCAATAGCAGGTAGAGATTAAATAACATCTGAATTTGCTCTGGCTTTTGAATCAAATTAATGTCTAAGCCTTCATTGTAAGTTTTGGAAAAAAGAAAATCTTCCGTGTAGCTTGACACTGCATCTGCCCTTAAAATTTTGTCACTTGTGATTTGCAGTGAAAGTACGTAGTCCCTACAGAATTATTATCCAATTAGAAATAAAATTCCCCAGTTTCTTTTGAGTCACTGTGAAATAATTGTTCTAAAATGAATCTAAGTGTGTACAGATTGTATTTTGGGAGAGTTAATTACAAACTGTGTGGTTCAGGGATTTAGTGCAAGAAGAGGAAGAACAGTTGATGGAAGAAAGGAAAAAGAGAAAAGAAGACAAGAAGAAGAAGGAAGCTGCTCAAAAAAAGGTATGTTGAACACTTAAAAAAATAAAAAGCCATGCTTGTGGGTTACTTATGTTTCATCACTAGCAAATACTGGTTTAGTTGTTGTTATTCAGAAGTGTTTTCTTTTTAATTTAATGTTTTAAGCTTTAAATGTACTGTCAGTTACTTGGTGGTAGCTGACATGTGGAACATCTTAATTGGCTTTGTGTACAGTTTCTTCGGAGATAAATATTCTTCTGAGGTGGCCATTCTTTTTCCTGATCGTCAGTTGAAGCAGTTTCAAGTTTGAAAACCTCCTCAGTGTTGGTGCATTTATTAGTAGAATAAAATTACCAATTTTTTTTAAGATAGTGGCTTCCAGCTGTATCCTTACTTTAATATAGCTTCTTGTCCTTCAATATGGAAACATACATGTCATAACACAATTTGCATTAGGGAAGGTGGATAAGACTGAAAATGTTGACAGCAAAGGTGTTTTGGGATGGTAACATCACAGAAATGCTTGTGAAGGCTTCAGAATTCCTGTTTCCTGTCAAGATATTAATCATGGCCATTGATTCTAAATATTGACCCTAAGCTTGAGAGGAGCTTGTAAATCTGGTTTTAAAAACATGGCTGTTTCAGGCTTGGATTTGCTAACTGGTGGTAGCAAAGTGAACCTGCCTAACAGTTTTTCTTTGATTCCGTTGACTAATACTTACTATATAGACAAAAAAATCAGTTGTCAGCTCTCCCTGTTTGTTGGCCTAAATAAAAGTGTTCGTTGTGCACCTGTAAAAAATTATGTATGTCTAATCTTGCAACAAATCTAAATGAAATAGTACTGGAGGGGTACCCCTAGAAGAGGTACTTGCTCATATTTCAGAACGAGAGGTTCTTTTCAGTAGCTGAGAGCAAAGCTGCATAATAATTTTTGGACCTCAATTGTAAATTTATAAATCATTTTCCTGTTGGAATTTTTTTGAATTGGAAGGTGTAACAGGAAAGGAGCTGGTTTACTTGTAGAATTTGAATCTTTTAAATAAGTATTTCTTTGTAGCTAACTTTCTCCTCCAAAATTTAGTATTTCCGTGAGTTTGAAAGGCATGTTTGGGAGTGAAATTTGTAGAAGAAATAAAAGCATAAATATCTTTTGATAGTGGAGAGACTAGACCTTTGCCTAAAATTGAAAGTTTTCCTTACACTTTCTCCTGCTGTGGAGCACCTGCTAGACTGTTCTTCAGAAGCCACAGGTCTTTACTGATGTGCTGTGTTCTCTGAGTAACAAAATGTCAAGTGCGTGGACTTTGCGTATCAGGAGTTTAAGCAGCTTCTATGGACAAAGAAGTAGGATGCCACAAGGATGCTCAGGTGCATTCCTGGAGAAGCTTAAACTTGATCTAGGTTGAAGAGAATATACCTCTGAAAACCACAGTAACAAACAACTGCCAGTTAACTTAGCTGTTTTAAAAAAAGCAAAAGTCCCAGTGCAGATGTGCCTTCATTCTAGATGAAAATGAAAACCTGCTCATGTCGGTTCCAAGGGAGGCAGAATCCCTTTTCTGTTCTGTTAATATTTGTGAGTAGTTTCAGATTGACCAAGATTGCTCATTTTGTTTTGTAAGCTAACTACTTTTGTTTGATCTCTTAAGAATGTACTCTTTTGTATTATCAACCATAGGCTCTCTAGCAAAAACTTTAAAGCCTTTAACTGTGCACCAAGTACTGGTATATTTTGGAAGTCCCTAGCTGAAATATGTTCAATTTTTTTTCTTTTAGAGAATAGCACCTTAGTATAAAAAGCAGCCAGTAGCCTTACCCTATGACCCTTCCTCTTCGCTGATCTCTTTGGGTGCTGTGGATAGTCAGAAACAGCAAAAAACTTTGAAAAAATTTAAGTTGTCTTATTTTCCTGTTCATAGGTTAGTGCCAAGCTAAAGAATTGCTTTTTAACTCAAGTCACAACTGGGAAGGGGGGCTGGGGTTACAAGCTCTCCAGAGTAAGCTCTAAACACATGCACAGGCATGGGAAGAACTGAAGGGGCATCATGTAATCATACCATGGAAGGAAAAGCTAATGCTTGGGTTTTACATATGCTGTAGTTCTTTAATAATTGGACCTAAAAGTAGTAGGAGAACAGCAGCAATCACAGAGGTGTGACACTTAACTGAGAGAAGCTATTTTTTCTTGAGTAGTGCTTGCATCCTGATGCTGAGCAGCTTTCGCGGGACATCAACTGTCGTGTTCCATTTACCCTTTTATGATTGTTTAAAAATGTGTTTTGAATGCTTGGTTCCAAGCCAGTTGCTGTGCATACAGTACCCTGGAGTTTGAAGTGCATACAAAACTTCCCAAGTCTTCAAAATAATTTTTTTAACCAGATCTGTTCAACAAAGAGCATAATGAAAAGCCGTGGCATTATGCAGCGGCCCTAAGTACAGCAGTTGCCTTTTGAAAGGTGAGGAGAGGGGCAGTGGTGGTGGGGGACGCGGGGTAATAAGGGTACAATAGGCAAACACTGAAGACGGACGTGGTGTGGGGTTTCTGATACGCTCCTGTAAGCAGCCATTGGCTTTATTTTGGCTTTCTTAGTTCCAGGGGCTGATGCATTGCTGTTAGTAGAGTAGATTTTCTTCAGAAGAGGTTTTGCAGTCTTTAGCTATTTTTAGCAAGCTCTAAGAGCATAAATTAAAAAAAAATTAAAAGCTTGCTCCCAAGAAACCTTGAGCACAAGAGGCTACGTTTTGAACTATTGGACAGTATAACAAATTTTTGTATGTATCCTCGCCTTTGTCAGCTTAAGAGGTTGAAAAAGAGGGTTTTTCTGTTAATGTACTCCTAATTTCTTTGAGAAGTGAGGCTATGGCACCGAACAGTCATTAATAAAGTTTCAGTAGTCAGCCCTAACAGTGCCAATGTCTGAATATAACCAAGTCTTACATCAGATCAGTGAATCAATACATTTTTCTCGCATTCACGTGGGCTCTCTTTTTCCTCTCTCCTCAAGGTTTTAATTATAGACAATCACAGCTCAAGTATTATCGCAAATTTATTGCATTCTGTGAATATATGAAATCCCATAATTAAAATGGGTTGTATACGGCTACCAGAGTGACCATATCAAATTAAATCTTATTTTGCTTTGGGGATAGTACATTTTAAAAGCGATAATTAAGAAGACCCTAGTTTCGGGTAGGAAGAACTAGGATTTATGCTTTTGAGAGGTCCTTTATGAAGTCAGTTTCACTATATTTTATGGTTAAACCCTCACAATTAAGGTGCACTTCCATACAGGAAATGTTTCTTTCCCCATTTCTATCCTGTGATAAAATTTTATTCAAATAGATCTCATCTTGGCCATGTCACAGGTGTATCCAGTTGAATATTGGCAGTGAAAGACTTAAAGCTTTTGCACATACTTTCTTACTTCCTTTAAATTTCTAGGTCCCTCCCTCTCCTTCCCCTGCTGTATTCTGCAGTAAAAGTGGTGGAGGTTCCTTGCTTCCAGGCACAGTTTTTAACTCACTTCAAAGATCTTAATTTGCAAGTTTAATTCAGTCTGTTCCATGTACTTATCTTTCAAATTAATTTTGTCTTCTATAACATTTGAACAGCTTTCTAGGCATAAGGAATAATAGGCCTGGGTTGGTTAGAGAGACACTTCTGAAGTAGATAATTAAATAACTTTAAAATATTTTAAAAGAGGAGAGTCAAAAGCTAATGTTGCTTTATGAAGTGGCACGTGCACATGTGGTTTTCCTCTTATCTGCCTACATCACTGACATTTCTTTTTTCTTGTTCTAGGCCATTGAACAAAAAATCAAAGGTAAGTTACTTTAGAGTTATTTCTATTCTGTATATATTATTTCTGCATTTTTAAATATGTTGAATCAGATGGGTCACCTGAAAGCTCTTCTCAAACTAAAAGATGGGATCCTTGAAGCTTCAGTTGCACTTTTTCAAACAGTGACCACAAAAGACTAGAAGAGTAATGGCGAAGGGTTTATTCCAGGGATTGGAGTCTTCTGTTCTTCCTATTTTCTATTCTTAATTACTGGTACAGCACCAGGCATATACATAATACCTTGAGTTCTTTTCCATATTTGCTTTTTTCCTTACCCTTTTTGATTTGTTTGAAAAGTGTACAAACACTCTAACGCTTCAAGTATGACCATGTATATATAGATCCACGTAATGGATCTGTTTGGAACTTAATTTCCAAATGTCCTAAGTGCAACTGGTGCTGGGAACGCTTGATAGACAAGTAATGGATACGTCTAGTTTTAACTGACTATTGCATGTGGGGAGTTCATCCTGACAAAATGACCAAGATGACAGTATCTGAAAGCTGTAATTTCGATGTTCGGTGGCAGGCTGGGAACGCTGCAGTTATTCTGAATGTTTGTGGGTTTTATACAGGTCTCCATTCCAACCGGCTTCTATAAAGGGGAAAAAAAGATTCTTTTCACTTTTTTTTTTTTAATTCTAGCTCATAACCTGTTAGTTGGGAAGTGGATGATAATTGCATAAGTGTTCACGTGGAGTGCTTGCTGAATCCCTGTTTTCTGGGAACACTGGGTTTAATTTGATACTTACTTGAGCAGTGGTAGAAAGAGGAGCTCGGAAGCCCCGCTTAGCGGAGATGCAATTACTGTTGGAAAAATCAAAAAGTGTTTGAAGTGCCATTCTGGTATGAAGGTAATAAAATGGTAAAGGACATACTGCACTTGAGAAGAGGCAAAGAAACGAATGAAAGTGTCCATTACCGAGGTGTGCGTTTGAAGAAGCATCCTAGTTCGCATGTGGTTGAAATGGAGGAGGCAGGTTCTCCACATAAAAAATGCACCAGTTCTCCTGCTGAGGTCTGCAGTACCAATTACCAGGTATTAGGACACACATTTACGTCTAGTTTATTTAAGTGCAATGTGTACTTTAGTGTGAGTGTTCAAAAGGGGGAAAAACATGCCCTAACGATTGAGTAGGACCAATAGGTTTTCGGTGTGTGACGATGCTCTGCGGAGGGAAGGAGGGCAGCCTGGGTTCTGTGTCCTGGGGAGTTCTTCTGGGTGGTGCTTTGAGGAAGCTGATGTTTTGGTTATGGAGTTGATCGCTTGAGGCAGAGGGGGCTGCCGGAGCACGGTGGCCGCAGGAGTGTCAGGGTGCCGTTCCTGCAGCCGGTGGCGGTCATGGAAGCTTGTGTTCTGCGTGTGGAACCAGCCTGTGGGTTTCACTGAGCTGGCTGTAGGTCCTGGCCCTTCCAGCCTGCCTCTGGTCACTGAGATCGGTTGGGAATTCTACGTTTGTCCTTAGGCGCAGGATTGGATACTTCATAAAAATGCTGGAAGAGTAGTATAATTAATAAATACTCTTCACTTGTTCTTTTTGAAGCACCCTTTTTCAAGCATTGCATGGAATTGCATTTGAAGTACAGGCTAAGCGTTTGTTTTCTTCTGTATATCCCTGCCATAAGGCTTCTAAGATTTGTGAGTGTTTGGTTTTATTCTGAAATAATAAAATATATCTGAAAGACAGTGAAAAAAGGAAAACAATAAAATACTTTGCTGTAAACAATAACGTTCATTTTTGATGGACATTTGACCTAAGTACTTGTGACACACGGATGCCGGTGCAGCCTGTCAGGGACGAGGCTGCAAAAGCAAATGGCTAAAAATAGCATGAAGGCAGGAGGGCAGTAATTCTGCTCGGTCGGCTACTTGATGCTAATCTTCAAATTGAAAGAAAATGCCTCTCTTTCGAAGGACAGAGTAAATCTTCCCCCTCCCCACCTCCGGAGGCCTAATGTTTACTGCTGGAAGTATTAAGTTCCAACTTTAATGTTACATTATTCTTAAAAGGGTATTTCAGGGAGTTTAGCAGGAATTCAGAGTTGTCAAAGAAAGGCAAGCTGGCAGTCCGGGCATAGTAGTACAGACGTTACAGGATTCAGATACACAACTTTCTGCAACAGTTTCTGTAGGAACAAAATTCGTTGCTTGTGGTGCACATAGCTCTTTCATTGTTTCAACAGTTTTGCCTACTTGTATTCAGGATGCAAATTAATGTTTCATTAGCTTCCAAGTTTCCATCGCGTTAATGTCTTAAATAATTTATTCTGTGCGTGAGCTGAAGATAAAATACAAGAGTATAGGATCTCTAAATAATTTAGAATTATGTTCCTTCTTTCAGAAAAGTAGCTGGTTAAGTGGTGGGGGTGGGTAGGGAGGTTATTTCTTGTTTTTAAGCATAGTTCAGATGGCTCCAAAATGTTGTTTGAGCTAAGGTAGAAATTGTACCAGCTGAAGTAGCTACCAGTGTTCATGTAAAATTATAAGACTCCCTTCTGAGGAAGCTAATACTGCTGATTTTTTTTTTTTCCCCTGTTCAGGATTGGGAAAGGAAGTAATGAAGATTATGCTTATATAAATGTTTCTGGTACGAGTAGCGTTTTAATACTGTAGTATGGTCGTTAAAAATGCATGTATGTCATTCCCGTGGATTTCAAATATTCTAACCTGTCTAGTTTTATACCTCTGGTTTTATTGAAAGAGGGAAGAGGCGGTTCATAGGAGTTAGAGATGGATGTAGTATTTGGTTGCTAAGTGGAAGGAGTCTCTATTTGTGCAGCAGCTAGCGTAACAAATTCGTACATCAACAAGTGCCCTCCAAGTGCTCTTGTACCAGGTATTTTAGGAAGAAATAAGTATCGTTTGAAAGTCCTTATTTGTTGAGAATACTGCACAATTGTCAATTGTTGTGGTATTTCTTCTAGCTTGGCAAAATATGTATTGTTGCTGTGTTTAATGTCAGTGCTATTAAAGACAGACAAATCAATCCATTTACCCTGAATTTCTCCTAAGACAGGACTCTGCAGACCACACTGTGGCTGCGAGTAGCTAATGATAAGCCAAGCACTAAAGTAAATGCTGTTTCAGAAGAACGTTTGAGTTTGGTCGTAGTTGCTCACTTCAGGAATCATGGTGTACTTCTGCAGAATGAGATTTCATTATGAGATGAAATATCTTTTTGCACACACTTTAATGTAGTACATAATACCCTCGAAGTAACATATGAAATTTGAACAGCGATGTTTGTGTTGGTGCCAGTGTTGTGGTTAGTTGTTCTGACTGCTTTTGTGCTTTGCGAAACAGTACAAGCTGGAGCTGAAAACATCTGTCAATCTTCTGTTCCGAATTCCCCTGCTTTGTAGAAGGCAGAGGCATAAAGTACTACTTTTATTGCAGAACAGAATAAACTTTGAATCAACCACTGAAACGGAAAGTGCTTTTAAAAATAGCTGGGTGTGGAATTGAAATCTTTGACTCATATTTCCCACCTTGGAAACTTCTTACTCATTTTCTTCTCTGTGAAGCAAAATTGCCCGAATACACTAACTCTTCTGTGTTTTGTCGGGTTGGTTTTTTTTGTTTGTTTTTTTTCCACTTGCCTAACTATGCTTTTCCTGATTGGAAAAACTGTTATGCTAGCTTTTAAATCTTGAAAGCGAATAGCAAAAATGAACAGAATAAGAAACGCTTGCTGTTAAAATTACCCGTAGGAATGGCATACAACTTACCTTTGTGCGGATCTTCAGGGGTTAATGAATTGGCAAACAGTTAGATATTTTCCAGATCAGCTAGCTGAGCTTACAGCTGCGGCCATTTTTCCACAACGAAAATTCTAGCACTACATCTTACGTGTGTCAGCTTGAAAGCCAGACTTCCTCTGTTTGCCCTTCAGCATTCCAGCACTGACAACTCTTTGGGGCATGACACGCAGGGAGAGAGCATTACAATACATTTTTAAGAGGTCAGCTTCAGCAGCAGCAAGAAGCAGCATTTAAATGACAGTTTGGTGCTGTTCTTTGTGTGGTTTAGTAGACGATTTGATCTTTGTACGCTGATTTTGTGCAAGTGAGAAACTTTTCCATCTGCATTAAAAAGTTATTCAAACAGCTGCCATTTTTTTTTTATTGGAGGGGGAGTTTAAGTCACTGGGCCCCTACTCCAGGAGGAGTTGGCAGGCAGCACTCCTGGAGCAGTAAAATGACACCATGCTTCTCCTCCATTTTCTAATGAAATCTGCAGAGTGGGAAAGCAACACAAGTTGGAAGCGTCTTTCTTTGGAATCTCTCTGTAAACTGTAACTTCACCATCCCCTGCCTTGTGGGTTTTCAGCAGGTTTGTTCTTTATGAAAATCTGTCATTTTTAATAGTCGTTTCTGTAAACTTGCTGTTACTAGTCGAGTAAATTAACTGTGATAGACTGTAAGTCTGTGAATATTATCTTTCTGCCTTAATATGATTCAAAATAAAATACTTTGTGCAGAACAAACTTTTATTAAACAAGCATCTTGTTTATAACAGATTAAAATATTAAGATAATGATTAAGGGGTGTTGGAATTTTTAGTAGCCATATTGGAATATTAATGTATTATTTAGTCTTCTGAGAAGTTGTGGATCAGAAAACATTGGACAGGATAAATTGTATAGCTTAACTTCCTCTGTGGTACTTAGGGAAGTGAAGGCAAGGGAATTCTGTTGCACTGCTGATTAATTTCAGTTTGAAATTAGCATACGAATGTAAACTCTGCATATTCTTTAGTACAACCCTATGACCTCGCAAGATTCTGATTTAGTTTGCTGATCATAGGAGAAAGAGTTACTGTATCTGCTAAGGAAATGAATGCATAGAACATATGAGAAATATAATTTTCTTAAACTGCTTGTGAAGTCTTGTTCATGTCGTAGCTTAGGGGCTGGCTTGGCAGAAAGCAGCTTGTTTATTAGTTGCACTCTTACATAAGTCGAAAGTGATACGATTACGGAATCCAGTAGACTCGCACGTAGTAATACGCACTTTGTCTTAAAGTAGCTTTAATTAGGAAAGTAAAGTATTAATGTTGCTGCGTTGCAATACTGCCCTAAACATGCTACTGCAACTCCAGGCGTCTCGTGGAATGTCATATAGAAACGATTTTACTCTATCTGAGAGGAACAATTGTATGTGAATAGTCGTAGTGGTGTAGGAAAACGGCATCTCTTTCATTGACCATGTTATGGGGTGTCGTATGTTGGATTAAAAATCTCTGCAGGTGAGGTGTACTTTCCACTTAAGCTGACAATAAAAAAAAAAAGCTGAAATACAGCGTGCAGAAGGCTGAGGGATGTATGTGTCCCTAAGTGGTGCCATTGCTGTCCGACCACTCTGTTGGCTTGATAATGATACACTGGCTGCAAAAAGTGGTGGTTTTCTGCGTATCGCTGTCAGCACACCTCAGGTGTAGGCTGAACTATGTGTTAAACTGTAAAGAGTAATGAGCGTGAATCCGTTGCAGCAGAAGGCATACTGATAGATCAAAAAGTTGAGATTTGGGCAGTAGTTATACAGATTTTGACATGTGAAGATTCTTGAAATTATTATTTCAAAGCTTGTTGCAGTACCTGGACCACAGAAACGTGCTAAGTGCTTGTACATCAAATTGCTGACAATTGTTAAATTCTCAGCTATTTGCTAAAGTAGGCGCCCCCCCCCCCCCCGCCCCCGGCTTAGTCATTTTCAGTTATTTTAATTATTTTTAAACCAGGAAATTTGAAAAGGAATAAATGGAAATAGATTTGTTTAAGACGTCTTTGTATTGGTGAAATTGAGTTTTGATCATAAGCTGTTGTCGCGTGACATGCATCAAAACATCGTGCAAGGAATCTGTTCTGAGTTACCTATTTTTTTAACACAGGTAACAACTTAAATGGATGGAATCTTGTATGGTGCTGGTGACTTTTATCAACTTGCCAATTTATCTAAGAGCTTTTGAATACCTTCTAAACCCCGTGCTCTGTACATTAAACTGACTTATGTCTTGGCCATTCCTCTCCTTAATTCTGTCCTCCGCCAGTCAGCTGTGAAATAGAGAGGTCACTGCTGCGTCCGAGGAGGGGAGGTGGGGCTGTGGCGTGAGCACATTGGTGAGCCCTGGAGCTGGGGGGTACTCCTCCTCTCCCCTTCAGACTTCTGTCAAGGGCCTGTAGCTGGCCACCTGTGAAACAAGGAGGTCCCTAAATTTATCTTTTCTAATTTTCTTAAGTAGCCTAAAGATAAGATTCCATTAAAACACAACTCAGCTGCTGATTCTTAGGTGGTGCTTTATGCTGAAGGCCTTCATGTTTGCGTTTTTCAAAATATGTGACTGCGTATTATAGTAGAAATTTAAAAAAAAAATGGTCATAAGTAGCATTGACAGTATTCTAGTCTTTGATTTCAAATCAAATCTTTGAATCTTTGAATTCAATCAAATTGATTCTTTAAACAAAAGTTTAAGGAGTTTGTTTTCATTTCTTTCTTATGTTGTATTACGTGTATCTGTTCCTGAAAGTGAATGATAAAATGGTCTTTAAACAAAACCAAAAAACTTAGGAAGTCCCAGAAAACTACATTTTCAGTCATGTAGTAACAATATTCCTGCTGCTGGCATGCCAGGAAATTAAATGGAACACAGCAGGGAAATGGTTTGAGGATGCTGCTCTTAAGCCCCAAGTCGTGTATGTGTAGATGCTGCCAGTGTACAAAACTATTCTTGAAGATAAATCCAGCCTTATAGTAACCGACACCCGATTTGCCATCGGGCTCCTCCTCGCCCAGCAGCGCAGAGCGAGAGCCCTTGCTGGTCCCGAGCAGTAGCACCTGCCTCAGTTTCCCCCTTTCCTAGCACGCAGGGTCGGTCCTCTTCCGTAGCCTGCCACCACCTTGGAGGTGCCGTTGGAGCAGGTTGGTGGAGATGCGTCCCGAACTCTTCTCTCATAGGACCTCAGTGAAAAAAAGTGGGGATGACTTTAACCTGGATCACTCTTCCCCTCTGTTGGCTGTACAGCCCCAGAAAGGGTTGTGTTGCGGGGGAGGGAGTGACCTGTAGCTGGTAGGAACCTCTTCAGATGTTTGTCGCCAGAGAAGTTGCATTACGGAGCTGTGCCCTTGCTGTCAGCAGCAGGAATTGCCGCACACGTTAAACTATTTTTCTTTCAGTAACTTCTAAAACTGCCAGTTTCATTTTGTGGAGCTCTGAGTAGAGGTGGTGCCCTGACCACGTAGGGAGGTCATGATCGAGTCTTGAGGTATCTCGAAAAGTTCCACAGTAAATGTAAACATGCTCTCTGGATATCTCATCCAAGAAATTTGAAAGGTACGTTAGCATATCTGTCAGGTAAGGGATTGGAAGTACAGCGTCCCTGGTGTAGTGGTTGGGATGAACGGCAGTAGCACCAGAAGCACACATCCCGTAGCTCACAGTACTCCTTCCGTCCACTGAGCCTGGTTTACTAACCAGTTACCCCTGCCTGAGCACCCCCACACTTCCCGCCCTCGCTTTTGTACTGGTTGGGGTGGAGGTGTTAAGTTGAGGGTGTTGCGGTTTTCCCTTTGTTCAGCATCTGAGTTTGGTGTGTTCGCTCACAGCTGACCTCTGCAAATTATTTGACCTTCATCTTGCCTTGAAGTGGCTGTGCTGTGAAGGCTGAAAGATAACTTGGAGTTGCAGTTGCGCATTTGGCATTTTATCAACGTCGGCACAGTCCTGCCAAGCCGCGATGGGGGCTTCCTGTGCTGTTAGCTTTTCCTGCTGGCAACCTTAAGGGTTTTACGTATTCTCCTTTGGATGTTAGGGTTGATAAAGCAGGCAAGTCTTAACAATACGCTCTGTATGTCCTGTTCACCTCTTGGTCTTTTTGTGCAAGACCATAACATTTTTCTCTACGTAACACTTAAGTTTCCCATTGGAGTAAGATTTTTCTTTTGTACTTCAGTATTTTTTTAAATAAAGTTTAAATGCCAAAACAAACTGGCATAGCGCTGATTTGTCAGAAAAAGCTGCAGAAAGCTTGTTAGTAGTAGCATACTTTAACTGAGATAACTTTGTTAGGAGTGATAGCACAGATCTGGAAGCAGAAATATGTCTTGCTATTAAAGCTGTGTGATTATGGGATAATTGAGCTTTTAATGGGGAATGAGTTACAACTTGAACCAGAAAAAATGCTGCAATTACATAATATATAAGCACATCTAAGAATATTGACTTAGTCTTCAGTTTTTCAAGTTGCTGTTCTTATGAATAACTTTGTCCAACTTTCTTTTTTTTGGGGGTGGGGGTAGTGCCAGAACAAACAAAGACAAGTGTAAGCCAGCCTCAGCCTGTCACCTCTAACGGCACTTCCACAGTAACCAGCACTAATAATAATGCCAAGCGGGCCACAGCCAACAGTCAGCAGCAGCAGACCTTGCCTCGATACCCTCCTCGTGAAGTACCACCGCGATTTCGACACCAGGAACAGAAACAGCTTCTGAAACGAGGTCAGCAGTTACCAGTTATAGCTGCAAACCTGGGATCTACTCCTAAAGTATTAAACGGCCAGTCAGGAGGCAGCACTGTCACAAATAAACAGCCAGAGACCAACGGAGAAGTGCCGAACAGCAGCAAAAAACAGCCAGGTGAGGGGGAGGTACCTTGTTTTCCTTTAACTAAAGTCAAATACTTTAAATTCCATTTCAGTGAAATATTTGAGCTAATATTATTTAAACTTTAAATGTAAGCTCTAGCATGATGAGATATTTTCCTGTGTCGTAGCTTAATATTACAGGATGTTTTCAGCCATCTTTGTGCAAGTTTCATGCTGAAACTTAAGACATCTTAGTTGCTTGTTGTTGCTAGTGGTGTACAATAGACAAGGCTGTTTGAACAGATGTTGAAGCCAATATGACCACTGCGATGTTCTGAATTTCCAGTCTTTATCTTAATAATTGATCCAAGCGTGACCGTGGTACGAAGCGCCTTTCCTGCATCCAGTTTTGATACACAGGTCTCACAAGGAAGAGTCTTTCGGGCAGTTCCCAGAGCATTCTGAACAGCATCTCAAGACTTTTTTGTTCTTCCTATCTAGAGATACAGATAGGGTGTTTAAGAATATCAGAATTGCTTTTTGTTGCTAGGTCAGAGTTTTTCTTTGTTCATCTACCTGAAGCTAGGTTGTCTTACAAAATGGATCAACCTTTACCTTTATTACTATTAGTATTTAAGTATAGTTATCCTTTATTGTTTTGGCTTGTTATGCATTCTCTTCAGATACCCTTTCAAGAGTAGCAAACTTACCTGTTACATGTGCATAACTTGCCGTTCAGTGAATGTACTAGCATGGAGTTCAGCAAACTTTTTGGGACAATAAGGGTAGTAAAAGTAACTTTCTTTGTATGGATCTAGATTTTCAAAGGGATTTGGTATTAATGCATGCTAACGCTTAATATGTTGGACAAATACTTTATTTTTACACTTGCATTTATTTTTTGATGTGCACGTAGCAGTGATGTACACAGCTGCGATGAAACACCCACAGTTTCTTCTGAAACTTTTCTGAATTCCCAGTGTTTCTTAAAATTAGTGCTTTATACACCACAAAAGATGTGACTCCTAGCCCCTTCAGTAACAAAAAAGATTTCTGGAAAATGGCCTTGATGTTTCAAGTTTTAGTTAAATTTTGAGCTGTTCTGATTACTGAATCTTGAAGAAGCAGTATTTAAAATGAAAGTAAACAATCAAAGCATTGGAAGCAGTTTATCCATGTGCCCCTTGAGGAACGTTTCTAGTATTACTTTCCAGTATTATTTTTGTAACATACTGATAGAACTCTTTACCGTTCCAAGAAGTGGTTTTTAAGCAGTTAATTTTTTTTTACTGCACCTGTATAATTTCGTTCCTGTCTATAGTCAGGTTTAAAGTAACCTTTCATATACTTGCTTATAAGATGAAACTTTCTCTCCAGCATGTATCCTCTACCAGTCAAATCGTGTGGTAGCAAGTAGTGATTTAAATAAAAATTCACCTGTAAACTAATCTAAGAAATTACTCTCTATAACCTATTAAACCTCCCAATTGTATCCAGAGTTTTTTTGAGTATACTCTCCTTCATTTCACCTCTTGTGAGCACCAGCCCAATATTTAATTAATTGGGTTCCCATTTGTATATTGCATTCTTCCCACTTCTGCTCAATTTTGCTTGATTTTTGTGCTGCTGTGGCTGGACAACCTTTAGGCTGTCAACACGTCCCTGTGCAGTGCTGCCACAACACTGTACTGAGTGTCTGAGGCAACTGCTCTATTGGGAGTAGTTCTGCCATTTGAATAATATGTCAATTATTACAATAATATGTCTACATGTCCAGCTGGTAACTAAAAGCTTCTGAGAGCCTTCAGGGGAGAGAAAGGTTGGCCAAATCATTTCCCCCTCTTAAGAAAAGATGGTATTGTCTGTAGCATCCCGTCAGTCACTGTACTGTCAGGTCTGTGTTAACCGTGTGCTGTGCTCAGGGCATTCCCGTGTGTGCGAGGTAGGCTGGTCAGAACCGACAAGCGGGCTTGGGAGGCCAGGGTCTGGTTTCTTAGGGCCGTGTATCTGTATGCTTGAAAGATCCCTTTCCTCGAGTGTAACCAGGAGCAACGTCTGGGTTGGATGTTTCGTGTTCTTTGAGGGATGTAGGTAAGATGATAATGTGAAGGAAAATAATTTCTTAGTGCTGGACTTTTGTAATGATTTCAAAATCTTGTCTAATGAATTGCCTGTGAGGTAACGTGGAGGTGGCCGTAGTCCAGCGGCATGCAAGAGTGACTTAGTGTCTTTTGACACCTTTGTACCTGAAAGGAAATACTACTGTCACTTGCCTGTCTCAGTCTTACTCACTCCCTCTCCCTAGTTCCTCTTTTAGCCCCCAACAGCAACTTCTAGGTACTCTCCTTGTTGTTACCTCTGGAATTAAAAATCTCATGAAATTTGACATATCTGTAGATCCCTTCCTAATGAAAGAATATCCATGTACAGGCCATTTGGGTTAACACATTTTTGTACCTTAATGGAATATCTTTGAAGATTGTTAAGTTCTTGACTTTTTTTTTTAAAGTATTATTTAATAGATATTGGAATGGATCTGTATTTAGGGCTAAAAGAAAAGCTAGCTTGAAATGTTGAAGTCAAAATTGCTGGAATTTATAACGGCTCCAGCTGTTGTATCTGTCATTCCCTGACAGACCCCGGGGTAGGCTTTCTCCCCAGTTCCAGCTGTGGTTAGAACTGTTTGGTCAGTGCTTTGTAAAACACCAGTACTGCTAAATTGAAAGTCTTCCTTTAATTGTCCCAGCCACAGTAAGTTTTTACGTCTTCAGTATTGGAGAATTTTTTACTCGTATCAACGGGCAAAAATAAAATATCTCTTTACTTGTGTTTTGTGTGGACAATCATCTTCCATTTTGAAAACTCATCTGCTTTGTTTAGAAGTAAAGCTTAAGAAGGGACAGTCCTGTGGGCTGGTTTTATTCCTGCTGTTCTTAGGACATTTGGCTTATCTTTTTAGTAAAGCCACGTAAGTGAAGCTCATGCCACGTAGTACTTCTGAAACTGGTAGAGTCTTGTACGAAGATGGTTATTTTAAGAACTCTACATAAGTAGCTCTTTATCAGAACATTTTCGTACCCAGTTCAGTAGTTTGCTTTACTGGAATTTTCCCCTATGTGTAAACTTCACATGAAAGGCAGGTCTCACGTGCTGCCTTGGTGTGCGCGTTTGCCTCTGTGCTTTGTAAGAATAGCCAGGTGGTTATTCCACAATGAGGTGATGTATATAGTGAACTAAAATATTTGCCAGCAGTAATTGCTTACAACTGTGGGGCAGAACAAAACAGGAGAGCAGCATCAGGCTCCTGGCGCTAGTCCAGTTACTTGACTTCCTCCTTTGATGTGAGTGGGTCTCGCTTTATCCTCGTGCATCTCGCAGCAGAGCTGCAAAATTATGTTACAGCCAGAGCCTTTGGAAACAAAAGATGCTTCCTGTGACCTGAGGGGTTTTTCCTGGTTATTGAAGGAGTCGGGGAAGAAGGGAGCAGTTGGGATTTGCAGTTAGTAGTGATGGAGATTGACTTAACTTAGGGAACGTTGCCTTAAATGTAACAGTTATGGTCTCCAACTGTAAAATCTGAATCATTGAATTTGCATTTGAAACATTAACTTTGATTTCATACGCTGCTGCCTATAGGACACTTAGGAGGAAGAAGCTCTGAAAGAGTGGTAAATGAAAGTTTGTTATGCACACACTTAGGTTAAATCAGGGTTGAACTGTATTTAGTTATTTCTGTTTGCTAAATCATGTAGCAAAATAATAACTTTCAGGTGGAGAAAGCGTGCCGTTCAAAGAAGTGATGTGAACTTGCTTCCGTTTCAGGGCTGACCTCTGAAACTCTAAGTTAGTACAGTCAAAAATTAACTGGTTTTGGTTTCAATGACTATAAATTTTTCCTTTTTTTAATATAAATCAAACTTTTAAAATTAAGGACATGTTAAATTGGTTAATAAAATGCCAAATATATGAAAACTGACTAGTAGTGGAAATATTTTGCTGCTTTTACTAAATTGCTAATAATTAAATGCTACAGGTAGAAAGCTGGATTTGCTCTCGGTGTGTCTCGTCCCTGTGGTGTGCTCAGCACTGTGGGTGAGGCAATTCAGAACTTGCTTGTCACGGGCACGGTCAGTAAGACTGAGACAGCTCCGAAGGGAAACCTTTCCTGAAAAAGGGGTGCTAATAAATGGTTTAAAAGTAATGCATGGTTTGGGGACTGTTCTCAAAGGGCTAGTTTACTGAAGTAACACTTCTGTACTTTTCTTGCTTTTTTTTTTGTAGGCATGCCTCCCATTCGGGACTTGGTGAGCCACTCCCCTAATCAGTCAGGTTAGCTATTTAAATCTCACCTTTTTTTTTTTTTTTTGCACTTCGTGTGTTTGTAGTAGTTACATGTTTCACACAATTTTGTCGTGATTTTTTATTTTTTTTATTCTTTGGCTTATGTTTTTCAATAGCATGTGCCGTGTGAATGACTGACATAAGTATACTTTCTCTGTACTGTTACATACTGCATTTGGTTAAACGTTCTTAATTTTCTAAACTACGTCAGAATTCATACCAAAAAGATGTTTTGACTATGTGGCACCTTAGCTTTAAAATACTACGTGTCTTTTTTTAACCTTTGCATGTTAAATTGCCTCTTTGTGGTATTAAATTGACTAATCTGTGCAAGCCTGTGCTTTGTATCGGAGACATTTCCCAGCACCATGAAGGAAACCGCGGCTGGGGGCCTTTCTGTTTTGAATGCTGAGTTTAAGCTGGGGTAGCACGTACGTGGAGGCCTCAGCTGCGTATGTTGTTTACCGGTTATGACTGTGAAGAACAGTCGCTGTTTATTTTTAAGTAATATTTTGGAGCGAATGTGCTGTGTGAGGCCTTGGAGACGTGCCGTATGAAATGCTCTGGAGTAGCGCGGCTGGTGCCGTAGGATGGTTTGTACTGGCTCTGTTTCTGGCTGTGCCCTGTGCCCGTCAGGCTGCTGTGGGCGCAACAGTGCTTAGGAGAACATCTCACGTTGCAGCTCTTCTGTTTACCTTGAAGACTGCTCTCAAAGGGGGGATGTTGATCCTCCTCTCCTCTTCCCTCCCCTCTCTTCCCTTGTGTTGAATTTGGCCACTTGGCGAGTCAGCGCAGCTTCCTCATGCGATGGAAAACTAACGGGAGGGTTCATCTTTTTCCCGGGGCTGGGCGAGCTGTCTTGACTCCCCGCAGTGCGGCGGGGGCTTGGGTCCAGCACAGGTCAGGGCCAGAGCCCTGCTGGGAGAGAGGAGAGGGGAGGGGAGGGAGAGTGCCCGGGACGGTCCCTTTCGGGGGGCCGCCGCTTGTGCTGGGTCGGGCACAGAGGGAGGCTGTACCCTTGTCCTGCCAGCTTTCCTGTCCTGCGTTTGCAGCTGGGAAACTATTGCGGGGGCAAACAGCTGCATCTACTAACTCTTGGGTTGGAGTACTTTAAGATGACACAGACAGACTTCAGTACCTTTTTCTCTGCCACAGAGAAACAGATATGTGATGCTAACAAACAGATTTCATTTTTCTGGGTTTGTCATTTTGTAATAAAGGAGTTTTTCAGCTTGTTTACTAAAAGCTAAAAAGCTTGTTTACCAAAATGCATTTTTTCATAAGGACCGGAGGTGCAGTAGTTGGAAAGGTGTAGTATTGATAGCCCGTGCGTACCAGTATGTGCTGGAACTGGAAAAGGAGGCAGAGGGAGCAAGAATACAATATTTCTTAATTTACGTTTCTCAGTCCTACTGTTTAGTTTAGACCATGTGATGGTACTTTAAAACAAACAAGCTGCTTCAGAAAATACATACAGTTTTCTGCAAACATTTCCTGCAGGGGTAGCTCATAGCTAGAAAGCATTAAATTATTAAATTACAAATTATTGAAAAAATCTTAGCAGATTACTGAATTTTAAGGAATTCCGGTTTGTGTAAATTTTTTTTGTCCAGGATTTAAGCAGCAAAAGCTCAGTTGCAGCTTCTAAATAGTGTTGGGGAGAAAACCAAGAGTAGGCTGCAATCGGCTCGTTTTGCTGTGCACCAGACGTAGTACGTTGTCAGCTGTAACTGCGACTTTGGGGGTGTTTTCGTGGTATCTGCCAGATAGGAAAAATCAGAATACCTTGCTTATTCAGTATTTGTACACTTAATCTCAGAAGTTCGTGGGTTGCGGAGATTCAGATAGGAATATTTCAGAACAGTGGCTGATGCTAGAAATCACTGATGCACATTTATGTCCAGGCAAAAGACTGTTAGTCAAGGTAGTGTTGTATGGAATGGGATAAACTTCTGGGTGACTGGAAATGAATCACTGTATGCTGTTTGTGTATTGGCTCATTACAAACTGTGTATCACATCTAAATTAGTATAATAGAATTTTAAGAAATGCACATTTTTGTTGTCTTGTGTATTCTGTTGTTGTGCAAATTAGTCTGTTTAGCATTTCACTCTGGCTTTTAGTCATAACCTGTATCTCTTTCTCCATGCTGAATTCAGGCTGTTTGCCATCTGTATACTTTTGTGTTGTTTTTTAAAGTTGACCGTGTTATTGGGACGATGTTTATGTAACCAAGACTTTGTTTTGTTAGGGCAGCTTTTGGTGCTGTTGAGTCTGTCGTTTGTGAGAGTACAGACAACTCTTAACTTTGATTAGTCTTTTAATATAGGTTAAATGTCTTTTTTTTAAAAATACCAACGTGAGATTTGAAATCTTGGGTTTTGTTGGACGGTTGCTCAGATACTACAGTGGTTTTTCTAGTAGCACATCCGAAGGTGGTTCTGGGTTATGTTCAGCTGAACGAATGTCCTTCCGTTCTCCCAAGGATGCTGTGTCGGTCTTTTCTTCAAGACTGTGGAGCTGCCAGGCTCTTCCAACTATTGCAGCGCTATTTCTACCTGCCACAGGTCTTTCTTCCACTACCCCCGGTTCCCCATTGCTGTGCCAGCATCCTTGTTTCTCAGGCTGTAGTTCCTACGTGAAGCTTTAACCGATTGCTTCGACGCTCTCAAGCTTCCATCATCCTGGTTGCTGGAGGAGCAGTGGGTGATCCCTGCACTGTGCTGCCCCAAGCTCCATACTCTTGGAGGCAGGGTCTTGGGCTAGATTCTTTTCCACTGTAGGATGAATAATGGTGATTAAAAATTAGGCCAAAACTTGTTGCTCATCAGTGTAATATTCAGTAAACTGTCCATATAACTTAAATGTAAGGGTTTTTTCCTTTGTTCCTTCCTGTTTCCTTATAGATCATCAGGATCACAAATTCAAATAATGCAGCATTTAAAATTTGTTACTCTGATTTAAAAATGTGGGACTTTCTGCTTATCATGGTGTTCTCAAATTCCCTTTGAGAGATGGAAGCACTGAAATCAAGGTCTCTCTTTAAATCGGCATCAGCTGTGCTTCTCTTCAGATCGGTCGGTCATGCTTACACACAATAAACCACATCAACCCTTTTTGTGGTTGAGTTGGAGCACTGAGAACAGGCTCCCACCGACCGGTCCCTGCATGCGAGACCTGAATGCCAAAAGATGCATCTTGTATATGTTTTTAGCCTCTAAGTAGGTGGCAATTTTGACTAACACTTTTAATGGAGTAGCTGCAATTCAGTTGCTCGTTACTGAGCTGTAGGTAGGGGTTGGTGGGCATCGGAGCTCGGTGCTTCGGTGCTGGTGCAGAATTGGCTCTCCCGGTGGCAGAAGGGAGAAGCTGGTGAGACTGGCAGCTTCCTTTCAGACTTCACAATTAACATGTATTTCTTGGAAACACAAGACACTTATAAATTAGTGTTACGTTTCTAAAGTAGCCAGTCACTAAACGTTCTTGAAATAGCTTTTGAGAAAAATAAGGCTTGGTAATTGTAGCATTTTGTTACTATTAGCCCTGTGTGTTAACAGCAACAGGCACGATTTCATGGAGGCGTTCAGGCAAAGCCACTGAACCTTTTTCTAGTCAGATGTAAGGCATGTGCTGTAAAAATCCATTAAGAATGAGCAGGAGCTATACAACTTTTTTTCTCTTACCTCTGGGTATGTACATTTTGAATGTTCTAAGTAAAGGCGAAAAAGGAAACAATACTACAAAAAGTTGACAGTTTCTTTTTTTAAAAGCCTGAATGTTTTAACAGGCAGAGAAGCAGTTTGCTACTTACACAGCAACTGAGCGTACACTAGTATGGTTTTTCTTTCGGTTTGAGCAAATATTAAGTAAAAAAACTTCACTGACATTATGCACTTGTGTTCTGTTGCCGGCTTCATTACTGTTTTTCACACGCTTCACACTTTCATAGTTTCATCTTCTGGTGCACCTGTCTGACTATGTTTTGCTTTAACAGTTTGGCAGGGGGGAAGGCCTCTGCAGTAAAGCTTTAGACATATGAGATGAAGATTGGTATCTCTTATTTTATAGCAAATACTCCATGGTACATGTATTTAACCGTGAAAAGTTTGTAAGTTAATTAGGATGTATGTCATCTTGATTCCCAGACATGATGAGCTTATTTACTGAACAAGAAACAGTAGTTCTTATAAAAATGAAAATGAGACATGTCAGTTCAGCTACTGCGTTTAATCTGTACTGCAGCAGCAGAGCTTTAGGCTGGGCTTTGTGGGTTTTGTGTCCAATTGTGTAAAAGAAAGGATCTTAAATAACTTGTATTTAAGAAATCTTATAGAATGTCTTTTAATGGGGGTGGGAGGCTTTGTGTTTCTCTGGCTATTGTCACATAGCAGTTGGTTCTACTAGGTCAGTTTAATATCCTGTTTAGATTTCTGCCTTTCAGAATGTCCTTGACTTTATATAGTCTTTTAGTTTTTAATATCTATGTTACTAGAAAATACTTTGTGTATGTGTTTTAAAAAACCTATTTCTCTGGTAAAAAGAACTGTACCTTTAGAAGTGCTGCTTTGTGCTTTTTGTGAGAGTGCAGCTTTGCATGCTGGTGAGAAGTGTTCTAGGTTATGCATGTGGCAGTGTTCTGAACAGCTGTACTCCAAAGCTTTCTCTGTCCTCTTCAGTGACTGTAGTGTTAAGCAAAATAATTCTTGGCTTAGTATCTTTATACGTTATTTTCGCCCCCCCCCTCTTCTGTTTAATGAAGTAGTAATACTAAATTTATAATAATGCTCTTGGGCTTTCCTTCTTCTCTTTAGATCTGAACCACAGTGGTCTAGGATCCCATTATGAAAATTCTCACTGGGGACCAGTCTCTTCAAATAGTGACTCCAGCACAAACTGGGATAAAGTTATTGTAGACGGCTCTGACAAAGAAGCATGGCCATCAATCACTGGCAGTGACCCAGAGCTGACATCAGAATGTATGGACACTGACTCTGCCTCTAGCTCTGGGTCAGAGAGAAACCTCGTTATAATGGCTTCAGGGAGCACAGGTGGTGAAAATGATGGCATTCGAAATGGCATTGGACATGGTTCTCAAAATAAGTTTGTGGTTGGTAGCAACAGCAATAATGTGGGCAATGGAAGTATTAATGGGCCGTGGGGTTTATCCCATGGAACCGTAATAAGCACATGTCAAGTTTCTGTGGATGCTCCTGACAGCAAATCTGAAAGTAGCAACAATAGAATGAATGCTTGGGGCACCATAAACTCTTCATCAAATGGAGGGTTAAATCCAAGCACTTTGAATTCGAATGGCAACCATGGTGCCTGGCCTGTATTGGAGAACAATGGACATGCCCTGAAAGGGTCTGTAGGGAGTGGTAATCCTGGCACAAATATTCAGTGCAGTACCATAGGTCAGATATCCAATAGTCAGAGTATTAACTCTAAAGTGGGTGGTTCAGCCCATGGTTCCTGGGGAAGCCTTCAGGAAAATTGTGATTCTGAAGTAAATGGTACAAGGAAGGTTTCATTCAGTGGGCAACCTCAAAACCTTAACACTGAAATGAATGGACCAAATAACACTACTAACTTTATGACCTCTAGTTTACCAAACTCTGCTGGTTCAGTGCAGATTAACGAACTGCCTAATAATACAGGGCATGGGGCCTGGCGTGTGAGCACAATGAATCATTCTCAGATTCAGGCCTCTCCAGTTACAAACGGCACTTCCATTTCTCATCTTAGCAATGGTGAGACGAAAAATGGTGGATCTTATGGTACTACATGGGGTGCCTATGGTTCTAATTACTCTGGAGACAAATGTTCAGGCCCAAACAGCCAAGCTAATGGTGACACTGTGAATGCAACTCTAATGCAGCCAGGCATTAGCGGGCCTGGCAGCACTAACTTTCAAATCAATGGGAATAAAGGAGGAGGGGTGTGGGAGGCAGGGACGGTCAACTCCCAGAATATGCCATGGGGAAGTGGAAATGGTGCAAGTGCTGGCGGAAGTAGAAGAGGATGGGGCAACCCTGCACAAAACACTGGCACTAACATTTCAAACGGGGAATGGAGTAAACTGCCTAGTAATCAGCATTCCAATGAAAGTGTGAATGGAAACAGCAGGAAGTTTACAAACGGATGGAAATCTACTGAGGAGGATGACCTTAACAGCCAGAGTTCTGCTGCTTCTCAGATAACTGAGCAGAACAGCGCATGGGCCAAAACAGGTACGGGGGACAGTGAAGGTAGTTTGGAGAGCACTGGATGCCATGAAGACAGAGTAACTACAGAAGGACAGAATCGAGAGAGAAGGAAAGTTGACCAGCATGCATTACTCCAAAGTATAGTGAACAGAACTGACTTAGATCCACGTGTCCTTTCCAACTCTGGTTGGGGACAGACTCCAATCAAACAGAACACTGCCTGGGATACTGAAACATCACCAAGGGGTGAAAGAAAAACTGACAATGGGACAGAGGCCTGGGGAGGCTCTGTGACACAGACTTCCAGCTCAGGGGGGTGTGTGGATAGACCTAGCCCTAATAATAATGATACCTCATCTGTATCAGGGTGGGGAGATCCAAAGTCTGCTACAAGGTGGGGAGACTCCAAAGGGTCAAATAGCCAAGGGGGGTGGGAAGAAGATTCTGCTGCTACAGTAATGGTCAAGAGCAATCAGTCATGGGGAAGTGGCAAAGAGGAAAAGTCGTCTTGGAATGATGCACAGAAGATCAAACAGGGATGGGTAGATGGACAAAAGGCCAGCCAGGGTTGGGCAGTTTCTGCTGGTGACAGCTGGGGCGAAAATTCGAGAAGTAACCATTGGGGTGAGGCTAAGAAATCCAGTTCAGGAGGTAGCGACAGTGACAGATCAGTATCTGGTTGGAATGAGCCAGGTAAATCAAATTCTGTTACTTGGGGAGGTAATAGTACAAACCCAAATAATTCTTCAGGATGGGATGAGCCTGCAAAGTCTAATCAGAACCAGAGCTGGGGAGACCCTCCTAAATCCAATCAGCCTCAAGGTTGGGGGGATTCGTCAAAGCCAATCAACTCTCCAGAATGGAACAAACAAGATGTTGGCTCTTGGGGAGCACCGTCTGCCACAAACAAACCCCCAGGGTCAGGCTGGCTGGGTGGACCGATGCCGGCACCAGCAAAGGAGGAAGAACCCACTGGCTGGGAGGAGCCATCCCCTGAATCAATACGCCGCAAAATGGAAATTGATGATGGAACTTCTGCTTGGGGGGATCCAAGCAAATACAACTACAAAAATGTGAATATGTGGAATAAAAATGTCCCAAACAGTAGCAGCAGTTCAGACCAGCAAGCACAGGTACATCAGCAGCTACTGTCTTCAAGTGCCATGTCTAGCAAGGAGAGCAGTTCGGGTTCTGGTAAGACTTGGTTTTACGCAAATTTGTGTTTTCTGTTAATTGTAAAACAATTCTTTGTTCTTGCTTCATATAACAATATTTTAGTTTCAAAGCGGAAGGGGGAAGGTGCCAATGAAGCACCGTTTTTATTTATTAAAAAAAAAATTAACAGCAATGCTCCTAGACGTTTGATATTTTTATACAGATTGGAAGATCTGTTCTGGTTTGAAATAGCTTGAGTAATAAAGACTAGGCAGCTCTACTTGAATTCTGGGGTGTGGGAGCACAGAGAGAATATTTAAAATAGTATCTGAGGAATAAAGGTATTTTTCTTCATTTGATTCTAAAACAGTTAAAACTTAATGTTGCCAAAGACCCCCTGCCAAAAAGTGTTGAGCTGCCACAGGACAGAATGAAGGGTGATGGTTTTGTATGGACCCAAGGTCAGACTTTCTGATCTTGTAGCTTTGAGAGCAGTGAATAACGATACTTGGAGATGATGAGCCTGCATGGTGTTCATGAAGTATTTTGTGCTCTGTCTCTTTTTCAACTGCAAAGAGGAGTAGCTTAAATATCATGAGCAGCTCTTAGGAACTTGACATCTTAGAAATGTCTATTATCAAATGTAATTCTTTACGTATGAAATTTGTATTTTTGTGGTTTGTTTTTTTATGGAACAGCTTACAGTTGCAATAATTACCTTCGTACAAAATGTAAATGTGTACTAATATGCTTTTTATTGTATGTTATGGATCTAGAAAAGGCAAAACACTTGAGTCTCTTTAGATATCTTTTTAAATCCTGTTTAAAAACATGCCAGTAACTCATACTGCTTTGAAAAGGTTGGGGAGAGCCTTCTACTCCAGCCACTACTGTAGATAATGGAACTTCAGCGTGGGGTAAACCCATGGATACTGGTACTAGCTGGGGAGAGCCCATCAGCGATGCAGCAGGCACCTCTGGCTGGGGAAACGCTTCTCTTGGTCAACAGGCTTCAAATAAACCTGGTGAGTGCTTTCTGCGTCACCTTTTGAGTAAAAGTATTTGAAGCTTTACATTTTTGAGAGCTTTTTTATCTTGAAGTAAACTTCAAGCTAACTTCTGTGTTAAGGGCAGTCAGTTGCTACTGAGATGTTAATGTGCTGGGTTTTTTTCACAACCAGGGCCTAAATCTATGCAAGATAGTTGGTGTGGAGATGATATGCCATTGACAGGCAGTCGTCAGACCAGCTGGGAGGAAGAGGAGGATGTAGAGATTGGAATGTGGAACAGCACTTCTTCACAAGAAGCTAACCCATCTTTAAATTGGCCACCATATATGAAAAAAATGCCCACAAAGGTAATGAGGAGGTTGAGTCAAGGTTTTTGCACTGTCGTCATTTCTAAAAGCTGAGTCAGACCGGATTGCTGCACTGAGCAGAGTACCATTACGCTTTAATCTTCGTTCATAACATTTTATGATGTAATTTAAGCAGTAGGTGGTAAACATCTTCTGAGTATCACAGGAATTCCTTTCTATTTTTAAGGGAATAATGAAAGGTGGAAATAAGCAAGATGAAACATGGATCAATCCATTCATTAAGCAATTCACAAATCTCAGTTTTTCAGTAAGTATTTCCCTTTACCTGGCTTTCCTGCCTTCTTACAGTGCTAGTTATAATGCATAAAGATTAAAATGCTTAATTGCTTAGTGTTCATTTTCATAGTATTTTTCTTTTTACTTCTGTTTGTCTGTTCTCTGTCACCCATCCCTTTTCTTTGCATCCTCATTACAAAAAGATCTATTTATTGATGAAAAGTATTTTTGTAAACACTGTCCAGGTATTCATCCAGTAGTCTGATGTTTTACTTACCATTACATATGTATTCTGGTGAAGATAACCTGTTTTCATTTGGGTAACAACTAAAGGGAGAAAATGCTTCAAAATAGCATCTGATTTGTCTCGATTTTTTTTTTCTTGCAGGTTTGAATTGAAATAGTGTATAGGAATCTCTTTGTTTTTAAAAGCTAAAATGTTGTTGTTAAATAATTATGATTCATTTTATCACTTCAGAGAGAATCACCAGAAGAAACCATACAGAGCAATAAGATGGACATGTCTGGAGGTGAGACTAGGAGAACCTAGCTAGGTTTTGTTGCTTTCCCTTCTGGTCTCCTTTTTAGTTTATATCCTTCTGTAAATTACTTTTTAAAAACAATATATAATATATATAGCTATAGCTATATATAGTTAAATACCTTTCCCTAAAGAAAAGGAATACCCTTGCAGAGAAAAAAATTTGTGCATGAGTAGTGCTACGCACCTGAATCACCTGGTCGCTATAGCAACGTTGTCCATAAATCAAGCTAAGCTTATATGTATTAAGCTGACATGAAGGAATGTTTTCAGGGTGTGGTGGGTTTGTTTCTTGTAACAGAAGTATCTAGCTCGCCTTCTGGATACCTTCACTAAATATAAACAGAACTGTTCTGAATACCACACTCGCTCATTGTGGTTCATTCTTGGAAACATATTTTCAGTTCTAAGAAACAAATACTGAACAATTATTTTAGAAACATTTAAACCTGAGTGTAAAATTACTTGTGAGCAGTTTTATTTTTATTTGAATCCCTTGACTGTTATGATTCCTCTAGCAAATCAAAAATGGTATAATTCTTTAATACATTAATAACAATACTTTACAGTGATAAAATACTTAATTAAAAGTAATTGTAGCATTGTAGCTTTTATTGTAGTTGCACTCTTTTTATTCAAGTTTAAAATTGGGTATTTTTGCTTTTGGGCTCACAGTCTATTGTGTAAATAAATTGTTCTTTGAATTTTAGATTGTCATATTAATGGCAAGCCTCATGCAAATTATTTCAATTTTTTTAAATTTGAATTTAGAACATCTGCTTGGAAAGTAATTCTCTTGCACTGCATGCAGTGCAGTATTAAATGGACTCCTTTATTTCTGCTTGTATTTTGATCTTCTAGCTTGCCTAGTGGAATTAATGATAAAAGATAACTTAAAATTTGCTTTTAATAAACACAAACACTTGAAATTTATGAGATGGGGGGGTTTTATTAGTTCAATAGGTTTTTTTAACTGAGTCAAATTAAGGGGCCTCTGAAATATTAGACAAATGTAGGGGTTGTGATGAAGATACCACTTCAAAGCCAAGACAATGCTTATTGTTACTAAAAAAAAAATTGGCGTTCACAAGTGGAAGCTAAACTTTGAACAATTACACTTTCTTGTTTTTAAGAGAAGACTGAGAATAATATTTGTGAAGCCTAGCAAAATCTGTTGACGCTTTGCTGATTGCCAGTTTTAAGTTGTCTGTAGCCATCAATTCATAGTGTTGCCTTTCCCTTTTCAGTAAAGCCCAGAGAGTTGAAACCTAAACTGATGTTTTCTTTTATTAGTAGCTAGCTGGAGAGCAGTAGTAGTTCAGCCCTTTGTAAGCATGAACCGGTTTCTAGTGTATCTGGAAAATGGAATAACCTTTCATTCAATGTTGTAGTCACATCTCCCACCTCTTCTTAGGGTTATTGCAAGATAAGCGCATGGAGATGGATAAGCATGGCCTCAGTGTGGGAGATTACAATCGTGTGGTTGGAAAAGGCCCTGGTTCTCGTCCTCAAATTTCCAAAGAGTCTTCCATGGATCGCGGTCCTTACTTCGATAAGGTTAGTAGGTGTCTTACTGGTGGACACTTCTAAACTTCTTTTGACTCTGCATTCTAAGTAGTTACCTGTGTGCTCCTTAGCTTTCTGCATTTAGTGGAGAGGAAGATTAGGGCTTTCTTGTTAATCTCCGTAAGATATGTTTTGTTCTTTTTAACTTACTGATATATAATACTAAGCACTTTCTGTAGCCCATTTGCGGTGCAAATGACTAACCTGATCTCTTTTGTTTTCTGCCTGTTTCCTGCTGGTGCTGGACTGTCATGTGACTCTTCCCTTCTGTTCCTGGCAATGGTTTCTCCCTTCTGCTTGCTTGCTGGCTGGTTGTTGCGCATCGGTTTGTCTGTCCAATCAGGATGGCATTGTAGCAGACGAGTCCCAAAACATGCAGTTTATGTCCAATCAAAACATGAAGCTTCCCCCTTCAAATAATGCACTACCTAACCAAGCCCTTGGCTCCCTAGCAGGGCTGGGTATGCAAAACTTGAATTCTGTTAGACAGGTAAGGCTGCGTGCGTATCCTTGGCATGTTACTTGACAGCATTTAATACCTTTTGATGTAACGTCCTAGCTACCTATGTGATTGATATGTGTTTAACTTCTAATTCAAATGTATAGGGGTGGGAGAAGCAGCAGAAGAGGTTTATTGTCACTAACTGGCCATCCTTTCCGCAGAATGGCAATCCCAGTATGTTTGGTGTTGGTAATATAGCAGCACAGCCCAGGAGCATGCAGCAGCCTCCAGCACAACCTCTTAATTCATCTCAGCCTAATCCACGTGCTCAAGTGCCTCCTCCATTACTATCCCCTCAGGTAATTGAGTGCATAAAACATTCTGTGTGTAGGCTACCAAAATGCTGCTTCAGAAACTTGTTTTTTGTTTATTGGTGTTGCTGATATTTATTCTGTAAATATTTGGAAACGTATTTGGCTTGATGAGTGTTTCAGAAACCAGGCAACTGTTGACCAGACGTTATAATATTCTACATCTAGTAGAACTAATCACATGTTCCTGTCAGTCACTCTTCATACTGGTCCGTTTTGCAGGTTCCAGTATCATTACTGAAGTATGCACCAAACAACGGTGGCCTGAGCCCACTTTTTGGCCCACAACAGGTAGCCATGTTGAATCAACTGTCCCAGTTAAACCAGCTTTCTCAGATCTCCCAGTTACAGGTAAGCTAACAAAGCTAGTCGCTCTGTGTTCTGTTTGAAAGTCTAAGTAGAGACTTATATCAGCTATAAACTGTTCTTAAAAAAAACACCACAAAACACTGTCTCCTAGCGGTTGTTGGCTCAGCAGCAAAAAGCGCAGAATCAAAGAAGCATGCCTTCTGGTGGTCGTCAACAGCAGGAGCAGCAGGTAAATAAATACGTTTATTATTAACTTTTCAAGCTATCTTTAAAAACGGTTTTTCATCCTGAGCTGCATTTCTTGTTCTAAATTGTATTAAAGTGTGCAAGAGCGAATGGGATTTTGACAAGCTTTAAAGGAGTGACTTAGCTTAATGCTGGGGTTCTGCGGTGCTAAGATGCACGGAGCAAAGATGCATTTCATGATCTTTCTTTCAATGTAGAAAAGCTTTTGCCTGTTTTTATTGTAACTGCTCTGTTTTTTTAAGGGTCGATCTCTTAGTATGCAGCAACAGATGATGCAACAGTCCCGTCAGCTTGATCCAAACCTGTTAATGAAGCAGCAAACTCCACCCTCCCAGCAGCAGTCACTCCATCAACCCACCATGAAATCTTTCCTTGAGAATGTCATACCCCATGCTACTCCTGAGCTACAAAAAGGGCCATCACCAATAAATGCATTCAGCAGCTTCCCTATAGGTGGGTTTCTCCATGCTGATTTCATACAGTGAATTAATGCGTATGTGACACACAGCCTTTCTTTTCACGTTGCCTGCCTCCTCTGAAAACAATAGCGATTGTTATCCTGTTAGCACTTACGATTTTCATGGAAGTAGTAATTCTTTGTGGGGTGTATCCAGTTATCTTTGTTCACCAAAGAACTTTTTTCGCAAGTGCACTTGTTCCCAGAAGTGACTCTCTGTATTTCAGTGCAAAATGCTTTACGTTCTTAAAAGAAAGTCTGTCTCCTTTTATTTCTGGTTTTTGGGGTTTTTTTATCCTCTGGGTCCTGAGGATGATACAGAGTCCTTTTGCAGTTATGATTCCTGGAGCTAAAGGACTTGTAGAAGTAGAATCCATACAAAGAATCCATTGATGTGGTCTCGTCTCTTTGGATTTTAAAAACGTTTTCGATGAATCTGGAATGGCATAGGTAGAACAAAATGTTAATTTCCCTTTCAGTGGTTGTGTCCAGGAAAGAAAGCTTTTAGCTCTGCATTTTTAAAGAACGGTTGTCTCATTTCAGGCAATATGTCTGAACATTTATAAATACAAACATCTCCTGTTTCTTTCTCCCTACGTTTCCAGGCTTCTGTCCAATTTCTACTTCAGAAATTCCAGGCTTGTATATTTTCTCCTTACTTTAGGTCCCTTTTTAATGCTATCTTATACTTACTACAACTGTATACCATTTACCTCTTGTTCCTTATCCCTGTTTTTTTCCTCCTCTTCAGTTTGCTTTTCTTCTACATTATTCTACTCTGCTCATTTCTGTTGGGCTGATTTCCCTTGCATTCTCATTGCCCTTTGTAGAAAAGTTTGTTTAATAGAGACCGCTGCTGAAATCCTTGCGCTTATAGGTGGAGTGTTATGGAGCCAGTGGGTCGGTGCAGGCCATGCTGTTGCACTGCATGTGGCACACTGGAATTTTGCTTGTGGCCAGTCTTAAGTCCAGGCTGCTGCTGAATAGGTGCTGCTGATTATTGGCATCAGGATCTAACTACTGCTTCCATTCAAAGGGCAAGGCATAAAAATGAAGTTTGTTTAGCTATTAGAGACACTATGCTAGGCCTAACGAAAGGAATATTTGACTTTCCGCCAAACTTCATGCTGAGTAATTGCATCCTGCCTACGTTAGGTTCCTTTCTGTTTCATTTCTTCAGTTGAACTGTTGCATACTACTGTTAAGTAGCTGCTTTCTCACCTTAATCATCGCCACGTTTCAGGAACCTGCAGTATGTGTAAGATTGCTTTGAGATCCCTCGGGAATCTGCTGCAGTATACATAAGAATTCTTTGGGATCCCTTTTGGAATGGTACTGTGTAGTGATATAAATAAGTGGAGCCACACTCAGTCCAAGAATAAAAGCTTAAGGGTAGAAATAGTAGGTTGCTGGAATTTCTTCACCCTTTAGTGAAGAATTGAGTCAAGAGGAGTATTGGTAGCATCCTCTAAGTGCACAAAGTATAGTAGCATAGTCTTGTGAGAAGGAGCTGAACTTGCCAAGTTGTCTTCTGGAAAATCTTGCAGGTATGTTATTTTCTCCATGTTCTGATAAAAGCATCAGGAGACCTAGCAACGAAAGGAGAGGGAGGTTCTCTTTATGTTCTGGGGAACTGAATTTGTTGAGATTCACTAGGTATTTGTTCATCAAAAGCAGAGATTGGGGGTGGGTGCTGCAGTCACATCCTGATTTATTTAGAGAGTTAAGTATTTCTAATATTAAAAATACCTCTTTCTGCCAAATAGTGAGCGTAGCTGAACCATATAAAATCTTCCACAGTTGGATATGAAAAATTACTTCTGGGAAGACTGTTTAAATTCTAGGTTACGTTCAGGGACTGATGTTCATCCCTCAGTCCACAGGTTTCAAATACGGAGCTATGGCCATGGATCTGTGCCTGCCATGGGGCTGGCGTTGACCTTATCAGCTAGAGGTGCCTGTTTGCCAGCTTGTGATCTTTCTAACCCTTCTTTTAGAGGTCTGTCTTCTGCAAGCTTCTTCAGAGTTAGAAGAAAGGTTATTGTGCACAGGTTATTGCTCTGACAACAGCAAAATGCTAGAGGGAGAGGTGTCAGAAACTGGATTGACTGGACGTCTCCTTTTTTCTGTTTCAGCTATTGATAGTTGTTATATTTTGTAAAACTCAGCTGTCCTGTTACAAGGCCCTTTCTCTGAGGCTTTTCAAGGGGCTGCTTTTCTGGCATCAACATCTGCTTATGCCTTTAAGAAAAAAAAAAATACCAAACCAGCTTTTATATGGCAGTGAATATTGACTTAGGAACGAAATGAAGCATTAGTTTCCAGTGAACGAAGATGTTTCTAGTAGAGATTTGAGAAGTTCCCTGTCTGTCTCTGGCCCTAACATAAAATGTTGTAGTGATTTTATTTTCAGAAATGAAGTAAATAGATCTGAAGGGTTGGAAATGTAACCAGGTATGGTTGTGAATTAAGGATGCCTACAGACCTGGAAAAAGAGCAGGTATGCCAGAGTCAAAAGCGTGGGCATATTGTTCAAGCCCGGAGTAGCTGGTTTTGGCTTGATTTGCGTTGGCATTGTGTTGATTCTCTGGCAGATAAACATTTTGAAATACAGAAAACGGCTTAGAACAGGCAAAGACAAGCTTTGTTTTCTCTTACTGAGGTTTTCATACAGCGTGAACAGGATAAATGGAGGAGGGGAGTAGTATTACTTGTGCGGTTCCATGCAAAGTGCTTATCTGTCTGTGCTAGTGTGGCTTAGAAGCTGGTGAGGTGTCCTGCTGAAGAGCCCGAATAAGAATGGGAATGAGTTTGTAACTGCAGATACCAGTACGTAACTCCTGCTGAACAGGGATGAGTACAGACACACTTTCCTGCTGAGAAAAGTTTCTTTTATAACTGAGCATAGCTCCTCAGAGTGCAGTACTTCTGCTTTGTACAGGTGAGATCAGTTGTTGTGCTGGTGCTAGGCTGGTGTTAGAAAGGCCACATTTTAGTTTCTCTAACTTCCTCAATGGCTTCTTCCACTGACATTTCTGCATGAAGACATCAGCTGAGAACTCCAGAGTGCTTTGCATTGCTTAGCTTAGCTTCTGTCCCTAGTAAGTTCACTGTATTAAATGCTAGAATGTTTCTCAAACAGAGACTTGGAAGCATGAAATAACCATATAATATGCTATATATATAAATGTTTACTAGGACAATAGTGGTAATTAGCAGAAGAAGAACATTTAGTCTGTATTTCATGAGCTATATATGTTTTTAGGAATGAACTCAAACTTGAATGTAAACATGGATATGAGCAGTATTAAAGAGCCACAATCTCGACTGAGGAAATGGACTACAGTAGACAGCATTTCTGTGAACACATCGTTAGATCAAAACTCCAGCAAACATGGTATGTCAAACGCGTCATTAAGTAGCATTTGACGTTACACATCAGATTTTCACATTCTGTGTATAAAATGCAGGTTTGCTATATTTAGGCCTGTAGTTGTAACTACAGTTGTTTGTGTTGTTTGTAGCTGTGAGAATTTGTATTGTGTTGTCTGTGCCGAACTTGCTGCTTGTCTTGTGCAAGAGCCCATAGCTTTCTTGAATGCTTTTACTTACAGAAGTGATCTTGTGATGAGACTAAGTAGAAACGTTGTGCAGAATTCCTTTTTTAACCAGGCTTCTTTTCAAGTGTGACTATTGCTACTAGTTTTACCTTAATCTGGATTGGAATGCTTCATATACATTTAAACCAAAAGCTTAAGATTTTCTAGCTTTCTTTCCCCCCCAACCCTGCTGTCCTTAAGGTGGTTTATGGGGATTTAATAACTCCGTGTGCACGCATTCTGGTCATGTCTGACGTTTTTAGTTACACGTTTTGATTATGAGTATGTACGTTTGAATTCTAAAAATGGGGAGAGCTTAGAAGGGGTAGAGTAGTATTATTGCCGCAATTAGTTTTAGAGTAGGTGGACTTGGTTGCTTCATATTTCATTCTAGTAATCAGGATTCATATGACATTTCAACTGTTTCAGTTGCTTGAAATCTCATCCAGTTAAAATTTGAGTCTATAGCACAAAGGTTTTGTGTCTAAAGATAGTTACAAAATGTCTCCAGTCTCCTGTTACTGTTCAGTCTTCAGATTGTTTGGATATTTTTAGATTTGTCAGCTGTCTTACTACTATGAAATTACTTGCTGCCTTAGCATCTAGTGGAGATATCCTGCTACTGCACTTCTGTTCATCTGTAACAATCAGGTGAAGTTCAGAAGTGCTGGTGTTACTTTAGCTGTAGGTAGTGTTTTCTGAATGGGATTAGGAATTTGATTATTTGAACTCCATATTGCATTGAATCACTACTAGAAGTCATTTATTTGCTCACAACTATAGAATATCTTTGTCTTTGCTGTGTAATAACTTTTAAACTTCTCCTTACAGGACCTGCACAGAATCAGATAGATTGCGTACGGTGCTTTGGTTCCTTGCTCTGCCTCCAGTGATTTTTATTCCCCCCCCCCGCCCTTCCCACGAATAAGAGTAGAGTTTGCAGAGCATTGCAGTAGCTAAACACCCTTCAGATTTTGTAGATGTTCCTTCCAAGAGCCCACCCATCACAGAATATATGCACTACCCTTGTTGTCCAGTTGGGGTCTCACAGAATGCTCTTCCCCTCCTGAATTAATATTTTACTTAAATTTCATAAGTATACTATTTTAATGAGATGATTTCATGGGAGATTATTCTTATGGTTTTCTCCTGAATTATTCAGAGACATTTCACTTTAGATTTTATAATCCTGTATGACTTCCTATATAACTTGATATCATAAGAGGACAATATACTGCTATATATTTCATGAATGCTTTAAGTGGGCGTGCTTTTATATGTACATATAGGTATATGAAAGTATAAAAATTGGCTGTGAAAAATGTTTGACTACTTTTTCTTTTTTTTTTTTAATTAGGTGCTATTTCAAGTGGTTTTAGGCTGGAAGAGTCTCCATTTGTTCCATATGACTTTATGAACAGCAGTAATTCACCAGCCAGTCCTCCTGGATCTATTGGGGATGGCTGGCCCCGTGCCAAATCGCCTAATGGCTCTAGCAGTGTTAACTGGCCACCAGGTACGTGCCGCCGGTGCTTGCTCTATGCGTGGTTCTTGCTGCTCAGCTGTGTTTCCTCTGTGTGCCTTGGCCCTCACATGTGGAGGGGCAGGGGAACCCCCTTCAGAAAAGCGTTAAGGCTGTGTTTTTAGCAGATCAAGACTGAGGCCAGTAGTTTTACTGTACAAAGAGGAGTATATCTCCTTGCTTTGAGATTCTGCCCTCGTGAGATGGGACCAGAAAACCTAGAAATGAAGTGAATAAAGTGAAAAGATGACTAAATTTAAGTCAATTAAATGCTTAAAAGGTTTTGGATTTTCGGTCATTGAGATGTATTGTTTAGACAGCATTTTCCTTAAAAAAAAAAAGGGAAAAAAGAAATAAGCTTCTTTTCTGAACCTCTATTCCTAGAGTTTCGTCCTGGTGAGCCATGGAAAGGTTATCCAAACATCGACCCTGAAACTGACCCTTACGTCACTCCTGGCAGTGTCATAAACAATCTTTCAATTAATACTGTGCGGGAAGTTGACCACCTCAGGGACAGGAACAGTGGTACGTTCGGATGCTACGTTTTCGCATTGTGTACTGACCTTCCTTCAGTCGCACAGAGAGACTGTTGTTTACTTGGAAATGTGTTTGCTACTTGCTCGTCTCCTTGTTTATCTTTTGTATTGTGGATTTCACAGCTGAAAAGCTCATCTTTGGCTCAAGTGCTGCTACTTGATGCAATGCAACAGATATTCCAAGAATGCGGGTAGAGTGAGCAAACGCTGCTGATCTGCTTTCTGATGTCATTCTGTGCGCAGAGAGGCAGCGTGTTTGAAAGTAGGCAAGCAAAACACGGCAACCTAGCCGTCACAGTAATGTAACTGGCTTTGCTTGCAGTGAGTGCACGGCGCTTCCCGCTGTTGAGCGTGCTTGCCACCACGTGCTTTTGGATCAAGG